>OY282558.1:212455968-213666298 GCA_958295665.1 Tipula vernalis | reverse complement strand
AAACGGGTAAATATAATGGAATTTTTTGATTTTTTTATTTTCAAACTGTTAACACCAGCGATTTTTTTTTACCGCGCTAAAACAAGAAAGAAGGGAAAAAATAACTTGATATCGATAATGGGAAAGCGATCACTTTTAAAGAGGCCACGGTAGTGAGCAGATAGCAATACTGTGATTTTGCTTGAATTAATTTTAATTATTAAATAATTAAATATTTATTGATTTTGAGTGATATTTGACATAGCAAAAAGTGAAAATATATATATTTTTAGTGTTTAGGTTTTTGTATACCGTTCCGGAAGCTTAGCACCAACCTGTGAGCGCTCATCGGGGAAAGTGAGGTAAGCGACAAGTCGTTATATTTATATTTTTTTTTTGTATATATACACATATATTTTCGGTTGTAGTCAAAACATCAGAGATCACTCAAATCACTTTGATTAATAGTAATCTAATTTAACAATTTTTTTTTTCTCGTTCTATACATTTATATATTTACATGTTTATTTCTCAAGATAGTTTTTTATTGAATACAGATAATTTTCTTTTCTTTTAAACTGAATTTACAAATGTTTTTACTTAAATCTGAGAATTTGTAAATAATTATGTGGTGATAACCTCATTTTGGTGGTGTTGACATGAATGTGTGAAGGTCGAAATTTGCTATTAACGCTTACTACTAGTCTTGTTAAAGTATAGTCACGAATAAGATTTGTCTGAACAGGATATTCTGGAGACAAATAACCCTCCCATTAACGGCCGAAGCCTACCCAAACAGCGTGACGGTCTCCGGATGTTCAGTAACAAATTATTGGCTAGGTCAGGCCACTACATAAGCTATATCAGCCGTCAAGGTACTTGGTATAAGTATGACGATTTGAACTCGTATATTGCAAGCATTAGAAATCGAAAAATTCATCAAATTTCACCATATTTAATTATATACTTTTGAAAAAATAAATTAAAAAACGAAATTTTTTAAAAGTGACTAGTTTATTTTTGAAATTAGATTCGGTAACCCCAAATTCAAATGTTTCGTAATACATTTACATTGCGGTTCATTTTCACTATTAATCCCCGTGATTTCTTAATAAGGGTAGTTTTTTCTAATTGCCTAAGTGTTGAGAAGTCGGATACAATACAACATTTCTTGGGGACATCTCTGATCGCGTATTTAGTGTTTATTTATTATAAATTTACTTATTTTGTGTCCTAAGGAATCATCAAATATTTGAATTTTAAATATTTATTCTACTATAATGCTCTTACACCTTAATCTATTTCTTTCCAATTATTTTTCGGGATGAATACCGTTTGGTTAAGAGTTTTGAATATTTTTTCTGGATGGAATGAAAATTTCCTTAAATTTTAGCGAAGACACACATTTTAGAAAAAAGCCTTTTCGGGATGAAAATTTCGTGCTAACTTCTCATAAGTTGGTGTATTCAAATTTAATTTTCAGGGCATATTCGGACCATCGTTCAAAAGTAGATGAAACAGAACGGGAGTCATTTGAATGACCTCAAATAAAACGAAATGTCTTGCAACTCTATGTTATAACGAGTTCTAAATATATCGATAAAGCATCACGAATATAATTTGAAAAATATCAAGAATTTCGAAATAATCTCAAAAATGTCGAATTTTCAGAGAAATTTGAATATTCTTGAAAGTTCTCAAATATCAAATTACCCGCAAATATGTAAAACCAAAGGGAATCCTATACGTGCTAATCACCGCCATGTAAAACGTAAATAACCTGGACATTCTTGAATAATTTCGAATAACCTGCAGAAAATCAGAGAAATATCGAAATTTTGGCATAATCTCAAAAACTCTTTAAAGTATCACCATTTAGATTTATATGTGTAACTCTGCAAGTTCTTACAACTCAAAGCTAAGCGCATAACATTGCCTTACAAAATTCGAATAAATTCGAAAATCATTAAAAATCCCGGATAATCCTAGGAATGTCCGCGGAATAATTTCGATTACTCTAGAAAAATTCGAAAAATCTCTATATTATTTCAATATCGATTGATCTGGGAAAAACTGTAAAATCTAGAAAATCCACAAAAATTTTGAAAAAGTCCGAAAATTCGTGTAAATATGTAATTATTTGTCAAGTAGCTTAATGTTACTAATTCTACTAAGCAAGTTAAGGTTGAGCTCAACAAAACGGGTAATTTTTTAAATATCGAACAATCTTATTCTTCCAATAGGCTCTAAAATTCACGAATAACATTGAGTTATCAAATACACGCTATTACAATGTCAAACATACTCGAATAATCTCGAAAATCTCGACTATCCTGACTAGTTTCATAACACCGAATCACCAATTAAGTCTCAAACATCACCCATCTCATTTTTATGATGAACTCCAAAAATCTCGAGAAATTTTACAAAGTGATCAAAAACAAAACCTGAGACGACAGCGAGAATTTCCAAAACCCCACTAAAAACAACCCCAAAAAAAACCCAACATTAGTATTTCAAATATTTTTTTCAAAATAAACCTGTCAATTTCATTTTTATTTAACCGTTAAAGATCAACCAAATGAGAAACTATCTGTCGAACGAACTAATTGATTAAAGAGACTGGCTATTTTTTAGCTCAAGTGAGGAAAACAAGAAGTTATTTTCATTCGTGGTTGTGTAATTTTCTAGTTTCTTCTTGATTTTTATGAATATCACAACGATACGTCGCAAGCTATATAAGCTCCCTCTTTTAAATCAAATTTAACCATGCCTTCCCTCCCTCGTGTTGCGTGACCACTGCTGCTGCGCTTTAACATTCTTATGCGCTTTTCTTTTACTGAATTGCATAAATTTGAGGCCCAGTTTTGAAACAATAATTCGGCGGATAGCATGTTCCCAAAAGTTAAAATTATAGTTTTACCAAATATGTTAATAGGTCAAATTTTGTTTTAAATGATTTTACCAAATGTCTCAGATAGTATTCACAAATTAAATTTGTTTTCCTCGTACAGATTTTCCCGGCATCTTTCATTTTGCGTTAGAAATCGATTAAACCACCAATTTATGCACTAATGCATATCTGACGACTTAACAACACTAACTTGCGTTTGCCTACTGATATTGTTCTTATAAATCTGCACAATTTCTTCTGAAAAAAACAAACAATTATTTGTTTAAGTTAAAAGATGCCATACTCGATCTTAAAATTTTCTGCTGGCTGCAAGATGAAGATGCTTGTATGACTGGTATGAATATTCAAACAATTTTACCTTGTTCACAAGCGTTTTTGGAAGAAACAATACCACTTTTCCTAGTATATTTATTTTGGCATTCCCTGTAATGAAACTTCTGGAATTGATCGTTAACGTTAACGTTAATTGATTTAGATGCTTTGCTTAAACTTTCCATTCCTCTTTTCTGTACAGTTGTTTTTCGCATTAACATATCAAAATCAAACAAATACCGTTTTTATTTATTTTATAAAAGCTGTACATCCTTCGAATCGTCCCAATGCAAATTTTGTCTAATCGTACTCAACATGAAATTCTATGATTTAAATTTGTTTGACTTGACGAAATATTAACTTTCTTCTCTCCACGTATTTGTTGTTGTTTGATAAAAGCACGATTTAAAAAAAAAATGTTTGTTTAACATAATCAGGCAATACGGGTAGAACAAGTAGTAAATAAATTACGGCATGTTCAACATCCTAATACAACATAATAACTTAATAGTATTAGGTGACAACAGGCATGTTTTATGATATATTCATGATGATCTTTTGTGTTTGATAATGTGTCCATTGTCAAGAAAGTAATTTGTTAGTGGAAATGTTCATTTTTGTTATTTTTTATTTACGAAACGAACGAATGGCAACTCTACAAAAAAAAAAATTTGCTCATGACTTTTGTCCATATTCCCGCATCATATAGTTTTGGTGTATGTTATGTTATATGTTTACGTTTTGCACCTCGAAAAACTATAAAACGTTCCACTAATAAAATATAATTTTATTTAAAAATCATGAATAATATATCTGCAAAAAAAAAAAAAATTGTTGCTACACAAACATAAGTATCTAAAAATAAAAATTTATATGTCTATCAGAGACGTTAGTTTCTATATTTACTATTTTCTGGAAAATGTTCTTATATGTACTCATGTATGTATCTAGGTTGTACGGTAGAATCAAGAAGAAACCTAAATAACTCGAAATAATTTAACTTCATGTTTGAGCATTTTTTTTGCAACATTTCATATATTGTACAGAAAAATATGTTGTATGTTTTGCGTTATTATTTCACTTTTGTTAAACCAACGATGATTTCAGCTTTTGGTGTGAGAAAAAATCCGATTTATCACAAAATGTTGGGATGTTTCGGGCTTGCAACGACTTGGACATCAAATAATATACATTAAGGGTCACTAATCGTTTGCATATAGTTGTCCGATGTTCATTCTCAAACTATCAAATTTTCTACAAAGCACAGCTAAACAAATCCAAATACCTATCGTGCGTGAACACCAAGCGGTCAATTGCTTCCTGACTACATTGTTAATTGGTTTTTAATGATCAAAACATCTTAGTTTGCTCTCGAGGGGGGGCGAGTAGCAGGGACAGCAGGGACAGCAGAGACGCAACGATTTCAACAACAACGTCAAGCAACACTACCTACAGTTAGTACAAATTTGGGTGACCGCATGGGAACATGATGATGGAACGAAATCTCGCCCCTCTCACAACCGCCGATGGAAAAAATGGTGGAGGGAATAATAATAGTTGTTTACAGCTTTTCAGAAAAAAGAGTTTGCGGCACCAGGAAATTTGTGTTGTCATTGTGTCTTCTTCGTATAGGTTGGAGCAGTAGATGAACTTTAAATTGTCTTGTGCTAAATAAATTACTAAAAAAAAAAAAAAATATATTACTAACAAATTTACTAACTATCAACTACTGTCTGGAACCGGGTTGAGTCTTTGTTGCTAACATTCCTTTCCCATCCCTCGATCTTGTTATATGTAAAAAAGTGTACGACGGCGGCCTGGCCAGGGGCGGATATCACAACTATTAGACTTATGTGGTTATCGATGTGGTGCCTTTCTTTACGGAGTGAATATTGCTATGTTTGGCTTCATGAAGAATGGTGTCGTGTTGTCATGGGGTATAATGGTGTTGTGGTATTCGCATTTATAATACGGGGGAGACTTGCTTAATGCTTGATCGTACATCGCAATCAATCAATCAATCAATCAAAAACATCTTAGTGTGCTCTCGAATTGTTATAGATGGTAACACAAATAATCGTCCAAAATCCATTCAAACGAAAATGAAAAATAACCGAAAAAATTTGTCCGTTTTTTGAGTGATTGTGCATTGAAATAAGAAATTCAAAATCGTCGAAACCGTAAAACGAACCATCCAATAAAAGGGCGATTATTTATTTTCAAAATTTATCCAAAATATTTAAAATACAAATTATGGTTTATTAATACAAAATTTATTAATAACTCGACCACAGCACCACCTATCGGGTCCAAATTTTGTGACTTTTTTTTGGCACTAAACCAACTTATATTGTGAATTAGAGTCATTTTAGTCCATAAACATAGAATTTGTTAATAACTTGACTACAGCGCCACTGGAACCATCGGCTCGAAAAAACAAATATACTGTGTGAATGTGACCCCAATCGGTCAAGTCGTTCAGAAGTTACACACGATCACTAACAGACACACCAACCGCCGCCATTTTGAGCCGCCGTCTTGTTTTTTTAGACGTTTCAACAGAGCCCTTCAGATATTTTTTGGATGCTTTAAATTTTGTGCATGGAGGTGGCCTGATTGACGTGAATCGTCCCTTATATATGTATATACATACATATATATATATATATATATATATATATATATATATATATATATATATATATATATATATATATATATATATATATATATATATATATATATATATGTATATATATATATATATATATATATATATATATATATATATATATATATATATATATATATATATATATATATATATATATATATATATATATATATATATATATATATATATATATATATATATATATATATATATATATATATATATATATATATATATATGTATATATATATATATATATATTTATATATATATATATATATATATATATATATATATATATATATATATATATATATATATATATATATATATATATATCTATATAAACAGGGTGGCTGAGACCAAATGTTACTAACTTCACTCTGCTGTCATTTGTGTAGTTGTCATTTTCGCGCATTAATTTTTTGACAGATTGAAGTTTGGTTAGTTGTTTATATGTGGTCAATAAATAATTGTTCTAAATTAATATCTTAATAAAAAAATCGTAATGGAATTCAAACGTAATAGTGTAATTGCACTGTATTTGGGTGGAAATTCACAAACAGCAATAGTTCGTCAGCTCCAGCATTTGAATGTGAATAAAATGTTTGTGTATCGAACCATAACTCGATACAACGAAACTGGTAGCATCGCTAAACGCAACAGAGGCGGTCCTAAAAAGACAGCAACATCAAAAGAAATGATACGAAAGGTGAAGAAACGAATCCAACGAAATCCTCGTCAAAGTGCCAATCAATTAGCCGCACGTCTACATGTTTCACGATACAGCATTCAAACCATATTGAAAAATGAACTACACTTGAAGCCCTACAAGATACAAAAAGTTCAAGATCTTACGGAGGCACAAAAAAAAGTTAGGCTTGAAAGAACACGAGCATTGGAGGCCTTGGCCGAACGTGATGAGATTCCAAAAATTGTCTTTTCTGATGAGAAAATTTTCACCATTCAACAGCATGTGAATAAACAAAATGATCGTGTTTGGTTAGAGGACAAGTCCAACGATAATTTGGACACAAGAGTTGCCATGCGCAAGCAATCACCAGCTTATGTTATGGTTTGGGCTGCAGTTACTGCAGATGGACGCACTCCTCTGGTTTTCATCGAACATGGAGTCAAGGTAAACCAAGAGATGTACCGCCAAAAGATCCTAAACGATGCTTTGCTACCTTGGGCACGTAAACACTTTGGTACGAACCGTTGGACATTCCAACAGGACTCGGCACCGTCACACAAAGCTCGAGCGACACAGCAATTTTTACAAAATTGCGTTCCGCGGCTGATTTCGTCGAAAGAATGGCCACCATATTCACCAGACTTGAATCCCATGGATTTCTCCATATGGTCCATTTTGGAGAGTAAGGTGTCCACTAAAAAATACGAAAGTGTTGATGCATTGAAGTCAGCTCTTGTTCGAGAATGGAATAAAATTCCGCAAGCCCACGTTCGGTCAGCATGCAATGCTTTCTATGGAAGACTGAATCAAATAATCAAAGCCAAAGGAGGTCATATCGAGCAGTAACATGTTTTTCATAAAATGTAATATGTTTTCAACATATTCCACGAAATTTCAATAAAAAATAATCAAAATTAAAAAAATTACAGCGTTTTCATTTGGTAACACTTGGTCTCAGCCACCCTGTATATATATATATATATATATATATATAGAGGTTCCATACGAAAACGATCAGCCGTTGGCCTGACCCCTTTTGATTTTGATAAAATTTGTTGAAAATATTCGTCATATGAAATAACTCCACCCACATTGTTTTGTTTTCCTCTACGTCACTCTGTTTTGATACAGGGTGATTTGCTGTTTTCTACTTTTCGTTGAAATTAAAATTTGTGAAGAGCTCGTTCTCAAAAACCACTTAACCGATTTAAATATTTGTTAGTTCAATTGAAAGGGATTGAGTTCTTGGTTTGTATACATTTTTTGAAAAAAATCTAAATTAAATTTTTATTTATGAAAAAGAGCATTCTTTTGAATAATGTCATTTTTCGGTCTTTTGGGCCACAACGAGTTGCCTATTATTTATTTGTTTTTAAAAGCTTTTTTTTTTACCAACTAATAAAAAATAAAAAAAAATTTCGTTAGAACAATTTTAAAGTTATGATTTTTTTAATACACCAGCCTCGACATATTTTGTGTTTAATTATTCTACCTGCGTTTTGCACCATTTACTGTACATATTTTAAAAGGTAATCCTATTTTATTTTATGTATTAGTGCTGTTTACTATTTTATAGTTTTTTAAAAGCAATAAAACTATAAAAACTTTATTATAGGTTGTTCCAAAAATATAGGAGTACAAGTTTCGAATAACTACAGCATTATCACTTTATAACGTTTTCTTTTGTTCAGGAAAACGGGTCTGCCACATTTTGGTCTGTTAATATGACGTCATTTGGTATTTTAACAAAGAAATAAATTTTAACTTTTAACAATTTCATCAGGTATACTTAAGGAATACTTATAACTTAGGAGGCTAAAACTTAGCTATCAAATAAAATTTTTCCATATAAATACGATAGAACTGTTGTATTTATATCATTTGTAAACGTGAATTTGAAGTAAAATTAAAACCCCGTAAAAATATTAAAGATTCAATATGAAAATTAAGTGTGAAATATGCCTTAAAAATAGATCGCGTATTCGTAAAATCTCAAATTTTACACAACAACATTTGTACTTCATGCTACTTCGAAATATATAAAAGTAAACAAAATAATGTAATAAGTGAAGCTTCAGGACCTTTTGGTGTTCAACAAATTAATTTGGATCAAAACCGTTCACCACTTACATCATCATCGTCATCGCCATCAAAGATTTCAATAATATCAAGTGAGAAGCGAATACGTCTATCCTGACCTTTCATCACTCAACTATACTTTACAGTCAATCAATAGTTCTCCTATAGTACGTAGGAAAATGAAATCTGACAATTATAAGAAACAAAAAATGCAAGAAGTTGCAGCAAAAATTTCTGAGGAAATATTTCAACTACCTTGTAGTCCTGGTGAAATTCAAAATAACACTGAAGGCGATAATAATGAAATAATTCAACAATTACGAGAAAAGTGTGAAAGTTCCAATACCTTCAGTGAAAAATATATGGTATTAACATCGTTACCAAAAAGCTGGTCTGCTCGAAAAATTCAACGAGAGTTTAGTGTTTCTTATTATATGGCAAGGAGAGCAAAACAGATTCAAGAGGAAAATGGAAGAATGTCAACACCGAATATCAAATGTGGGTCTAAGGCCCGTAACCATGAACTGGTAAAGTTTGTGCTGAATTTTTTTGAAGATGACGAAATAAGTAGGATATATCCAGGAAAACGAGACTTCGAAACAATTTCATCTGAACAACTGTTATTACTAAACAACGTAGATTGGTACTTTGTAATTTGAAGGAAGCGTATAAAATCTTTAAAAAACACACCCGAGCAGAATAATTGGATTTTCAAAATTTGCCTCACTTCGTCCAGGACACTGCTTTTTGGCAAATTACAGCAGCACACATAGTATATGCGTTTCCATATATTATCAAAATATTAAACTTATGTTTAATGTCATACAAACAATGAAACTCCTTTCACATGAACAAGAAAGTTATCGGAAACTAATTTCTCAGATTGTTTGCGAAAATCCAACAATATCTTGCCAATTAAACGAATGTGCAACCTGTCCAGGAACGGAAAATCTAAAAATATTCGTACGATTTCTACAAAATGATGTAGAAGAAATAACATTTAAGCAGTGGCAACAAGTAGATAGATGCACAATGGAAACAGTAACCGTATCAACATTGACTTTTATGGATAAGTTTTGCGAACAAGTACAAAACTTGGTACCGCATTCATTTATTGCAGAACAACAAGCAACTTACCTGAAACATAGGAAATCCAATTTAAACCATGATGAAAGTTATATGCGACTTTTCGGAGAACTATTCATTCGTAGTTCAGGATGCGGTTCAAGGATTTCATTGGTCTAACGCACAGTGTACGATACATCGCTTTGCCGTTTACTATTTTTATTTTTTGTTTCCTTTATTTAATATTACAACTGATTTACAAATTATTTAGTAATTTATCTTTCTTAAATGAAGGTTCACATTTGACGGGCAGTAGCCCAATGGTTACTCCCGTTTGAATTTACATTTCAAGTCCCTATGGAGGTTATCATTCCTAATGTACCATGGTGCGTTTACAATGCCACGCAGCACTTTGTTTTGAAAACATTGAATCATTTGTACATTTGTCTTCTTGGTACAACCCCAAAGTTGAATACCGTAGGTCCATACTGGTTTAAGTATTTGCTGATATAATAGCAATTTGTTATGTATTGTAAGCTCAGAGTTTCTACCTTTTAGCCAATACATTTTCCTATATTTAATGTTCAATTCTTCTCTTTTCTTTTTAACATGCTCTTTCGATCTAAGCTTGCCATCGAGAGTCATGCCGAGGTATTTGGCTGTATTTGCATTTGGAACCGGCCTTGAATTAAGTTTCACTGGAATCCAGTTAACTTTCTGGTTTGTGAAGTTTACGTGAACCGACTTTGCTTCGTTTAGGCTAATGCGCCATTTCTTTGTCCAACTACTCACTGTGTCGATTGCTTTTTGAAGTTTGGTCGTTGCTTCTGATATGCACTTTCCAGTCGCCAGAATAGCTGTATCGTCTGCAAATGTTGCTATGGTGGCACCTTCTGTATTTGGCATATCTCTGGTGTACAGGATATTAAAATTTTCGAATTGCACTAGAAGTTTTCGATTTGGCCACCCTTAGCCGCGATTATGGCCTTCAAACGGCCGACAAAGATGATCGACACTTTGGTATTTTTTTGTCCTAACCTTGCTCTTCAAAATACCCCAAACCGAGAAATCTACGGATTTGCATCCGGTGAATTTGGTGGCCATTGGGCAGTGGAAAGGAACCACGGAATGTTGTTTCTCAGCCAATCTTATTTGACGCGCGCCTTATGACTCGGCGCCGAGTCCTGTTGAAATGTCCAGGCTCTGCGGCCGAAATGTTTTTGTAACCAAGGCTTCAACGCTCCCTCCAACACATGATCCCGATAAATTTGAGCATTTATCTTGATGCTACGGTCCAAAAAAACGAGCGGTGAACGGCTTTCGGCTGTTACGGCGGCCCAAACCATCACCATCGGCGGCGCTAGTGAAGTTTATCCTAAGTTAGAACTAAACCAACAAAAACAACAGAATACGTAAAAGTATTAGTAAAAATGAAAATCATGACATTTAGGCGAACATTTATCAGAGTTATAATGGTGTATATCCATTTTGCTTGTGTATATTTTGTCACTTATAAATTTATAATAAAACAACTTAAGTTATTTTTAAAATAATTTTAATTGAAAAAAATTTTCCTTATAGTAACAATATTTACCAATAAATAATTTGAAAACTTTTATTTATTTTTTTAATAAAGCTTAAATTAAGTTTTATTATATTGAAATCGAATTATTTTATTTAACCAAAAAAATAAGCCAGGTTAACCTACATAAATACACATCTATAAAATAAATTAATTAGAAAAGTGTGTGACTGTCAAACCACTTTAAAAGTATGCTTTTCACTTAATCAAATTGCCACATTTGGAACATACAATTTAGGATCTTCTTAAGAAAGTCTATATCTTAAGATTTTCCATATTTATCACCAACGCCACTATGATTTTTTGGTAGGTCTAATCTAAGACTACAAGCTTGCCAAACCATTTGAAAAGCTAATGCCTTTCACATGGTTAAATTGTCGTATTTGTAAATTGACTATTTATGATTTTCTTAAGTAACTCAATATCTTAAGATTTTCGATATTTAGCAAAAACCCCACTATGGTTTTTTGATTGGTCTAGAAAAGGACTACAAAACTGCCAAACCATTTAAATAGCTAATGGACCTGTATATAGATCTATCAAAAAACCATAATGGGGTTCTTGCTAAATATCGAAAAGCTTAAGATATTGAGTTTCTTAAGAAAATTCTAATATGCATTTAAACTGATAAAATAAAGTAACGTTTTTATTATATTTTAATTCTGAATATTAAATTATATTTGCCTAAATGATGACCGACTAACTATTATACACTACCGTCTGACTAATACAATTACAAATATTTAGATTTAGTATAAACTTCATAAAACATATATGACGTGTGAAGTTTGTCCTAAGTTGGCACTAAATTTTTATTTTTTTTTAGTTCTAATCCAGTTCCAACTTCACACGTATTCCATTGGTCCAAATTTTCAGTAGAACGGCCGGGCAAGTAAATCCGGTCGTTTTGCTTGTTCACACATTGCTCAATAACGAACTGTGTGACTCATCGGAGAAAACCAAATTCGGCAAATCGCCACTTTCGTGCAAGCGTAACAACTCCTTTGCTCTTTCCACTCTAACTTTTTTTTGAGCATCGGTGAGACCATGCGTTTTATGGAATTTCAAGGCCTGTAGTCCAAGATGATCTTTCAATATGTGCTGCATCCGTTCGAGCGAAATGTTCGCCTCACGAGCCATTTTTCTGCCGCTACAGCGCGGATTCCGAGCCAATTTGGCCTTCACCTTCCGAATGATATACGGCGATGTTGCAGTGCGTTTCGGTCCACCACCGTGGCGTTTTGCAATGCTGCCAGTATCGTTTTAACGATTTATGGTGCGATACACAAACATTTTATTCACATGCAATGTTTTAACTGGTTAACAATCTGCGGCTGAGATTTTCCAGCCAAATATAGAGAAATCACACTATTACGCTGGAATTCCATTGCGGATAACTTTTTTTCTGAATATTTCCAACTAAAATGCTTCTATACGCTTGTAAACAATGGAATGAACTGTCATTAGCGTAAATTTGAGCGTTTTGTGATCACTGGTTTGACAGGAGTAACAGTCTGAAGTTGGTAACACTTCGTGTCAGTCACCCTGTAGTATACTGTCGTTTATAATGGCTGTAACCATTTCCAGCAACCGGTCGAATATTTCCTCACCCATTCGGAAATAATTTTTATACCCCAGCAAGGTAACATCTGAATAATTTCCCTTCTTAAGCCAATCTTTCATCCAACGTCGACGATTGACTTGTTTTTTTTTAACATAATGCTAAAACTATACCAATGTACACATTTTTCTTATTAAAAATTTACTCTTCTGTCAGTAATGACGCAAATAATGACCGTAAAAAAGATCGTGTGGTATTGACAATTAATGAAGGAGTAATGACGGAGGATTTTATAAATAATGACGTTACTTATAATTACATTAATATTAACCGCCCCATATTAATATTGACCGCCCCTTTAGGCTATGGCTTTTTATAATCTATCGTGCTTTTTGTAAAATAAAATTATACGTATGGTCGCGTTTTTAATTAAAAATCCTATTAACCATAAAACGTCATCCCCATTAATAAAAATAATAATAAATTACTTGAACATTAGAAGGCTGAAATTGATTTGAATAAACTCAACGGAAGATCAAAACTGAGGCTTTCCATGTGAAAAAATCTTTAGAAAACGAACACAAAATACACCGAACTTGGACACTATGGGTCTGTTTGATAATTCGCACGGTTCGGTGCAGTGTACATTTTTTCTTTATTTCACCAATAGAAAATAAATCAAATGAGATAAGGAGAACCGTATGGACTGCACCGCACGGTACGAATTATCAAACAAGCTCTATACCTACATATACATATGTATCGAATTACCATTTCCATCGGATTAAAATGGAAAGTCAAAAAAGTTATGCCTGTGTAGTGTAATGCCTCAATTCCACTGTGAATCAAATTTTGTCAGTAAAAATAACTTGAGATAAAAATATAAAATCGTTGGTTGTGTGAACGAGACACACAACGGAGTAAGTCAAGTTTTTACTTACAAAAAATGTGTGTCTGTGTTAGTGTACCGAGATCGAAACTAAAAAAAGGTATCAAATCGAGAACATTTTATGGCATTCCAACTAATACATGTAAATAAATATTGTGTACCGATGGAAAATATTTCTCGCACACACTGATAATTTTAATTGATTGGCATTTTTATGGGAAAGATTTTTTTAATTTTGTGTTTTATGACGGAAATAATTTGAATAAAATAATTCTGATATGAGTATAAATAATAATTAAATTTTTAGATTATTTTGAATCGTGAAAATAATCGAATTAACACTAATACTTAATTTTTCTAATAATTCTTGGTTATTCTAGGTTATGTTTTTGTTTGCTGTCAAAACACTAAGGCAATTTTAAAGTTTGCAATTTTTATGGCAAATTCTAATGTGTAATCGAAAATATTCGCAAAATATTTCTAATATGAGTATTAATCAAGAGTCAAGATGTATCCATAAATTTTGCTATAAAAAAACAATAACAAAATACTTTGCCTCTCTGATGGATTTTTTTTTGTCTGCTTCCAACTTCAAGTCAACTCAGTCAATTTTTTACAGTGGAATTGGGGCTTAAGTGATTTAAAAAAGTGAAATGGAAATACATTAGAAACAAACAGAATTACACGCATACTATTAATATTAAATTTTAAATATTGTAAACTTAGCGAGCTGTGAAAATAGCACAAACACATTGATACATAACGAAATAATAATTTTGAAATGGTTTAATCGGTATGCGATGTTTAGTATTGCTCAAGGTCATGCTGTTGCTGAGGTTGGTTATGCGGGGAGCATAAGAAACAAAAATTTGAAAACGTAAACAGATTCGAATGACATTCTCTAAAGATGCAAGCAAGGAAGAAGCCACAGGAAAACATGCTACTGACTTTCCAGCTGCTATAATTTTACAGTCAATATAGCGTCTATGTCTAATAGAACCGCCCGATTTCATTTAGCTCAAACTGATCAAATCAGCGAGGTTACTTTGTATGAGTGTGCGTGTATGAGTATTCCTGTGTTTTAAAGCGTACAGGGCAGGTTTAGATGATTAAAATAACATTTTTTTTTCCTTTACCTCCATTTAGGAGCATAGGGCGTCTACTAGACTGGACCATCGAACTCTATTTGGGGCTGTTGTCTTTAGGTCCCCCCATGTTTTCCCGAGATGTTTTGCTTCGGTTATAGCACCGTTCTCCTCCAGGTCATTGCTGTTCTTCCAAGTTTCCTTTTTCCTTGCGGATTCCATTCCAATGACATCCTGGTTATGTGCCACTTGGTATCTTTCTCAGCGTGTGTCCTATCCATCTCCATTTTCGTTTCCTGATCTCATTCTCAATGTCCATTTGGTTAGTTTGTGGCGGTAGTTCTTCATTTGTGATGTATTCGGCCAGAAGCATTTGATCAATCGCCTAAGGCGATATTCACAAATACTTGGAGCCTTCTTGTTTTCTTCGTATGTTTCCACATTTCATAGCCATACAGCAGTACTGATTTTACACAGGCATTGAACATTCGTATCTTGGTGTTTCTTGATAGGAGATGGATTGCATTCCAGATCTTATAGAGCACGTTGAACGTGTTTCTTCGCTTTGTTGATGCGTTGGTTGATTTCTTCTTTCGTTCCACCTAATCCTCGACACAGTACAGCCGCCGATGTATACGAATTTTTCGACATCTTCTATTGTGTCTTGGTTGATGCGAAGTGGTGTACTAATGCTTATGTTTAGGTCTCAGGGCCTTTTGACTTTCTTATATTTATCTTGAGCCCAACATCTTGTGCTATTTCTGATAACTTCTGTAGCTTTTGCTGCATGTCTGTGTATTTGTGTGTGTTACCAGGCAGATATCATTGAGCCTTCTAATTGGAGCCCACTGGATTTTCCGTTTGGTGATGCGATTTTGTCTAGCTTGCGCATGACACTATCCATTATACATATATTATACTGTTAAGGGAGATGCCTCGCCAGTTTTTGCATTCTCTTAAGTCGCCTTTCTTTGGAATCGTTATGGTTAAGCCCTCTTTCCATTTTTGCGGAATTTTTCCGGTATTCCACACTTCTACTAATAGTGGTGTTAGTGCTCCTGCAGTTGTAAATGCGTCACCATGGAGTAATTAATTCAGTTGGTATGTTGTCGATTCCAGCGGCTTTGTTATTTTTCAGTTTCTTTAGAACACATGTAACTTTCCGCTCCGTTGGTGGATGGGTATTTATGGCCTTGTTATAGTTGCCATCTAGAAGCTCCTCAACTGGTCGCTATCTATGCAGAGTTGTTCTCAAAGAACTCTTTCCATCTTATTTAGGTTGTTGGTCGTCTGTAGTTAGGAGTTGTCCATTTGAATCCTTTATAGATGGTATATTTGTAAATTTTCCGGTAACCTTTCTTACACATTGATGTAATTATATGCGTGCATATTTTATTTGCTGTCGCTGATTGGGCAGTGGTGAGTGAGAATGTCTTCCCGTATATTTCCTGCGATCACTCCTTGCCATTATTTTCTTCACTTGTCTAGGAGCTGTGTCCTGATATGGCGGCTTGTGAAATTCATCCTTTTTTGTGTCATCTGCGTCTTCTGTAGGCGCCACAATAGCATTGTGTAATCGTTGTATTTCTAATTTTTGAGTGGAATCTTGCTATAGGTTCTATAGTATCTATAGGTTTCCGTTCGAGTAGTGATTTCTTCCCTTTAGCCGTTGTTTGTATACCTAACTACACCTTGTTCGTGTGTGTCTCTACTCTACTAGAGAACATCATAATAATTTGCCTGCGCTGGTTCTTATGTCTCCACTATCCTTCCATCTTACTTCACTTAGCCCAAGAATTTCTATGTTTTACCGCTTCATTTGCTTTTCAACTTGTGCTAGCTAACCTTCATGTTTCCGTAGTCGATATTTGTGTTGTTTGCCGATTTGAATTTCTTCTAGTATTCGTTTCTGTAATCATTTGATTTCGGATTAATGAATGATTGGTCCATTGTATCCTAGCCAGATCCCAGGGCTGCTGTGTAAGGGATACTGGCATGCCGTGGGGGAAGTTTCGTTCTATTCCATTTTTTCACTTTTCTACTATGATGTTCCCAAACGGTCACCCAAATTTGTACTAGCCCAAGCTTTGACGCTGGTGATGAAGTTGTACATAACTGTACTTTACTCAAGCTCACCAATACTTAACTATACTGAAATACATTTGTCTCATTGTCAGCAAGTATATTATAAATTTAAATTTTAAATTAAACAATTAATGTCGGTAAGGTTCATAACTTATTGACTTTTTAAATCTTAATTTAAATGTAACGTAATTTAATTACTGAGCGAACAGCAGCCGTCTATCTGCATTGGTTTCTCAGGCCCATAAAAGAAGCTTCAAATGATTCAATAGATACTTGTACATAAAGGTTTTCACATAATTCTGTTGCGAGTTGAGCGTGAACTCGCCCATTGTTTTTTTTCTCTATCGCCAGCAACACGCGTAAAATTGTTCATCTCTCGTATGATTAACCCACCGCTGCAGTCAAAGTGTAAATTTTTTTTTTTGCTCATTATAGTATCTCACTTTCTGACTTACAGAAACCCAGGCCAGGAGCATATCTTACATTTTATTCGTTGTTTCGACAATTTTAAGTCATTTGTATTTAAAGGGTTGGCATAAACATAAATCCTGAAGAAACAGTAATAAATCTACAAGTCAGTCTTCATAAATTTACTTGTTATACGATTTCAATATTAAAATAAAAAAAAATCGAAAGAATAAGACGATCATACATACATCTTTACACAGTACGGTAGTGTATACTAAAAAATAATAGTAATACGAACTTTGTAGTAGAATGACGTGATGGCTGGTTCGATGATGGAAAACTAAAATTTTTGTTCTTGGTTTCAAACGATAATTTTTTTTTTTTGCTCTAGAAATGAGCTCTTTGCATGTGAGAAATATTTTTTTTTTTTAATTTTATTTATTTTGCTACACCACCGAAAGGAAAACTATAAATTCATATAAAAGAAAACTACTTTGCTGTATATAGGTACATATGTATACATATACATAGAGTACAACAAAATTTATAATCAACAAAAAAAACTGAAATTGGTTAGTCCTGTTTACTTTTTATGTTCATTGTTATTTTTTGTGTGCTTTCTGCTTGTGCTTAACCACTTCAGACCCCAATAATTCAATCTTTATGCGGGGCAATATCGATTGGTGTATAAAGTTGATTCTAATTAGCATTTCATTTATACTTTGAGAGACGTGGTGGATACAATTTTTGCTTTATTTTTTATGTTTCTTTTTGCGAGCGTGAGATGGGTTGATTGGTGGCTCAAAATGAGGTGAAACTTATATTATTTATAATTACTTGTTATATTAGAAAGTATTTAGTTGTTTCAAAATTGGATTTTTAATTTTTTTTTTTTTTTTTTGTTTGTGATGGTGCGGTTAGAATTTTGTTTTTTGTTTTTGAAAAGCTTTCGACACACGGTAGTTTTTCCATCGCGTATTCAAAATTCAGTTTTTCGTTATTTTTTTTTAGTCTAAAGGTAGTTCTTTTGTGTATATGGTATCGATTAAATTCTTATGTGAAAATTAACATATTTTTTTGTTATTATTATTATTGTTTTTCGTGGGAAAACTAAAATAGATATTTTCCTACTTTTTTGTATTTTTCTTTACTTTCGTTCAACAAAGAGAAATGAATAAAACATTTGCTGGTTAAAGTTATTGAATGAAGTCATTTGTGGATGCCTTTTTCTGAAATAAGGCCAACAGTTCATTGTTATAAAGGAAACGGTCGATGGAAAACGTTTTGAGTGCCATTTAATGGAGTTTGAGAATTTGACATTTATGCAGGCATACGGAGATACATATACTTATACATAAGATTCGATATCTCAGAAATTTTCTGTCATAGAAATTGGTGTAGAGAAATGTATGCATTATTTATCGGGTGTTTATTGTTATAGGGGGAAATGTGAATAAGGTATGTATGTATCCTATTGATTTTAAAAAAATATTTTTTATTTAACAGAACGGTTACATAGCTTTAAATAATTTGGTTTACCATACAAATTATGCATAGCTGTAGTTTTTGTTTCATATATTAAAGCGGTATATTAATCATATGTAAATGGGTCATTGTAATATTTTTTAAATATTTGAATATACATAGTAAGTTTTATTTCTAATAGAGATATTTATTAATACAGTTAAATGCCCGCAGGCCCAATGAAGCAGTCTTAAAACAATACTAGTAGTGAAACTTTTATTTAAAAAATATTTTGGGCTGGAACAGTATTTAATAGTGTAAGTTTCGCAAAACACCTACGCCCCAATAATAAACATAGCTCTCTGAGATATTGCTTAATGGTTATCAGTATTGCCATTACAAAATTTCGTTTAAAGGTTTTCGCAACAATGCTGATTATATTATTTTTACTGTTAAAGCTCTTTTTTCAGAATGTTAGTGACTTGACTAAGAAGACTCCTTCGATGTTACCAACAAAATAATATACATGTTCGTTTGTGTGGTTGAAATAAGCGAGTAAAGGCCAACCGACCTCAAAATTACCACTTCCCACAAACGTACTTCCGCGAATCCTTCGCAGTAATCTCATCCACTGAATAAATTTCAAAGGGTTTCCCACACGGAACAAGATTCTAACGAACCAGACGTAACGGAACAAGAAACGGGAACATATGACAAGAATGTAGAACAGGGAGAAGATTATAACGAGCCGTCTTTAAACGATTATCTAGAGACCATCAACAACCCCCACCAACGACAACTCGAGAACATTGAGTAAAACAGAAGAGAAATATGCCACTAATAAAAAGGAAATGTTGGCTATAATCTGGGCATTCAATTCTCTCGATTTTCACAGATCAGCAGCCATTAACTTATTATGCTGTTAGCAGCAAAAAAACAAACAGCAAGATGAAACGATGGAAAGCTATTCTCGAGGAGTATAAATACGAAATAGCATACAAACCAGGAAAATCTAACCTGGTACCCGATTTCTTTTCGAGGCTACCGAACCCGGAGGACATAAACTCACTAACGTCCACACGTTTTGAAGCTCCAATTAACGTTTTTCGTAATCAATTGGCGCTAAGGCTGAACGAATTTGAAAACAGCTATCAAATTAAAACTGTTTTCTCATCTTGTCATACGAGACATATTTTCCCCAACCAAGTTTTACTGAACGTGAACTCCTAAATATCTTCAAAAGGTATTTGAATCCCAATATTGTCAATGGACTCTTCACCCCAAAATCACCTATGGGAAAAATCCAGGAAATCTACCCGCTCCACTTCAGGAGCTACAAAATTCGATTTACACAGACCATGGTAGAAGATGTTGAAGACGAAGAGCGACAACAACAAATAATTTTGACAGAAAACATACATGCCCAATTCAGAAGTATTATTTTCCGAAAACGGCTTCCAAGATATCGAACCTTGTAGCACTTTGTGCAATATGCAAAAAGAACAAGTATGAGCGTCACCCCAACAAGCAAGAGATTCATAGTACTCCTATACCCAAATACCCCGGCCATACCATACATCTGCGTATTTTCTCAATCGAGAAATACCTAGTCCTAACAACAGTTGACCAATTCACTAAGGTCGTTCAAACGAAGATTGAAGACATCTTATTTTATTTCTGTGTTCCGGTAGCCGTAGTAGTAATAGATAATAAAAAGTCACTTAATTCAGCATTAATTATATCCATGATGAGCGTCGACCTGCACATTAAAGTATTCGCTACGCCACCTTACAAAAGCAAAGTGAATAGACAAGTCGAACAGTTCCATTCAACCCTATTAGAAATTATGAGATGCCTAAAAGCGGAAGAGACTAAAAACGGAAGTAGACTACACGAACTCATTGTTAATTTCAATAAACACTGGACAGGCGAAACTTCAGACGGGAAATTTCAAAATCATACATACCATTGACGTAGACGAATACGAGAACGTGACATCAGGAATCTTTGTTCTCATCATTACGGACGGTTGTAAAGGACATCATCTTTTTCCATACATAATGTACGAATTAGAACAAATTCAAAATCTCATTGAAAATGTTCCAAATATTATCCAGAAACAACCAAAAAAAATACCTCCACCACCACCAATAGTAATAGATGAAGTCAAAGACTACGATGTACTCTATGAGAAAATAAAAACAATAACAGCTACTGCTAAGTTTAATGCAAAGGTGATGAATGGAAACACCATCAAAATAAACTTAGAAGATGCTGAAACATGCAGAAAAATAACAAAATGTTAAATGAAGAAAAACGTGCTTGGCACACGTTTGAAGATAAACAAACCAGACCAATTAGGGACATGGCTAAAAACTTACATTCTACGTGTAAACCAGACAAAATAATTGATGACCTGAAAGCAAAAGGATTTAAGGCAACTAAAGCATTGATTAAGCTAAAACGGAGAGGCAAAGTACCTCTCAACATGTTTATGTTGACCTTCGATACTGATGAAGATATCCAAAAAATTTATCAAATTAAGTACATCTTGGGGTGCAAAGTGGTTATTCAGCCTCTAAGAAGATCTAAGCTTATACTACAATGTAAAAAATGTCAAGCCTATAGACATACACAAAAATACTGCAACAGGGAACCCAGGTGTGTCAAATGTTTAGGTAAACATCATACCAAAGATTGTGTAAAAGCCCAAAATGCAAAACCTAAATGCGTTCACTGTGGAGTAAACCATCCGGCTAACTACAGAGGATGCAGCGTTGCCATTGAACTGCAAAACATCAAAAATAAGAATGTGATTGCTAAAAATCCAAGTTAATTCAGGAAACAAGCGGTTAAAATGAACCGACCCGAAGTAAATCGTAGAGTATCGGGAACTAATCAAGGATAATTTGGTAAAATGGCTTATGCTCTAGTAATGATGAGCAATGGAAATCCAGGAAAAACTGCTCAAAATGACGATATAAGTCAAACACTTAAATTAATTTTAAGCAGACTAAATACATTTGATGAGCGATTACAGAAACTAGAGTACAGCACTAAGGGAGCCATCCCTAAACAGAAAAATGGCCAATGATCTTAGAATCTTATGTTGGAATGCCAATGGACTGATGCAACATCAACAAGAACTGCAAGTGGTCCTGGACACGGAAAAAATCGATGTATGTCTCATCACGGAAACACACTTCACTAGACAATCAATCATTAAATTTAAAAATTATTAAATATATCATACTATTCACCTTGGAAACACAGCTAAAGGAGGTAGTGCTGTTATAATTAGAAATAGTATTCATTACTATGAGGAGTTAAAATATGAAACGGAAGAAATACAAGCAACTGCTGTTATTATCAAAACCAAAAGTAGTTCTATTTGTATTACTAGTATTTACTGCCCACCGAAACACTCAATGAAAGAAAAAGATTATCTCGAGTTACTCGAGGAGACTTTAATGAAAAAAATGTCAACTGGGGATCCAGATTAACAACGACTAAGGGTAAAGAACTCCTAAAAGCTATCAGAAAATGAAGTTGTGAAGCCTTTTCAACTGGAAAACCAACCTACTGGCCAACTGATCCAAACAAAGTACCAGATCTGATTGACTTCTTCATAATAAAGAACATATCTGTAAATTATGTACAAGTAGATGAAAGCCACGACTTAAACTCTGATCATTCACCAATACTTCTAACGGTAAGTGAAAAAATCATTCAGAAAGAAAGAGACCCATTCCTAGTAAATAATCACACTAATTGGGCACTTTAGACTATCGCTAGAACAAAAAATTAACTTAATAGTTCCATTAAAGACTCAAGAACAATTAGACAAAGAAGTTCACAAATTTGTAAACGATATACAGCAATCAGCTTGGGAAAATACTCCTGAAATTGAAACGAAAATCAAGGGAAACAACTACCCTATGGAAATTAGGGAACTCCTTGCAGAAAAAAGAAGAGCGAGAAGAGTATGGCAACAAACAAGGGCCCCCCAAGATAAAACTCATTTGAACAATCTCACTCAACAATTAAGAAGAGAGATCAAAGAATTGAAAGATGAATCAATCAACAAATATTTAAGAAAATTAACTAATGATAACAGTACTGATTATTCTCTTTGGAAAGCAACCAAAAGAATCAAAAGACCAATAATGCAGATTCCCCCAATAAAAATAACAGGTGAGAAATGGACTAGAAATAATGAAGACAAGGCTCGATAAAATATTCCAGCCACATGAATACCAAACGTTGGAAGCCGAAATAATAACTGAACAAGCTGTGCAAAAAAGTAAAGAAATCCTACCCACAACACCAAAAGAAGTCATGCGTGAGATAAAAGCTAATATGAATACGAAAAAAGCTCCTGGGTACGATCCTATTACTGTAGAAATCTTAAAAGAACTGCCAAGGAAAGCTCTGGTGAAACTCAGCAATCTTATAAATGCAGCATTTAGAATCAAATGTGTACCAAGCTTATGGAAAATTTCAGAAGCAATTATGATCCCGAAACCTGGGAAACCACCACACATAACATCGTCTTATAGGCCAATTTCGTTATTGCCAGTCATGTCCAAACTCTTTGAGCAGCTTCTGGTAAAAGATTAAATCCGATAATCGAGAGTAAAAACTTGATCCCAAATCATCAGTTCGGTTTTCGCAACCAACACTCAACAATTGATCAGGTACACAGAATTACCAGTATAATTGAGAAAGTATTAGAGGAGCAACAAGTCTGTTGAACAGTATTTCTAGACGTTGCACAAGCGTTTGATAGAGTTTGGCATGAAGGACTTAACCACAAGTTAAGGAATCTTCTACCAATGCAATTTGCTAAGATACTGGAATCTTACTTGAAAGATAGGTTCTTCAGGATTAAGTTAACTGATACATTTTCTGAATTGAAAGAAATCAATGCAGGAGTTCCACAGGGCAGTGTATTAGGGCCGGTTTTATACTTACTATACACTTATGATCTTCCTACATTAGAAAACAACACGGTGGCAACTTTTGCAGATGATACGGCGATCTTAGCTATTGGAAAAAGCAACGAAGAATCAACACAGAAGTTACAATCAGCTATAACTCAAATATATAAATGGACAAAAAGATGGAGAATAAAACTAAATGAAGCTAAATCAGTTCACATCAACTTTACAAACAGACGAATCGAACATATTCCGATTACCATAAATCGGGAAATAATACCGCATGCGAACACAGCTAAGTATCTCGGCATGACCCTGGATGCTAAACTACGATGGAAAGCACACGTCAAGAAGAAAAGTGAAGAATTAAGACTTAAATACAGAAAAATGTATTGGCTGATGGGAAGGAACTCTTCTGTATCAACATACAACAAGCTTCTACTTTATAAGCAAATATTGAAACCGATTTGGACTTATGGTATTCAGCTTTGGGGTTGTACCAAACAGAGCAACGAAAAATCATCCAAAGATTTCAGAATATGGTATTGAGGAACATCGTTGATGCACCTTGGTATGTCAGGAACAATGATCTTCATAGGGACCTTAAAATGAACCTCATCTTAAATGAAATCCAGGAAAAAGCACGGAGACATGAAGAAAGGTTCCGCCAACAAGTGAACATTGAGGCAACTCAACTCCTAAGCTTCACGAATTTAGTACGCAGACTTAAAAGAACCAAACCTTTTGAGCTGGTGTGATTGTCAGTTTAAACAGCATTGTGCTGATCTTAAATCCACTACAAAGATGTGGTTTACTTCAATTTACCAAACACTACGGAACGCTAATGGGAAGAAGCAATAGATTAATTTAAGTTAGTAAATTAAGTCAGAAACAAATTGCTCATTACTCCAGGAGACTAGATTATAATTACATAAAATAAATAAATAAAATTTATTTTAAATAAAAAAAAAAAATTGAAAATTTAAAGCCTCGAAAGAAGAAAAGATCACTTAATTTTATCGGCTGTAGTAAAAAGTTAGTAAAGCTTCGCGGCGAATTTTTCACTTCACACGAAGTGTCTCACTTCCAAGCATTACCGACAATTTTACACCCACTCTCTTAGGAAATAGAAATAACGAAAATCCTGTCTCTGGAAATGATAGAGGAACTCCATATCAATAACATGGATGTAATAGGAATATTACAGTCAGAATCCACCACTAATCGATTTTTAATTCAAGGATTCGCAGTCCCTGTAGGCTTAGTCTTAACTATAATAACCCTTAAATGCCTGAAACAAATTGCCCATAAATGGATTAAAACTACAAAGAAAAGCCAAGAACAAGTTTCGATGAAAACCCAAAATTGAAATTACGATAGAATCCTCTAATAATCCGATTATTAAAACGAGATCCATCTAAAAAACTCGCAGCCGAGCTTAGTGCCCTTAGAACTTCTAACCTGAAATTCAATGAAATACCGTACTTCTAACCGATTGTGGACAATCGCATTTAATTGGGGAGGAGAAAAGATAACAAACTTTATCACGTTGCAAGAAACGTGTCTGACTTTTCGTTGTTCTTCCCATAGAATGCTTGCAAAGAAATCAAATATTGCATATCCGGACTAGATAGAAATTTTCCACTAAATGTATTAAATTAAGTAAAACGCATGAAACTTAGTTAGCAAACTATAATTTATAAAAATATGTAGTTATTAAGAATTTTTGTCTAATCTTGTGATAGACATAATAAAATACCTCAGTACAACCATTAGCAATAACAAATATATATTTTTTTTAAATTATCGTGTTTAAATTAAATTAACTTAAATTCAACTACAAAATGGGCTAACTTTCACTTAAATAAGTCTACTATGTCCATCATTTCGATTCACGTGCCTGAATCCTTGTTGTTTTGTAAATGGCAAAACTATTAGAGAAAAATGAAGAAGGTTGTCCAAATATACAAAGACCATTATTCATTAAGCTTCCGCCCTCACTTCCTCTTATTCTTTCTTTTGAATTAAAATCTCCTGAAATTTTCACGTTTTAAAGATTATTTTAGAAACATTTGTTACGTTTGTAGTGATAATTATTTTGGAACTATATAACCGACCTTTAGTTTGATAACGGTTTTTGAAGCTTAGAAACGTATAAAACGTATAAATCGAAAGTAGAAGCGAATAACACATACATCTGGGGAAGAACTCTACATGCACCTGAAGATTCACGAGTAGGTTTATAAAAAGTGGGAGGCTTTAATAAATATTGTCCCAATTCTCTCCCGTAGTTATGTGAGACTTCTAATAAGGTAAGCATGTATTTGAACCCACTAGGTTCTGATCTAGAAACAGGACCTTGATTCAACTACATCATTCATCAGAGAGAGTTTGTTGCCCGTACTGATTCCTTTTTCAATTGCCTAATCAAATCATACATGTCCTTTAATTATTGTCAATGGAAAAGGCGTTGGGCGTATATTATTAATGTTGGGATATTAATTTCCTCTGACAATGAATAGAGTTAAACAATATGAAATGTCAAAAGGAACAGGCAATGCCGTCGTTGAGAAAAAAAACACTTTCCGCTGCGGAATATGTCAACGGAATTTGCTGTCTGTTCTGCTGTCCATTTCCGAGGAAATCCGGCCGTAACATGCCATTTCCCAACAGAAAGCCATTTAATGTTAGATTATTTAGAACTGAAACGTTCTAAAAAAAATGCATTTAAAATCGCATTCGTCATTTTTCATCTACGACCTTTAACAATTAGATCCAGTTAGTCATCTCTAGTATACTGTTGAAAATCTTTGAGCATTCTTCTTTCAGAGAGCATCCACAATGTTCAAACTTTCTTTTCTCAAAAGTTGTACCGTTTGTTGAGATCACAACATTATGTGATCAGCGTGAGAATTGGCTGATATAATTCTTTGCTCAGTGCTTCAGTCTGTGTGTATCATTCTAAAATGCAGAAAAATTAATCACAAGCTATAATACAAAATGAGAATTAAAATGAAATACACTTTGTGACCGATATCCCATCTCCTTGTCAAATATCATTTAATTTTTTAAATCTCCTGCTCCCTATCTCCTCATACATCTCGTCACTAATAGCGTGATATTATTTTAAAGGATATCCCATAGTAATTTGCCATTAATATTTATATACGGCCTTTAATACCAAGAAAATGAATTACTCAGAAATAATACCTTTAGAGGCGATTTTATTAAAACAATTCACAAACAATGTTTCGATCAACATGTCATTGAAATTTTAATCAATATAATGTCATAAAATGTCAATGAAACGTTACAGAAATAATTTATATTTCAAAGCTCACTATAAGAATATTTTATTTTTAAATGATGAAGTTATTATTTGCCACCAGCAAAGTATTTTAGTAAAATTTAGAAATTTAAAGCCCATGTTACGGTTACCATTCATTTTGTATTAAAGATACTCGTACCTATGGAACGATTGTTGGAAATTAGAAGATGTATTAACCGTAGAGACACATTTCTTCGAAAATTTTGACATTACCTCGGAAAACAGTTCAAGAAGTAATTTTGGTATTTTTTGTTAAAATGAAAACAGCCCCGCAATGCTTTAATCGACTTCAAATTTTTGGAACACGTAGATGTTGGATTGTTAAATTCATCTCCAACTAACAGAAAAATCGTCGGTCCCGTTTTTCTTTAAAAAGTTGGTTTATCTATTTATATGATATATCTAGGAATCCATACCTTCTGCGCGACTTTGAAAAATTTATCAAACTCAATGAATCGTAGGTGTACCGCCGAAATAAAAGTAAAAAGCGGGCAAACAAAGTATTAATATTAAAGATAGAATGTCTATAAACCAATAAAAAATAAAAAAAATTAAAAAAGAGGTCCATTCCATTACTTTAGCTCCAATCTTATTTATTTCGAATTATTATTTTGGCATTTTTTCGGTAAATCCCCCTAAATTGCAGGTAATTCTTTTTTTTTTTTTTTTGTTTTTTTCTTCAGAAAATTGGATTATACATAAATGTATTTAAAATGAAACAATAAGCCAATTGCTTTCAAATGTTATTTTAGATGTTAAAAATATGTTTGACCAATTTTTTTGCACAGCACTATGTGATAGTTGTACATATTTTGAAACTAAAGCCAGTGCGATGTCTAAAGGAGAAAACTGAAATACGATCTACAACCAGTTTTAATCAGCGATTATTCTATTAACTTAGTTTCAGTAATTTAATTACAACAGTGACAGTGTTTACTATTATTGAGTTTTGTTTACTCGCGCAGTAATTTGTAGCATAAATTCTAAGTGAAATTTCAGTGATTTAATTGATTATCGGTAGTTTTTTCCTTTTGTTTATGAGTGTGTGTGCGGGTGATTCATTCTTTTTGCGCGATCTGTTTTTTTACTAACGTTTGTGACCCGTTTCTGGTTAGCATCGAGTTTTTTTAGGGTTTCGAGAATCTTGCTTTTGCTCGTGGAGGAAGGTCACGCTTCTTTGTGCGTTTGGGATTTGTAACGTGAAAAGTAAGTGGACCATTTTCGATTTTCTTATACGTATTATTTTTAATAGATTTTAATTTTTTTTTTTTTTTATTTAACATATTTTGCCATATAGTACGATTTTTTTATTTTTTATAAGCTTCCTAGGATTTTCTCAAGAAAATTTAGAAAATCATTTATACACATACACGAAGTATCATATTAGATTTACCAAACATGGTTTTCCTAAATTCCCTAATCCCCTACTTTCTTCAAAAGTGAAGCATTTTTCGAATAGATAAAACCGTATGACAACTTAGAATATAGGACATTTTGGTGGACGCTTCCTAGGATTTTCTCAAGAATAATCACATAATGGTTTTCCTAAATACCCTAGTCCCCTACTTTTTTTAAAAGTGAAGTATTTTCCGTATAGATCAGACCTTATGACAACTTACAATATTGTACATTTTGTTGGCCGCATTCTAGGATTTTAACAAGAAAATTAGCAAACAAACACGATCAAACACTGGTTTTCTGTCAGTTCCTCAGTTTTTAGAAAATGATCATTTGTTTTGTAAGAGTAAATAATCTTAAGCATAATTTTTATTATGTCAATATGAATTAAATAAATTCGTAATAACGAAACTTTTGCACCAACACATTTAAAAAAATATATAAAAAAAATTTTTTAAAATACCACGTGTTTCTAATGCACTAAAAAGAAGAAAATAATTTTTTTCTGGGCATATAGAATTATCTGGGCATTTATACTTAAAACTAGTACCAATTTTCAACAACTAAAAACGTGGGGTGCATTTTAGAAAAGAAAATTGATAAATGTGATTTGGATAACTTCTTATGGTATTTTTAGAACATTTTGCTATTTAGAACCTTCCTGTACCTAATTTATGATTAAGGTGTATGTGTCCCAAGTGGAAACTGGACGTATTTGTATAATAAATATCTAGTTGTAAGGTCGACTATTGACACGCTTTAAGTCTACATGTCATTAGTCTTCCTTACAACTAGACATTTACTAAACAAATTCATCCAGTGTCCACTCGGGTGTTTGATAAAATAAATTAGGGAATTATAATTTTTTATTAAGCTTTGCTTCTAAATATTTTTCAGTCGTCTCGATATTCAATCTTGTACGAGATATGCAGGGTATACGAGAGATTTTGACGAGACATATAAGATGCTAGTATCAAAGCCTTAAATTTTCACATTAAGTACACCAAGAACTTATTTTTATTTTTTTTTTAAAGAATTGATTTACGGAACTTTTACTTTTTTTAAAATTATTAGCAATTTCATATATTGTACCAAACCTGTAATCTGGCTTGTAAGACCAGATGTGTACCAAAGGTAATGGTACAGAGGGAACGATAACTACCTTGGTACTAATGTTGTTCGATCGACAAATGGTGGGTTTGGTATGGCTTTGTTGTCGGTAAAAAAACACTTTAATTTAACACGCTATAATTTGGTGGTTAATTTTATTTTTATTTTAACGACCGTTCGCTTCGATGGTTATTTGGTAAGAGAGCAAATTATAATTTTTATTTTACAAAATGACATCAAAAAAAATATAATTAGTTTATCTACCTGAATACAGGTGGCTATGCTATCGATAAAGGTTATTAATAATCAAATTTATGCTAGGTGACCACTTTTCCATATTCTTAACGAACTCACGTTCAATATGGAATTTATAACGTTCTGTTTACTAAACGTCAAAATGTGAGGTAAACACAATGAATTATTTCTGTTTACCTTTACAAATAATTACAATAAATAAATTATTATTTAATAAGGATAATCATCAATTATGGCCAACTTTAACATTGAAGATTAGTATAATTATGCTATAATATTATATAATATAAATTGTGATTACACATTTAATGAATTAGTTTGGCTTTAGGTTAGATTAATATAGGAAAAATAATAACAAGTTACAGATAAGTATAAAATAAATATATAAGTTAATTATATAATTTGAAGGTATTTCATGAATTTACAATTTATAAGTTTTATTTAAATTTTTTAGGTAACTGGAGTTACTGGGTCTTCAACATAAATGATATCAATTTTCTTTTCTAAAATGCGCCCCACGTTTTTAGTTGTTGAAAATTGGTGCTAGTTTTAAGTATAAATGCCCAGATAATTTTATATGCCCAGAAAAAAATTATTTTCTTCTTTAGTGCATTAGAAAAACGTGGTATTTTAATAAGTTTTGTTATCAATTGAAAAAAAATTTTTTAAAATAAATTTCATCTCTTTATTCAAGTAAATTTATACAATTTATCATAAATATTTAACATTAATTTCCAAACAGACAATCAATAACGAACACTTAAAGTTAATAAAAAGAAGTTAAGGGTCTTATGGAGGTCGATATTGTCGCATTCTCTCCATTTCTCTGATTGCACTTTCGTTACAAGGCTTCTTTCCTGACAATTTGCTACAGTACAATTCCTCAATTTGCAGTCCATTTAAAGATCTCAATCTGCTTAATGCGACGTAAGCTTGGCCGTCTTGAAAAAGTGATCTTCCTAAGTAAACGACTGCATGATCGACGGTACATCCCTGAATTTTGTGGACTGTACATGCCGAACACAAAATTATTGGTAATTGTCTACGCTCAATTGTTCCATAATTATATTTAGCAGGAAATTGTATAGCTTTCGGCTCGATAAGTTGAATATTCTCATTGCCAAAATCTATTCTAACTGATGGAACGTCAGTATCGTACATTTGGTCTCTGCGGAAATGCGGCCAGATAATCTTTGTGATTTTTCCTATGGCGCCGTTGACAAGACCCTTTTCAACAATTATGTTTGAGCGTAACATCACTTTGGCACCAACAAATATTTCCAGCTCTTTGGGCAATCCTCCAGTTTTATTTACATCTGCTGGTACGATATTAACCATGTTGACATTATCAACATTTCTTGTTGCATCAATAATTTGATCCTGTGCTCGAATTTTGAAAATACGCACTTGTTGAGCTCGATATTGCTTAAGTATAGCAAGATTTTGGGCATCTACTTGGGCTCTTAAAGGATAAATTCGAATGGCTTTATCCAATGCAAAATCTCCAGTAGCCTTTGTCATTTGTTTTGACATCAGAAGCTCAAAATGCTGACCATTTAATTTTCCAACTCTAAGGGCATTCAAAAGATCAGCAAATGTGTTGTCTCCTTGCTGCCGCATGTTTTCTGTCAGCTCACATAAAGAAAACAATCGCCACAAATGAGTCGCTGGCAAGAATCGAGTTGGCTGATTGAAAATTTGTGCTCCTTTTACGGGAGGCAATTGCATGAAGTCACCGAAAACAATTATATTGATACCTCCAAACACTTCGTTCTCTTTATTTTTCAATTGTCTCAGTCGTGAGTCAATCATGCAAAGCATTTCATAAGGAACCATGCTTTTCTCATCAATGAAAAGGTAATCGACATCCTTCCACTGTTGACGCATAATCTTTAGGTAATTTTCTGTCAACTGGGGCATATTTGGTGTAAGAAAGCCATCTTTTTGAACAGGTATTTCCAATAAACTGTGGTATTGAACATCCTACTAGTCTAGCTGCAACACCAGTTAAGGCAGCAACTTTGACCACTGATTTTCCAAAAAAACAGTTTTTAACCAAATTCTTAAGAGCATTAAACGTAAATGTTTTGCCTACTCATGCTCCACCAGTGACAAACCATCTCATTCGTTGTCTATACTTCCGTTCAACTGCTCTTAAATGCTTTATATTACTAGTTGGAAAAGTTCTTGTTGTTTCGCATTCATGTTATTGTAAATTGTTTGCAATTGTTCACCAGATATATTCTGTTCGGGAACTTCCTCTTCTAGATTTGAATCAACATATTCTTCAGGTTGTTCGAGAATATTGAATGCATGAGCCTGATTGAATGCATTTCAAGTTGTCTATCTCTTTCTCGGAAAAACTCCATATGCACTTCCTGCAACGCGAAATATTTGGACTAACACATTTCACTAACAGTTTTTGCACTAACACATACAAATTTTCTTAGATTTTTGTTTCGAATGTTTGAAAATATGAGATTGTCAGGTGAAACAACCAAGTGAACAAAATTTCAGCGAAATCGAAAGATGAGAAGTGCTTCAAATTTCGACCTCAAATTTTGACTCAAACAGACAGACAGATAGACAAGAAAGCAAGTTAAGAAAAACGTAGCAAAAACTAAGGACATACTTAGGACAACCTGTGAATGTGTGAAATAGTGTGAATTAGCAACATTAACGGATAATTATATAGCGATGGAGGATGTTGAATTGTGGATTGGTATGCTGATGAAAGGAAGACTTTAATGAAAAATATTCTGAAACCCCGGGGGCCCCTCATAAAATTACGATAGAGTTAGCGGAATGGGCAATCGAATCAGAGTTATGGCTGTATGATACTCACCTTTTTTTCCACTTTTTCAGTGACTAGAAAAGACAAACGGAGTGAGAGAAAAAATATATATACAAAATATTTGTGAGAGTGAGTGTATACACCATAGATTTGAAAAAAATATAGAAACGTCAAATAAAAAGTGGTAGCTCAATTTTTCTAGCAGTTATCGAGCAAATATAGCAAAAAAAGAATTGGATTTGATTCTTCTTTGACATTAGATGCTTTTTTCTGACATTTCTACCAAAGAAAATTTGTGTACAAAGGAAAATAATATACAAATAAACTTAAAATATAAATTATGTCGCTGCAATTAATTGCGGCAGCTAACGCAAAATTTATTATGCGCGGGCCTGATATTTCTTACGTAAAAAATCAATTAAGAACCAAAAAATAAATATTCTTCAAAATGGCTATTTCATCGCAAAAAAATTTTTGATTATATTTTACATATTTTGTTTATCTGAAACTTCAAAATCTCTGTTTCGCTTTACTAGTTTTGCAGCACTTTATGGCACTTGAAAAAAAGTGGGTATAGAGACAAAATTATTAAATTGTTAGGTATTTTAATTAGGCATAAAATTAACGTTTTAACAACCCCAAGTAGAAAATTATGTCGAATTCTTTTTGTTTTTTCAAATCAATGTAAATTTTGTGGTATGAAACGTACATGAGACCAAAATCGATACAGCTTTGTGTCTGTATTGGTTATATAAAACATTTAACGTTTACAAAATTTGGAATCGATTTTTGTAGTGTTTAGTCAAGTGCTTTATTCAACAATTAAAATAATTAAACACAACAATTAAAGTATTAAGGGCTGAAACCTCGTAAGGTGATCAGAACTACGTTCTTGATTAATTCAACTCCCAAATCAATCCCGAAATAAACCTGTTAAGTGAATCTTCAGCTTAACCTCCAACTCAATTTACAACTCAACCTCTATTTCAAACGCAACACAATCCTAAACGCAATCACCAAATTAGTGGCCAAGCCACCCATCAATGAAATCACCAAATCAACCCTTAATCAACTTTCAAATTAATCCTTAACCTAAATCCAAATGGACCCAAATCAATCCTTAACCTAACTCCAAATAGATGATAGTTGCTAAACTATCAAGAATATCTCCGTAATAATATTCAAGTTCCATTAGAAACTTTTCTTGCAAATCCTTCACTTTAAACTTTGGGTTATGTTTTCTGCGTATTTGCTGTCAGAGCGGTAAGTTTAGTCTTGTTTAGAAAAATATTGTGTGTGGTGGATACGCGCCTCAGTATTGAAACTAATAACGGTAGTGCAGAGTTTCGACATTACAAATATTATTTTAAATCATCATTCTCAATCTCGAATTTCATTATAATTGGTCAAGGGATAGCAAAGTTCCGTCATACTTGGCCATATTCCAGAAATTTATCTAAAAATCATTTTAAAATCCCATTACTATCGCATATGTACAATTCCATTAAAATCCATTAAAAACTGGACAAGTTCTATCCTAACTGACCATGCTCCAGAATTTCATCTAAAAATCATTTTATGATAAAGAAATAGAAAAGTTCTGTCATACTTGGCCATATTCTAGAACTTGATTTAAAAATCATTTTAGAATCCCATTTCCAACACACATGTCAAATGTCATCATAATCGGTTGAGAAATAGGCAAGCTCCATCATACTTGGCCATATTCCAGAACTTCTCCCAAAAATCATTTTAAAATCACATTTACAATGCACAAGCAGAAATTCATCTTAATTTGATGAGAAATAGTCAAATTCCATCATACTTGGCCTTATTCCAGAATTTCATAGAAAAATCATTTTAGAATCCCATTTCCAATGCACATGTCAAATTTCATCTTAATCGGTTGAGAAATAGGGAAGTTCTATCCAACTTGACCATCCAAAAATCATTTTAGAATCCATTTCCTGTACAAATGTTCAATTTCATCGTAATCGGTTGAGAAATACGGAAGTTCCATCGTGCTTGGCCATATTCCAAAACTTCATCCAAAAATCATTTTAGAGTCCCATTTCCAAACGGATGTCAAATTTGACTAAAATCCGTTAAGAAATAGATAAGTTCCATCCTAACTCGCCATTCATATAATTTGCTAGAAGTCCAATTTGAAATGTAAAAGGTTCAATTTGAGGTTTGGGGTATTAACGGTGACCTTTCTTAAGTCTTAAACAATATTTGTATACAGTTTGGTTCAAATCGGTCAAGGCGTATAGATTTGTTTAAATTTCAAACACATATGTTGTACATACATACAAAGACTCACTTATATAGATTGCTTAACTGCTCACTAAGGGATTAGATTCTTGCTAGAAGTTAGCGACTGGCGGTCGTCATAGATTGCTACTATGTGAGTACCATCTATTAAGCAATATCTAAAATATAGTATTTTACCACCCACTTGTACAATGTAGTCCTCAAATAGCGCATAAACATCAAACAATTTGAACGCTCAATTTTGATTTCAAATTGATGCAGCAAATTCCATTTTAACCAGATTTTTATATACGATGCTTCGTCGATCTATTACTTAGTTGGCTATTCTCCGCTAGGAAACAGTAAATAAATAAAATGATTACTTTTAAACTTTTTTAGTTTAAAATTATTTTATTATTTATTTAATCTCGAAAATAACTTTTGTAATCGATTTAAAAAACAACAAGAACTTTAAACCAATTGACAGTAAGCGGAGTTATTGCTGCTATTCAACAACAGGCGCGCTAAAGTAGAATTGAAACTGAAAAAAAATCATTTGTCTTCTCACTTGGGCTCATTCTGCTCTTTACGCGAAATATGGTGTAAATTGACGCTCAAATTGAGATGTTTTCGAGCGTTCAATTTGATCGCTAAATTAGCGCTTTTTGAGCACTCAATCGCACAGCCGGGATGCGATTTGCTATCGACATCGACACGAAAATCGCATTTAGGGTGAATATTTCTACAAACAACCGTTGCCTTAGCAGAACTGTGTTAAACTGTAAAACTCAAAAGTAATAACTATTAATAGGATTAAAGTAAATTGGTTAGAAGTTGGAAGATTCTTGATGTTTAATTATTTGAAAGACGTTTCATGTATCGTCGGCCCAATAGAGATACCAAAATCATTCAAGGAATAGTAGAAATTTTAGAATTAATTTTTATTGAATAAGTTTAAGGAGTAAGATACGAGTAGATCTAGAAAATTGATTTATAACAATTATCTTAGTTAATATACAATTAATAAATACTTTATTACAAATATTAATAATGAAATATTCTGACAACCACTTTCAGTATTCTCCATCGCTTCATTAACATGGACATATCTATCTATTAATTTAAAATCAATATCTCCCATCAAAATCCTAAATACCGCACATCACTCTTTAATCCGTCTTAATTAGAACTATATGTATGTACAAATACAAACATAAAAACCTTTCCCCGCCGAAAACCACTTTCCAATTATCGCCTGTACAAACCACCCCTTAATCGTATTTTGTTGTTGTTGTCGTCAGATTAATATCTCACTATAAGTACGTATAGTTTCGACTAAATAAAAAAATCAATGCCACCACCAACCCCATTATGATGATAATGACTGCTGATATAAAAAAAAAATCATTTTTGTTTTAAAGCGACCGATTTTTAGTGGTTTGGGTCATTGTTCGTTTAATGGTTTTGTTGATTTGTCAGAATAAAAACGGACGAAAAAAAAATTCAAATTCAGGAAAAAATATGAAAATAATTTACGGGTGCTTGTAAATGATATTCATCAAATTATAGTATAATTTTCAAAAAAAAAAAAAAATCAAAATGAAAAATCAACAACAGAGGTAGAAATAAAAAAGACAATTCACCCCATAGATATATAGACACCCACGAAACAAATAAAAAATAAAACTTGGGTAATTTACAACCCAGTCAAATCATGATTAAATATTTTCTTAATTATGCGATAACTATCTTATGAACAATAACCTCCTTTTTAAGGGATCGGTTTGATATGTAATTTAAATTACTTTAAAAACTATGTACAAACAATCTAATCCTCTGGTTAAATACCCTCTTGATTAAAAACAGAAAAAAAAAATCAAACTTCATATCAAATGTCCATTTAACAAAAATAAAATTTACAGACCATGATTTTGATTCTTGATTATTTCCTTGGAAAAAGGGCGAGAAATCGAAAGTGGATTAAAATATTATATTTGGATTGGTCATCACACCCATTTTATTTATATACATACCTACGTACGTACGACATGAAATTGATCTTAAATTTTCCTTTTCAATTTACTCCTGTACACCGTATACAGTTTTGTTTTGATTATCTGGATGATGATGACCGAATGGCACAAGTTGGAGTCGGGGGACAAAAGTGTAATGATTTTCACATTTTTCTACTTTTATTATGAAAATAGGATTATGAAGTATGATTTCATTTTTTTTTTTTTTTTTTTTGGTTGGTTCCATATTCCTATATACACACACACACACACACATGGATGGTGAATACACCTTTTTTCAGATAAGAAAGTCACTTTATTTGAACTCGTACGAGTAGGAGAGTACTCGTACTCGTATGTACCAGAATTTTATTTTCCTTCTTTCATTTTTTTTTTTAGTTTTATCGTACTTAGGATTTATACGTACGTAAGTAGGTACGTACACAGTATTATTGGGAAAAATTGAAAAATATAAAATTAACTGATAAACTTTAAATAGGTGTTATGTGTAATTTAAACCATGAGGATAGTTTTTGGTCCCCGTTTTAAAGTACTTAATCTTCTTTATGGACCGTCTGCTTAACTGTATTAGATAATTTGAACAATTAAATTGTAATTGGATACATAAGCCGTAAAGGTGATGTGACAGCATAAAATAGGTTGTTTTAGTTACATACTTTATTAGACAAAAAAGCTGACACGGCAGCAATCAAATTTTTGGAGTGTGGGGGCGATATCCTGGTTTATCTTTCAGCTTAGAAAATAAAAATTACTAAAAGTACTAAATAAATAATTATGGAATGTTCATCAATAAGACTAATAGAGACAAAGTTGAGATGGTAATATTACCAAGCCGAAAGCTTTACGTAAATAATCTGGAACTTGATATAACAGAATGCAATACAATGAAAAGGTGGAGGATTTAGTAGCGATTAGGAGGAACCATTCCACCAGCATTAACTGCAAAGGTAATAATACTTGAATCCTTCAATTGTCCAATGGAAAGACTTTGAGGAGCCTACACCTCTCTGTCTAGCTCTTTGTCACAGCAATATAGAAAACATGAATTTGGCGTCGGTTCCTTGATTACTAACTTCATGCCTGTTAGTAATCGGATTTGTATACTTAGGTTTCAGGCGCCACAAACGTAACTTCAATGCACATTTGTTGACGTTCATGCCCCCACCGAGGGGAAGCCAGACGGGCAGCTCGACACCGTCCTGAGCAAAATTCCGCAACGTGACATTGAAATTGTAGTGCTGGCAGTACATATCGTATCACAATCGGTGCGATCTCCTAGCACCCTACATCAAACAACAACGAAACTTGCACCACTGAGCTTGCTTTGATCTACAACTTGGTGGTTGCCAGCACATGCTTCGTTTGAAGAAACGAGAATGGCATGAGCAACAGGCACGCAACATCCAAAATTCTAGCCTCAGAGATAGATATACAGCAGCATAAGAGAAATAGCTAGGGACTTTCATCCACCTAGCAGCGCTATTCGCAACGAAACCGCTGAATGAAAAATGGACACTAAAACCGTTCTGGAAAGGTATCGGAATTATTTCTCCTCTTTTCTAAATAGACGAGCAAGAGCATCACCTTCCGAGGTGCGAAACATGATGTCGCAGATGAAAAATTATATGAAGCCCCTATGGGGATGGTACCTGCAAATGCTCAAATATGGCGGCGATTATATGTTCTACATCATGTTTGAGCTCATAGTAATAATTGGTCTTGGTACCCCAGAAGAGTGAAAGATGGCACTTGTCTGTCCTCCCAAAAAAAGGATATCGGTTAAATTGTAACAAGCATGCAGTATAACTTGGTGGTTTGGCGTCAATTGGAGGGGGGATCAAAGTTGAGTAGATTAATCTACCAGCTCCGTAACCTTCCAGTAGGGTGCGCATCACGTGAGCTGTTCTGGTCTTGTCAGTAGGCAGCTGCGTGATGGGTACAATTGTGTAAAGGGTAATCTGTTCAAAATTCGCAAGTGTACGTGCTGCCTCCTCGTGGCAACCACTGGTAACTAAGGCCATTCGGCACATTTTTGGCCATTTGGCACAGGCTAAAGTACGGCGCTAAAAGAGAAAACCTTGACAAAACACCCTAATCTAAGGTGGAACAGCATATGCCGATGGTTGAATGGCTGATAGGTTAATCAGTCCAAATATGCGGACTCTGGATACCAGGCACCCTCCAGTTTTAAATAGCCTTCCTGTAGTAAAGCTGGGTGATCTACAGGCTATTTGCAATTTCCAGCAACTCGTAAGAGTAAAATCAAACGGAATACGGGGCAGGAGTAGGAATATACGGAAGTGGGACAGCCCTTTCGAAGTCCTTGGGTTCCAATGATACCGTCTTTCTAGCGGAACTACATGCTGTAGTAAACATCTAGGAGAAAGAGCAATAAGCCCAGATATTATGTGTCACGTACCGGGAGGCAGTATTGTCAGGTTCATTAAGAACCTGAATATTGAATGGACGGATAATTAAGCAGGGTCCAGCACAATAGATCTTTTGGGTCGCAGTGCGAAATGGCTGATCGCCCGCATGGCCCTCCAATAATAATAATAATAGTGCAGTATAACTTTGCTGAACACAGGTTACAAGGTTTTGTCCGACATAGTCGTAGCAAATTTATTAACTTTATAGCGAGAGGATTTTGGGTGATTCTGTGGTTTTTAATGACCGATCAAATTTTTACTTTGATAATAGTGCTGGGGAAGTGCTATGAAAAGGACATCCCTGTGCACGAATAGACCATAGACTTACGACAGCGTTTCGGAACATCTGGCCATACCTGTGCATACCATCAAAATTGGTTTCTTTGTGCCAGCTTAACAGCTGGCTCTATATGCAAGTTGCTAATAGAATAAGGCTCCCGAGCGTTTTGCGCAATCAAAATAATCAAATTTCCTTATATAACATATAAAGTAAATCTGCAAGTTGCGAAAAATCACGACATTAGAAACGATCTCGATAAAGTTGACATCACCGTATAGAAGGTTTGGACAAGTTCTTTGTTCGCAAAGTCGGACCATTAAACAGGCCTGAGGACCGACACTAACGAAATTTGGACCCGACAGAAGGAAAGGGACCCCGTTGAAAGGCACCTAATCACACTCGGTTACCGTGTCTATCGTCCTTCTGCAGTAGATCGAACTATTTGAGGAACATCGCTGGGGCCAGCGGAAGGAACAATTTTGATAATTGTATTTGCAGTTATTGCTTGTGGTTCGATTAAATTTCAATCACAAAATACACATATAACGAAGAATATTTTTAAGACGAAAGCAGAACTGGCGGTTGAAATAATAATTATATCCAAATTATATACACTTGGGTGCAAAAAATTCGCACATTGATAAATTTTCACCAAAATTTCAAAAATATCAAAACATCCAATGTTTGTTTAATTTTCTTGAATGCAGATTCAAAGTATTTTGCAATACCTATCCAGTGGTACCATTTTTGTACTTATACCGTGTCAACAAAGTGATTTTTGGGGTCAACATCTGAAGTACACGTTTTTTGTGAATTTATCTGCATGAAAATTAATCAATCAATCAATCAATCAATCAATGAAAATTGGTGGTAAAAATCGAATTAAAACATTGAAATCAGCAAAGAAATATTTTTATTAATAAGAAGTATTCCCTCCCTTAGCCCGAATGATAACTTCAATTCGATGTTTCATCAACTTCACTAAAGATTTCACCAAATCTTGAGGTATCGCCTCCTACTCCTCTGCGATCGCCTGTTTCAGCTCCTGGAGACCCGTTGAAACCACATCTCTGGCTCGAACCCTTTTCTTCAGCTCGTCCCATAAATTTTCGATATGATTGAGGTCCGGGCTTTGAGCTGGCCACTCCATAACAGGCATATCTACCTCTTGAAGGTACTAACAAAATTAAAATTCGTCGTTTGAATGCGGTTCAACTGGGACAGCGGCTCTAAGAAGTTCGTGAGTCCGAAGTCGGTCGGTGGACAGTTATAAGACGACTTCAAGAAGGTAATTTGACTGCACACAGACCAGCAAATGGGCCGAAATTGACCCCAGCCCACCGGCGAGCCCGCCTTCAGTTCGCTCGAGAGCATTTGGATTGGACAGAAGAACAATGGAGAACAGTCATGTTCTCTGACGAGTGCAGGATGTGTTTACATGGCAACAATGGGCGAGGAAGAGTGTATAGAAGACCAGGAGAGCGATTTGCACAATGTTGGTTGAAGAACGAGTCTTATATGGCGGTGGATCATGCATGTTCTGGGGAGGCATGTCATTGTAGGCGAAAACAGATCTTGTGTTCATCTCCGGAGCGAATACTGGCCGTCAATCAAGAGAATTTACTTCTCAACGGTACATTGAGGAAGTACTCGCGCACTACGTCATACCTTTCGCCGGTTTTATTGGTGAAAACTTCGTGTTAATGCAGGATAATGCAAGACCACATACGGCTGGTATAGTTGTCCAGTATCTTCAAGAGGTGGATGTGCATGTTATGGAGTGGCCAGCTCGAAGCCCGGACATCAGTCCCACCGAACATTTATGGGACGAGCTGAAGAAAAGGGTTCGAGCCAGAGATGTTGTTTCAACGAGTCTCCAGGAGCTGAAACATGCGATCGCAGAGGAATGAGAGGCGATACCTCAAGATTTGGTGAAATCTTTGGTGAAATCGGTGAAACATCGAATGGAAGCTGTCATTCGGGCTAAGGGAGGGAATACTTCTTATTAATTAAAATGTTTTTTGCTGATTTCCATGTTTTAATTCTATTTTAATCACTAATTTTCATGCAGATAAATTCACACAAAAAACGTGTGCTTCTGATGATGACCCCAAAAATCACTTTGTTGACACAGTATAAGTACAAAACTGGTACCACTGGATAGGTGTTGAAATAGACTTAGAATCTGCATTCAAGAAAATTAAACAAACATTGGATTTATTGATATTTCAGAAATTTTGGAGAAAATTTATCAATGTGCGAATTTTTTACACCCAAGTGTATATATAATAAAATTCCAAAGTAATTCAGAGACCTAGCAAGGGGAATTGTCCCCTTTAGGGACCAGAGTGTCAAGATTGTGGCTACTAGAGGATGCCCCCAAGGAGTGGTCCTGATTGCTTGCCAATTTAAATATTCTCATTTTTCGAACATTACCTATGCTGACAATCTGGTCGCGATGATAAGGTGAAAATTCAAGAGTAAAACAGCAGAGCGCATGCTATAAACTACTGGGGTACTGAACTAACCTTGAATGAGTAATCTCGCCAAATGGCGACGGAACTTAAGTACTTCTACCTTGGGGTTATATTTAGAGATTGAGATTTCTCGACAAATTTCATTTCCAGGGAAATGGAGAGTCTCTAAAAAATCAGTAGCATTATTTCAGCAAATTTTGGCGGCTATTGACTATTGGCAAAGCTTTGTTAGCTTGCTAGTTTATAGATACTAAATGTACATTGTTGATATTATTATTAATTATAATGAAGATCATTGGGAGAAATTGTTCAAAACATATACAAAATGAATTTTTTGACAGGGAAAATTATTGTTTTTTTTCGCTGTCCTGCCAAATTAAATTTTGGTTGTGATTTTGTGAATTCAGATTTGGTTTTTGTAAAATTCAGTGAGGACAAAATAAGTCTTATGGCCTAAACAAAGTCGATGGACAGGACACGCAACAGTTCTTTTAATTGCCTGAATAAATGATTTAAAAGTTTATTCAATGAAACTGTAAGGTAGACTAGTGTACAGGGTTATTATGTACGTGTTGGTCTGGACGAACATTTGCCATAAACGTATTTGTAGAACACACATAAGGCTCCCAAATTCCATCTGTGGGAAAGGGTATCAAGATTAGAGGCTATGTTCGAGTCCGAAAATCATACGACATACACGACTCTGAACTCGGTCGGTTCGAAAAAAAAAAAAAAACAGAAATATAAAATCTTGAAATTGGTATATAAACAGGTAAAATAATAACCGTGCTAAATAAATCCACTTGAAAATTGAAAACTACTGTAACAATAACAACAACAGCACTTAAAAGTAAAAACCTGAAAACGAATTGTTTTGTTGTTTTTGTATATTATAAATAATTGTAAATGCACTTTTAAAATTTATTATCTCACCTGTAACTTCCGACAAAACTGTATTCAATATTGAACTATAGAATAATAATAATAACATTGGTAACCGAAGCACAACACTAAACTTAAATAAAAAGCACATTTTTTTCCCGGCGAGCTGGGGCTGTTTTCCCTTCTGGTATTTTTATTTTATTTTTTTTTATATTTTGGATTAGTTTTTAAACGAACGGGTTTTCGCTCGTTGTTGTTATAGCAAAAGGGAAAATAAAATTAAACTTAAAAAACAAAAAAATAAAATAAAACGAAAATGGGAAATAAAATGAAAATTATAAATTTTTTTCGTAGTAGTGTTCCTCGTTTTTGCACTAACAGTTGGGAAAAAAAAATTAAAAAAAAAAAAAAAAAAAAAAAAACGAAAATAACAGTTAACACGCGAACTTAAAGTTTGTTATATTTATTAATATGAATATTATGTACATAAGTGCAATGTTTATGGATGTAATAAAGAAAACTGAAAATAGAAAAAAAAGAGAAAAATTAGTTTTTCCATTTTCCATTCTGCTGTGTGTTATTTTAATATACAATCATATACACATATTTTTTCACTTTTCCTTTGGATTATGTCTATAGTAATATTTAATATAATTATAATTATTATTACTACTACTACTATTATTATTATATATTATTATTACAGTTCTTTAGTCATTTTACTATAAAAAATTTAAATTATTTTGTACGATTAAGTTTTGATTTTTAAGTGATTTAATTAATTTCATTTCTACTAGTAAGTGTATTATTTATGGTGTTTCTATGAATTAATGATTAATTGTACTGAGATTGGCTTGATGAATTCGAGAGGCCTGACTGAATTTAATCCAACCACATTACACTTGATACTCGCTAATACCAACTTTTACATAGCAAAATCTGTCGGTCTATTTATCAGTGAGTCTATCGTTCGGTCTGTCTATCTGTTGGGTTGTTACCTCTCTACAGCCCAAACGGATTATGTAATGAATCGGCTAAAATTGCCATTAATGGTTCTGGCTAAAATGGACAACGGGAGGTGTCAATAACTTTGGTCTAAGGAAATTGAAAAGGACGATACTAATTTAATTTAATAGTTTTTTAAAACAGGAAGATTTGGAGAATGCTTTGTTAGTGTACAGCTCTTGCAGTATTTCAAAAGTATGTACACATTAAGTATTTAGAGATTTAATCACATTTGGGCTAGGAGTAAGTAACACTAGTCACATCGTAACAAATTTATTCACTGTACTGTCGCTATCATACGATTCACGCGTTATTTATTTTATTTTTGAAATATATTTAAATGAAGCGAGAATTTATATAAACAAAAAAGCGACAGGTTGTAAGATACGTTCCTTAAACGTAAATATATATCTTGGCCTTAAGATACGATGATACACTTTAGTAGTCAGAAGCAGTTTCATTGTAGTCAAATCGTTATTTATTCAAAGTAAATTGTACCAACAATTAAATTCACATCAAATAAGTAACATGAATAGGATTGCTAAATTTGGTGTAGTTTGTCAAAGTTATTTGGCAATTTTAAGAATATTATGACGTGCTAAAATTCTGAAATTGGTAAATCTGCTGAAACATTATAGTTGCAAGAGAAAGTGTTTTAAATTAACTGATTGAACAAATTTTGTAATTTATCATTTTTTAAAAGGAATTTCCGTTTTCTAACATTCTTATATTTCGACCTTTTGGTCATACTCACAGGCTTATTTACAATTAAACTAATTGTATATGGTAAAATTCAAGTATTTTAATTGGAATAAGGCCAAAAGGCCGAATGTCGAAATGCCGATTGTTGAAAGACCGAATGTGTCGAAAGAGCGAATGTGTCGAAAGGCCGAATGTGTCGAAAGGCCGAATGGGTCGAAAGGCCGAATAGGTCGAAATTGATTTTAATTTTTAATCTTTTTATGAATGAAAATTTTCAAAATTTATATTTTTATGAAAACCAACATTTATATTTTTATCAAAATTTTTGTATGAAAATGTTTAATAGTAAATCGCCTTAAATATTAGTATCTTCTTACGTCTATTTTGTCATAGACACTGTCTCAAAAAATTGTCCGTACACCCCTCGGTTAAAGAAACATAACAACCTGAAAATAATAATTATCATGATGCAAATTAATTTACTTTTACATTTGATATGATTTACTATTTAAACATCCTAAAACGATCTCAAATAATTGTCCGTACACTTGCACTTTTGAGAAAATTAACACTAGCACATTAACAGCTTAAAAGTTAATTAGTCGTGGTTTTTTCATGGCTAATGAAATATTGTCCATTTAATTAAAAATGTTTGATTCTCGTACCAAAAATACTGTATATATTAAAAAATTGATCATTAAATTGGAGAGTGAAGGTAAAAGTTTATAGGAAATTCGCTAGAGATGGTTGCTGGACGTGGTCGCAACCGAAAGCTGAACGAACGTCAAATACATCTAATAGAGCAGGAAATAGAACAGAATCGAAAGCTCCGACGATCGCTGCCAAAGTTTATCAACGCGAAGAAGGAGCCATAAAACCTCAGACAACACGCAATATTTTGCATAAACGAAAGTATCGTCGATGTGCGACACGCAAGAAATGTATTTGCCGACAAAAAAAAATATTTGGGATATGTGAGTAAGCCCGAAGAGTTCTGGGAAAATGTTATTCCATCGGACGAAAGTAAATTTATCGTTTTTGGTTCAGATGGGCGAGTTATGGTGTGCCGGAAACCCAACACTGAACTTGAGTAAAACATGGTGCCGGAAGTATAATTGATGGGGAGCTTTTAGCTGAAGGGGTGTAGGTTGTATTATTATTCATCGAAACCATAATGAACCGGTTTAATTATTTGGATATTTTGAAGGATAATTTGTTAATAAATGATGAGAAAATGGGGCATGGGCTCTTGCTCTTTTCGCTCCTTACATGACAATGTCCCAAAACATTCGCCAAAGCTAATCAAGGAATGGTTATTGTACAATGTAAAATCAACACTTCGCGAAAGACCCGTGAACACCAAATTAGCAGTTAGGAACAATTAAAACCGGTCATTGTGGTGGAATGGGCCAAAAATTTCCCCCAGAAATAACTAGGAAATTGGCTTTCTCAATGAAAAGAAGGTTGCAAACCCTCATTGCATGAATAGGTTACAACCAAATATTAGACCTAATTTTTTACCAAATTCCCTCAACTTCTTTGTTTATTTTGCAATTATTTGATATCGGCTTAGGCGGTTTAAATAGTAAATCACATCAAACGTGAAAGTAAAGTAGTTCTTAAATGTCATTTGAGTTTTAAAAAAATAAAAACTGATTTTTTTGTTTCATTTTTAATTGTTTTTTTATCAATGTTTTCTTAACCGAGTGCTGTACGGATAATTTTTTGATACGGTGTAATTAAATCTTAATTAATTATAATAAAAAAAAAAAAAGAAATACATTTTTTTTTCGACAAAATTTGATCATATATCTACATACACAGGATTTATTAGCACGTATTTTCAATTTATTTAAATCATTTTACATTAAGAAATAAAATCAATGGTTTTAAAAATTGATTTCAATCCATTAAGTGAAGGAAAAGTTAATGAAAATTCAGCCTTCCGACTTAATTTGCCTTTCCACACGTTCTGCCATTCGACCTTTCGACATTCAGCCTTTCGACCCATTCGGCCTTTCAACACTTTCGGTCTATCGACCCAATCGGCCATTAGATATTCGGCCTTTCGCCACATTCGTCTAACGAAATTCGGCCTTCCGACACATTCGGCCTTTCAACATCGAACGTTTTAATTAACATTTATTTTAAAATTAATTTTAATATAAATGTGAATAAAAATACTTGAATACTAACCAAGGACGTGTTCGAAGTTTGTAATAATATTGATTTGTAATAACTTTGACAGAAGTGAAATGATTTTCTCCTCTATATTTTATAATAAGTTTTATTTGTACTGTTTTTTTAGAAATAAATTAACGTAATACGGCCTAATTATTGTTATTGTGCGCTTTTATTTATAAATATTATTACAACAGTGTTAAATTTACAACACGTAGTGGCTGTGATAATTTGGTTGCATACAAAATAATGTCATAGTTATTACAGCTGGAATTATTACCACAAACTTCGAATACGTCGCAAGTCAAATATAGTTTAATTATAAATAAAACTAATGAATATGACCAAAATAATTAGTTTGTCTAATTCTTCTTTTACATAAACAATATTAATTCAACATTCATTGATTTGTTTAATTATTATAATACGTGCTTTTATCTTGTGTACAACTGGAAATATTTCGTTGCGGTACCAATAAACTAAAAAAAATAAACAATAAAGACAGAACAAAATAATTTCATTTAAAGCTACGACTCTTAATTTAAAACGATATATGTACATACAGTATGTCAATATAGACATGATAATCTAGTTCTGTCTTTTTTTCTCCTTAAGTTTGTGTTTTTACATACAAACAATGAAAAATATTTTTTTGTTTACTGTAGTAATTACTTTGTAACGAATAAAAAGTAACGAGTATTACGTCAAAAGTAACGAGTACCCGTGATTAACTAAAAGTGACGAAACTGCACATCTCTATTATAAACATATGTATATACATTTTAATTTTAATTTTAATTCTAATTAAATTCAATTTTATTGAAATAATAATAAAAGTGTAGTGAAATAATAATTAAAGTGTAATTGTGGAAAATACAATCCACCGGGATGCATTTATAAGGCAATGTTTTATATTTATGGATAAAGAAATTAAAATTATTGATTTCTTGCTTAAGTGCATGATTTTGTCTTTTGTATGATTGTACATAAAATTCAATTTCAATTACTAAAATCTAATAATTGGATAGTATTAAAATGGATTTTAACTTAAATAGACATACGTCGTAGTTAATTTCATATTAGATTTTATTTTTACGCACATTTGTATGTATTCTTGTGTTTTTATTATATGTACAATCGACACAAATATATGTTTGAAATATGATATATGACAGAACCAACAATATGTTTATACAGCCGTCTCATTCGCTCTTTACAGATTCTATCAAGGAAATGGACTATATATTGTTGGTCTTTGTCTTGTAGTATGCGAACAACAACAAAACAAAGAGATTTTTTTTTTTGTTGGTTTTGGTATAGTCGTGTCAAATATTTTCCTGTATCTTGATACATAGATCAGGTATGTTTGTGTGTGTGCTAATAGGGTATTATCTAAAAAATTATGAAAATATGATAAATCTCCTGCTACGCACATGAATGACGGTAGAAAATATTTACCTTCAATGTGTGTTGGTGGTTTAGTATATAAGATTAGGTTATTTGTATGCTGGTGTTGTTTTCCTCTCTGTGTGTTTTTTGTATTTATTAAACAACTATGGTGTTTTTGATAAATCATGAATCATGAACTATACAAGCACAATAAAATCTTAGTGTATTCGACTCAAATAGGATTCTGATACTTTGTATAATCGAATAAGTTTGAGTCGAATTAGAAGCCGCCTAATACAATTTATTTAAAATAGTTTATTTAGGTATGATTAATAATTTTTTTTACAGGGTATTACAAACTGAATCAAATTGATTTTAAATTAATTTAATTATTATTATAAAATTATAAATTAACTAACGATATAAATGAAATGCTAATTTGGAAATGTTGATTTGAGTTGAGTTAAGATTTGGTTTGCAACACCTAATGATGTATTCATTTATGTGTGCAAAATTTAGATTAAACGATTGTGAACAACGTGGATTTATGTAGAAACATTTCGGAAGGCTAAATGTTTTGAATTTAATTATTAACTTATTGGAATTTACTGAAGTTTAGGTTGTAGGTTTCACACATAAACGTCATGATTACTTATATGGCACACCGATCAATTTTTAATAAAATAATGTTTCATTTTCCTTGCATTGATTTATTATTTTACTTAATTTGCATGCATGATTTGGCAGGGTAATATGTACGAGAACTGAGTTAAAGTTTTATGGTTATATTTACATTTATTTATAGAGAAAAAAATTAAATTCCTGATTTCTTGATTAAGTGCATGATTTTATTTTTGTGCGGTTGTACATGGAATTTTAATTACTAAATTCTAATAATTGGATCGTACTAAAATTGTTTTAACTTAATTTAATTTATGTCATAGTTAATTTCATACATGTATGTACATATTTATTTTTACGCATTCGTGAATGTGTTTTATTTTATGTACAATCGATACGAATATATTATAGAAGCTTGATTAATAGCATGGTCAACGAATTGTTTTTACAAGCCGTCTCGTCCGCTCTTTACACAAATCTTATCAAGAAAATGTAATATTTGTTGTTGGTTTTTTCATATAATATTTAAACAATAACAAGAACGGATGGTCATTTTTGTTGGTTTTGTTTTAGTCGTCACAAATATTTTCCTATATCTTGATATATGAAACAGGATTGTTTGTATGCTCGCTGTAGGGGTTTCGTTTATGTGTGGACATTATAGGTTATTATATTATAATGAAACATGATATGTCTCCTGCTATACGCACTTGATAGGTGGTACAACATTTTTACCTTCAATATGTGTTGGTGGTTTAGTATTTTTTGTATTCATGAGACATTCATAGTGTTCTTGATCAAACATGATCTATGCAAACACAACAAAAATTTAAGTGGATTCGACTCAAATAGGATTCTTATACTTTGTATACAAGAATAAATTTGAGTCGTATCGGAGACCGTCATATATAATACATATAAAATAGTATATTTAGATATGATTTATTTTCTTATAGAGTATTATAAACTACATTAAATTATACGTAATTAATTTTTTTAATATTGTAAGTTTAAAAATTAACTAAATAAAATATAAAAAAAATACTAATTTAGAAATATTGATTTTGAGTTGAGTTGAGATTTGGTTTGCAACACATAATCACGTATTTATTTATGCATGCCAAATTTGGATTAAAAGAATGTGAACAACGTGGAATTATGTAAAGGCAAATCATTATGCTAAATGTATTGAACTTAATAAATTAACTAAATGGATTTTTTGAAATTTAGGTGGCAGTTTTTACACAAAAAAGTCAATTTTACTGATATGGTACACAGATAAAATTTTTAAGAAATTATTGTTTGAGTTTTCTTTAATTGTTTTATTATTTTACCTACTTTGCATGCTTGATTTTGCAGGGTAATATATCTAGAAAAAGAGTTGAAGTTTTATGAAGTATATAAATAATAAATTTCGTAGATATTGATTTTTGTTTATCTTAATTATGTCAACAAGATTAGTAAAATTTAAGCATTAATAATAATAATAATTTTTGATGTCCTGATTTAGATTGAAAGAATCCTGAGTTCTGGCATTGGATTACAGAGAAACGAGCATCTAATCATGAGACTGTAAACGAGTTGATTCTCTAGGTTTAGGGATGTGTAAATGGTTGTTCGATATGTACGCGGGAAAACTGAAGATCCTATTATAATATTTATTTATTTAAATAATAAAATTTGGTATTATGGTGTTGTATTAATTAAATTTAGTTTTCAAAGATGCCTTTGAATTTTTATATTAATTTTATTTGTTGATTCTTGATATACTTATAGTACCTAATTGAATTATTGATAAGTCTAGGAGTTGTAGTACTGTAACATTATCATTTAAATAATTTTATATATATTATATAAAATTATTGAATCTATAATCATATATTTTCTTTTCTGGATTGGTAGGAATTTCATGAATAGTTGTAAGTTAAATTTTATGTTTAAATAGTTTAATGTTTATGTTAATTCTTGTTACAGTAAGTAATAATTATTTAATTGGGTATAAAAGGGCCATGAATAATAATGACAACCTATATGTTATTTTAAAATATTCTTAATTATTTTATTAGGTTAACTAATGAAATGCGGTTAGAAGTGAAATTACAACATTAATAATAACTTTTCTTTTAAGGCTTGTTGTAAATTTATCGATTCCTGAGTATTCGGCCCTGAATTCCAGAGAAAGGATCACTTAATAAAGTAGTTAGATTGTGCTGTCTTGTGCTAACCTATTTACTATATATAGTACTAATATCTTACTAACTATCGATCGCATTGGTGTGTAACCGAGGCGTGTCGATCCCAACTAATAATCCTATTCTATCCTTCGGTGTTGTTATATGTATGAATTATTGACAAGTCTAGGTGTTGAGGTACTGTAACATTATCGTTTAAATCTTTAATTATGTACATATTATCTTTTTCTGGATCGGTATGAAGTTGATGATAGTTTTAAGTTAAATTAGATGTTTAAATGGTTTTAAGGTTTATGTTAATTATTGTTACAGTACGTAATAATTAATTCAGTGATTCTCAACCACTGTGCCGCGGCACTTTTGTAGTATGTATTATTTTATTTCGCACATTTAAAATTATTATCATAAACTATTTTACGCAGTGTGTTATAGGTAAGTTAATAATTTCAGAATGCGGTTTTTTGTATTCTCTTCCAAAAACTTTTTGTAAAAAATGTGGCTACTCTGTACCTTATACAAACCGGAAATTGCATTGCTGCAGCCAAAAATGCATTAAAAAAATGCATTTTTTGAGACGCCTTTTGGAAGATTTAATAACTTTGTAAATAAGAGTCAGAACTGGTCCAAATCGGGTAGCCGGGAGTTTTTGAGGTGGCTGATCACGATTATGATGTTCAAATTGACCCACAGCCGACCTGGAGCTCAGGAACGCCGATAAACGTCATCTCCGAGGGACTCTCCCAAAATTCACGCGGGGAAGGAGAGAAACTCGGCGCCCGGGGGTGTTTTAGGTCGCTGAATTGAAATATATATTTCAAATATTTTCTGCCTTTCATACATGCTTACCCAAGTGAATACAATACACTATACACAGCGATAAATCAATCAGTCTCTGAAGCCCGGCGGTTGAAAATGACGAGTTGTATCATAACATTCGATCAACCTTTGTATTTAGAGGCTCGGGACATAATAGGCGCAACAAACTTGGCAGATGATACAGCTGTTTTCGTTCGACTAGGTGGGTTCCACACACTGATGTCCTTTCTTGGAAGCATTGGCTTCATTATGATGGACAGTGGGCTGGCCGAAGTTTTATTTTCTGTTTACGGAGGGAATACGGTTAAACACCGTCCGGGCACATACCTTAGTACTATTGGCCTTATCAAAAATAATATTTAAAAGGGCAGAAAATAGAGTATTCCTTTATGTCGCCTGAAGACATTGAAGAGCTCCAAAAAGATGATAATTACAGAACAATTACAGCAGAGAAAAAGAACTTGAAAGAATAGAAGAAATCAATCCGACATGCAAACTATGGGTTCAATATTGTCGAATGGTATTCATAGTTAAAGATTTCGTAGTTGGAGATTGGCAACTACATTTAGATACAATTAAACGCATGTTACCTTTTTTCCATACAATTGGGCATTTTCCATATTCAAAATCTGCTCATGTTTATTTAGAAGACATGAAAGCTCTCGAGAAGCATATGAGTGAGCCCGAGTACAAAAAATTTACCACGGAAGGGTATTGGACAATTCGCAGGAGCGACAAATCTTTAAGGACCAAACTATTGAGCAAACACTTATGAGGTTATTGAAGTTTGAAGGAGGCTTATTTCGTAGAGGTGTAACTGAAAGTGTTGCGCACCAATGGATCAAAACTTTCTTGTTCACCAAAGATCTTATCGAGGGCGTGGAGGAGTTCACGAAATGTGCATTTCCTAAATATTACTAATATAAGGATTCAACAGATTCCAGGATCAAGGCAGATTTGATTCCCTGAATCCATAGAATGCCTCATAAACATAGCTAATAGAATGAGTGGGAGTCCCGAAAGCAACTGCCACAATGCTTTTGAAGAAGGTGTCAGTGTTATGTAAGATATTTCGGGATCAAATTTCAAGGATCTAAAATTATCACGATCAAAAATCGTTAAAACTATCGCCCCTTGCAACTCTAAAATCAAAGTCGGCAATAAAATGATAGAAATTGACCACGACGTCCTCTTTCACAAAATATGAGCATTAAAAAAAAGTCATTAAGAAATTATAGACTACCTCAAGTGGGAGTTGTCTCCATTCCCTCAGGCACACTTCAATAATTTTGGAATGTTGAAGAATACAAAGTCCGATTTGTATTCATTGTTCAGAAAAACTCCCACGAATATTCGTGATCCTGAAAGGACATTTTTGGTTCTGGATGGAGGATTACTGATTCACAAAGTCAGATGGACAATCGGGCGAACATTCTCGGCGATTATGGAAAATTACATAAAGTATATTTTGAACCATTACGGCCGTCGCGCGATAGTTATTTTTGATGGTTACCAAAACCTAAGTACCAAAGAATCTGAAAGAAACCGTCGCGCTAATCGGAGAAGTTCAGCAGACGTCCGTTGAAGCGAAAATATGGCGTTACAAAAACAACAGGATAAATTTTTACAAAATAAAAATAATAAAAATAAGATTATTGAAATGCTCCGGGCCAAACTGACCACAGTCGGGATAGTTTCAGACCAATGTGTAGCGGTCGCTGACCGTACGATTGTAACGATAGCTCTGAAAGAATCCAGGGACGTTACAAAAAAGGTAGTCATAGTCGCCGAAGATATAGACGTTGCCGTAATATTGACCGCACTCTGCCCGGCAGATAATGAAATATTTCTACAGAAACCTCCAAGGCTCAATAAACCCAAAGAAGTATACTCTTCACTTAGCTTGTCTCATATGCCAATTGTTGCTCCATGCAATAACGGGGTGCGATACTGTAACGACGTTCGGTGACGTCGTACTCAAGTTAAGGTTGAACTACGCTGTCTATGTGGTTTGCTTCACGTCTGTTGGTGGTAAAGGAGAGGGGAAATGAACGAAAAATAAATGAGAGAAAGTGAACGAAGTAGAAGAAGATAATTTGCAATGATTTTGTTTTTTTTTGGGAGTCGAGTTTTTTGGAGATCAGTTTTGAATTTTTTTGGTCAAACAGTGAAGTCTTTGGGTCTCCGTTGGAGATAATCAATTTTTATTTTTATTGATGACTTTGTGATATTGTTGAAAAAAAAAAAATTAAAGTCGATTTTTTTTTTGTGTTCAAGTGGAAGGAGGATAAAAAAAAACTTCTAAAAAACCAAGTGGACAAAATTATGTAAAAATAAAAAATATATATATAGGATGAGAATTAAAACAATCTCGTTAAATATAGTATGTATTAAAAAAATAAAATTAAGAAAGAAAACTGTAATTAGTAGGAATAGATTAATGAATTTATACTCTGTTGTAATTTTTTTTTGTACTAAGTTGTAAATAATAATAAAACAAAAAAAAACATTTTATTTTATTATCTAAATCGATTTGTACAAATTTAATTGAGTTTAAATTAAAACAAATAATCAAAACATTGTGTGCATTTTTTGTTGTTGTGGTTAATAAATTGTGAGAGCCATCCGATCATGGATATATTTCAATGAAAACGATTACTGTTCTATCGTTTTTGTTGGTGATTACGGATTACATCGAATGATCCAGAGTGTTTACTATTGCTGGAACTCGCTTCGTCATAAATTAACTGAACCTGTTGGCGTTTAATGGAGAGTGATTACACAGCGTGATTCAGGTTGTTAGTCATACAAAAAAATTTGGATTCTGTTATATACCACAAGACATCGGGTTTGTGGATACAATATATCATTGCTATTGATCTACCTAATAGTAAACATACAACATTGGAGGGTTATTTTTGCTTATTGAAAAACAAAATTTATTTTACAAAGTGATTAGCGTGATACACCATCATACACGTGGAAGTTGTCTGTAAGCAGCCGGGAGGAAAATAAAATTACCGTTCGTAAATTTTATTTTATTGTTAATTTTTTTTTATTATTATCATTTTTTTTTTTTGCTGATCTAAAGGTCATTCCATAGACCTTGTTTTTTTTTACTTTCAAGTTTATATAACGTAATTTACCCATTCTGATTGTGTTAAATTTTGAACTTCCATTTTAAATCACAGCGAAAAAAAGAAAAATTATTTGCTTTTCTTACATGGCACTTTCTGGTTGGAAGTTTTTTTTTTTTTCACTTCTTTTCACTTTATTTTGATTTTTTTTTACTTTTCAACAATTATATCTTGCATGTTTAATATTTCATAAATTTTGTTTTCTCCTTCTTTCTATAATTTAATACATTTTCTTTCAGCTCTCTTTTGTTTTCGTTCATTTTTCTTTCTCCAGTAACTTTATCTTACGATTTTTTTTTCTTTTGATTTTGTATTTATTATGATGGAAGGCTAAAGGCCTCTATATAGGGGGAATGCTGAACATGGGGTGAAGGTCCACGTGTAACCGTTTCCATGGTTGTGTTGGGTGAAAGTTATGCGTATGGTGAAATTTCCAATCAAATTGCTGTTTTTTTTTGTATTAATTTTTTATTACGCGGTTATTCAAGCTCTCATCACGCTTTGGATAATTCCCACCCCAATACCCTGAGCATTAGCCTGCACTTTTTGCCGCGTTCCAGAGCCTCTGATGGGAGATTCTTTAACGACATTCTGGTACACTTGGAGTTTAAATGGTCGGTGCTACTTCAGTTTAAGTTTCGTAGCACAGCCAAACCCAAGCTTACTGGAGTGTCGTTACAATACCGTTTCAGCAACGTACCACCAGGCAAAAACAAAATTTTTCAAGACCTTCCAGAAATTCACAGACCTTGAAGCTCATGCTGCGAAGTTCAAGGAAGCTGGTTTGTCAAGCGAAGAAATTTTTGAGAATGGGGCTAATCCTGGCAATATACGGTGCTCAACTGTCATTCAGGAAGACGAATGTTCCTGATAAGTACAAGCTAAAATGGGACCAGTTACTATAGAAGTACAGGTTCCAAATGTATACAAAAACCGCTGTAAAGGGGAGAGTTAATTTAGGGAAAATTCTCCCCACACTAGACGCCATTCAACAACATCTAAAGAGGGTATATTTTGAAGTGCAAGATTGGCTGCACGGAGACCAGGTGAAGATGGACCCAACAGAATGGGGGTGTAGAAAGGAAGACGACACACTGATCCCTGTAGAAATGACACAAAAACCTGCGCCCAAGAATATTATAGAACTAATATTCTGTGGATGCGCAGGAGATTGTAATCTGATGTCCTGTGGTTGCAGGAAGCACGGCCTCGCTTGCAATCTTGCCTGTAAAATTTTGTGAAGACTCAACTTGCAACAATACTGACAGATATTCAATTGAAAACGTTATTACAGCAGAGACAGAGACCTTACATGAGGAAAATGATCTACTTATGAATACGTCAGTTGATGACGAAGAAAATGAACAGACTAGCGATGTGTCACTTGATGGAGAATTTGATATTTAGTTACGTATTTAAAAATTAAAGTTATTAATTAATGAGGTAAGGTAAAGTTATAGTTGGATTGTATTTGATTTGAGTTCAATAAAAATTGTTTAAACGCCAATTACATAAATATTGACTTTCTATTCATTCTATTTCTTTCCTCCTCACATAATTTAACTAGAATCAACAATTCCACACAGCTATTGCAGTATTGACGTCGGTCTATGGGGATGACATCGATGTCAAGATAAAAGTTCCGGTGCACTTACTCTTATTTACAAAGTTATTAAATCTTCCAAAAGGCGTCTCAAAAAATGCATTTCCGGTTTGTATAATGCAATTTCCGGTTTGTACAACACAACAATGCAATTTCCGGTTTGTATAAGGTACAAAGTAGCCACATTTTTTATAAAAAATTTTTGGAAGAGAATACAAAAAACCGCATTCCGATCCGTCCTGTACTAAAAAATTCCGAACTTTTCCCTTTTTTCATTTTTCGGACACACAAATTTGGCGCATCGACGGTCAACATCGACTTTTCAAGTTAACCCCCCCCCCCTCTCCAATTAAAGTGTCTGTCGTATCAAAAATATAGAGTCAGTCATGAAAGAGCACCCTTAGGACACTTCCCTTCCCTTCCTTCTTGCTTTCTTCTAAATTGATAGATTTATACATTCGATGCATAGCATATCTTTGTCAGATATTACACAAAGGCTACGCAGATATAATTCTCAAATCAGGCTTCTTCATTTAACTTAAAAAACACATCAACCTTGTTAAATCAAAGTTCTTCACTCGTCTAATGTGTGGAACATAACCCATATATATTTAAGGAGCTTGGAAATGTGCCCATGTTAGGATACAACCACAATACGATAGCCGTTTTTTGAGTATCTAGAAGTGGGGATTGCAACAACTGATCATCGTGACTTTCCGGTTAGAGTCCTTTTGGCCTTTCAGTTAACAATTAAATTGATTCATCGAGCTATTGGCACCAGTCGAACAATTAATATTCTTATAAGGTATTATTAAGTTGTGAAACATTTGTTTCACACGTTTACCGAAAGGAAATTGCCGAGCCAATAAAAACTTATTGTATAAGTATTCAATTGTTTTCATGAGGATCTTACATTTTTCTGTACAAAATTGATTATTTTTAGGTAACTAAAAATTTAAGAAATCGAGAAAACCATTGTCTTTCTCGCCTTATGTTGGCCCAAAAATAAATCATAAATGCCAACGTGTAAATTAACGTGGCAACTAAAACCCAAAATCCACACCATAAGAACGGATTTCTAATATACATATTAAAGATTTCATCATTTTAAATACAATCCCAAAGTTCTTCTTTATTATTTATTTTTTGCTTATAAACTGCAGCTTTCGTGGCGCCCCAGAAAAACATTTCGATGGATAAATATCCGGTGATCTTGGTAGATAATTTACTTGTGCATAATAAAATCAGCGATTTATATATGTATATTTTCTGATCCAAAGTTGCTAGTTGCTTGCTATATCATTCAACATTAATTTGGAATTCCATTACATTCCTATTTAATTTGTATCCAGATGATGTCTAAAAAATTCTGACATTATTACGAAACTCGTTTCAGTTTTAGCATTTTATTTAAACTGTTGAAGATTTATGCAAGCCATTACCGCTTTGATTGAAATAAACTGCTAGTCAAGCCATAAAATATGGACCAATTAAACGATACATTAACCTCACTATCACCATTTTATACATGTATAAACCAAGTGTACATCGTATTGTGTTTAAAGCTTAAAGCAAATAAATTCCGTTAAACCGAAAAAAAAAAATTTCCCCATTTTATTTTCAGTAGGATAGAAAATTATTCGACATATACAGTTTACCTTCGTATTAAACTCGCTTTACTTTTTTATTTCGATCAAGCTATTTACAGAAATTATATTAACACAACAAAATAAAATGAAATTACAATAAAAAATAGTAAAATGTAACTTGACATGTAAACAGAACACAACAGAGTATACAAAATCTCACGTTTTGATGCCAAAATTTTCCATTTTTTTATTTTTACTTTGTATTTATATAGATATTTGGAAATTGAATTCCATTTCCACCATTTTCACGTTATTATTTAATTTTCTAATCTAACAATAACAACAAATACATAAAATTACAAATTTTGTTCTATTTGTATGAACCGGTTTACATAGAGGTTATATTTATTCATAGAGTTTTGAATATCATTCGTACAAGGCTTTCACCGATTTAGTAAAAAAATATCGGTGTCATCTTTAATTAAAAAGGCAAAATGCATCGACAATATTTTATTTTTGAAAGTTAATTATTAACTTTCGCGATGAGTATTCAATTTCAATGTAATCATTTTCAATGCAGTACATTTTTGCCACACAATTATTTATTTTTGAAAAGTTTTTTTTCGTTTTAACAAACGAATGGATTTGCGGTGAAAAAAAAAATTAGAACTTGTCTATACCTTCCCGAAAAATTTGTTTTTCGCACAAATAAAGGTGTGTGTACATTACACAAAAATCTATTTAAAAGCCCATTCGTTTTGGTTTAGGCGAAACATATAACATTACAAGGTCTACAGAATTTTCTCTTATTTTTTGGAAATTATTTGAAGAACGTCTTATTTTAACCGGTTATGTTACATTTAATGGAAAATTAAATATACAAATAAAAATAACATTTTGTTTCTTAAAGAACGAAATGAACACAGAGATAACACTACAATTTGTAATCGAAAACCATTCTGAAAGTAAAATTTACGTTTTAATTTAAAGATGCTCAAATTAAGCATTAGTAATGATTTCGGACAGAAGGTACCTGAACCGCAATTTTATCCTGCTGGAATAATTGTGACGCCATTTGTCAACTTCAATTCAAAAAACCAGGCGGTTCAGCAACCATTGGACATAAGTTAATACTTAGCATTAATAGATATTTGTGATATGTATGCTTTTAGGGTGTACTAAACACCGCTGTACTAAATAGCAACGTTGCATTGTAAACCCACCTAGTGGAATTAGAGTACATGATATATAAAGCATGAATAATAAAGCATTCTCTATTGTAACGCTCGAGCAGCAAGACGTACAAACTGTGTTTCATTTGTATAAGCGTGTATCAACATAACCATTAGCAAGTGTATTAATCACCCCCATAATACACGTCATTCTGGCGACGAAGAAAAGTTTTGGAGTGTGTATATACAAATTACGACGAGTATGATAAATGGAGAAATGCCATTGAACGCAAGAAACATAGACCAATTTCAACTAACGGATGATTTAGAGCTCCTCCCATTGGTCGGTTATTTTGTCGCAAATCGCGCAAAGTACGATCAACCGCTTCAAATGCTTTTTTGTGTGCCATGGTACATTCATCCCAAATAATGATTTTACATGTTTTTAATAACGTGGCAATTCCCAAATTTCGTGTTATATTGCAAGAAAAATTATCCGCTTGATTCAAATTCAATGGTAGTTTAAACGTTGAATGTGCTGTGCGTCCTCCATCGAGTAAAGTGGATGCAATTCCAGATGATGCAACAGCGAGGCCGATTGTATTCTGCTGTCTTACTTCAGCAAGTATCAAATTAAGAAGAAATGTTTTTCCAGTGCCTCCGGGTGCATCAAGAAAAATAATTCTCCGTTACCGTTTGCTATGTATTGCATCACTTTAGTGTATGCCTGTCTTTGATCATCCACTAAGAGACTTTTTTGAGTCTCAGCGAAAACACGTAACTGACCAACGTCGTAATTTTGTTCTCGTAATAGATCTCTATCACGAACAATGTTTCCATGGCGTGTCGGTGCTGGCAACCCAAGTTGGGAAATAACTTTGTTATTAATGTATAAGCATGCATCCTCTAGTAATATAAGTGTTTCATTAAATATGTCTGCTGAAAACTGTATTTCCATATCGCGATTTGTTCTACGTGCTTGCCAAAGTATATCTTCACTAAGGCTTTCTTTGTGCTTTTCCCAAAGACCTTTAGGATCGGAAGGTGTGCATGTTGTTAATATGATTGCAAAGAGCTTGTATATTTGTGCTGGACGACACATAAGACATGCTTCGGTTAGTGTTCTATCCCAGTGTTCATCATTTTCAAGTAAGCCCAGTTTAGGACATGCCTCTCTGTAGGTTTGACATACTGTACTTCGCCATTTGCAGTTCTCAGTGCTTGAAAAGACGTTGGTCCTCTTACTTTATGAAGCAGCATTCTCAGAAAATAACACTTCGTATTGTTAGGATGAACATTATAAACTCGACCCAAGACATCAGAACCACGTATTCCAGGGTACTCCCGAATAATTGTGCCTTGCTTTCTTCTGAAAAACTGCTTCTTCAACGTGTTCCATGTATAATATTTTGGAACTTCATGATACAGCAACGTTTGTACGAATGAATCTGTTCCGCACAATTGAAAAGAGGCTGTTAATGTCGTATTCGTTGGTTATGCGCAGCTCTCTGTAACAGATTTTCTTCCGTAAAGTAAACTCGTTGTCCATTTTCTAAGTGTACACTAAGATGTACAACTGTTGGATAACGCTCGTGAATATTAAAACTCAGAATTCGCCAGACAGCTTCATTACTGCTGATGTAACGTCCTATTTGAAATGGCGTGACTTCATCGAATGGTGAATTTGTATTCGAAAGTCCAAAAATTGCCATATCACTGCCTTTATTGACGTATTTACATATAAATTTAATTGACTTAGCCGAGTTGCAGTACTCAACGTTAATAAGGGCTTTTAATATTTTCGACAGTAACGGAGTGTAAGGAACAATCCAGCTATTATCTACCTCATGATGCACATTGTTTACTTTGATAGTGGTTGTGTGTCCTCCGTCATCGGGTTTTCGTCTCCGGTATTGTGGATATCCGTCGTCTTTCGGGGATATTTTTTCGAACACTTTCCGTCTTTCACGCAAGGTGAATTGGGATTCACGGTTCCTCATGGCCCATGTATCATGTTTTTGCTAACGATTTCAAAAAGTATCGGATCTTCTTGGGGATTGGGTAATTCAGCTGATATAACACTATCAATTTGAGTTGGAGTAATCTTGTCCTTTAACCAAATCAAAATGTGAGCATGTGGTAGGCCTCTTTTCTGCCATTCTATAGAATACATCCAGCAGCGAGTTTCTCCATAAATATGATTTTTAGTTATGAGGTTCATGAGATTTATGAGTTTCTGTTTGAAAACTCTAGCTGTCAGATCATGCTGATGGGTCGATGATTGCCCAATTAGAAGTAAATCTATAATCTCAATCCATGTTGGGTTACACGTAAACGTTATAAATAGATCAGGACTTCCAAATCTTTGGACATACGTCATGGCATCCTGAGCGTATTCGTGCATGTGCCTTGGACTTCCCGTATACGTACCTGGTAATATGACCAATTTCCCAATGTCAGCAACGTTTCCATCATTTGCATCGCGCAAGTGAATATATTCCTCGGAACGAAGTTTTTTCTGATTTAAGCGACTGAAAAGAAGTCGTTCACTTTCGATTCATACATGCATACATATCAACAATGAATTGGTGAAAAAGTTGACGGCACTTCAGTATGTGGTTTGATTGTTGTGCTCTAATCATAATACGATACGCATAAAAATTCATGCAGGAAACCCTTTTCGTCATCGCAGCACTTGCTGTTGGGTTAGTTTGCATCACGTTGAAATGATACCCATCTTCTCCTTGCCCAAACAGTATTGGATACTAAAGAGATCAGTATCGAATACTGAAGAGATCAGAATCATACGATCTGTGTGTTTCAGTAACACGCTGTAGGCTTTCATTTTGTCTATGGATAATAATATCACGTCGGTTGAAATCCGTTCCGACCATAACAATAGCAACTTCATTGATTGTTGGAGCATTGAATCGTCTTTCATGTTGACCAGACGGTGTTTTGTCTGCTCGAATAACTACTCTGTGGTGACATCCTGCTTCGAACGTTTGCAAGTCGTGTTTCGCGCTGTTTAGTTGTTTCATTAGGTCTAGAAGAAGATGTACTGCTTCGAACGTTTGCAAGTCGTGTTTCACACTGTTCAGTTGTTTCATTAGCTCTAGAAGAAGATGTACTGCTTCGATCATTTTCAAGTCGTGCTTCAGGCTGTTCGCTTGATTCAGCCACCCTTGCGGCTCTAATCTTCTTCGACTTTGCAGTTACCTGCCCAATTGATCTTTTTTTCGGTGGCATTTTTAAGCAAAAATGAAACGTGTAGCTAATTAATCAGGAATGACGGGCATTCAAAACAGAAATTAGTATTAATTTATCAAAACGATTTTAATGTTCCCTTCGATACGTTTCACCGCGAACTGTGTTTGAAAATGTCTTTACGGAATTTTTTTTTAAGCAAAATCAAATGTTATCTACAATCAAAAACTAATCATAGATTAACACGTTTATAAACTGAAAACTTAAATCTAATAAGAATCACTTGAAATAATATTTAATACTTGGAAAATAATCACCAACAATTATTTTATTGCAATATAGCTAACTAATCGAGAACAACGGCATCCGAAACACAAATTAATATTAATTTATTCAAAACGATTAAAACTACGTCCACTTCGATACGTTTTACCGCGAACTGTGGTTGAAAATGACATTTCGAAAAACAAAAGAAGTTTTTTCAAACTAAGGCAATTTTACACGTACAATAATTTGAATCCAAGGATGTTTCTTGTAGAAGATGCTATTTTCAATTATATAACGCTAGTACTTTTCAAAGTAAATCAATTTATACGTACAATATTTTTTAGTACCTTTCCTAGAATTGATTTTATGAAACAATCATTGATTATTTAAGTAATAAACTAAATAAAGTAATAAACTATTGGCGTTTAGTATGAAACTACTATTTTCATTAAAAGCCGCCGGTTGCAATAGTGGATTAAAATTGAATGCTAATTATTTCTGAAGTTATGTGGAAATTGGAACTCGCTGACTATGGTACATTTCAAAACAGGATATGATAAATAGGATATCACTAAACAGTACATGTCAAACCAGTAAAAATGGATTATTAGTATGGATAATACAAGTGTTCAGAGATTTGTCTTCAGTTAAAGTGATGAAAGATTGTCTTAAATTTAAATTAATAAAATTAATTTGAATAATTAAATCAATTATAGTAGAGGTATGATTTGTGTATAACAATCGCACGCTCAATATCATTTTTGGTGTCTAAATTTAAATGTGCAGCAATCATTCAACATTAGAAACCTAAATGTTTTCTCATTCTAAGGGGAAAGAAGTTAAGGATTAAAATATTTCTGTGTTTTACTGCAGTTCCAATTCAACATACAATAATAACCAAATAGCAAAATAGTATAATAAACTTCGAAAAATATTCGGAATTTCTTGTGGAACGCCAAGTCACCGTAAGTTTGTCTAAAATTGTTTCTCTTACATAAAGTCGTAAAAATGAATTCTTATCCATGGGATGGACCCCTCATATTCAAATACATATTTCATTAGTTTCATATAACCTACTTCCTAAACTCATTACCGAAAGAAATTTAAAAAAAATTTAAATTGTAGAAACAATTTGTACTGCAGCCCTTATACCCTGTTGATCCTGGGGTAGTCCCTCGCATTCGAAAATAACATTAATTTCATATAACCCACTTCCTAAACTCAAGAAAAAAAAAATTAAAAAAAATTCAAATTCTAGGAAAAAATTGTACCGCAGCTTCTAAACTCCGAGGTCCAGCCCCTTTAAAAATAACGCTTAAGATTGGCAACTTAATGTGGTAAAAATTTCATGGCAATCGGTTGAGCAGCTGAGACGCCATTTCGGAACAATCAGATAATTGTATATATACATATATGTAAAATTAAATTCTTGATCCAGGGATGGACCCTTCGGATTCAAACATGTCACTAATTTCATATAACTCCTTTTCTAAACTCATTCCCGTGAAAATTAAAAAAAAAAATTTAAATTTTAGACAAAACTTGAACTAAAGACCCTACACCCCGGGGTCCAGCCCCTTCTAAAATATCGTAACCTGGGTCCTGAATATACAACTTAAACATGGTAAACATTTCATGACGATCGGTAGAGCGGCTAAGGCGCTATTTCGGAACATTTAAATAATTGTATCTATACATGTAAAAATGAATTCTTGATCCAGGGCAGACTTCCGCATTGGAGCATGTCACTAATTTCATATAACCCCTTTCCTAAAGTCATTCCCGTCAAAAAATCTTAAAAAAATGGAAATTTGAGAAAAATTTGTACCACAGCCACTAGACCCCGGGGTCCAGCCCCTTCAAAAGTATCGTGGGCTTGGTCCTGAACATGCAACATTTACATGGTAAAAATTTCATGGCGATCGGTAAAGCGGCTAAGGCGTTATTTCAGAACAATCAAATAATTGTATCTTTACATGTAAAAATGAATTTTTGATCCAGGGGCGAACCCCCCGAATTCGAACATGTCTCTTATTTCATATAACCCCTTTCCAAAACTAATTCTCGTAAAAAAATTTAAATTTTTGAAAAAAATTATACCATGGCCCCTAGACCCCGGGGTCCAGCCCCTTTCACAATATCGTAAGATTGGTCCTGAACATGCAACATTTGCATGGTAAACATTTCATGGCGATCGGTTGAGCGACTGAGAAGTCATTTTGGATTAATCAAATATTTGTATCTATACATATAAAAATTAATTTTTGATCCAGGGCTGGGCCCCTCGGATTCGAACATGTCAGTAATTTCATATAACCAGCCCCATAAACTCATTTTCGTGGAAAAATTTAAAGAAAAAGAAAATTTTCGAAAAAAAATTTACCGCAGCCCCTAGACCCCGGGGTCCAGCCCCTTCCAAAATATCGTAAGGTTGGTTCTGGATATGCAAATTGTACATGGTAAAAATTTCATGGCGATCGGTTGAGCGGCTGAGACGCCCATTCGGAACAGACAAACAAACAAACAGGAATTCATTTTTATATATATAGATGTAGGTACTAAAAGAGGTCAAACTGTGTTTTTATTATCCGGTGATGAGATATGTGATTTTTATGCGTTATAATACGCGTTCTGTTTTCTGCTGCTTTTCAGGAAAGAAAAACCTTTCTTGACTTTTCATTGGTGACAGCGGTGGGAAACGAACCCACGCCATTTCTGACTGGTGCTATTGCTGCATGTGTAATACAATTCGAATTTTTGCTGATCTTCTGTTGGCTGCCAAGAATTTATTTGTTATAATTCTGTAAATACACGTGGGTAAGTGTGGTACATAGTTTCCCGTGCTGAAATATATCATCGTCGTAGAATTATTAAAATCTACGATATTATCGCTATTTTACGGTAAATTTTACCTCATGGTGCACATAGATTAACGGACCAAAGTCAAGGGATTATATATTACAATAACTGTTACTAGGAGTGACCAGTTATTGTGGTTTCATAAATTGGCGGCGCATTCTTCAACACGTGATTGATTTTGCATTATTGCATTACAATTGGATTACTGTGAGTACAATTTTCATTATTAATAATAAATATGGCTGAGAAGGACACAAAACCGGTTAAAGGCGCGATTAAAATATTTTTCAAATTGCTTGATGAATTACAAGAATTTGTGGAAAATAAATTGAATACGGGTAAGCCAAATCAAATTAGACTTCGTCTAGATGAATTAGTGTGTAAGCGGACTGAATTTATTAAAAATCAGTCAGCGTTAGAGTCAGTTGATGAAAATGAGCTTGAGTCAGACACGCGTGCTACTGTCGATAGATTATATTATTATTTGAGACCTGCATTAAAAGACAGGCTTGATGAGTTGAAAGAAGAAAAAAGGACTCAAATTCTCCATAAGATTGAAGATCTAAATTTTAGTCCAAAATTACCCGAAATAAAGCTTGGCAATTTTGCTGGGGATATAACAAAATGGAAGTCGTTTTTAAAATCGTTCGATACTGACGTGCATAACAATTCACGGTTATCTGAATTGACTAAATTCCAGTATTTAAAAAATTCGTTAGAGGGAATTGCTGCGAAAGTTTTGGAAAATTTGGATTTTGTGTCGTCGAATTATCAACAAGCTCGTCAACTATTAATAGATAGATTTGACAGAGAAAATTATATGGTCGAAGAAAATATTCGTTTGATATTCAACATAAAACCGATAGAAAGATTAACTGTACAAAATTGGTTAAATTTGCTCGATGAATTCAATTCACATTTACGTTCACTCAAGAATCTTGGTCGTCCAACTGATTATTGGGATGACATCATAATTTATTTGACCATTTCAAAGTTTCATTATACTACAAGGGCAAAATGGAGAGAAGAAGCACCCATTAATGCGCTGCCTACATTAGCAGACCTAACCAAATTTATTAAAATTAGGAGTCATTCATTAGAAGGGCAATTTTTGATATGTCGTCGATTTCAGGGGCTCCCAAGGACAAATATTAACCACCAACTCAGAGTTCTGTTCAGAATTCTAGACCAAGATCACTGAATTCATTTAAGCCACAATCAAAGCCATATAGCACAAGAAGTTTGCCGATATTGTAGATTAAAACACCATTCACTATTGCACGTCACACCATCATCTACAATGACGCCATCCTCGAATCGCACTCCGCTTACGACAAATGTACTTACACTACCCACGTCTTTGAGCAATGTTCAGTCGTCCACATCTGCGCTTACAACTACGGCCCCCCCAAGTTCAAACTACTGCGATGTTAAGTACAACCTCGAACTACGTCATACTTGCTACTGCTGAGGTTCTTGTCTCCAGTAACTGTGGAACCACTGTTACTGCACGAGCCATGCTCGACTCTGGCTCACAACTAGACTTTATCACCAAGTCGTTGGCTTCTAAACTTGGTATTCAACCAACACCATCATCGGCAGTGGTTCAAGGCATTGAAGGCTCGTCATTGGCTTTGTCTGGTGCTGCTTCGCTGACAATTGAATCTAAATTCAATGGCTACATTACCAAGGTTGAAGCGCATATACTCAGCAAAATATCAAACAATCAACCAGGGCCCTATTGCACCAACTACTTATCACTTATTACTTATCAACTTATCATAAGTTAGTTTTTTTGATAATGATAAGTAATAAGTGTTTCACCAAAAATAACAAAATCTCACTCACTTATCAATTTGAACACTTATCAAATTTTGATAATGATAAGTGATAAGCGTTGCACATCAGATTGTCTATAACTTATCAATTAACGAATTATCAAATTTTTATGATAAGTTGTGATCATCTATACAAAAATACTATAAATGTGATAGTGTTTGACAAATAATATGCTTTCCGCACGTTTTATATGTTAAACAATGGTTTTGCACGCAACTATGTATACAGCAAAACAATTAAAAAATTGTTATTCTGTAATTTAATAACAACACCAATTTTGCATGTATATAATAATACATGAAGAGAAACCTTTCTCAATTGAGAGTTCTTATTTCAGTGTTTAGAATCAATTGTAAAACTTTTCTTTTGTTGCTTTTAAAATAAATTCTCTTTTCTAACTGTAAATAATTTTTCAGCAGTACTTAAACGTAAACAATTTATTTTTATAACAAATGATTTAAGAGAATTCCTATTAACAAATAAATTGAATTTAACTACATTATACAAAAATTGTAATCGTCATACTATGTACAAACCAAAATGATTTTCCACTATTCGTCTCGTCCACTTATGAGCACGATTAAATCTTTGCTCTCCTATCTTTAGATAAGCCAATCTTTAAGTGAAATCACTCTCACCCAAAATCACAGCACCGCGGAACGGGCGAAAACAAGACTCAAAATTACTAAATAGCCTTGTATATTGGCAATACTATGGATTCATGGACACTACCTGGCCAATTTGAATTTACTGCATAAAAGCTGCGGTCTGGCCACACACCATCATTGCATTCAGTGAATGTTTTCCATGTCGATTCGCAAAGTGTTCTTCATTGACCGTAGGTGCATCTTTATTAATCATTGTTCCATCGAAGCAACCAGCTACCTGAGAGTAACCACCCATCTCAAGAAACTTCTATCCTGGATATTCCTAACCAATGCAGTGTTGTTAGTAGCTGGTATAGAGAACTCAATGCGCAGTTTCGGTCGGTTCCATGGTGCAAATTTGCTCCGATTTTTAACAATACGTGCTCAATTTGTTCATGTGACAAACGGAAATATTTTATCACTCGCGAGTCCGGAGAATATTTGGTTCTGGCTTTCACTACACGATTTCTTCTTTCGTTTTCATCCTCGAATAATCTTTCGAACCGGCGCATTTTTATATAAAAATTAAATTTCGTTCAATAAATTTTAGTTTTTGTTCACGAAAGTTGAGGTACCTACATTTGATAGTTTTATATAAATTTTAAAATATCGAAAAACCACTGTCTTACCTCTATGATAAATCGAACAGAATGAAATTGTTCTTACTTTGACTTAATATTATAACTTATTTTAATACAATAAAATAGCGGTATAAATTTTGAAATTAAAGTTTTTATGTATTGTCATTATCATTTGTACTCTTTTAAAATTGAACAAAAGTTCTCATCTTACCAATAACAGCAAAAAAAAAAACGTTTGTAACAGACTTCCGTCATACCACTACAATTTGTAGCTCTTATAAATTTTTTTGAGTAGTGAAACTTTTCTTATTGATATTTTGGATACGTTATCATTAAAGTAGTCGATTATTGATAAGTTAAAACTTTTGGTGCAACAGAACTACGAAAAAATTATCAAAAACCTCAAACTTATCGCTTATCAAAATATTACTTATCATTTATCATTTCGCAAATTGGTGCAACTTAATTTTGATAAGTGAGTGCTTATCACTTATTATAACTCAATTAAATACTTATCAAATTTCAATTTGGTACAACAGAAAATTATCAAAAATTACGATAAGTTGATAAGTAATAAGTGATAAGTAGTTGGTGCAATAGGGCCCAGGTCTTCCATTGTTGCAAAAAACTCAACTTAGATGGATTATGTCCGGAAATGTAGCAATGTCAAATAAAGAAGAAGTCTCCTGTCATCTCGTCGAGCTCAACTCTTCTGAATACCTCAATAGATTGATGGAACGATTTTGAGAAATTGAAGAAATGGATGACGATGCAGACATCTCTGCCAACCCTTGCGAGAACCAATTTATGTCAAAACATAAAAGAAACGACGATGGTCATTTTGTGGTCCGCTTGCCATTCACTCAGTCGAAACCTGAGTTGGGAGAGTCATCAGAAATGGCACTAAGACGTTTCCTAAACCTTGAGAGTCGATTAGAAAAGGATTCAAACTTACGAAGTGCATATAATCAATTTATGGCAGAATATCTCGAATTAGATCACATGTCTCTAGAAGTACAACTGTCCCGTTATCATTATTACTTGCCGCATCATTGTGTGTTCAAGCCAGATTCTTCATCCACAACATTGCGAGTTGTATTCGATGGTTCCGCTAAAACATCGAATGGCGAATCGTTAAATTCTTTACTGCAAAATAGGCCGGTTGTCCAAAACGAATTGTCAACCATTCTTCTTCGGTTCAGGGCTCATAAAATTGCCATCAGTGCCGATATAACAAAAATGTACCGACAAATTTTGATGCATCCAGGGGACCAGCGTTACCAATACATTTTCTGGAGGTTTAATACCCAAGATCCGGTGCAAACGTATAAGCTACAAACCGTTACATATGGAACGACTTCAAGGAATATAAATGTAAGGATTTTGCTGCCAGCGAACCTATTCGACAGAATATGTATGTGGACGATTTGTTGACTGGTGCAAATTCTGTTAACGAGGCTATTCAACTCAGACTAAATATTTCAGCTCTTGAACTCTCTCTAAGAAAATGGTGTTCTAATGATGAAAGAGCACTAGATGGCATCAATTCGATGAACCGAGAAAGGGTGCTAGTGTTCGAAGAAATAAAATATATCAAAACTTTGGGTCTCTACTGGCATTCCGGGAAAGATTGCTTTCGAATCAAAGTTTCACCAACAACTCATTCAACCAAAGTTACAAAAAGGATGATCGTGTCCGAGATAGCAAAAATTTATGATCCAATAGGACTTGTGTCTCCGGTAGTAATAATTGGAAAATTCATTATGCAGGATATTTGGAAATTGAAGTACGATTGGGACAAAAGCCTACCAATTCAAATGCATACTGCCTGGCATAATTACTGTGACGAGCTGGGAAGCTGCAACATTTGTATATACCACGTCATGTGTTCGATGAAAATTCTACACCAGATGATATTCAACTACATGGTTTTGCTGACGCGAGCGAGAAGGGTTATGGCGCGGTTTTGTACGTACGATCAAAATCAATGTCTGGTTTCTGTGTTCGTTTATTGTGCTCAAAAGCGCGTGTGGCTCCTCTGAAAAACAAACCGACACTTCCTCGCCTTGAATTGTGTGCTGATGCACTTCTCGCTAAATTGATTACTAAATGTAAGTCTATAGCTAATTACACTATTTCACAGATTTATTGCTGGAGCGATTCAACTATAACACTTCATTGGATTCATTCAGATCCATCGCGTTGGTCTCGATTCGTGGCTAACTTCGGTGGTTGAAACCAGCGCAATGGCTTCATGTCAACTCCAAAAATAACCCTGCCGACCTAATATCAAGAGAGGTTAAGGTATAACCCATTTGCTGCTAATATTTCAGAAAATATGCCAGAGATGAAAAAAGAATCGTTACCATTATTCACTGCAGCAAGTTTTCGTGATGTTGACGTCAACGAAAAGAATGATATTGTGAACAAATTTACGCACAAAGCATCATTTCTCACTATACAAAACTCCATGGCATACATATTGCGTTTTATCCACAACACGATTAACCCATCGCATCGACGATCCGGACCGTTAAGTTGCAGTGAAATCAAAGATGGTCTGAAAACACTCATTCGTCAAACTCAAAAGATTTGTTTTCCCGAGGAGTATAAAGGCCTGAAGTCTCCAAATTTTATAATTAAAAATTCATCGCTCAAGTCATTATCATTGTTCATTGATGATGATAACATAATTCGTGTACGAGGACGACTCAAGTTTGCTGCGTTATCGTATACGTCAAAACACCCTGCATTACTACATCCGAAGCATTTCTTTACAATAACTTTAATTGCGTTTCTTCACAAATTGAATCTACATGTTGGTCCGCAAGGGCTATTAGCAATTGTTAGACAAAACTACTGGCCAGCACATGGTAGAAAGGTATGCAAGGCGATTTATAGAGCTTGTATAATATTCACTAGAGCTAAACCAATAATGATGAAACAAATTATGGCCGACTTACCAAGCGAACGCGTTAACCAAGCGTTACCATTCTGTTTTACTGCAGTTGACTATTGTGGACCGTTTCAGGTTTATTACAACTTGCGTGGTAAAACATCTACTAAGGCATATCTCGTCTGCATGGTAACCCGATGACAACGGAATCGTTTATGAGTGTTTTAAAACGTTTTATTGCAACGAGAGGATTACCCAAACAAATCCTATCTGATAATGGAACCAATTTCATTGGCGCAAACAATCATTTGCATGATTTGTACAATTTACTTAATAGTTCTAAACTATGTGAAGCAATTAAAGAAGTCACCAAATGCGACAAATTAGAATAGGTTTTCATTCCTGATGGATCACCTCACTTCGGCGGCTTACATGAAGCAGCAGTAAAAGTAGCCAAACATCATCTTCGCCGACTAACTTATAACACGAGATTCACCTTCGAAGAATTCTCCACGTTGATCAAACAAGTTGAAGCTGTGCTAGACTCCAGTGCCTTAGTGCCGCTTGTTTCAGATAATATAGAAATTCTTATTCCTGCTCAATTACTTTCTTTTACTCTAGTAAAATAAAGTATAGTAATCATGAAAATTTTGGACCTTGAGATTTTTAGAGATTTATTTGTTTTGAGGTCCCCTGAGTCCGAAAAAGTGGGTTTCGAAATGGTGTCTGTCTGTCAGTCTGCCAGTCTGTCAGTCTGTCAGTCTGTCAGTCTGTCAGTCTGTCTGTGTCTTCTCTACAGCCCATATGGTTTAATCAATCGAACTGAAACTTCAGATTTAAGCTTTTTTGATAAATTGGGAGGTCCCAGTGAATTTTACTCCAAATCGGCTAACCGGAAGTGGCCACTCCCTTGGTCCAGAAAATTTGTTTTGCAAATATCTTAAAAAGTATGAGGTTTACAAAAAAGTACATAATACAACATGTTTCCAAAAATTAAAAACAAATAAAAAATTAAAATAAAAAATTAAAAAAAAAAAAATTAAAAAAAAAATAAAATTTCTCAAAATTCTCTAGTCGTAAAAGAAAGTCGTGTGTTGGCCACACCTCAATTTTTTGATAGGTCATCCGCTGAGATCAATACCTGAAACTGTCGAGTTCGAGGCAAACATTTCAATACTGAAGAAATGGGAAATGGTATTGTCACCATCTACACAAACAGTTCTGGATATCTTGGTCGAAGGATTACATTCAACAACTTCAACAACGCAAATTCTGGACAACCGCGCAACCTGATGTAAGAGAAGGAGAAATTGTTGTCATAAAGGAAGAAAATTAGCCACCGTTAAAATGGAAGATTGGCCGCATCATTAAAACTCACCCAGGTTCTGACGGTCATGTACGAGTAGTGACAATCAAAACGCAAAACGGAGAACTTACTAGATCCATCACAAAGCTTGCAATTCTACCTGTTGCTATTGAACCAGTTCAACGCGGGGGAGAATGAAGAAGCATCGCAACACCTGAAGCAACAGAGTTACGTTACTTGCCCATATTTTTTTTTTTGTGTCACGTAATATTTATATTCATGTCATTCAATTGTTTTGTATCCCTGCACTGTTGTTGTAATTATTGTACAATTCAAGCTTCTCTATCTTAAGTTACCGTTATTAACATTAACGTTATTGTAATTAATGTAAACCAAAAAATTAACATTTTTTGAGTAGTGTTGCTGTGACCACCAAACTGAACGTTTCAAATAAAAATTATAATTTATAAAATAATGTACTAAAAGAGGTCAAATTGTGTTTTTATTATCCGGTGATGAGATATGTGATTTGTGCGCGTTATAATACGCGTTCTGCTGCTGTAAATAAGTTGTTGTCTTGCTGCTGCTGCTGTTAACATATTTTTTCTGTTGCTTTTCAGGAAAGAAAAGACTTTCTTGATTTTTCAATTCTGAAAGTAAAATTTACGTTTTAATTTAAAGATGCTCAAACTAAGTAATGATTTCGGACAAAAGGTCACTGAACCGCAATATAATCCTGCTGGAATAATTGTGACGCTTTTGTCAACTTCAATTCAAAAAACCAGGCGGTTCAGCAACAAAAGGTCGGACAAAAGGTACCTGAACCGCAATATAATCCTGCTGGAATAATTGTGACGCTTTTGTCAACTTCAATTCAAAAAACCAGGCGGTTCAGCAACAAAAGGTCGGACAAAAGGTACCTGAACCGCAACATAATCCTGCTGGAATAATTGTGACGCTTTTGTCAACTTCAATTCAAAAAACCAGGTGGTTCAGCAACCCCCCCCCCTTTTGAACATAAGATAATACTTAGTAATAGTAGATATTTGTGATATGTATGCTTTTAGGGTGTACTAAAAACCGCTGTACTAAATAGCACCCTGTTAAAGTTAGCCGAAATTTTCCAGCCGAAAGTGAAAAGTCGATAATGCAGATTATGTTATTGACATTCCAGCCGAAAATAAATCAGTGTCTAGAGTGTAATGTCTAGAGATAGATTGGATTGATGTGACTTGTCAATAGCTATCGCAGGAAAAAAATTCAGTCCAAGTTTCCCGTGGGAAATCTCGGAAAATTCGATTTTCCAAAAATTATTAGAAAATTTGTATAAAATCAGCCTCTAGAGTGTTATGTTTGGAGATGGATTCAATTGATGTAATTACTCAATAGCTATTGCAGGAAAAAAATTCAGTTTAAGTTTCCTGTGGGAAATCTCGGAAAATTCGATTTTCCAAAAATTATTAGAAAATTTGTATAAAATCAGCCTCTAGAGTGTTATGTCTGGAGATGGATTGGATTGATGTGATTACTCAATAGCTATTGCAGGAAAAATATTCAGTTTAAGTTTCCCATGGGAAATCTCGGAAAATTCGATTTTCCAAAAATTATTAGAAAATTTGTATAAAATCAGCCTCTAGAGTGTTATGTCTGGAGATGGATTCAATTGATGTGATATATCAATAGCTATCGCAGGAAAAAAATCATTACAAGTTTCCCGTGGGAAATCTCGGAAAATTCAAAAAAGTTTCCAGCCGAAAGTAAGAAATGGATGAATAAAATCTGCATCTAGAGTGTTATGTCTGGAGATGGATTGGATTGATGTGACTTGTCAATAGCTATCGCAGGAACAAAATTCAATTCAAGTTTCCCGTGGGAAATCTCGGAAAATTCGATTTTCCAAAAATTATTAGAAAATTGGTATAAAATCAGCCTCTAGAGTGTTATGTCTGGAGATGAATTGCATTGATGTGATTTATCAATAGCTATCGCAGGAAAAAAAATCAGTACAAGTTTCCCGTGGGAAATCTCGGAAAATTCGATTTTCCAAAAATTATTAGAAAATTTGTATAAAATCAGCCTCTAGAGTGTTATGTTTGGAGATGGATTCAATTGATGTGATTACTCAATAGCTATTACATTGAAAAATATTCAGTTTAAGTTTCCCGTGGAAAATCTCGGAAAATTCGATTTTCCAAAAATTATTAGAAAATTTGTATAAAATCAGCCTCTAGAGTGTTATGTCTGGAGATGGATTGGATTGATGTGACTTGTCAATAGCTATCGCAGGAAAAAATTCAGTTCAAGTTTCCTGTGGGAAATCTCGGAAAATTCGATTTTCCAAAAATTATTAGAAAATTTGTATAAAATCAGCCTCTAAAGTGTTATGTCTGGAGATGAATTGCATTGATGTGATTTATCAATAGCAATAAGTTTCGCGTGGGAAATCTCGGAAAATTCAAAAAAGTTTCCAGCCGAAAGTAAGAAATGGATGAATAACATCAGCCTCTAGAGTGTAATGTCTGGAGATGGATTGGATTGATGTGACTTTTCAATAACTATCGCAGGAAAAAAAATTCAGTTCAAGTTTCCCGTGGGAAATTTCGGAAAATTCGATTTTCCAAAAATTATTAGAAAATTTGTATAAAATCAGCCTTTAGAGTGTTATGTTTGGAGATGGATTCAATTGATGTGATTACTCAATATCTATTTAGCCAGACATAACATTCTAGAGGATGATTTTATTCATCCATTTATTACTTTCGGCTGGAAACTTTTTTGAATTTTCCGAGATTTCGCACGGGAAACTTGTACTGATTTTGTTTCCTGCGATAGCTATTGATAAGTCACTTCAATGCAATTCATCTCAAGACATAATACTTTAAAGGCTGGTTTTATACAAATTTTCTAATAATTTTTGGAAAATCGAATTTTCCGAGATTTCCCACAGGAAACTTAAACTGAATTTTTTTCCTGCAATAGCTATTGAGTAATTACATCAAGCAATTTAGGAAAATGTATGCTTGGGAACTACACAAAAACAAAAATTATAAAAAACATTTTGTGACAAAAATCAATAAATGTCGTGCTAATTTAATCTGTGAACCTATGTCTCTACTCACAAGTCATAACATCTTATGTCGATTTTTGCTATTTATCCGGAGAGCAAATAAAGGCGCAAATGTTTTTTTTTTAAATGTGGTGAAAACTTAACTTTAATTTGCATAATAAAAAGACCGCTAAAATGTTAGGCATAGTCCAGTATAATTAACATTTACCTGACACTAACCGTTGTTGATTTAATCAAGCATTTGTAACATAAGAGTTTATAACATAATATGAATGGATACTTAAGTCACTTAAGATGATTTTACTTATTCATAAAAGCGTCACATAATTTCTTCTATGGACTTAAGATGATTAAAGAATGCATTTTATTTTGTAATGAAACATAAGATAATTTTTAATTCAATTTATTTCAGTTTTTTAATAATACAACTTAACAAAATAATAAAAATATAGGTATTTGTTTAAAATAAAGTACCATAAGTTACATATATAATTTTAATTATCGTCATCAGATTCATCGACCAAGTCCGGATGATAATCGGGTAGGTCCTCGGTTGGTAAATTTCTATAAAAATCAGGATAAATTGGATCGATCAAATTAAGCATACTCGTATCTAGAAGATCCTTCTTTTTTGCACTGCTGATATTTACTGGGCGAGAATAGCACTGTTTTAAATGGCTTAAGTTTGCCAATGGAACGCCGTGCTTCTTAATTTTTATCATTTTAAAGGGCTCCCATTCGTCCAGAGTATTTTTATATTCAATTTAACCAAATTGCTTTGTGTAACGAAGCCATTTTACACAGTTCCAAACAAACTTATTTCCATCCTCATCAGTTTATCTCCAAACAAATTTTTCCTGGAATATATAGAAGCGAAGTCATAAAACTTTTCTTGCCTCATTTCTTCCACTTTAAAAGCTCGTTCGGAACCGACTGACCGCACAAATTGGTACCAATCCCTAGGGTGGTGTATGGAAGCGTGTGTTTTCTTTTTCTTCCGTTCTATGAGGGAGTGATCGACATCACACTCCATATGAGTGTGACCTGGCACTAAAAACTTGTGATCTATGACATTAATGTTATGTGCTTCTTGTATAAACAAGGTGAACATTACAGCCACGAACTTATTTTTGGTTTGACCCGAACAAGAATCACTAAAGTGAGGTATTTTAAACAGTCTGGGATTTGCTTCAAATATTGTAGCAAACATGAAGCAATCTCGTTGCCCCCACGCTGAGCAACACCTTCATGCCACATCATACACATAGGCTCGTTTGTAGTACAATCATGTACTTACTGTCAGGTTATAAGTCCACAATAACCTTTTGTAGAAGGAGACTGAGGTTTCTAAAACAGGAGTCGAAAATCAGCACTATACGCGACTTATCTTCTTTCGCCAATATTTTATCATTGCTTTTAGCTTTGTACGCATTATCGGCCTCCTTGTGATGCTCTTCTTGTTGTTTCTTGAAATTCGCCGATTCTTGGTAATCACTTGCTACTTGATTTTTAGATGCAATATTTCGCATTTGTTGCAACGATCTGTCTTCGGTGATTTAAATTTTATTCCCATACTGTGAACAATTTCAGAGTATTTGCTACATGAAACTGGCGTGCAATGGGATTCAATATATAATTTATGCATTTTTTGCAACGTGAGATCCGTTGAAAAGTACTTTTGCGATGAACGTTCCCTGGTGTAGTGGTTTTCATACGCTGGAAAGCTGTTTATGTGGTCACAAATTTCCTGTATTTGGTGATCTGGAAGCCTACAGCTTGGTGTGTGCCGCCCTCGTCGATCAACCCCAACAGGTCCCGATGCTGACTCTAATTTTTTCTCAATGACGGTCTTTAATATTTGCTCAGTTTCACAAATGGTAAGCAAAAAACATTTTTGGCAAACATTCACTCTAGAATTCCGAATATTAAAATAGTTCAAATTAGTGTGGGTCCTATTCCAAGCTTTTTGGGCAACTTTGACGAGTCTCTCACTTTCTTTCGGCTTTACTTCAATGATCCCACTTAAATATTGTAATCTAGCAGAATGGCTTCCTAGATTCCAATAACCTTCGAAGATTGCTTTTTGAACATCGTAGGTTATTAAATTTTTGCATTGTTTTCGGCAATTTTCGAGTTCTTTAAAGGATCTCTGTTTTATTATTTTACCGGTTTTCGTCAAATATTCGTTTCCCGAATTTCTTTTCTGGTTCCTCGATTTTGAGGTTTCTTTTACTTTTGTGACAGTTTGCACTTCATTAACAACCTGTTCGGTAGCTTCAACGTTGTTATATTCAATTGTCACAGTATTTTCAGTTGGAATTTCTATGCCAGTTTCAGTTGAATTTATTTCTACAATACCCTCTGATTCACTAACCATTGATACGTCGTTGGTAGATGGCGTATAATCGGGGTCTTTGCGGGCTTTGCTTGCTGTATCAAAATCATTGTCCTGAATTACTGAATTCAATTGCGCTGCATGAGATATGCTGGATACTAGATCATCAGTTATGTTTGTGTTAACTACGTTCGCCGAATCTGCCGTTATTGCTTTTATTTGGCCCTCGTTTTCCAAAATAAGTTTCGCCTGGACCAAATCCACCATTTGAGCGCCACGAGATTTTTGATTATTCATATCTAGAATGTTATTTAGTGCAATTTTATAAACATAAAAATGAGAAAAACGAAATCTTACCGTTAATGTGATTCTACTGTTAATTTACAGTTAATTTTGTGAAATTTCTGTCAATAGCTATTAAATACTGTTTTAACAATACTCATAGATAACATGCACGTGTACAAAAAATTTAGCTAACACTTGCACTTAATTTAATTAAAAGAATATTATTCTTAATAAAAAAATGTTTTTTCTAACTACCGATAAACACGTCTAGCTTCATAAAATATCAGCTTAAAACTAAAATTTGTTTGTTGTATTTGTCAAACTGCATACACTAAAATATCTTAACTGTACTTTATTAACGGGATTTTGCAAGTGGTATTTGGAATATTATATTAAATACACAAAAGATAATATGATTTATCAGAAAACTGACTGTATTACAAAATGAAATTATCTTAAGTCAATTTAAGGGGCTCAAAAAAGGCTGAGCAATTTATTTTCTAGAGGGCATATAATCTTAAATAGAGTTAAGATAGGTGTGCGAAAACATCACGCAGCAGTAAGTGACATAGGATGTTATACAAAATGTGACAATTAGAATTAGGCAACTTAAAGATGCTTTGATCGACTCAATATATCGTCGTGTCCAAATAAGAGTATTACATCTGCAAACCATTAATTTTTTGGAGTGGCGTACCAAGTTTTTAATGTTAAATTTGGCTTAATTTTTTTTAAATAAAATTCTTGCCACACTTTCTGGAAAGAACTTTATCTAAAAAAAATTAAGCCGAAATTAGCATTAACAACTTTAAAGCCGCTTTAATAAAAATAGCGATTTGTAGATGTAATACTCTTATTTGGACACGACGATATCAAAAAGTATGAGTGATAGAAATATGAGAGTAAGGAGCAACTTAAGATATTTTTATAGCAAATTCAATTCTGCTGTTAACTCAATTTTGTCTTAAGTCGATATAAGATGTTATGACTTGTGAGTAGAGAATTGTGTTCATTGAAGCAAGCTGTTTTCGGAGCGTGTTTATTTAGAGATTAGGTTTGGGGATGAGTTGAGATTTGAGTGAGGGGTTCACGTTAAGTTGGAAGTTAGCCTGAGTTGAGTTCATGTATGCATATTGGGCGTTGAGTTTAGGGTTGAGTTGAGGGCTGAATTTGAGGTTGAGTTAGAGTCTAGTTGAGGTTAAGTAAGTGGGATTTATTTAGGAGTTCATTTGAGTTTTGAGTTGTTTTGAGTTGAGTTCATGTACGCAGACAACCATAGTGACTGAATGACTAAGTGAAATATCTGTGCCCCTTATTACAACCCATTGAGTAGCTGTGATTTTATTGTGTTTTATGTATTTGTAATTCTGAACGAATAATGGTCAACACCAAAAACAGTTGACTATATCAGTTAACGAAATCCCTTTGTATTTGACGTAATAATTAATTCAAGTTAGTTTTGATTTAGTTTTTTAATTTTGAATGACGCCTTGAAAAACAAAAATAAAGAATTTCTGAAAGAACTAAAATTGTGTTATCATTTAATTTTAGGAAAATACTGAATCCCGCAATCCTGAAAAAATTGTCCGGAATTTTGAGATTTTCAGCCCACTCTACTGAAGCTGTTATAAGAAATGGATTATTCTAATTAAGAAAGGACACCCAATAGGAAAACTAGACTTTTAACTGCTGCCAAATATTTAAAGACCCGCATTCTAGTAAATCATATTCTCACGATCGTCAAAATTATCTTTTATTTTAGTGTGTATTCGAATTCGAATACGTTGATAGACATTGGGACAGGAATTGCCACGCATACATATTTTTAAAATCAGGAAGCCTCAATCGAAAGTTTTAGGCTGATAATTCTTTTGAGTATCGATTTTAAGACACATTCTCCGAATGAAATTTTGCCGTCTTAGGCCTAAAAAAATCCAGAATTCCTTAAATGTTGTCCAGCAAGGCTGAAGGACTGCAGAAATTAAAGTTTGTTTTTGTATAAATAGCAGTAGATGAAAGAATAAATTTGTTTATTTTTATTTTTTTCACAAATTGGGAGATTCCAGTGGATTTTATTTAGTTCAAATCGATCAACCGAAAGTGGCGAATCCCGTGTGCTGTGGCCCAGAAAATGTATTTTGCAAATATCCCAAAAAGTAAAAGGTTTATAGAAAAATTATTTCCAAAAAATAAATAAAAAAGAATTTGTAAGAAATTTGCATAATAAGTTTCGCAACATTCCCTGTTCTTAACAGAAAGTCGTGTGTTGGTACCTCAATTTTTTTAATAAAGTTCAGTTTTATACATTGGAATTGTCTTAATAGGGATTATTTGAGATGTATATAACCTACAGGTACATCGATGTTTTCGATATTTTATATGATTTTTCAAGGTTTATAAGCTCATTTGGGATTTATTTGGAGTGTTGGGTACTTATCTATATATACATAAATACGTTAAGCCAAATTTTATATCGCATAACATTAGGAATAATTTATTTCCAGATTTGGTTAACTTGTAAGTTATTTGGCATTTAAGTTATCAACATTATTCGATATTTTCGAGATTATTCGACGTCCTTTAGTTATTTTTTCGAGAAAGATGTTCTTGTTGCTTTTCATTTGCTTATTTCAATTATTACAGATTGTTACATTTTACTGATTTTTGGTTTTTCAGGATTACTTTGTAGTTCTAATTTAATTCGATATTTTCGGCTATATTCGAAATTTCTTGAGAACAACGAGATTGTTAGAGCTTATTCGAGTTTGTGGATTTATAGGAGGTTTTCGAGCTTATTCGAGGTATATTTGCTACTAAAGTTAATAAAATATTAGTCATTATTTGAGATTTAAATTTTTTTTCGTTTATTCGAGTTTAGCTTCTAGAATTGAATTAAGCGTTTCCCGCCTTAAGATCTTACAAAGATGAGATTCTAAACTAGATTTTCAAATTTAAATAGCGTTGAGTAGCGTATGCCATCAAAATAATAAACCACCAATATTGTTCCACCGAGATTATTCAAGGTTTTGCGATGTCTGGTTGATATTTTTCTGATTAATCGAGATTATTAGTCTTTTCGATTATTCTCGATTATAGGATTCTAAATTTGTTCGAGCAAGAGTATTCTAGAATTGTCAGATTGTTCGATTATTTTAAGATTAGTCGAGTTTCTCGATATTCCTTGAAACCTACAATGGTTTGAATAAGACGCACAGGTCTTGTTACAGAATCAATGGATATAGAGAGACTTTATTTGTTTTTGACCTTTTCGAAATTTACATAGCATTGAGCTAACAACCATCGAAAAGTTGAGAGGACGTTGAGTTATACATAAGAGGACATTTTTTTGGTAATATTTCAAATTTTCCAAGGTTTCTTTCCAGATAATGGTGATTAGATTATTGCAGATCTTCCAGATTAAATACAAAAATTTTGAAAACCACTTGTTTTTGAAACCTGCTTGCTTTTGGCCCCCCTCTTACAATATAACAAGACCGAAGGAGGGGAAAGGTATGTTAGTATTAAAGACTCGGCCCAGTTCCAGACACCGGGCGAGATTTCGTTTTATCATCATGTTCTCATGCGGCCACCCAAATTTGTACTAACCATAGCAATGTTGTTTGACGTTGTTGTCTCTCTTCTTTCTTATCTGCCCCCTACCCAATTGTTTTTGAACTCTTGTGGTCGTTCAAACCAATATACTAGAAACAGCTTATATATGTGTCCTAAATATTGCTACTACAAGGTTTTGGTCGAGAAGAGCAAAACAAAGTCATTTCCTCTTTCATTAAATTTACACTTGCATCCTCAAGACAAATTACTTTTTCTGCAGTAGATGTAGATTTAGTGAATATAATTCGCTAAATCAGTTCGTTCACACTTGACACTATCTTTGTTAAGTAGGAATTGTATTTTTGTAGTTTGGTCGTAGTTACCTGATGATTAGACCAACTTTTTCAGTACGAAGCCAAACTACCAACACAATGGGCTCAAGGAAAGTTCTCATTTTTTTGGTTCAGGGTTATACACTTTGTATAACTCTTGGGGTAAAGTACGGGGAAGATTGATATTTATACTTTTTTTTGTTAGATATATTTTGAATAATTGGCCTCTTGATTATTTGTTTGGAATAGCTTAACCTGTCCAGTTTATGAAAATATAAGCCTACTTCTGGTAACATCTCTGAGATTATGTAAAGTAGCATAACATTGAAAGGAAGTGAAGCATAACATTTTTAGCCATTTTGGTAAATTTAAAAGATCCGTCGAACATACTCAACCCTTTACTCCCTTAATAATTAAAAATGTTGCGGAAAGGTAGACCTGTTTAATTTACGAAAATAAAACCGTGGTTATATTGTAGTACAATTTTCAATATTTCGGTAATTGTCACAATTTTCAAAAATCCGTCTAATATACTGAACCCTTTACATCAAAAAATATACAACGTAACAATTTTCTTGAAGCTTGATCTATCCAATTTATGAAAATTTAGGCGGTTAATATCTCTGAGGTTTGTGTTGATCCTTAGGGGTGTGATGTATGGTATTAATAATTGAAATGTATTTTATTAAATACCCTATTATAACTGAAATGACTGTAAATATAAAATTTGTAAAATTTTAAAGATTGAAAAACAAAAAAATTCAGGCAGTCTGTCTAAGTCCGTGTTCTAATAAAAAAAAAAAAATTAAATAAAGCTTATTCTTAGAACCAAATAAAACAAATAAAATATTCGAAAGTCGTTTAATTAACGTGTATTAAAGTGTGGGATAACGATAGTGATCGACGGCATCACAACATTGGTGGCAGCGGAGGGATCCGCTAATTATCAGTATAAAAAATTCATACGTGACACGCGTTGATATTTTTTTTGATAATTGGATCTCAAATTAAAAACTATTGAGCCCGGATGACATGGCGAATTTATCACACTGATATACAGCTTTACATATTATTATCATGATGAAATACAGCTATAAAATATGGAACAACAAAATACGGACCACAAATTAACAACTATCCAGCCCAGATCACATGGCGAATTCATAAATACTGGTCAACATTCATTATTAATAGATGAAATATATTGTACTGTACAATTGTACATACAAATACAACTCAATAATGGATACATCTCGCTTTTGGTAATATATGAATTCACCTCATCTGTACAAAATAATTACCTATATCAATCGAAATTAAATCCAGGTAACATTCTTTTTTAATAAGTATATAAAAAAAAAATTGTTTACATTATAAATTGTTATAATACATCCAAAATTATTTCGTTATGTTCGTTGAATTATACAAATTCAAAATCCTGTATAAATATGGAATTCTATGTTTAAAATAAACTATAAAATTTTAAATTTTGATGTAGTTCATTAATAAAATTGAATAATCTCTTATCAAAATCAAAAAAAAAACAAATCAAGGACGTAATCTTACGTTAAAATTTTAAGTTTAAATAACCATTGTGCAGTGTAAAATTAAGTTTAAATAACCATTGTGTAGTGTATCTTGCGATGATGTGTATTCATATTTACCATTAGTTTAGAGTAAAGGAGAGATGGGAGATGACCTTACAACGGAATTGAAAAAGGAATTAAGATCTAGAAACATTTCCATATCTACAACTTCTTCAACCACACTAAGTCCAATGTTGGAGCACAAGCCTTTTTGTGCTGTTGTTCCCTTTTTTTTTGCAGTTTTTAAATTTATTAAAAAAACTTTAGAATTTGATTGGTTGATGTTTTTTATTTGACTTTCAAAATGCATCTGGCCTTTATTAATTATTTTTCGTTGTTAACACATATTTGAGACTAATACATGTATAGCCAAAAAGAATGAAGCTGGCAATGATTTTCTTGTTATACAACATAAGGTAAATGGTATAATATAATTCTTACATGAAATCGACTATACTTAATTTGTACTGTCAAATATATGTCAACAAACAATAGTACGTGATTAAAGAAAATATTGGTAAGTAATTAATAAATTTAGGTAATAATAATTTTACAATATTTAGTTTCGTTACAGAACTACAACAATAGGTCGACACAACTTTAAGATAAGTTTAAATTTAACTAAAGTTAACATATTAATTCATATCGTTTTTTTTTGTTTCAGATTTCATTTAAATGGCTAAAATAATAAATATACTGGGTGGTTAATATATGTGTAATAATAAAGATGTTAAATTAAATTGTATGTGTTTTCTGTTTTGTTCATGAGACATCTGGAGCTGGTGGTCGATGCATGAACATCCAATATTAAATAAATTAAAAAATACTACCGATTCTGAACAATCATCTTCGGAAAGTGATTTCGAAAAATCACGTGAAGTAAATATTACTCAACTGAATCTAATAGTGAATAAAGATAAAAATCCTGCATATCCTGAGCCACATTCAAAAATTGAATCTGAAAATTTGGTTACAGTAAAATATTACTCAAAACTCATCTTTTAAAAATACAAAACAAGTTAAAATGGAGTTTGACATGTCTGTTTTTCTAAAAATTATCCCTGTATATTCCGGGTGTAGCTCCGAACTACATTATTTTTTACAGTGTTGTGATACATATTATGATAGTTTAGCCGTAGGTAAAGAACAAGAAAAAGAAAAGGGTTAGCTTTTGATAAAGTTATGAAATATAATGAGTATGGCAAATGGCCAGATTTGAAAAAGGCTATAAAACGAAATTGTAAAGAAACACGAACTGTAGAACAAATTTCTCTAGAATTAGTGCACGCGCATCAAACCACAAATGAAAGTTCAAAAGAATTCGGTGACCGAGTGGAAAAATTATTATATGATTTGATCGACGCAAGTGTAGAACGTGAAGGTGCAAGTGCAGCTCAAATTGTAAAAAATATGCACACGAAAACCGCACTTCTTGCATTTACTAACGGATTAGCACCATCAGTCAAAGCGACAGTTAAGGCCTTGAGATGTACCGATTTAAAAGATGCAATAAAATGTGCCGTTGACGAAGAACTTTCGAACAAGTTTTTCTAAAATATCTCTCCTAATACGCCTAGTTCACGCACTATTTTTACACATCGACCTCCAAAGTGCCAACTTTGTAAATTGGGACATTTCGCAAGACAGAGTCGAACTAGCTATTCATATCCATTTTCAAATCAACAACAACATCCAAATCATCATAGGCCAAATAATCGATATTCCTTATTCTGCTTCATTTGTAAAATTTCTGGACATCAGTTCGAAGAGTGCCGTAATAAATTTCGTTATCAAAATAAACAATATAGCCGACAAAATTCTAATAATTTCACTCCACCAAACAATTCAAATAGAAACATTCAATCCAATCCAGAAAACTTGGAACAGCTCGGGTCGTCAGGTACTCCAATTCGAGCAATAGATCTTCAGAGTACCTCGAAACCAACACAATCATTACAAAACCGTTAACATTTGAAAATCATACGCCAAAAATTAATTTAAACTCGACTATTCCTATTAAAAATATACAATCTACCTCAACCAAATCCAAATTTGTCAAGATACATTTAGATTCATTTTCTACCAACCTAACTGAAATTCCTTTATTTTTAGTGGAGACAGGAGCCGACGTTAGTCTTTTTAAATTAAAATATCTTGATCCAAATACATTATTATATCCCAATATGAAATGCTCTATTACTGGAATCTCTGACGAGCAGTTACATACCATTGCAGATTGTAATTCTCATATTGTTTTACCGAACAATATTCAAATCCCTCAGATATTTCAAATTGTTAAAGACGATTTTCCTATTCCATGTGCTGGAATTTTAGGTAACGATTTTATGGAGAAACACAATTGCATCGTAGATTATCAAAATGGAGTTTTAAAAATTCCAGAAAGTCCAGGTAGTTCGAAATATTCAGATTTGTCATTCAAATCTATTCAAAACAAAATCGGTGAGATTATTCCGCCACGATCGGAAATAATTGCACGCATCAAGGTCAATAAAATATCGAATTATGAACCGAATACAAATTATTTATGTTTAGCTCAAGAAGCATTCCCTGGAGTTTATACCTCTAAGTGTCTCACGGAAATAAATAATGGTTTCGCTCACGTTGGAATAGTGAATACTACAAATGAAGAGGTTTACTCGGACCTCATATCTGTAGATATTTAACCAACTCAAAATTATTTCTTTTACAACCTAAGAATTTGGAATAATGTAGTATCTCAAAAAGTGGAAACTCTACGGTCTCAAATAGATACGTCGCACATGAATTCCGAAGAAAGAAAATTAATAATTGAAATTTGTAGAGATTATAATGACCTATTTCATGTAAAGGGAGATGTACTTCGCATACCAATTCCACTGCACATAAGATTCCACTAGTATCTGATTCTGTTTCACCTGTTCTTACAAAGCCATATAGGCTACCACAAAGCCTAAAACCTGAAGTTAACTCGCAAATAGCTAAAATGCTCGATCAAGGGATTATTGAGCACAGTACAAGTCCTTGGAATTCACGACTTTTAGTGGTTCCCAAAAAATCAATTGACCGCTCTAAAAAATGGTGAATTGTCATTGATTTTAGAAGAGTAAATGAATTAAATACTCGACCAACTGGGAAACTCTACGTATTTCACGAACTTAGATATGGAAGACGGATATCAACAAATACCCATGGATATTAATGATAAAAATAAGACTGCATTTAGCACTAGCTATGGACATTATCAGTTTCAGCGTATGATTTTGGTCTTAAAGGAGCACCTGGAACGTTCCAGAGACTTATGAATGCAGTTTTGTTATCAAATGTTTCGTATGCCTCGACGATGTAGTAGTTTATGGATGTAACTTACAGGATCACAATCGTAAACTAGTTTTAGAAAACATAACCTTAAATTAAACCCATCCAAATGTCAATTCCTAAGGAAGGAAATATTATACCTTGGCCATAAAATTACAAGTACCGGAATAAAACCAGATCCACAAAAAATTGAGGCAATACAAAATTTTCCTATTCCCACATCACAAAAACTAGTCAAATCTTTTATTTGACTGGCCGGAAATCGTAAATTCGAATGGACACCGTTTTGCGATGAGTCATTTGTAAAACTAAAACAACTAATGTCCAATCCACCTATTTCGCAGCGACCAAATTGTGAGAAAGAGTTTTGAATAACTACAGACGCTAGTAACGTAGCCATTGGTGCCATATTGTCACAAGACTACTCAGTTGATAATTTAACGATTGCGTTCACTATCCGAAAACTAAATGAAACCGAGAGAAAATACTGTACAACAGAAAAGGAACTGCTAGCTATCATATGGGGAGTAAAGAAGTTCAGGCCCTACATCTACGGTACGGAGTTCGTAATTATAACCGACCATAGACCTCTCACTTGGTTAAATAAGGTATCGAATCCAACGTTAAAATTGTTGAGATGGCGTGTTGAATTGGACGATTATCAGTTTCGCGTTGAATATAAGCCCGGAGTTAAAAATCAAAACGCAGATGCCCTTAGCCGAAGTTTTCCCGATAACTTGGATACTCCTGCAGATCTGCGAGCTTCGAAAATAGTCACAAGAGCGCAAGCACGATCCAAGTCGATTCCACTTCCACTTGATACCCAAAATGCACCGGTAAACAATCAAAAAAACGAATATGGCGATGAAACTCACACGCCTGTAAGTTCCACAGAAATTCAGAACGTGAACGGAAATTGAGCGACTATTACAAGAGTATCATAATTCTCCGCTGGAAGCACACCAGGGTATTAGAAGGACCTATGAAAGAATAAAAAAATATTACAAATTCCCAAATATGCTAACTACTATCAAAAAATTCATCAAACGCTGCGAGAACTGCCAGAAAAATAAATACGGTAACAAAAATAAGATTCCGATGAAACTCACCACTACTTCCAAAAAACCCTTCGAGAAAATTTTTATGGACATTGTTGGTCCTATCAATCCACCCAGTTATTCCGGAAATAGGTATATTTTAACTATCCAAGACGACTTAACGAAACACTCTTTGTCTCAATCACTCAATTGTTGAAGAACGAAACTAGAAAGGGAAAGCTAGACGAATTATGGAACGGCCCTCATGTAGTAAAGAAGTTGTGTCTGATGAAAACACCACAATACAAGTCGGTAAAAGTAAACGCCTTAGTACACAACAATCGCTTAAAGAAATTCACAACTAATGAAATTATAAAGCAAGAAGCTTAAATTAGAAATTTAAAAAAAAAAAAAAAAAAAATTAAATTAAAAAATTTATAAATTTTAATAATTAAGTTTAAGAAAACAAAACGAACAGTATATACTTATGTTAAGTATATTTACAAATTAGTAATTAATTGCCATTTTGAATAATCACTAAATTTGTAAACCTTACATACATTTTAAGATATAACAAAAGTTATCTTGAATATCTTTTGTCTTGTGCGCGGAGGTGTGATGTAAGGCACTAATAATTGAAATGTATTTTATTAAACACCCCGTTATAAAATTTGTAAAATTTTAAAGATTGAAAAACAAAAAATTAAATAAAGCTTATACTTAGAACCAAATAAACCAACTAAAATATTCGAAAGTCGTTTAATTAACGTGTATTAAAGTGTGGGATAACAATAGTGATCGACGGTATCAACACAGGGGGAGGGGGAGGTGTCGTTCCGACATCTGTTGGTTGCTAAACAAATTAAAGGATGTGCACATAAAAAAGAGGACTAAATGAAAAATTAACGATTAGCCTGAAAAAAAAAACAAAACGTCAAGGAAAAAAAAAATAATCATGAGTCGAGAAAATAAATTTGAAGGAAAAGGTCGGAAAAGTTTGGACTGTGTGTTGTGTATAAGTTTTACTGAGTTAGTGAGTGCTAAGGGCCAAATGAGTTAAGTGTGATTAAAAAAACCTAAAGCACAAATAGCTTGTTCGGGTAGTGCACGGCAATGGTCCAAACGGTGTTGGCTAGCGGCAAGTTACCCTAAACGGCTAACGTGTCCTCTATATTCCAGCGTACTACTACACATCTCATCCAAACTTTGGTTATAAGGGGACAATTACTAAGGTGACAATAGAAGATCCTAGTCCCTAGACATATATTTAGTAGATATCGAGTGTTCATTCGGGTTATTGGAAGCTCGCATTATTATACCCGGAAGAGCTTTCTTCGTCCATTTTTAGTTAATATAGTTATTTTCTAATGTTGCATTGACTTGGTGTCATATTCAAATTTCTGTGTCATGATTGTAACAATAAAGTTGATGGAGTAAACAAATCAAGGAGAAGAGTGAGAAGCTGAACATGAGGGAGCCTGGAGATAACGTTGAAAGTGGATCTTGATCATTTGGTGTTACAAAAAAATGTATATCAACGGTGGTCGCTTAACAGGCGTTAAGGACTCTGAGTACTTTTTGTTTGTCATTTAACTAAATTTTGCTGTTGTTTTCTAGCCATAAGTATGAGGGCGGTACGTAGGCGATACTGTTGTGGTGACGTGAGTAGCGGGTGGCGGTGCAGGCTGTACGTTAGAAAAGGGAGTTACGATTGTGGTATGGGGGTTCTCCCAGGTGGGCCCGTAGTACCATCATAATGGGGACTCACTTGGATAGGAGCCTTGTCTCTCGGGTAGCTAGACTCTTGAGGGGTGGCTGGTACACTTATTGAAACTGTATTGGTTTTGGTACGTGTTCTGTTCACGCTTCAGGAGTGTATTAGTGTCCGTAGTTTCCCCCTCAACGGGGTCGGTTTACTAGTGTTCTATGGCAAAGGTCCTAAATATATGCGGTCTATTGGAGCTTTGGCAAAGTCTGACTTTTTGTCCGCCACGACTCCCACTAAAGTCTAGCCGGCTACTACGACTGCGTCAGACCGCTGGCCCATGATCTGTTAACTGAGTTGATTCTCCGATTATAATTTATTATGGTTGGAGGAACATCGTTTGGGTACAGGTTATGGGAAATGGCATTAATGATTTGATTGATTCATTTTTACAATTTTCGACATTTTGCTGAACCACCTCAATTTTTTTTTTTAGACCGAAATAGCCTTTAGGAGGAGTAGAAGGAGTTTTCAAACGGCCATAATGCATTTCTGGCCCTTTTCACAAATATCCTAAAGTTTGTCGACTTACCCAACCATTTTTATCTTAATAACAGAAAATATTTTGGGAAGCTTGACCTGTCCAATTTATGAAAATAAAGGCTTTCACCAAGTTAGTTTTGAACCTACAGTTTGTGTGAAAAAATTCACTCCGGTAAAGAATAATTTTGCGAAACGACCGAAGATTTGCTATACATATTTGCGCGATTATGATAAATATTTTCTTTTACTCCTTTACATTTCATTTTTTTGGGGGGAATTTTATTGAAGTTCTTTCCAATATTTAAAATAAAAGCTATAATTTGTTGAAAATATTTATCTTATTTTTTTCTTATTCAAATTACATGTTAATATAAACGTTTTAATTTTTGCAAAATCACTTGACCATAAGTACATTAGGTCGTTTATGCAATTCTTTTACCTATTTATATGATAATTTTATTTGCATTTACATACTTTTACAATAAAATAAGAGTTAAACTAAATTACCTAATATTTATGATTTTGGTGTGGTTTCCATCAAACGATAAGGGTGAATACTGAATACATATCAAGTAAAATTACATAGTATATTCGACCCATTTAAATATTTAATAACTTTTGAAAATAGATTGTCACCCTGTTAATTTAATTTAACAACTCTTACCTACATGATATCCTATATATAATAATATAAACACAGATTTTTATTTTTTTTTATAATACTGTATATGAAATTGAATTAATTTTTCAATTTATCATCCAAACCATTTTCTTATCACACAATCATCTCCAAGAAGTTATTTTAGTTTGATTAAATTTTTAACCAAACCTAATGTAAAAAAAAAAACCAATAACACAAAAATATCTGAAAGTCGTTAAAAAAAGACGAAAATCTTAAAACTTTATATTGATTATAATAAAATAAAAATATAAACACAAACTCCAGTGTAAATTAGTTCTGAACTCAATAACTGCATAATATAAATCTCAATTCAGTGTAGTGTCATAGTCAGTCAGTCGATATTTTAGAAGCAGTACATACTAAACAACAACAGCAACAACTAAAAAAACTGCTAAATAATTAGGATAATAAAAATAACAATTCGTCGTCTGTTTCGTTTAGGTAGTTTCCATTTTTTGTGCCGATTTCGAAATGAAATAAGACGAAAGGAGTACACATGCACAGTAGTGTAATTGTAATAGAATATTGCTTTATAGTTTTTCGATATTATACATAATATAAAACTTTATAAAATACAACAACAAAAAACAACAAAGTTATAAATTTCATTTTCCAAAAACAAAATGAAAATGGAAAATTTATTACAAAACGTATATCCTTTTTCGGTATGTTTTCGATATTTTATACTGTAAAATGTACTCGGATATGTACATGAAGAACTTTTCAAAAAGAATTAATGATTTTGTCAATAAACAATAGAAATGGATATGGTACAATATGTATGTACGAGTATATAGAGCATTTTGATTCGAGACCAAGAATTTTTAAAGTTTTGGTCACCAAGGGTCAAAAAAACACACACACTCTTACACAAAACCTAAAAATGAAAGTTACCATAATTGTTGACATTGAGAACTTACATAAGGCAAATAAAAAAGTTTATTTAAAAATCATTGTAAACTTTAAAGTTTTCTTAAAGTTGATATTATGATATGTTATTTTCTTGTATAACATGTGGTGTACAAATTGAGTATTTTGTAAATATAATTTAAATGGCCGTAGATTATACAAAGCCATAGTCTAAAAAACGAAGCTTTTATAAGGGGATTAGAAACGAGGAAAAAACCAAACTTTTCATAGTAAAATACATAAAACTTATGTGAAATCACTTTTTTTCCTAAGACAAATTTTTAAATGAAAACGTTACAAATTCTTAATTATGATTTCTGAAATATTTTCATAAGTGTTTGAATTTCAAGTTATACGAATGTCGTTTAATTAAATCGTTATTATTTCCTTGTAACAATTAATTTATTTAAACAAAAATTTAAAAAAAAAAAATTCATAATAACAGAATTCTGGTCAAATTGAAATAAAAGCTTAATACAAATCGTGTGGTCATTAAGTCAATATACATTACACAGGTGGCAGTGATGGCCGTAGAAAAAGAAAGTAAAACAAATTCACAAAATATTAAGAACGTATGATAATTTTGTGATTAATGCTGTGTGCCTCAGAAGACTTTTCAAACTAAACTTTTCAAATTTTGAAGCTTTCGCTATTTCCTTATAGATGCTTGGTGAAAAGGCACTTTACGAGGTTACTTTTCGACGACTTTTCAATTTGTCTGACATACAGTTTAAAATACGTAGTAAGTAATGGAAAGTTGGAGGAGGCTCAAATCACCACAGAAGACTGTCAACAAACAAAAAAAAAATTTAGCAACCTAATGGTTATGGTGTATGTACACTCCGCTTCACTTAATTAAGACACCTATTATATTGATTTCAAATGTCAATAACATCCATATTTCTGCAATTAGAATATTACTTTTTACATGCATTTGAGAGTACATTGTTGCTTTTTGAAATAACTGTAAAAAACAATAAAACCGTTACCACTGTTTTGTTCGTTATTCGTAATCTTGTAAAAAAACGTGCAACTAAAATGCATCACTTGATTACGACCAGTAGTGAATAGTTGTAGCTTATGAAAGCTACGGTAAAAAACTTTGTTAATTAGTCTTGATTTATTATTTTTAATTAAATTAATCAATAAAAATTTTCCGACGAAAAACAAATTAATTGCAATGGTTCTGACGGACATCAGTTTCATTTCCATGAGTCCGAAAATGCAAACCGCTTCCATATTATGTAGTTTTGCATGAACCCGGGGGCACAACAAATATTAATAAATTTACCAGAATTATCGCATACTGCCATTAAATTAATAATGTAATGAAGTTTATGATTTATATATTGACAGTGTAATGCAGTCGGGTACAACAATTTTTATGTGGCATCCATCGATAGCACCTAACGCTTTCAAAAATACTGATGTGCCCGATCATCGATTAAATTGTTTGCCAATAAGACTATATGAATCTAAACTTGGTAATTTTATTACCTTTGGTGCAAGCTTCACAAACATATCAAGAATTTTGGTCTCACAGTATATCAATATATCAATTGAAACTTATATCAGTGACCCTATAGCTCGCTGCACTGGTCAGTCAATATAGAAACATAGAAACATTGTAAATTTCAGTTTTGTTATAGTTTCGTGTTATCTACAAATAACATAAACATGTTACTGTAACATAACCTCACAAATTATATATATATATATATATATATATATATATATATATATATATATATATATCAGTGGCGTTGTCTGGATTTTGGGGGTAGGGAAGCACTAGACGCTAGGTAGTTCCGAGCTTGATCCCATTCGCTAAAAAACAATTGATTAATTATAACACAACAATTAGGATTACAGACCAGAGCACTATTCTTGTTTTCCGTGCGAATTGAGAAATGTTTTATTATGACTTTTTTAGTCTATTTTGGTATTAGTTTTTCAACAGCAAACTGTAGCAATCGACATAATATGCTGTTGAAAAATAATACCTAAACAGTCTAAAAGAGTCAGAATTTTGCCACGGGGACTATTTGTTAATTGGATTCGATATTTTGTATTGGATTCTTATTTGAAATGAATCAGTTTCGTTCGTTTCTTATTTATAGAATAACTTTGTGCTTCGAATATATCGAATCTTATTCAGTCGATTACGTTCGAATCGAATTCACAAATACCCTCGCAGATTAAAACTGTTGTGTGCAGTTTCATTGATATTTTTTTTTTATTTCTATAAAATTATACAACTAATAACCATTGAAAGATAAAATAAAACTAAAAATTTAAAGGAGGCCAGCCGCAAATTCATCTAAAATATCATCGTAAAAATTGTGTCCTCCGCTAACAAGTTCCTGCATGCTCAAAAAACAAACAATCTCTATATGTGAAAAATATTTTGCGAAAATCGTTTTGCAACTTCGTACTTTCGATAAATTACACACATACACACAATATATTTGCAACTCGAAAAAACAAATACAATCAACTTTGTTTTTATCGAACACCTACCAGTTTAACGAAACTTTTAGTGTAACGAATTTAGTTTCGCAAAGAATTTTCATTCGCTAAACTGGGAGTTTTATTATAAGGAAATGCCCTGTGTACTAACCAATTGAGTAAGAAAAGAAGGAGTCTTCCTTCGAGGCGAATTTGAACTCTAATATAAAGTTAAATCCCTTAAGTTTGGTTGGTCATAAGTGAGCAAGTAAAATTGCAAGCCATGCGACGCCATCCTTGGAAATTACCATCACTGCACCTGGTGGAAATCTATCATTGCAAACTTCTGCTAGTGCCTCCATTTTATTTATATTTGTCCAAAACTATCCAAAAACTAAATCTTATAAATTAGAAAAGTAATGACTACCAGTCAACAAAAATTAGAGGCGTTTCAGAAGGAACACAGCATCATTACTGAGCAAATATCTAGATTAGCAAAATATGTTCGAAAGTTACAGCCTAGTTCAGATATTTTTGGTATATCTGTTCGCCAAAAACGTACTAATAAATTGTTAAAAAAATGTTGCTGAAGTGGAACGGGAAATATTTTTTTATAAGCCTTGATGAAGCTTTGGGAATTCATATATTCGAAGACAATTAATATAAGTTTAAATAAACGGAGTCGGAACGCAAGCATAAATGATACAGATTAATCATTATTTGATACCACAATAAATATTGAAAGCATACATGTGAAACTGACAAAAATTAATGTTCTTCCATTTAGCGGAGAATACACGGAATGGCAGTTATGATCTTTATATGGCCACTATCCACGAAAATACGTCGCCAAAAGTTTCAATATCTGAACGGTTTACTACGGTTTCTGATTTAACCTTCAAAAACTACTAAATAGGTCAGACGAAATTATTAGTTAGCTGCGAGCATTGGGAGGAGAGTGAGCAACTTGATTATTGACTCATTATTATGGTACTCAATAAAGTCATGCGATGTACACAATATAGATTTTCCAACTATTGACGATTTTTTTGAAATTCTTAGGCAAAAGATCGGATGCTCTGGAATCCCGTAAGTCAGAAAGTAGAAGGACTGGCCCAAATTCTAATGGAAAACTTTTACGATCGCTTGCAATCATTTCGGTAAAATGTGATGTTTGCGATTCCTACGATCATTTTTTGTATCAGTGTTAAAAGTTCGCGAATAAATCGATTGACTAGCGGAGAAGCGATAATAAGGAATGAAAGCGTTGCTTTAATTGCCTCTTGGACACTCGCTCAGTATACCAATATAAATCAAAAAGAAGGTGACAAATATGTACAAAGAAGCATCATACATTGTTTTAAATCCAACAGAGTCTAAGTTAACCGCACTAGGCATCGGACGTGTTATCTAGAAAATCTGAAGACTTGATCACTGAAGATCTTGGTCACTTATGGTACCGCTTCTTCCCTGTTCATAGCAACAAGGGTTATGAAGGAACTAGCCAAACTAAACCAAAAATCAAAATACATACCCGGATGATATACCTAAAACCCTGAAGGCTGCGGGAATGTATTAAAGTGACTGAGTCGCTCAAGTGATTGATGTGAACTATCAAACGTTTTATTTTTCTTGGAAACAAACGCGCAGGTTAAACTCGACCATCGAAAGTTACCTGGCTTCAACAGTGATTTTTAATAAAAACTTTCAAATATAAATAAAACACCTACACGACATCTCTTTCAAGGGCTATGGACCAATAGTCGGGTTAATTGTTCTTTTACCTACTTTTTAACAGTGTACAGGGTAAATTCAAATATTGTACTAAAATGTTGGGTAAAATATGAAAAAAACGTTGTTTTTAACTTTTCGTTTCACTGATGTTTGTTAAAATTGTCTCGTTTCCATTATATGTATTATATGTACGTACAGTTAATAAACGAATGAAAAGCAATAAAAATATTTGACGCTTTTTCTTACCACCTAATAGCCAGCGATTTCAACCCTCCAAATCATAATTTGTGCCCATGAAACCATTTTTATTTCTAGAGAACTGGTACGCCAATTGAGGTAAATATGTACTAAAATTAAAATTTACTGTGCTAAATGATTTACCCGGCTATTGGTCCGCAGCCTGGGTTGTGAAAAACTAACTCGTATACGTTTTCAGACATTTAGGTTTGTCTGATATCTTTATGTTAAGGAACGATTGTATATGGTTGTAGAATGTAAAGCAATCGAAAAAAACAAGAAATAGAAGCTATTGTAAATGAAGATAATTTTATGCAGTGTAATATTTCTTAGAGAAATAATCAAACGTTATTTTAGTTCCCTTTTGGAATTTCGTTTCAATTAAGTAGTTTTTTACATTTACAAAATAGTTTGTTTTTTTAGAAAACGATTTTGTTCGCTCTCCAGCCAATATGAAAATTTTAAAGATGTAATGAAGCATATTATCATTTTGAGTTAGAATTATAGGGAATCAATGCTTCCCTTGCTTCCAAAGACGCTACGCCCCTGATATATACATATATATATATATATATATATATATATATATATATATATATATATATATATATATATATATATATATATATATATATTATATATATATATATATATATATATATATATATATACATACATACATATATATATATATATATATATATATATATATATATATATATATATATATATATATATATATATATATATATATATATATATATACAAGGGTTTCAAATTCGAGGTATCTTCTTAAATATTCCGCCATTTTATGTTTTGTACTAGACATGTACCACATGTTATTTGGCAGATGAAAGGACAAACATTTCGGTTAGTTAAAATGGATCGATACACGAGTAAACAACGTGCTTTCATTATTAAAACTTATTTTAAATATGGTGAAAGTTATTCAGAAGTTGGAAGAAAATTTCGTTCAAAATACGGTACAGAAAATGTTCCACAAACCGTGCTATTAAACTTATCATTGATAATTTTGAAGAAACTGGTTCAGTTCAAAATCAGAGAAGCAGAATTTATTATCGTAGTGGTCGTTCAAGTAAAAATATGCCAGCTGTTAAAACAAGTGTTGCTGAAGAGCCAAGGACATCAATTCGTCGTCGTTCACAGCAATTAACCCTCAAAAAAACAACTTTTGTGGAGTCAATAGGAAGATATTGATGTGCAGAATATGTGGTTTCAACAGGATGGTGCAACATGCCACACACCATAGCAATTAATCGATCTTTTGAAAGAGAAGTTTAATAATCAAATAATTTCTCGAAGTACAGACGTGAATTGGTCACCAAGATCATGCGATTTAACGCCATTGAACTTCTTCTTATACGATTCGGTTTATTTTTTATTAGACGTCATTTATTTAAACGATACATTGAAAAGTTTAGTTGGCTATAAGGCACAATTGAATACTTTTAACCTAGTGACATCTATTTAAATATTGCATTAATTACTGGGTCTTACAAAAGTTTAGTTTGAAAAGTCTTGTGAGGCACACAGCATAAATAATTTTTTTCGTGTATTTCTGTAAACATCTTAGACATCTGACGTACACTAGTAAAACTAAAGATAAATTTAGCTAGTATTATTTTAATTCGTCAAAGCCAACTTTGATGTATTTTTGAAAATAAAAGTTCGAAAAATACATTTTAGATATAATTTAATTTTAATATTTCTGCAATTAATACTTGTTTAATACCAATATAGCCTTCTGTAGAATATCTTGAATGATATTTACTTGCCACAGATCTAACTACTTATTAATTCCGAAATGTGGAAAACAACTTTATGAAAATAAAATAAAAAAACATGATGTTGATAAAATATACTAATGACCTTTTATTCTAATCTTTAGGTTATGAAACACACAAAAAAAAAATTAAACCCTATAGACGAATTTATGTTAAACGTCAAGTTTTTAAGTCGCGTTCATAAATTCACTCCTCCTCGTTTAACACAAATTACATTTTCCCCGTAAATAATCATGTTTGATTGCAGATAATGGCTTTGTCAATAAGTCTGCAACCATTTCTTCTGTGGGGCAGTATTCACATTCGATGGCCCTCTTTTTCACAAGATCACAAATCATTTTATATCGCGTGTCAATGTGCTTAGTCTTGTATGAGAATTTGTGATCGCACGTACCAGTTCAATGCACCCTTGGCTGTCCTCGTATATTACTGTTGGTGAGTCAAATTGTTCGTGCATTTCTTCCAATAATTGCCACAACCATTTGATCTCTTTCGATGCCTCCGATATTGAAATAAATTCGGCTTCACATGATGACGCTGCAACTATGCCTTGCTTGTTACATGACCAACTTATTGTTCCGTTGTTGAAATATATTATGCGACCACTATTTGATTTACGGTCGATTTTGTCGTCGACTCATGTTGCATCTGCATATCCAAACAGTGATAATTCGTTTGATTTGATGTTGCTTACCATAAGCCTCATTTGATGAGTTGCCTTCAAATATTTCACAACACTCTTGAGTTGCTTCAAATCTTGCATACTCGGCCGAGACACTTTTTGAGCCAAAATACTAATACTGGTCGAAATATCAGGTCTTGAATTCAGTGATAAATACAACAACGATGATCGATATTTCTTGTTATTTTCCAATGATTGTATCGAGTCTGACTTTCCGTAATTGGTATCCATTGGTGTTTTCGCTGGTTTTGCATCCGTTAATCCGAAATCTGATGCAATTTTCATGATGTGTGCTGATTGATTCAATTCAAAGTTTCCATCAATATCTTTCGTAACCTCCATGCCCAAATAGTAATTGATCGATCCCAAACCTTGCATCATAAAATGTGGCTTGAAAATGCTTTCGATATCCGTAATTTACTTATTTGTCGAACATGCCACAATCAAGTCATCCACGTAGATAATTACATAGCAAAATTCATTGCCAACTTTCTTCGAATACAAGCATGGATCGTTATAGCTCTGGTGAAATCCCGCTCCGATGAGTACTTTGTGAAGTACGGAATTCCAAGATCTGGCAGCCTGTTTCAGACCATAAATGCTTCTCTTAAGCAGGTATAGCATTAAGCTATCATCATCAAAGCCGCGTGGCTGCTTCAAAGCATCAAAGTGATGCACAAGCATCTTGCACTTATTAATAACAACGTTCTGAATGTTGTATGAAGCACCACTGGCGCAAACACCTCGTCATAATCCTTGCCATACCTCTGTGAAAATCCTTGTGTCACGAATCTGGCTTTGTATCGTTGCATTTCACCATCTGCACTGATTTTTACCTTCAACACTCATTTACATCCAATTGCTGTTTTACCTGGTGACAAAGCTGCAAGTTCCCATGTACCGTTGTGTTCATGTGCCTCAATTTCTTCCTGCATCGCAGTAAGCTATTGCACTTTATCGTCACTTTTAATGGCTTCATCGTAATTCTTCGGTTCATTTAACTCTCTAACCGCATTTATTTCATTAATCAAACGCTTCGGTGGCACGCCCTTTGTTATTCTTTGTGAAACACGTACCGTTGGTTGAACTTGATCATTTTGTTGTTCATTTACTTGTGTTTCTGTTAAAACCACCTTTTCCTCAGCGTTTACATATTCACTGATATTGTCATAAATGTCTACTTCATTGTCAATATTTGGTTGCTCCTCCTGAACCAATAAGCCATCGACTTGATCAACGTCATGTTTTTGTCTTCCTCCCAAATCAATTGAATTTTTGCTGTCTATGGTATTTGGTGTACCAAAATGAACATCTCGACTGAGTACTACTTTCTTCATTGAAGGATTGTAGCAACGATAAGCTTTTGAATGCTCGTCATGTCCAAGAAAAATCATTTCATCTGCCACATGGTTCAATTTTCCTCTTTTTGCTGATGATACATGGACAAAACATTTAGAACCAAATATGTGAAAATTGTCTGTATCTGGTTTTATACCGTTCCACCGTTTATATGGTGTCATGTTCGTTGTTCTTGTTATCACACGATTCTCATTAATGGTAGCATCCATTTTTGCTGCCGGTTTTTCACCAATAATCACCTTTTTCCACAAATTTTGCTTCCGAAGCAGCAATTCCATTCTGGTTTTACTACGCCCTCCATTGTTCCTTTTGTAAAATTTGTTTCGTTTCCCTGTTGTGATTTTTTACTTTAATTATTTCTTATCTTCTTTTCACACACTGGGCCCATAACCTGTAGAATATCTTTAATGATATTTACTTGCCACAGATGTAACAGATCTAACTACTTATTAATTCCGAAATGTGGAAAACAACTTTATGAAAATAAAATAAAACACGATGTCGATAAAATATACTAATAACCTTTAATTCTAATCTTTAGGTTATGAAACACACAAAAAAAAATAAAACCCTATAGATGAATTTATGTTAAACGTCAAGTTTTAAAGTCGCGTTCATATGTCCAACACCTTCTTGTATATTGTTGTTAAATATACATATATAGAAAACTTTTATATAAACGTTTCATAACATTTTTGCTTTTTTCATAGATAAACTAGAAGCTAAAAAACGTCATGTTTACTATGGATTCCGATGGAAATCAGTCAAAAGTTATTCCACTAAAAAGCTTCTAATCATCACGTCATGATGATTATGGCTCTGTACTCTGTACTACTGTACAAATAAAAAATAAAAACTTATTGCTAATTTACACATATAGTATATGCCAATTTATTTTATCCATATTTAAAAATGTTTCCTTACAAAATCCTACTAAGCTTTAATAAATTTGGGTGCAACATTGTGCATCTTTTACGAAAAAATATGAACTTGTTCATCTTTATCAGAATTTTTCATGTTGTTTCGTTAAAAAAAATTGTTAATTACAAGCTATCCTTATAAATAAAGCTTTTCTTTGGTTCCGTTGAAATCGGTGTTAGAATATAGGCAGTTTCGAAGTAAAATAGATAATTTAAAATAGATAGTTTTGGAATAGGTCCCATTTGAATTGCGTTATTTTGAAACGCGATACGGTACAAAACGCGATATGGTGCAAAACGGGATATTTCAAAACGCGATAGATAAAAATGCGATATGGTACAAAACGCGATTTTTCAAAACTCGATAATTTTTTAAATTTTTTAAATTTGTCCGATTGTCATGAAGCTTCGTTATTTCTTAACCGATTATGAAGAAATTCAACATATGCGGTCGAAATGGCATTTTAAAATGATTTTTTGACTATGTTCTGGATTATAGTCAGTTGGGATATAACTAGGGTATTTCTTAATCAATTATGATTTAAATCGTTAATATTTGATGGAAAATCGACAAGTGGAATATGTTGAAATGCGGCTCCGAACGATGAATATGTTTACAAGCTGAAAAGCACAATTACTAAGCAGCGAATCTTACAGTATGCTAGTTATAAGAACATAATTCTTTGTATTTAGAAATTTTCCTTTTACACTATTTTATGCTTTTTAATTTAAAATTGTCAATTCTAACTTGTCAATTAAATTAATCTAATCTAAATACTAAATGTAATAATTTTTTGGTTTCTAGCTTAACGTTTTTTTTATTTTTTTTTATTACAAACACCAAAAAATTAATTAACAATAAAAGCTTACAAAATAATATAAATGTAATTTTCTAAAATATTGTGACGGTGACACCTAGATTGTAATAGAACAAGTTAAATTAATAGCTCAATGTTTTATGATAAAATTGTTTTAAATGTTTCTACACTATTCTTACTGGAAAAGTCATGAACTTTCTAGAAATTTGGTTTGTGTATATAAAAAGGCGAACGAGATCGAATTGGATTATTAGTATTTGGTAAGCGATAGTGTGAAGATTAAAAAGAAATTAAAAAGTGATTTAAAAAGTGTTTTAGTGTGAAATAAAAATTTAAAGTGATCAATAAAATTGTGTAAAAACTAAATAAAGTAATTTTGTGAATTATCGTTAGTTAATTGTGTTGAATTAATTTTTGATGTAAAATAAATAAATTCGTTGGTAATAAATTGAATTGATTTTGTTTTTGTTCACAATCCAGTGATTGGAACCTCGAGTGACAAGGCAAAAACGTAACAATATTAAAAAGCTTAAAAAGTCAAATTTGCTATATTTTTTTTTTATTTTGATTTTTTGGCTGATGAATTTTCTCTTTCTAATTTTTCTATTTCTGCGCTCGTCGTTTTTGTGTTCTTTTGTAATTCATCTAATAAATTAAACACACCAATATGCGGTCGGCCAATTACAATGTTTATATATCGATAGAATGATTCTGCATAATTTTGTGTCTATGGTATTCCTAATTTGTTTTGCTCACTTAGGCTCCAGATGTTCGGCGGAAACAATGGACCCTTGCCGTTTTTTTTTGCGGAAATATAAAATTTATCTAACCAGTCGGTTAGGTCATTGAATTCCTCACCCACTTCTGCACTTATATCCTTGAACCAGTCAGGAATTTCTTCGGGCTCAAGGAAACTTAACGCAGTAATTTGCCTGACTGTTAACGCAAATTCGATGTCTGTTCCATATCGGTTTTGCCAGCCAATCTTCTGGATATGTTTATAAACATTTGGTATAAAATGAAAATGACACCCTTTAAAGGTGACATTTTCGAAAAAAGTGCGGATGCTGTTGATAGCGGCTTTTTCGAAATCGGTTATCACCAATTTAGGGTCTAAACCAAGGCGATATGATACAGATTCGAAAATAATTTCCCCCACTGAGCTACTGATTTGCCACTCGTTACTCCGTACATCAACATCATCAATGGGTGTACCTCTTATTACAGTTTATTATAAAGCTGGAAAAAAGTGTATGAACTACTTTAAAAGTACCGTTCTTCATATAAAACTCAGCATATCTCAGCCTGGTTGAATTATGGGTGGTCACCAAAATTATTATTCGCTCCTCTCCTTCATTTATATATCCGAATACGAATGTAGCTCCGTCAATTTTCTGGTACCTCACTGGAATTTAAAAATCAAATGAAGTTGGTTCCTTATCCAGCATTTGCTTCTTTATCCAGCATTTGCTTTTTCTTTTGCCGTTTTATCATTTGCGTTAGGGCTGGCTTTGATGGAAGACAACCAGCTACAGATTCCGTGAGTGTTGCTACTACTGTTTACAAAATTAAGCCAGGTAATTTTTTTTATGTACCCGCAGTTTCTTTAATGCTGCTTAAGGCTTTAGAAACTGTCAACCTTGCAGCATCCGGAGCATGATTGTAATTTTTGGAAAGTTTTGTTACATAATAATTTCCGTCATCTGCTCTTAAATTGCAAACACAGTTACACTGTTACTTGTTGCGCCGTGTAAACTATAGATAAACCCATAAAACGACAACAATCTGGTGTTTTTTTGTGATACCATAATGTGGCACAGCTGCTCCTCAAAATTTTTTTGATTTTCGTTTATTTCTGCCATGGCAATATTTTAACTTTAATTTATTAATTTTTCAACAAAGCTTAGTTATTTTCAAACAATCTATTCTTTAAAACGCTTAAAAAATTTGGTCGGAAATTATCAAATAACTGATATCGAGAATAATTCCTCTTATAATTTTTAAGTAAATTTTCAGTTATTTTTAATGGTTGTGGGTTTCATTAATTCTTAGGTTTGTAGCTGTGTTGGTTGGGTTTTTGTTATTAATAAATTGCTTCGTTGTTTTAGTTTGTAGTCTTGTATGCCTTTTCAAAATAATATAAATGAATTTTAAATTTAAAATGTTCAACACCCCTATTATGATTGACGAGTCGATATTAACAATATGAAAACCGAAAAGGCAACACAGAGTCGTGTCGGTTGTTGATCGACTCGACAATCATAATAGGGGTGTTAGTATCAAATAAAATAACAAAGGTAAGAAATTACATTCTACCCGATTCTAATTTTAAAAATATTTCTGCACCCCTGAAATGTTTAAAAAGGTCAAATTTAACATTTTCATTCTTTTGTACCGGATATCCTCGTATTTCTCTCGCACTTGTCGAATTTCATGTGATTTGTATGAAAATACTTTGGTTGTATATAGGCCTTGCAAACCGGTTAGAACCGGTTTTAAAAACCAGGTTTTTCTGGAAAAATGACTGGGTAATTTTTGCTTGTTGTGATTTTAAATTTTGCTACCAAAATTGGAAATGAACTAAACGAAAAAATAAAATCAAAACAATTCTATAAATTATCATGAACTTTGATGAGTGGACAAGCTGCCAGAAGGGCCAGAAGATATCTGAATTTTTATAAATTGTATTTGAAATTTATAAATTTGGGCTTAATCTGCATACACAGAAGTTGTGATTCATACAAAACGAGAGAACTAATTGATCAACGAATTAACAAATTTGGATTGGTTTTGAAAAATCATTTTGTATCCACAACATGTGACAGAGCTTCAGTAAATGTTAAATTTGGCAATGAATCGGAAGCTGAAATTATTCTATGTGTGAACCACGGGTTACTCTTGGCGTTATAGACATTTTATATAAAAAAATCTGATATGATGATGAATTCGGAAATGAAGAATATTATGAAGTTGAATATTCTGACGTCTCATTTTATTCCATGCATTAATTCAGTTCGCAATATTGTACAATTTTTCAACCGTTCCCGTGTACGAAATACAATTTTTCAGCAACATGTTAAGCAAAAGTTCAATGTTGAAATTAGACTAATTTTAGACTCTATAACTCGTTGGAATACGTTACTACTTATGATCTAACAATTTTTAAAGCTCATTTCATAAAAAGCACTGGATGATTTACAAACATGAAATATGCTGGAAGATATTTCTGAAATAATGCTTAAAGATATTTGTGATGCTTTGTCACCCGTACGAGAAGCAGTGGAAGCTTCGGGGATGAAAAGACGCTACAATAATAACGGCCCTTCCGTGTTAGAACGTATAAATATTAATTTAATATCTTTTGCGAAGTATTTAAAAGATCCAAAAACCAAATCCAAGCTATTATGGGAAATATTGTTTCAAATAGAATCAGAAAGTTTGCTGGATAATAGGCCTAGTGAGATTAACATAACAAATGTGTGTTAAGATGTTGAGATGTCGCTTAATGATGAACTCAACTTGGCTTTTGAAAAAAAATCTACTTTTAGAAAAGATTCCATTTTTTCAAAGCAACTGGGAAAAGAACAAACAACTTATAATTACTTTTAAATGCCTTACTTACAGTTAAACCAACTACAACCGACTCAGAAGGAAACTTTTCTGTATCAAGAAATTTATGCAATTAAATTAGAAGCCGTTTTATTAATTTTTGTAATAAAAAAAATGGAGGTGTGGCCAACACACGACTTTCTTTTACGAACAGAGAATTTTGAAAAATTTTATTTTTTTTGTATAACTTTTTTTTAAATTTTTTTTTTTTAATTTTTTAATTTTTTTTTAAATTTTTTATTTTTTAGTTTTATTTGTTTTTAATTTTTGGAAACATTTTGTTTTTAGTAGTTTTTTGTAAACCTTATACTTTTTAAGATATTTGCAAAATAAATTTTCTGGACCAAGGGAGTGACCACTTCCGGTCAGCCGATTTGGAGTAAAATTCACTGGGACCTCCCAATTTATCAAAAAAGCTTAAATCTGAAGTTTCAGTTCGATTGGTTAAACCATCTGGGCTGTAGAGAGGACACAGACAGACTGACAGACTGACAGACTGACAGACTGACAGACTGACACACTGACAGACTGACAGACAGACAGACAGACACCATTTCGAAACCCACTTTTTCGGACTCAGGGGACCTCAAAACAAATAAATCTCTAAAAATCTCAAGGTCCAAAATTTTCATGATTACTATAATTTATTTTACTAGAGTAAAAGAAAGTAAAATGAATTTGTATATCTGAATTGAAATTGAAAACCAAAACTATGAAAAAAAACTTTATTTAATGGCGGTTTTTAGCGAACTAACACTATAAGTGCAAAAAACCCGGTTTTAACCGGTTAACCGAATTTAAGATTGAAAAAACCGTAAAACTGATTTTAAAAGAAAAACGATTTTTTGCAAACCCTAGTTGTAAACATTTAAATAAGCAAATTCATACTTTTGCATATAAAAAAACGATCGACAAGAAAAAAAACATAAAAGCGGAAAGAAACAGACACCAAAATCAAAATTGCTTATATTTAAAGACAACTAAAGGTAGACTTGAAATAGAAAAAGTGAAAAGGAAACAACTGTGTGAATATGAAATATTGAAATTGCATGAGAGAAAACGAAAACTCTGTAATAATAGAAGAGTAAGAACGAGATTATATGGTCACTTAAATTATTTCGTATATAAATACTTCCTGTCATACTTTGGCCACTGGAATAGTTATTGGTATTAAGATAAAATGCAAATTATGCTTAAAATAAAAACCGAAAATAATTTTATTTTTATTTTTATCAATTTATATTAAAAACTAAATATAAAAACAAAAAAAAACGAAAAGCCGAAAATGACGAAATGCCGAATGTCGTATGGCGTGTCGAAAGGCCGAATGTCTAATGACCGATTGGGTTGAAAAGCCGAAAGTGTGGAATGGCTGAATGTCTAAAGGCCGAATGGGTTGAAAGGCCGAATGGGTCGAAAGGCCGAATGTCGAAAGGTCGAATGGCAGAACGTGTTGAAAGGCCGATTGAGTAGGAAGGCTGAATTTTCATTACATTTTCCTTCGCTTAATTGATTGAAATCAATATTTAAAACCATTGATTTTATTTCTTAATGTAAAATGATTTAAATAAATTGAAAATACGTGCTAATAAATTCTGTCTATGTAGCATATATGATCAAATTTTGTTGGAACTCTATTACAAAATAGACGTAAGAAGATATTACTATTTAAGGCGATTTACTATTAAACATTTTTATACAAAAATTTTGATAAAAATATAAATTTTGGTTTTCATTCAGTGCATACCATCGTTTCATAAATTTGATAAAACGAGGGAAACATTTAAAGACTATGTTGCATAGATGGAGCAACATTTCATCGCCGATGAGGTGAAAGATGACGGTAAGCGGAAATCGTGATTTTTATCGTGGATAGGGTCCGAAATTACTATGTGCTGATGAGACGAAGGGTTTAAGGACAATGAAGATGTAAGCAATATTATTGCGAAATTGGTTGACTTTACAGTAGTGCAGTGCACGTACTAGCCGGTCGTTTCAAATTCACGAAAATGAAAATGCAGCCAAGCGACCCATATGCTACATGGGTTGCTGGTTTGAGGGAAGCGGCTATACGAGGTACGATTATCCTACACACGATACATGAGCCGGTGCGATCAGCTGGTCTGCAGAATGCATGTGAGCAGACACAGGTGGCGAGAGAAAGAGTCGGTCCCAGAAGTAAACTTATTTAATGCTCTCCGAATCGAATAGGTTGAATAGTCGAGGTCATTCCTGTCCTGAATGTGGAGTCAACCATCAGCGCAACTAGTGTAGATTTTTAAAGGTGGAAGTTTGAAAGTGATATACGAGGGTGAATCAAAATGTCTTGCAATATCATATGAAAAAAAATAGTGAGTGAGACAACTATATATTTTTAAAAAAAAAATTTTGTCGCGGTGAAACTTATAGAAACAAAATTCGATGTAAATTTTACAGTTCGTTTGTTTTCTTCAATTTAGTAGCCCGTGTTTTGAAATTAAATTTTTCTGTAAAGATGGACGCAATGCAATTTATATATTCAATTACATATCAAAAGTTTACGGCGAATTTGCACCATAATATTCCACAGTAACAAGGTGGGTAAAATTGTTCAAAAGTGGTCGGGAGTCATTAGAAGACGACAACCGCCCGGGTCGTCCCGCAGATGCTATTAGCCATGAAAACATACTTTTGGCAGAATTAATTGTATTAGAGGACCGCCGTATTTCTGTTTTGCGGTTAGCGTGGAGACTTTCCCTTTCATATGGAACCACTTATACCATATTACATGACCACCTTCACATGTCAAAAGTAAGTGCGCGATGGGTTCCCCGTTTGTTGACTGCACAACAAAAGAAAATTCGTGTTCAAACTTCAAAGGCGATTTTAGAAATGTATGAAGAAGATCCAGAAAGCTTCTTGGATAACATAATAACAAGCGATGAAACATGGATTCATCATTGGGATCCGGAATCCAAACAAGAATCGATGCAATGGATTAAACGTGGTGAACCACCACCAAAGAAATTCAAAACTCAACCGTCTGCTGGTAAGGTTTCGGCAACAAGTTTTTGGGATGCTGAAAGGATATTGATGATTGATTATATGCCACCGAAAACCACAATCACAGGCATCTATAACGCAGAGGTTTTGCGAAAATTGAAAAAAGCGATCCGGGAAAAACGGCCAAAGAAAGTTAGAAAAAAACATTACTTCTTCACGACAATGCACCAGTGCACAAGGCTAAAGTTGCTCAAGCTGCATTAAAGGACTGCGGCTTCGTAGAAATTCCGCATCCACCATACAGTCCAGACTTGGCACCCAGTGACTATTTTCTGTTTCCCAATTTGAAAAAAAATTAAGGGGCCGGAAATTTTCCAGTGATTCCGAAGTACAATCTATTGTAAATGAATATTTTATGGAGCAAAAGAAAACTTTTTTTTTAGAGGGCTTAGACAAGTTAATTGATCGATGTAACAAATGTATAAACCTTAAAGGAGATTACGTCGAAAAATAATAATGTTGCTGTCTCACTCACTCTTATTTACTTTCTTATACATAGTATAAAGGAAGTATAGGAATCATGAAAAATTTCGGTTGCGAGATTTTGATGGAAATACATATGTTGGGGTCCCCTGAATACGTTGTGACTATTTTCGTAATGACGTCTGTGTGTGTGGATGTGTGTCTGAATGTTCATTATCTTAAAAACGAGCAGGACCATGAAACTTCATATTTAAAAGTTTATTAACTATGCGAAGAGCTGGTTAGATTTCCAGAATAATCGCACAACCGGAAGAGGAAGTTTACTGAACATTAAAATCAAACATCGTGAATTATTGGAGAAAATAAAAGAGATATGGAAAAAGTTTTTAAATAAAAGTTATAGGAAACAATAATCTTAAGAAAAAATGTTCCTGCATTTTTGTTCTATCTTTATCCAATTTTGAGTAAAATGTATTTATGCATTGGCATTATTAAAAATATCAGATTTGCTATGAAAACAAAATATTCACAGAAAAACGCATTTGAAATGACAAATTTGTTTTTTTTTTATTTTGTTGTTTTATACGTTTGCTATGAAACATTAATACATAAACACAGCGCTGTATTCATTCCTAAATGATGTCTGTGGGTATGTATGTACATATAAATATAATGTAAGTATAAGAAAGTAGTGTGGTGGTCACACCAGACACCGGATTTTTTTCATATGATATTGCAAGACATTTTGATTCGCCCTCGTAAATACGGTCACACAGCATTCGTGTGTATGACAGGGCGAGGACGTGTAGATTCCGACGAGTGTAATATGAGTACGTCATCGTTGAAGGTATTGTCAGTAGTCAGTCTGGACGAGTGATAATAGAGGTTCTGCTAACGAATCAATTGAGTTCTTGAATGTTGATCGAGAACAGATGTCCAGTTTGGTTGCAGTGCTCCAACTTCGGAAAATTGGGAAGAAAATGGTCATTCCAATTGAAATTAATGGAATAATTTTACAATTTTTAGTAGATACGGCTGCCTCAGTGTCCTCGATTGGAAAGCATGGTTAAAACAAGCTACATACACCAGCGCTCAGTACAGTCTTGAAAGCTTACGGAAATGTTGACATTTCAGTATGTGGTATTCTGACAGAGCCTTCTAGAGTATAGAGCCATAATCACCATGACTTATTGTTTTAGAAGCTTTTTTTGTGGCATAACTTTTCACTGATTTCCATAGGAATCCATAGTAAAAATGGTGTTTTTTAGCTTCAAGTTTTTCAATGAAAAAAGCAAAAATATTATAAAATGTTTATATAAAAGTTTTCTAAATATCTTTAACAACAATAAACAAGAAGGGTATATTGGTATTAAGTAATTATTAATTGCAGAAATATTAAAATTAAATTATTTCTAAAATATATTTTTTGGAACTTTCATTTTGAAAAATACATCAAAGTTGGCTCTGACAAATTAAAATAATATTTGCTAAATGTATCTCTAGTTTTACTACTTTATGTTGTGTGCCTCAGAAGACTTTTCAAACTAAACTTTTGTAAGACCCAGTAATTCCTGCAATATTTAAATAGATGTCACTAGGTTAAAAGTATTCAACTGTGCCTTATACCAAACTAAACTTTTTATATGTATATTTAATTTGTAAAGGTTTGTTACAGTATTATTTTTATTTTATTTTTAGGTAACAAGAAACTATAATAAAACTGAAATTTACAAGCATATATAGTATTTGCTAATGATAATGCTTATATCCGCAAACACTTTGTTCTGCTAATTCGCTTAATAAAATTTGCGGTCTCTTCGCTCAACATCAAACTTTTAAAGGTTTCAAATTTTAAATAAAATTCCGTGTTTCAGTGTTTATATATTGGATGGCCAGTGGAGAGCGGGCTATATGGTCACTGGTATAATTTTCAATATATCAAGATATTCTGTGAGAACAATTGTACCCAAAATTTTTGATATTTGTAAGGCTCGCACCAAAGATAGTCAAATTACAAAGTTAAATTCATATAGTCTTATCGGCGAACAATTTAATCGACGATCGGCCACTTCAATATTTTCGAAAGCGTTAAGTGCTATCGATGGATACCACATAAAAATTGTTGTATCTACTGCAACACACAGTCAATATACATATGAGTCTTAAACTTGATTAGGGCATTAATTTAATGGCAGTATGCGACAGTTCTGATAAATTTATTAATATTTGTTGTGGATACTCGAATAGTCAATTATATCGCAAACAAACATTGCGACCTCATGGATTTTGTATATTAGATGACAGTGAATACAAATGTTCATTAGACCCGGTAGCTATTATCACACCGTCCGTAAGAAAAGGCAACTTAACTGCAGTAGAAAGAAGCTTTAACGTTATGCATAGCAAAGCACGAAGCATTGTGGGAAATGCATTTGGAATAATGAAAATCGATGACGGGCGACTTTTTTAAAATCACTGGAACTGAAAATTTTTTGTTTTTCAATTAAATTTACATACTACGCATACTACATACATTTTTTAAACAGTACGTCATACAAATTGATAATTCGTCGAAAAGTAACGTCGTAAATTGACTTTTCATCTAGCATCTATGAGGAATTAGCGAAAGCTTCAAAATTTGAAAAATTTAGTTTGAAAAGTCTTCTGAGGCACACAGCATTAGTGTACCTCAGAGCTATTCGAAACGGGAGAGAGACAAAATCCTGAAAATCAAAATCCCGAGAGAGAGATTTTGAAAAGCGGGTAAACTTACCCTACCCTCTTATAACATTGCACCCCTCGGAATTTCCTGAGGATTACGGGATCTTGTACCTTCGGGATTTTGTCCTCTCAGGATTTTGTACCCTCGGGATTTTGTACCCTCGGGATTATGGATCGTCGGGATTATGTATCGGGGGATTTTGTCTCTCGGGAATATGTCACCAACCCCTTCGAAACACACAAATGTTCGGTATTTTCCAAAATAATCTATACTTTTTGAGAATTCCGATATTAATCGATACTTTCATGATTTTATGGAATTTTCGTAATTTCGATGTGGGTTTTCTAGAATTTTTTTCGGATGGTGGTGCTACCTCACAAAATCAAAATATCGAATAAAATTTTTGATGCAGTTTCAAAATATCGAATTATAGAATATCGCTATAAAATTTCTCTAATTTTTTAAACCTTGAGATTTTTAGAGATTTATCTGTTTTGAGGTCCCCTGAGTTCGATAAAGTGGCTTTCGAAATGGTATCTGTCTGTCAGCCTGTCAGTCTGTATCCTCTCTACAGCCCAGATGGTTTAACCAATCGAACTGAAACTTCAGATTTAAGCTTTTTTGATAAATTGGGAGATCCCAGTGAATTTTACTTCAAATCGGCTAACCATAAGTGGCCAATCCCTTTGTCCAGAAATTTAAAAAGTATAAGGTTTACAAAAAACTACTTAATACAAAATGTTTACAAAAATTTAAAAAAAAAATTAAAAAGAAAAAAGAAAATTTCTCAAAATTCTCTGTTCGTAAAAGAAAGTCGTGTATTGGGCACACCTCCATTTTTTTAATTTAAGTAGAAAAAAAAATTTTTTTTTGGAATCATTACGTTTCAGAAATTTAAAAAAAAATCCAGAAATATTCTATTAATGTAAATGAAAAAATTCAATTTTAAGCATTTATGTACATAACATGAAACATTTGTGGTACATCTATCAGAAGAAGCGATATGAATGATATATTTCCTTTCAACTGTGTCTGCAAGGTTGACGAGGCATTTACCAATTTAACAAAAATTCGCGATCTGCTCCAATACATTCGCCGATTCTATACTAACCCAACGAATTAAGCCAACCAAAACACAACTTGAAACATTTGTGGTGTATCTAACTAACATCACAATTGTGTTCGTGGATTTTCAGTTATGGTTGTGCATAAAGTCACATAAATTGAATTATAAAAATTTATAACATTATTTGTTTTAATATTTTAATATTTAATAATCGTATAATTCAGTAAACTAAAAATTGCACCCTCGAATCCCGAATAATTAATATAATTTTGTAAAATTATTTGCCGCGCTGCAAACAATTTTACAAAATTATATTATTTATTCGGGATTCGAGATAATTCGGAATTTTAATTTCGAGATTATAAAAATTCGAGATTTCGATTTCAAGATTGTGATTTCGATATGACGCTTGTGGAGCCTAACCCAATTTTTTTGATAGGCTTTGCAGATTTTTCGTAATTATTCATTAATATCCAGATTTTTCAAAATTATTGAAATTTTTCGAATCATTCGAGTTTCATTAAGAGATAATTCGAGTTTTTCCTAAGATAATCGAGATTATTTCAGTTTGACCTATTATTCGAATTTAACTTACAGACATTAATCTGAGACTTTCAAACTAATTTAGAAGTTTTTAATATTTTCCCAGATGGTTAGAAACTGTTAGCAATATTTGTTCGATTGCATAAAATTTCAGATTCGCGTTCAGTTACCTCAGTGACGAGTAAGATGTAATAATCAAGATTGAAAATACTTTTCGAGAGATGCTTAGAGTATCTGAGATTTTTTAGAGTATTAGAATTATAAATGAACTAACATATTATCAAAACTCGGCATGTTTAACCGGAGTGAAGTTTCTAACGTTAATTTAAAGTGTAGTTTGCCACTAAAAATAGGGTAAGAAATAAGTGGTAGAAAAAGTGTTAAAAAAAGTTACTAACGTTAAAAAATGTAGCTACACAAAAAAGCGTTAAATGAGAATTGAAAAAAACATTATTTTCTCGTATTTCGATTTAAAAATAATAATGCAAAAGGGTTATACAGAATTGCCAATACTAACCAAATTTGGAATTAACCAAAACATTATATGTTATATCAATTAATTAAATAAACCATTAAAAAGTTTTGAATACTAAAATGAGGGCGAAAGTGCCGCATTAAATCAAATAACACAAATTTAATAGATATGCTTATGTAGGGGCTATATTTTACGGATTAAGAATATAATAAGCTGGTTAGAATATGATGTGTTGGCCTCGAATGACAAATTTTCAAAGGAGAACCAATTTTCCCCAAATGATTTGGAGGCGATACTACACTAAGTCAATTAACAAAAATTTCTAAAATGTTCTCATGTACAGACTATATACAACGGATCGGGAATATAATGAGTTGGCTAGGAGTGCATATGCCATTCACTTATGATCGGTTAGGTTCCAATGACAAATTTTCAAAAATTAAGAAATTTTCCCAAAAATGATTCGAAAGCGGTACTACACTAAGTCAAATAACAAAAATCTCAGAGATGTGCTGATATACTGACTGTATACAACGGATCGGGAATATAATGAGCTGGATAGGAGTGTATATGCCATTCATTTATAACGGGTTGGGCTCGAATGACAAATTTTCAAAAATTAAGAAATTTTCCCAAAAATGATTTGGAAGCGGTACTACACTAAGTCAAATAACAAAAATCTCAGAGATATGCTCATGTACTGACTATAAACAAGAAATCGGGAATATAATGAGCTGGATAGGAGTGTATATGCCATTCATTTATAACGGGTTGGGCTCGAATGACAAATTTTCAAAAATTAAGAAATTTTCCCAAAAATGATTTGGAAGCGGTACTACACTAAGTCAAATAACAAAAATCTCAGAGATGTGCTGATGTACTGACTATATACAACGGATCGGGAATATAATGAGCTGGCTAGAAGTGCATATGTGCACACCTAGCCAGTTTATTAGTACAGTACATGAGCACATCTCTGAGATTTTTGTTATTTGACTTAGTGTAGTACCGCCTCCAAATCATTTGGGGAAAATTAGTTCTTCTTTGATAATTTGTCATTTGAGCCCAACCCATCATTCGAGCTCAACACATCATATTCTAACCAGCTTATTATATTCTCAATCCGTGAAATATTGTTGAGAATTGAATTGTTTCATTTTTGCTTATTGGGCGCATTCATCGCTCCATGTAGATTTGTTACCTTCTTTATTTAGATGTAGTTGATCTTTCATCGTCTTTGTGTAAACACACTAATGTGGATAAAATAAATATTTTCTGTTTTAAAATAAAATGTGTTTTTATAATTAATATCATTTATTCTAAAAAAACTCTGTTTAGTTTAAAAAATATAGCCCCTACATAAGCATATCTATTAAATTTGTGTTATTTGATTTAATGCGGCACTTTCGCCCTCATTTTAGTATTCAAAACTTTTTAATGGTTTATTTAATTATTTGATATAACATATAATGTTTTGGTTAATTCCAAATTTGGTTAGTATTGGCAATTTTGTATAACCTTTTTGCATTATTATTTTTAAATCGAAATACGAGAAAATAATATTATTTTAGTAACTGTTAGGAACTTTTTTTAACACTTTTTCCACCACTTATTTCTTACACTATTTTTAGTGGCAAACTACACTTTAAATTAACGTTAGAAGCTTCACTCCGGTGCATCTTTATCGTAATTCAGTCAAAAATTAACTTCTCTGCTCAATAACGAATGCAAGAAAAATTTAGATTAATTTTTAATTACCGGTAAACATGTAATTGTTTCACCGTTAAACAGTCTCTGAAAAATCGTGAAATTTACCAGTAAACGGGAATATTGTCTACCAGTGGAGGAACTACAATCCGAGATTCCGAATTATCTACAATAAAGTTTCCATTTTAAGTGGTAAATCCACCAATCGATACCAATAAAATACAACTTTATCCAATTATTGGTCATATAAAATATTGAGACTAAATGAATTACCTTCCTGTATACTTGTATATACATAAATATATTAAATCAGTTCACTGTTCTAGCTAATCAAAATGCATGTAATGAAGCATTCCATTTATTAGTCTATCATAGATACGGAAACCTCAAATACGAGTAAAAATTTTTACAATTTAGAATATTGAAACGAGCTTAATCACATTAAAATACAACAACAAAAAATATCCCAAAACTTATTTATTTGCATATGTGTTAGTTTATACTGTGCGAATACACACACAAATACACAAATTTTTATTTTATTTAATTCACTGCACTGATTGATTTAAATTAGAGCTTTTTTCGCGCGCGCGATATTTACATTTATGTGCATACATGTATTTATAAACAATAATATTTACTATATAGTATTTATTTATTTATTTATATTTGTACACGAATTTTCAACAAAACTAAATTATAACAGAAATAAAAAAAATGTAAATCTCGTTAAAATTTAAACAAAAAACGCGAAAACATACATAACACACAAAATAAATATTGAATGAGTCATGCAATAAAATAAAACTAAAACAATACATAAAAAAAAGATTTCGTTCATCGGGGAAAAAAGCTTAATCAATGATACAGTAAAACTACAAAACGAATATAAAACAGACTGAAACATTAATGATGATTGAAAATATGCAGTATTTTGTTGCTGCAAATCGGTTTTCGAAATATGTATGTACTTCTATGTGCATACACCATGTACAAATACATAATATTATAACCGAGCGGCTGATTGTCTATATTGAACCTGTCAAAAATAAAACTTTCAAAACTAAACGTTTATTACGTTCAAAAAATCCCCGCATACATATTCGCATTGTGATTTAGCGTTTATAACATTTGGTATGGCGCAACGAATAAATTTTTAATTCCATACGATGACATCCAGCTTTTCAAATATACCATATGTATGAATGTATGTTCTTTCACTGTTATCACATTGTTATCCCGATTTTTTATTTTAGTTTTTTGTTAGTTTTTATTATTGTAGATTAAAGAATTATTAGTTGTTATTAAGACTTTATTTTTTGGTATTTATTCGAGTTTTTTTTTTATCGATAGCCCAATAAATTTAATTCGATAAAAAATGCCAATAATAATTGGGTCAACGATGATTTTATTGCAAAACTTAATTATGACAACTATACTACTGCTAAAGAGAATTTGATCACGTTCGATCGTTAAATTATTATTTTTTGTTTCGTTAAAAAACAAAATAAAAATTCTTATTTAATAAAATATTTTTAATTTATTATTAATTTTATTTTTATTAAATAATTTAAAATTTCAAACACTGATAAAACAATGATAAAAACGGTAGAAAATAAGATGAAGGTTAAACTGCTAAGCTGTTTGAGCCGCTATGAACAAACTAAGACTAAATAGTACTCAAATCAAAATGAAATGAATAACGTCCAAACTGGATAGTCGCCGAAAAGCTGTTTCCGCAATACGTTTTGTAAAACCTGCCTTACTGCCCGATTTCAAATGGATTTGCTCGTCTACAAGATGGTGAATTTTTGTTGTCCTATTTTTTTTGAACTTCGCTTTAAAGCGCTGGAATTTCATAGAAAACAAATAAAATGACATAGTCGTACTTCAAAATTTCGTTGCTGTTTTCGCTAAGGTTATACTCAGTTTCACAGCGAGAAACCCAACTTTATATGACACATCATAGATGGCGCAAGCCACGTCCTATGGCTATAGACCCATAGAGATCTCAACAAGCTAAAATTCTACATAAACAATACTAACTTCAATAATTTTTGACCACCAACAAATATCGCAAAACCCATATTTATGAACGCTAAAAGAGAATCTACTAAACGTTAGCAATCCAAAAGATTTAATATTTACCTACCGGTAAATAAATCATTTTTAATACCTACCGGTCAAGTACCTAATTATTTAGTTGAAAAGTTACTACTTCGGTCCCAAAGTATTGAAATCCTGTCAAACATGAACAAACATTTGGTTGGTCCAAAACCACTTTTCTCGACGTTTTGAAAGTCCCTCAGTCTAAAAAAGCAAAAAAAAGAAAAATCTCCGTCCGTCTCTGGATGTCTGGATATGTGAATGTCTGTACCCATGGTATCTCGAGAACAGCTTGTTCGATTTACAATTTTGTTACGCCAATCTGTTTCTATGGTCAAGGCGGAGATTTGAAAAGCTTTTGGAATCTGTACGTCAAGAGAGTCGGGTACCTGTCATACGAATTGGCCTAAAACACCTGGTTACAGAAATTTTTACCAATATTTTATATAATATGCTGGTTTGAATATTGAGTTGGTCATTGTGTTTGTGGTTGAGTTGAAGGTTAAGTTAGGGGTCAATTTGCGGGGTGAGTTGGAGTTGAATTGGGGTTGGATTAAGCTAAAGCGAGCTGTTGGCCAATTTTTTATATGCTGGTTTGAACGAAACTGTACACAAATATTGATTAAGACTTAACAAAGGTGGTCCAGGTGTGAAGCTGTCGGGGGGAATCAAGCTGATACTAGTTATCCGCTCCGTATCTTGAATCTTCCACAGGTGTTCCTGTTACCTACCCGCAGTGACCACTGGGCAACTAGCTCATCTGTGTCTTTGACTGGATGGGTTAGGCTAAACCACGGTACTAAGCAACTTGGCTAGCCCAGTCTAAACACTAGCTCAGTCTCTAACGGTGTATCCGGATACTTGACGCCCTTCGGGTTATGTTGCCTTACGTGTAATCGCGGATCTCTGTACAGATGGACATTTTCATTTCTCCGCTACTCGTGGGATTCTTATGAAAAATCTACACAGAAAGATAGAGGCCGGGAATCTTAAGCTCCCGGAAACTATGGCTGGAGGGACTCCGGCTTAAAGGCCCCACCCTGAAAGCCGAGTTATGAATTGGTACATAAGCAAAAATATTGCTTATCTCTCTATTATAACATCTGCTGGGGGAACGTTGGTCAATTGGTGTGGTTCACAAACAGCGGTAATTAAGAAGGAGATTAGCTCGCATAAAGCTAGTTCCTCTAACAATTTGGAAAAGGACAAAGGTTCTAGCAAAACTGGTCCCGGAGTACCAAATTCCGAGATGTACAGATCCTTGGGGACACTATGTGGACGTCAGAATCGCCTTTGGGGGGGGGGGAATTCCGACACGACGGTAGTGGGAGCGATGATATAGATTAATGATGATGCTGCTGCAGATCAATTTACCATCATTCACTTTATACCAAACTATAAGGTGATGTTTGCGAAAAAGAAGGTAAGATTCGTTCGTCAATTCTCGCTAAAACTAATCTAAACATGTTTGTGCTTTTCAATTACAGCAACTCAGATCTAATGGCGGCTGGCATTGAAATCGGTAGTTTAAATCTCTGGTTTTTTTCAGCCTATCTACCGTATGAAAGTGATGACATACCTGCTATCTTCAGTTATAAGAGGTTACAGAATCCGCAAATAGGGTTATGTTTAACAACAGGAGGAAAACCGACTGTGATACCTTCAGAACTATTCTAGGTAATTCATTGCCAGGAGTTGGATGACTTAGTAGAGAAGCTATCAGATGATTTTCATATAGCTGTCATAGAGCTTTGGGTAACCAAAGGCCACCTTTATGGTCGAAACAGCTCCAAAGCTCCCGTCAAAAATGCAAGAGGCTTTTTAGAAGCTATAAAGAAATCCTCAGAACATACAAATATGAAATGAGAAGCGCCAAAATAAGTGTCTGGAGGCTCTGCTGTGGTAATAAAATACAGGAGTCCTCGGAGGCTGGGAGGCTACACAAAGTACTGCCTTCAAGTCCTATCATCCTGAGTCATCTCCAGCGACCGGATAGTTCTTGGACTACAACTAGTGCTGATTCTTTAGAGTTACTACTGATAACCCATTTTCCGGAGTACCACGAACTGGTGCCTGAAATGCCGAATGCTTTTATGTGTTCAGGCGTTGAAAATCGAATAATAAGCAGGACGAAGTTAGTGTGGGTTATTAACAGCTTTAAGCCATATAATTCAGCTAGACCTGATTGCATTATTCCTGCGGATATTCAGCAAGCCATTGACTTGGCTCTATCCTAGCTGGAAGTTATTTTCAGAGGCACCCTGGAACTTTGCCACGTTCCTAGGAAATGAACTGAGGTAAACCTAAAATTTATACCTAAGGCGGGAAAAACCTCTTATTGCCTCATTGCCATCCCAAGACCTTAGGCCTATAAGCTTATGCTCTTTTCTAAGAAAAATACTAGAAAGACAAATAGAAGTTCATATGTATTAGAGATTCTATTGAGCCGGCTAGGTGATCGAAATCTCAACATGCGTACTGTAAACGGAGATCGGTAGAAACCGCTCTACCCTCTCTTGTTTGTCCTATTAAGAAACCCCTAGAATTTAAGGAATACTCCTTAGTAACCTTTCTGGATACAGAAGGTGCCTTTAGCAACGTTAAACCGGTGGCAATAACTCGGGCTTTGTCAAGTCTGGGTGTAAATGAATCGCTCGTTGGCTGGATAGATTAGATGCTGAGGCGCAGGATCGTGAAGGCTAAGCTGGGCGGATCCTCCATTAGCAGATTTGTAGGTACTGGTACACCGCAAGGATCTTGCCCCTCCTGCTTTGGATCTTGATCATAAATGACCTGTTACTGGACCTGGAGGGGCAAGGTTATAGGGTGGTTGCTTATGCGGATGACGTTGCTATTAATGTCTTTGATAAGTTTCTAGTACCTTAAGAGAGCACATGCAAATCTCAATCCATGTAAAACTGAGGTGGTCCTCTTCTCTAGGAAATACAAACTTCCTCAGGTTGATCCTCTTACATTAAATGGTATTAGCTTGACATTTAATGATAAAGCGAAATTCCTGGGTGTTGTTTTGGACAGAAAACTTAGTTGCATACCGCAAGACACATTTATAGTAGCAATTTTGCTAAGCTGTAGTTCAAGTTGCGATAGAGACCAGTATGGTGCAAATCATTTGAATAAGTGGCTGATACTAATTTTTTTTATTATATTAGATCGTCTCCGAACTACTGTTGATAAGTTCTAACTGAAGTTTAAATTAATAATAATTACAATATAAGAAGTGTACGCAAATCTGACCCAGCAAAATAATAAACGTTATATCAGAATGCAGTTCCAATAAACTAGAAAATTAGATTTAGATAGCTCTTAATCATAGTGCAACAACAAATTTCCGGAGGCGGGTTCTGGAATCTGAAGCACCCAAGGAAAACAGACACTTATATTAACATTAAGGTTGTGTAGTACTTAAAGATTAATTCATAACAGGTTTATAGACATTAAATTAAACCTAAATTTAAATTTAATTGGTTGAGAGTATGATTAGTTATTTCAAAATCAATCAATCAATTAAAAATGGCGGGAGGAAGTAAGGTGGTGGGAAATATATGAGCGGTGGTAATTGATAGTTTTTAGAAAAAATGTAACTACTAACAATTGACCGTTAAGGTGTTTGTAACCGGGTCGATCTCAATCATATACTAACAATCCTATCCTATCCTTCCAAGTAAATGTAAAAAAGGGTGTACGGCGGGCCTGGTATCAACCGTGAGATCTTGCTTGATGCTTGATCGTACACTCAAAATCAATCAATCAATACTTATGATTGTTTATCCTCTTATCTAAAAACTGTTATGTTTGTCCAACATAAATAAGTGAGTTTACAAATATCATCCGGATTACCATTCCCGTATTTTTTCCTTTAATTTGGTGAAGATGTTGCGCAAGCATACACTACTCTTATGTGCGATGTGAACTTAATGTCAGTGTATGTTTGTGTAATTATGTCAATTTTCTCAGTTAGTCCTTCTATGTATATTAAGCTTTTATAAGTTTTATGTTGTGTATGTGTGCGTATTATTTCAGGGTTACAAAAATCCGTAAGCAGAGATGATTTTTGTAAAAATGAATTAACCGCACTTTTAATGACCCAAACAGGGTAACTGATCATTTTCAGTGCTATGTTTTTGATTTAATGGATGGTTAGAATAAAAATTCAACAACTGACCAGATACAATACTCTTCTGGTATTAATCTGTAGTTATCACACCGCCAAAAAAAGCAGTTCATTATTGTCCTGATATTCGACCGTAAATTTTAATTTGTCATGAAAAGAATTTAAAGCGTTTAATGTTGTTTCAATGATATTTACCGGTCAAACTGAGAAAATGTCTTCTACGTCTTTGAATAACAATTTAGGTTTAGAAAGTAATTTATTCACCGTCGAGTTGAGTAACCTTTGACGTTTTAAGGTATTATAAAATTACGCATTCGATATTGTAAATTCGACTAGGAATGCGTATTAATGGGTAACTATACTTACAACCTGGACTGATATTTTACGGTAATCTTGGACCAGACATATACCGATGCGAGAAAAGTGGAAGACAAATTCATATATTTGTTTCCATAAAGATTTAGTATTAAAAGAGGGGGTAGTATTAAAAGGTAATCTAAAACCACAAAATTACTTATAAGGTAATTGTTGACCTATCCGAAGAGCGGTAAATTACCGACACGGTCTTCGGTATTTTCTTGGGAATTTTTCGGGTCTAAAACTACAAAATGTTTGAGTGTGAAATAATCATTTAGATTCTAAACACAGTGGAATCACCGAAACATATCTAAAATTAGAATGAGTGTGAAGTTTATACTAAAAAAAAAAATAAAAAAAAATTACACTGTTAAATTAGCGATTTTCCAATTGGAATACAAATTATATGAAAATTTAAATTTTTTGTAATTTTGGATTTTTCGTACCACCAAACAGATTCTTTTCATCAGGAAACAGGTTATTGTCATCGTTTTCAGATAGCTGGACCATCTGTTTATCTCGTTACCCAAAATCATCCAATTGTGTTGAACATTACTATATTTCAGATAATTTACAAGTTGACTGATTTTTGATGGTTAAAATATTTATTTAGCGTTGATCCTGGAAATGTCCCGAAGCCCGTACATTTCTTAGAATAGCTAAGCCATACAGCGGTCAATGTCACCAAGCCGATCCAATTATGATGAACTATAATATATTTCACAGTTTTTGGAATTTTTGATAATTTTCCATTATTTTAAAAGTTGTATATCGCCGACCGCAGAGATGTCCACAAGGTCTTGCTTATATTTTCGGATAAATTGGCCGTATGCCAGTCTACGTGGTCAATCTTAACCAATTGTGATGAACTATACTATACTTCACAGAATTTAGAATTTTTAATAATTTTATTCGTTTTAAAAATTATTGTATCTTCGATCACAGAGATGTCCACAAGGTCTTGCCTATATTTTCGGATAACTTATATGGTCAACTTATGGTCAAGTTATCCAAAAATATAGGCAAGACCTTGTGGACATCTCTGCGGTAGTCGATATAAAACTTTTAAAATAATGGAAAATTATTAAAAAATCCAAAAACTGTGAAATATATTATAGTTCATTATAATTGGATCGGCTTGGTGACATTGACCGCTACGTGGCTTAGCTATTCTAAGAAATGTGCGGGCTTCGGGACATTTCCAGGATCGACGCTTAATAATTATTTAAACCATCAAAAATCAGTCAACTTTTAAATTATCTAAAATATAGTAATGTTCAACACAATTGGATGCTTTTGGTTAACGAGATAAAAAGATGATCCAGCTATCTGAAAACGATGAAAATAACCTGTTTCCTGATGAAAAGAATCTGTTTGGTGGTACGAAAAATCCAAAATTACAAAAAATTTAAATTTTCATATAATTTGTATTCCAATTGGAAAATCGCTAATTTAACAGTGTAATTTTTTGTTATTTTTTTTATGAGTGTGAAGTTTATGCTTAAAAAAAAAAACAAAAAATTACACTGATAAAATAACTATTTTTCCAATTGGAATTTAAATTATATGAAAATTTAAATTTTTTGTAATTTTGGATTTTTCATACCACCAAACAGGTTCTTTTCTGGCCTTATATACGTGGCCGGGCTGATCCAATTGTGATGAACTATAATATACTTCACAGAATTTAGAATTTCTAATAATTTTGATGGTTTTAAAAAATTGTTGTATCTCGAATCACAGAGATGTCCACAAGGTCATGCCTATATTTTCGGATAACTTGGCCATATGGCAGTTTACGTGGCTAACCTTATCCAATTGTGATGCACCATACTAAATTTTACAGAGTTTAGTACTTTATGTAAAATGACATAAAACCGGTCACATGGTGCGTTGCGTTGCATTTAACTCTGGTGTTCGACAAGGAGAAGCTCTATCGTTGATACTACTTAGTCTCACGGTATCTGCTATAGCAACGGAGTGTGTAGCATTTTAAAGGTTTTGATGTATGCACGTATTTTAATTTTTGATTTAATTTGTTTGGTGAGTTGAAAATTGTAATGATAATATTGTATTGGAAGATATTAAGAAGCGTCTTGCCGACGAAATGGGATGCTAAAATAGTTTTTAAGTAAAGTTCTGGAATATACCCAATTAGAATGGGAATTACCGATTATTTCTTTACCGATTTTCCATCTGTCTCATAGCAGATAAACTTTGACAGCTGCATGGTTTATGGAAACTGCAACAGACAATAACTTTAATGAGATATTTTTAAGAATTTGGCAGCGGTTGATGTTTCTCATATTGATATATCTATTATAAATTTGCCGGAAAACTTAATCCCAATCAAAGGAAAATAAGAAAAAAGGGTGAGAGCACGCGCAGCATCAGTAAAACTTCTAATGTTAGTGTAGGATCGCGGAATTAGCAAAATCATTTTAAAATCTCACTTCCGTAGTGCATGTCAAATTTAATCTAAGTCAGTTAAGGAATAGATCTAAGTTCTAACCAACAGGTACCACAACTTTATCTAAAAATAATTGTAAGTGTCACTGAAGTCGGTTCAAAAATAGATGGGTTACATCCTAGTTAGCCTTATTCCAGAGCACACATGTTCACATGTCAAATTCCATCACAATCGGTTAAGGAATAGCTAAGTTCCATCCTATTTGGTCATATTCTAGAACATTATACAAAAATCATTTCATTGCGCAACGCCAATTTCACTAAAATCGGGGAAGGAATAGCCAAGTTCCATCCTAGTTGGGAATATTACAGAAATTTATCTAAATATCGTATATTGCACTTTTTTATTTAATGATATTCAAGGTAGTTTAGCGTCTATTGGAGGGGGGAGGGGCGGGGGGGGGTATCCAAAGTTTATAAGAGATTTCTGTTATAAGAAATTCTAAATTCTGTGCAGTATAGTATAGTTCATCACAACTTGATCAGGCCGGCCACGTAGACTGGCACATGGCCAAGTTATCCGAAAATATGGGCAAGACCCGGTGAACATCTCTGTGATCAGCGGTACAAATTTGTTTAATTTATGAAAAAAAAAATTTCTGCGAAATATGTTAAAATTCATCACAATCGGATCACGTTGGCCACAGAGACTACTACTAAACCAAGCTATCTGAAAATGTGGATAAGAACTTGTGTACATCTCTGTAATCGGAGATACAACAATTTTTAAAACCATCCATAATTATTAAAAATGCTAAATTCGGCGAAGTATAGGAGAATTCATCATAATTCGATCAGGTTGGCCACGTAGACTGGCATATGGCCAAATATATTATAGTTCATCAAAATTGGATCGGTTGACATTGACCGTTGTATGGCTTAGCTATCCTAAGAAAAGTGCGGGGCCTTCTCGATTTCATTTCCAGGATCGTCAACTTTTAAATTATCTGAAATATAGTAATGTTCAACACAATTGAATGCATTTGGTTGACGAAATAAACAGATGGTCCAGCTATCCAGAAATGATGAAAAGAATATGTTCTCTCATGAAAAGAATCTGTTTGGTGGTACGAAAAATCCAAAATTACAAAAAATTTAAATTTTCATATAATTTAAATTCCAATTGGAAAATAGCTAATTTAACAGTGTATTTTTTTGTTATTTTTTTTTAGCGAAAACTTCACACTCATTATTATTTCTTAAATAACTGCGAAGTTTGCCAAACAGTTAAATATCGAAGAAATAAAAAATTGGTAAAATTCGAAATAACGGAATTCTTTTTTTCCTTACTTGAAGATTTCAAAAAATTTGATATTTTTTGGTAGAAACGAAGTAAAATACAAAATCAGTTTTTGATTAAATTGATCTATGTACATTTGAAAATTAAGCTATTGGAACTGAATTTACTTCAAGTATGTTCAATGGCTTATTTTCACAGGCGCCTCAAAACAAGTTTTTTTTGGGTTTAACTGTCAAAATAAATACATATTAAAAGACAAAATATTTTGTTGTGGATTGTCGTGATATTTACGTTATTATTTAGGAGGAGTATTATTTATTACATTTTAAACAAATTTGCGGTAAATTGATTACGCTGTTATTCAAAAAAAGAGTTATATCCATCGCATACAACACCACATACAACACCACGCGCAGCGCAGTCAGCACATATTTGAACTCTATTGTAAGCATTTTTCTTTTCTTTTCTTTATTAGAATATTATATTACAAAAATTATGTTATTGCATTAAATTCTTAAAGATAAGTAATTCAGAATTAAATCATTAGTTGAAATGTAAAGACGTTTAAATTGAAATACAGTGTCAAAGCTAAGTGATTATTTTATTTTATGTTTGGAAAACGTATCCCTAAGGGAAATCCCAAGAACACTCAAGTAAAACATACTTAAACTGGCGCAGTTGATAAACAAAAAATTTAAAATTAAATAATATAAAGTGAAACTTAACTAAGTTGGTTGAGAATTTACATATAATAATTACTTGTGAAAGTGAAAATATTACGATTATACGTGTGAACCGACATTTTTTAACATACCACAAATTTAAGGAGTGCACGCCAAAAATAAGTGTAACGGACAAAATGTTAACACTAGCATCTCAAACTAAATAATATACAGACATTGCGTCAAGAACAAACTGGTTAAAATACTATGGAGGTAGGCATTTTAAGTCGAGAGGTAGTAATGTGCAATATAGTCGAACGAAGAAAACCGCAAAATAAAATATTCAAAAAACGGAATACATAGTCTCTCATAATATTCTCATTTATTACTCGACACAACAACAACAACAGCAAATTAAGAGAATACAAAACAAATAACAAATTAACAACACTTAGTTATTATTCCTTTTGTTTTAGTTTAGTTTAAATTTTTGATTTGAATGATCGGCTCCAGCTGTGGAAACGAATAACATTGTAATTACATTTACATACTTTTAAATTGATTTATTGAAAATTAATAAATATAACAATAGATAGGTAAGGTAATAAATTTAATTTGTTTTAGTAAATTGTAGAACAATTTGTAGAAGATTTAGTATTGTGTATTTTATAGCAATGAGTTAAATATACAGTGACAAGCGAAAGTGATCACTGATGACCTTTGCATGGCTGCAATTAATATCAATTAACATTTCGCTTACCTTGCCTTTTTCTTTCAAAACCTCTTCAATATGCTTCAACATACTTGTCATTATTTTTTGGGAAATTTTGAAATTATTTATCGTGGCAGGAGGATCCATTAGTTGTTCAATATTTATAATAGATTAGTGATATATGTCTTTTGGGAATTATCTTAAAAATTAGATATAAAATCGGTTTGAGAAGGCTAGTTGAGTTCCCTTAAACTTTTATTTTCAAACCATATTTTTTTTTTGCAATGGATTTAAATAGTTATATTGCTGTACGATAATGTAGTGCACGCTGCAATATACCGTTTATGATTTGAGTATAGGCATTTTTTATTCCGATAAATTGAGTTATCCAAAAATTACGAGTATCTATGTGTATCGCAACGGTCATTCTCAAAACTTCATACTGCCGCCGACATATACATACATACACTGGGCAAATTAAAAAACGGAACAGAAGTTTTCTTCGAAAAAAATACCCAGATGGAACGCTTGTATCTTGGTGAAATAACACCTTTAAAAAAAAATTTGTTTCTAGTTGAAGGAAATTTTGTTTTCTTTTCGATACTAGAATTTGTTTTATTTTATTTTATTTTTTTATGACTTTTTTGAGTAAAACAAAAGTGCGGCCACTCCTTGTTGAGTTATTGAAGTTTTAGAGGAAACGTATCAAAAAGTGTATACACGTTACCAAGTACATTTTTTTACATTTTTTTATCTTGTAAACTTAGCACTATACGATAAAATTTTAAGTATTTTCAAAAAAAGCAGTCCCAAGAAGTTTGAAGTAATGTACCAGTATAAAAACAGATATCAAAACAGATGATAATAAATCGGTTGAAAGCTTATCGATTAAGATCACGTCGACCACAGACATGCTCTATAGGGTTTAAATCTGGACTTCACGGAGGATGGTTCATTAAATTAATGCGGTGCTGGGCCCAATGCTGGGTCCAATTTGCCTTTTCATGGAAATCCTTGAATGAAGCTTTAAAATGTCTTCCACATATCGTGCTGGTGTTGAAGCTGGATGTTGTATTACTACCAAAGCAGTCTTTTAATTCCACGAAAACCAGCCCAAACCATCACCGAACCCCCATGAAATGCTACGACTGGCACCACGCAATTAGAGTTTAATCGTTCTCCTAGTGAACGCTGCATCGGCCGTCTGATGCATACAAATTGAACCGGGATTCATCCGAAAAAAGACATTACAGCAGTCCCTTTGAGTCCAATTGGCATACTGTAATGCATAATTTATTCGTTGCCGACGATGATTATCAGTCAGATACGGAACTCTAACAGGTCGACGTGATCTTAATCGATAAGCTTTCAACCGATTTATTATCATCTGTTTTGATATCTGTTTTTTTACTGGTACATTATTTCAAATTTATTGGGACTGCTTTTTTTGAAGATACTTAAAATTTTATCGTTTAGTGCTAAGTTTACAAGATAAAAAAATGTACTTGGTAATGTGTATACGCATTTTGATACGTTTCCTCTAAAACATCAATAACTCAACAAGGAGTGGGCGCAGAGAAATTTTCCTAGGACATTTTTACAAGGTTTCTAAATTCTCTATAAAATGGCCGATTTGGATTTTTGAATGAAATATCGAGCAAGTTCGTTTAGAGTTTCAAACAGCAGTAAATTTTGTTTTAGACACCTTTTGTTTTACTCAAAAAAGTCACAAAGAAACAAAATAAAATAAAACAAATTCCAGTATCGAAAAGAAAACAAAATTTCCTTCAACTAGAAACAATTTTTTTTTTTTTTTTTTTTTAAAGGTGTTATTTCACCAAGATACAAGCGTTCAAATCTGGGTATATTTTCGAAGAAAATTTCTGTTCCGTTTTTTAATTTGCGCAGTGTAGCTGCATAGACCATTTTTAAACAACTCAATTAATCAGAAGTGTACACAAATCAAAAACATTACAGTGCACTATATTTTAATAAAATGATGAATTTAAACCCACTGCCAAAATATGGTTAAAAAAAATAAAAAAGCGTCATCATTTTTGCTTGTCACTGTAGGAAATAAGGTCAGATTATTTATTAGCAAATTTCCGTTTAACGTCAAATCATAATTATCTGTGCAGTTCTATTTTACCTGGAAATATATGTTCCAGGATTTAAGATGAAAATTATTGAATTCCATTATTGCTTTTAGAACTAAAGTCGGATATCAATACTTTGTAAATGGTGCAAAAACGCGCCAATAGTTCGGCCATGTTTCGCTTGCACAAACTTTTATAACTTTTATAACATTATAACTTTAATTTCAATAATTGCATGTTTCTATATCTACATTTATAAATGTATTTGTTTGAATTGTTTGTATTTGATCTGTACCATTTGCAAACCAATTTTTAAAAATGTTATAATCTTGTTTATTTAATTAAAAATATTTAGATCATTAACACAAGGTTTAGATGATGAATGGCAACCGTAAAAGCACATATAAAGTTTGTGGGATAAAATGTGCAGTTTATTCATGTAAGGCTTCTAGAAAAAGTAATCCTGAAAGAAAATTTTTTGCTTTTCCTTCGGATAGAGATCTATTTGATGTTTGGATTGCTAAATGTGGTTTAAACGAGAGCAATTTACCAAAAAGACTGCAGGTTTGTGAAAAACATTTCAATCCTGAATTAATCGGAAAGCGTAAGCTTATAAAGAAATCAGTTCCAGAATTTTATTTAAAATATCAAGACTTGAAAACTGACGGTGAAGTTCCGGAACGTTTTCAAAATATAAAAACCTATTCAATCAAACACAAAGATGATGCTTGCAGTTCAGCTATGGTTTCTTCCTTCCAAGAATATGATAAAATTTCTTCTTCTTTAATGACTGAGAAAGAAAATATAGCAGTAACGTGCAATAATTGCTTAATAAACATAAAAAACTGTTTTTATTATAAACGGAAGTATGAGGAATCTGGAAAAATAATTCAATCTTTAAAAGACAAAATCGTGCTTAGAAGAAAACAAAAATTTAATTTTAATCGTCTTAGTATGCAACGTCTCAAGAATAAAATAAATCAGCTAAGGAAACAGTCCGTATCCTTACAAATAGAAACCTTGCCCAATTTAAGTTCACATGCAAAGGAGTTTGGGAAAATGATTTTATCCAAAAAACCTAAAGAATGGCCGATGGAACAGAAAAAACTGGCTCAACAAATTTATTTTAAATCACCTGCGTGTTATAATTTTCTTAGGGAAATCTTAAATTTCCAAATGCCATCCAAATCGTCGTTATGCAGATGGACATTAATAAAATATTTAAAACCCGGGTTAAATGAGTCCATTCTATTGGCATTAAAAAATGAGGTCTCGAGTATGGATACAAAGTCAAAAAAAATCATTTTAATTTTCGATGAAGTTTCAATTCGGCAAGACTTAGAGTATGATCCAGTTTGCGATGTAATCGATGGTTTCAGCCAAACAAATAATGAGAGGTTCGACAGCTTAGCTAAATATTTAACTGTTTTCATGATTCGCGGGCTACTAAAACCTTACAAATTCATGATTTCGTATCATGCTACAGATAAAAATATGGATGGGGTAACATTATCTGAAGTTCTTTTAAGCACTATTAAGGTATTGATTGATGTAGGCCTCGAGGTTATAGCCATTGTGTGCGATCAGGGTCCAAACAATCGAAAATGTTACAGCCAACTCGGAGTGACTGAGATTTCGCCTTATTTTGAATTAAACAAACAGAAAATTTTTGCGCTATACGATCCACCTCACTTGATCAAGTCGGTCAGAAATAATTTATTAAGTGGAGACTTAGAAACTCCGGATGGAATTGCCAGTTGGGCTATTTTAAAAGAACTATTTGAATATGAACAAAATTGTAGCACAAAATTATGCCCAAAATTGACATCTCGTCATATTTATCCTAACGCTTTCGAGAAAATGAGGGTAAAACTAGCAACGCAAGCATTAAGTCGCACAGTAGCCGCCGGCATAAGAACCATGCATGAGTTCGGCACATTCTCGAATAACTGCAGCAAGTTTGCTCTCTCAACGGCAAATTTTATAGAGAAAACCGATAGATTATTCGATAATTTAAGTAGCAGAAACCTTTTCCATCGAAATCCTCAAAAATGCGGATTACAATTAAATAATTCTATTTACAATAATTTGGAAATGATGTTGGATTATTTCCAAAACATCAAGCCGCACAAAAAAAAACCTATATATTGCTTAACTGGAATGCGTCAAACAATTAGAGGGTTATTATTAATGTTAAAACAATTAATTCAAAATTCGGATGTTGAATATATTTTGACATCTCGAGTAAATCAAGACCCGATCGAAATTTTTTTTGGTTTAATTAGACAACGGGGTGGCAACAGTAACAATCCTTCCATTTATGATTTTAACCATCTTGCCGCCAAAATTATAACAATGAAATTTTTGGAGAATTCTTTTTTAACAAATTGTGAAGCAGATCAAGATGAACTATTGGTAACAGAATTTTCGAACCTTCCTGAACAAAGCTGCAATACGCCTCCACTGCATGAAATAAGTAACATCGATGATACTACCTTTGAACAAGACGAATTAGATACTGTTATAATCGAAACTCCTTGTGATAGTCAGATTGAAAAAATAGATGATTCATCTCTAAAATATTTTATAGGGTATATTGCTTACAAAATGTTAAAAAAAACCATGTTTAAATTGCAGGAATATTTTAATCAAACAAGATGAATCAATTAAAATGAAAAATGAGTCATTTATATTTTTCAAAAATTATACGTGTAACACGCAATTTGGATCCCTTCATCCACCAACTGAATTATTTTTTAAAATTGCAAAACTTCATATAAATATTTTTTCAAACATTTTTAAAACAAAAGCACACTTTATAAATATTAAGAGACTTATATCCGAAAATTGTATAGCAGCTACTAAGAATAATGTGGAATTTAAGTTTTGGTTTGAAGAACAGAATCCATGTAATTCGCATAATTTAGACCTACTCGATTTTATGCTCCTTGTTCTACTAAGAAAACATAGTAAGTGGAATGCTAAGAAGTACAAAACAAATCCTCATCAAAATTCTCATTCTCATCGCAAACTTAAAATAATAAAATCTTAATTTTACTTAATTTTAATAATTTTATGCATAATGGTAAAAAAATTATTGATTGAAATACTAAATATACCATATACTCGTACATATGTAATTTTGAAATATTTTTGTTCTGTTTCATATAAATTAATGTTAAATTAGCTGCGTAAATTATTGTTTTTATTAATAAAATGAATATTATATTTATATAAGCTTTTTTTATTATTGATGTTTTAAAAATTTATATTGAAGACATTATCTGTCAACTGTTGATATTATACAAATTCTTTAATTTTTTATTAAACCTGCTGATGCTAAAATTTGGTTTATTATTTATTTCCTGAATTCTCCTACACAATACGCTGGACCTGCTGAAAGGTATCAAGTACGGGATATACGGCACAACCACAACTGTATTATTGCATGAATTAATATTTTATAATTTAATCGTACAAGTACTTCTTCCCACAATTTATCACATCCTTTTGGTCTGAGCAGCTGAGCTGAGACCAGTTTATGGTGCTCGTTCAATTTACGATGTATATTTTACATCCAAATATAATGTGCATACTACTAATATACGTTTAGCAAGTATTAATAATACCCACAGAAATTATGAACAAACTCACCGCTTTTCGGTTGTGTTTTAATTTTATTTCGGATGTTTGTTGTAATAATTCATTAATTTATTATCATTCATAAATTTGTATTCCTTTTTACAATTTTTACAAATATGTACAATGTACATACTAATTCACGACACTCGATGATAAAATAATTGAGAGCGAGAAATAGAGAAAACAGGTAATACTGAGATTACAAAATAAAATTGTTATATTTTGCTTTTATTTAAGTATTTAATTGAGAGGGTCTACTGTAAAACTAGTTTGTTGTTGTTTTTTGCTTTTTTACTAATATGGAATGTCTATAGTATTTATTAGTCTATGCTAGCATGGTAAGAAATTTTCATATATCCAATATATATTTCCTTTCTCAACTACATTTCACCGAGCAAACGGCGCAGTGGCTAAAGCTGCGGCGGTTGGATCGGGAGGTACCGGGTTCGAATCCCTATAGGGGCGGGATGCAAAAAGGATTTTTCATCATCTGATTACGATCGGTGATGAAGATGAACACATCTATGACCCCCTGTTTGAGAGTGCAGAATCCATGGGCTGACCCACCTCTCATGTCAGCACTACAGGTTGGCATGAAGCAATACAATGTGCATGTAGTTTTCAAAGACGGATCTCTAGCCGCCCGTTCTCGATTTGGCTACTCCAGGCGTAAAGTAGGACGGTAAAAAATAAATCAATAAATCAAACAAACAAACTACATTTCATAACGTGCGTAAAATTATTGTTTTTAATTTTCCAAGCGCAAATGTTGGTGCTTGTAAAACATTTTTAACATACGGTGCTAGAATAAGCTGTTAGACGTTATCATTAGCTACCACTCAGTGAATGCTGTTTAGAAAATTATATTTTAAAATCATTTACATTCCTGTAACGAAAGTACCGAAGTTCACGTTACAGTTAAAATTATTAGTTCATGAATCTAAATTTGATCACATGACTAAAACATTGTCCAAAATACAGAGCGCATTTTTATACACTCTATGTCTGATCAAGAAGGGTCCAATAATCCAGATAGTGAATCTATATATCTTGAAAACGAAGTAGAATTCTATAATAGGGAACTACCTACATTTCAAAGCTTTGTTGAGGAGCACACAAATAAAGACGAATTTCATGGATTTGTAGAAAATCCAGAAAATTTTATTAAAATTAGCTCTCCGATACAAAGAATAGCATTAGGTAAATTATTTAAAAAGTACAAAGATAAAACTAAAATATAAAAAGTGATTGAATTTTAAAGTGAATAACATCACCAAAAATTGAAATTCCTTTGACGGAGACAAGTCACAAATATTTAATTTCATTAAATCAATGGACGAAACTCTTCTCCTATGTGAGGACATAAAAGAGTTGGATTGTTTCAAGGTAATCCAAAGGAATATCAGACAAAAGATTACTGGTAAAGCCAACCAGTCGTTAACGAACCACAATATATCGAACGACTGGGAAAAGATCAAGAAACACCTCATTGAGCAATTAGCTGACAAACGCGATAAGGCAAATTTACTATTCGAATTGTACGGACTAGTCAATTAGAATCTTGAACCTTTTTACTATATGATAAAATATGTTCAATAAATAGTCTATTGTCAAATCAATTGAAAATAAAAGACCTTACAGATGAAATAGTTGAGTACCAATTACAACAATATCGAAGCACAGGCTTGATTATATTCATGGCAGGTTTAAAAGAACCGCTGGGAATTGGGCTTAGGGCAAGAGATCCTAGAAATCTAGAAGATGCTTATGAACACGTTGTAAAGGAAACCAACATAAAAACACTGAAGGGTTGTAAAGGAAACCAACATAAAAACATGAACAGTACAAAAAAACCATTAGAAATTTTACACGATACCAAAATAGTACAAACAGTTCAAATAGTAATCAAAATATTAAAAACGAACCAGGGACGTCTAATAATAACCAAAAACAATTTTACAACAAATCACATCCAACTAAAAATTATCAAAATAAATATGTAACACATAATCCAAATACGTATGGAAAACCTTATGCTCAAGTCAAAATCGAAAAAAGAAAGACCTATAATATTGAGACCTCCATTGAAGATGAACATTTTCAGGGAGAAGCCTCAGAAAATTCACAGCTGAGATAAGCCTAATTAAAACTAGCGGTTTGGGGTTTATAGTTTTAACCTGCGAGACACAAAATTTTAAATTCCTAATTGATTCTGGGTCGAATAAGTCATATATACACTCTGATTTCGCCAAAGAAACAATACCCTCAGATTTGACTATAAGCAATTACAAAGACGACGTTACTCATATTAAACAAACAATTTTTTAAAAATTTGAAGAGCTTAATAAACCAATAGAACTTTATATATTCAATTTCAATGGAGTATATGATGGCTTATTGGGTATAGAGACTTTAAATGAGTTAAATGCAGATATTTCATTAACTCAAAATCGTCTATTTAATAAATTCTTTAACGAAGAAATTCATTATAAACTATGGTTTTGTGTACCACCGATAATGGTAGAACCTAAAACTAAACGAATCATAGAAGTACCAGTCAATCAAATGACAGGAGAATTCTATACAGACCAAATTAAAATACAAAATGATATTTGTTCATTTACACGGGAATATATAAAATAACTTTTAGGTTTAGTGATTTTTTATATTCTTTAGTAGAAGTCGTCAACTTCTCAAACAATCCGCTAGAATTTTATTTATTAAGACCATTATAAGTAAAACAGTTTAACACAAAATATGAAGAACAAAATCTCATAGTGTCAGATCAGGAAATAGAAAAATTACAAATTCCACTAAATATAGAGCATCTTAACGATGAAGAAAAAAGAAAGGTGATCCAATTATGTCAAAAGTTTAAAGACATATTTTATGGTGATAAAGGATAAAGAAAAATTAACTTTTACCAACAGTATTAAACACGAAATAACACTCTCGGATCTTAAACCGATATATGTCAAGCAATATCGACAACCGCAACATCTGAGAGAACAAATAAAACATGAAATTGAGAAATTGCTGGATAACGGTATTATCAGGCCATCATTTTCCCCATTGTTGTAATAAAACTAAACAAATTTCAAAATTGTCAAAATTAACTCTAGAATCAACTTTAATAATTAGATTAAATACTCAAACCATACTATAATTGCTGCGTTCCATTTAACGCGGCAAAGTACACACAAGTACTTCTGACTGCACGCAGCTACTCTTGCTAAATTTTATGAGTAGTTTGCTTTTCGAATTTATGGCGACTTCGTTACCAGAATATTTAGTACAACTAATCGGTAAGAAATGGCTGATCAGTTTTCAAATTAATAATTAATTTTCCAACTTTCCATGTTGCACGTACATTTTTTAAATTAAATTTTATTTTCGCAACTAATTTTCTGCGTTCCATTTACCATCTACTCCCAAGTACTTATTTGTACTTTGCCACGTCAAATGGAACGCAGCAAATATGAAACTTTTAAATATATAATTATCAAAGACCCAAACCAAAAATTATTGCGAGACATCTAAATTTAAAACATTAGAACTAAAGAAATAAAATATAAAATAAAACTTTACATTAAGAACACATTATCATACAGGTCAATGCACCTAAGTAAAAAAATTATAAAGCAAAGAAATGCGTTGTCCGCAATAATAATGACAATAAATATTTTTTATTAGTTTAAGCATTTTTTTTTTGTAAAATGAAAGAGTAACGAACTTTTTTTTTTATAAATCAAAACGAAAATTGTTAGTGTAATTAGCTTAAGAGTTTTAGTATATAAGCATAAACATAATTATTGTAAAATTAATTTAGCATCAACCTTTTAACGAATAAAGTATAAAATTGTAACAGTCTTAAATCTTTCCGTTTATAAAAAAGAAACCAGTCAATTTCGAGAGGTCGCAGAAGCAGAACTGGCAGAGAAGCAGACTATATGGTAAGTATCAACTAACAAATAAACACTAACACTTGGGCATCGAAGTTCATGCAACTACGAAGCGCACTAGGTATAGCAAAACCTAGGGGAGAATGAATAAGACGTTAAGCGTACATTAGTTCTCCTTATGCTAAGAGTGCATGATACTTCTTTCTTCTATTAACAAAATTCTCTTCTGAATGTCTAACTATTAACCCATTAAGTTAGACATTCCAACCTGGAATCATCGTTTCAAATTTTAATTCCAATTATACCGTTAGTTTTGAGGTTAAGATACTTCATATCTTAATCTCATGCAACGTCAAAATTCTTAATTATTCGATTTAACACACTTCAACATTAATATACATAATACACAAGCACACATCCAACAAACTTCAACATTAATTAGTCGATTCAACACACTTCAACATTAATATACATAATACACAAGCACACATCCAACAAACTTCAACATTAATTATTCGATTCAACACACTTCAACATTAATATACATAACACACAAGCACACATCCAACAAACTTCAACATTAATTATTCGATTCAGCACACTTCAACATTAATATACATAATATTCAACTGGACATCCAATTAATCTCAACACCATGGTCCAGTCCAATATGGATGGTTCCCAAAAAACCTGGTCCTGATGGTAGTAAAAAGTGGAGACTCGTTGTCGATTTTAGGAAATTAAATAACCAAACAATTGACGACAAATACCCACTGCCCAACATAACGGACATCCTAGATAGTTTGGGAAAAGCAACATATTTCTCGGCTTCCACCAAATCGAAATTTGTGCGCAGGATATACCTAAAACAGGCTTTTCCGTAGAATCCGGGCATTACGAGTTTGTTCGAATGCCCTTTCAATTAAAGAACGCACCCAGTACATTCCAAAGAATAATGGATAATGTATTAGGCGACTTGCAAGGTAAGCAAGTTTTATGTTATATGGACGATATTGTAGTTTTTAGTCCAAACCTACAAGAACGTATGTACCACCTTAAACAAGTTTTCGTCAAACTCCGCCAAGCAAACTTAAAGATATGTACAAGTGGAAAAAACTCTCTTGTTACAGAAAGAAATAAGCTTCCTAGGACATATAGTTTCGGAAGATGGAGTAAGACCAAACCCACTAAAAGTGGATGCTATTGTACAATACCCTATACCTAAAACTGTGAAAGAAATCCAAAGTTTTCTTGGAATCACAGGGTACTATAGGAAATTCATAAAAGATTACGCAAAACTTGCTAAACCATTAACGTCTTGCCTGAAAAAAGGAGCAAAAATTGAACATACTGATGAATTTGTAGAATGTGTAAATAAATTCAAATACATTTTGTCAAATAAACCTAATTACAATTTCCAGACTTCTCAAAACCATTCGTGTTAATTACCGATGCATCAAATCATGCGTTGGGGGCAATTCCTAGCCAAGAGCCAATCGGCTCGGATAAACCAAACTACTCCAAAATTGACAAAGAATATCTAGGAATAGTTTAGGCATGCAAGTACTTTAGATCGTACTTATATGGGCGAAAATTTACGGTCGTGACCGATCACAAACCGTTAATATACCTCTTTAACGTAAAAGATCCCACATGTAAAATGATTAGATGGAGACTTCAGTTAGAGGAATTTGACTTTATTATCCATAAATTAATATGAACAAAACAGTTCATAGTGATTGCATGGACGCAATCACAAATACTGAAAATTACCGGAAAAATTCAGTAGTAATCCAGTGTCAGGATAGTATGGTTACAAACGTATCTGAACTAGCTACTCAGAACGAAATCAATAAACTTGCTTAGATAAACATCGATACCGATACATCGACTGGCAAAAACTCTAGTATTAAGGAAACAAAAACTTCTTTGAATGAATTCAAACACGAATTCAAACACAATTTATAAAACACGTTTTATAATTAAAAAATCAAAATACACCTCGGAAGATATAATATACGTATTAAGTAAATACCTTCGCCAAAAGCATATTACAGCATTATTTTGTAACGATGAGGTATTTCAGCAAATTGATAATGTATATTGCAATAATTTCTCCGACTCAAATCTTAAAATAGTTCGTACAAAAGTTCAAAAAATCGATATTGGCAATTTCTTAAAACAAGCCGAAATCATCATTAACGAGCATAATGAATCTCATAGAGGCATTAGTGAAAATTATGCGAAATTAAAGCGTAAATACTATTTCTGACTAATGCGCGAATTAATATCAAATTACGTCAATTCATGTGAAATATGTAAAACAAACAAATACGAAAGAAACCCAACTAATGTTAAATTTAAAATTTCTCCAACACCCCAAAAACCTTTAGAAATATTTCATGTCGATACCTTTTGTTTAAGGGGATAAACCTTTCTGACCCTAATAGACAAGTTTTTTAAATACGGAATGGTAGAATTTCTGCTGGGCAGGAAAACAATCACCGTAATAAGGGCATTGAAGAGTATTTTTTCTAGAGAAGGGATTCCGAAAGAAATCATATTCGATAATGCAGCAGAATTTACATCAGAATTAATGGAAAATTTTCTAAAATTTTATGACATAAAAATTCACATCACTACAGCAAAATCTTCTACAGGAAATAGCCCTATAGAAAGACTACACAATACCTTAACGGAAATCTGTAGAATAATCTTCACACAAAACAAACGCCTTGAGATAAAAGAACTGTTAGTAGATGCAGTATTAGCCTATAATAATTCAGTGCATTCAACAACAGGTTTAACACCATTTGAATTGCATAGAAGCAATATTGAGGTAAAGAACATACCTATACCCCTATTATGGTTCTCACCTCACCAAGCAGCTCACCTCACCTCACCTCACCACTCTGAGTCGTGCGACTCATATTTTGGTATTATGATTCTCACCTCTTTTTTGGTGAGAGTATGTATGCGGCGCTGCGCGTCATTTGATCTGTTTCTTTATTATCAAGTTGATATTATTGGATTTTGAAAATTTCTGACGTTTTACGTAAAGGTTTTGTGCGTATAGAACTTAATTTTTCTGCGTTTTATATAAATAAATAATTAAATAGGTTTGGGTGTGTTTAATTGTAAACATTTAATTGCAGTTAAATTAAATAATTATATCATAGTTAATATGATAACCAGGGTAGATTTTTTTTTTTTGATGGCGAAATTGAAGAGGAGCAAGGTACCAAATTACTAAAACTAGAAAATCTCTGGGAAATAAATCTGACCCATTCGCCCTTCCGGACAACATAATAATTTTTTTTATAATTATATTACGTACACCATATTATAAATTAATTCCATGCAAAACCATAAAAAATTATATATCTGCAAAAAAAAAACTTAGTGCTCTTTCCTTCCATTTTTATTTATAGTTTTGTTACAAAAAAAACAAAAAAACCATGAACTCACCAAAAAATTGTAGGTGAGGAATTTTGACATTGTACTCACCTCACCTTGACTCACCGCGAGAACGATAATACCAAAATTTCAAGGCGGTGACTTCAAGTCACATTTTTGACGTTTGGTGAGGTGAGGTGAGAACCATAATAGGGGTAAATCTAAATCAGGTTCAACCAAACGAATATCTTGACAAAATGCGAAAAAACTTCGAAGCTCTAAACAAAGCAATTGCGGAAGAAACGCTTAAAAGCAAGAAACAAACGATAGAAAAATTAAACCTCGTAAGGGACGAGCCAAAAACATTCGAAAAAAACGAAATAGTTTTTGAAAGAAATTCCACTAGAGACAAACTAGCACCGAAATACATAAAACATAAAGTCATAGAAGACAAGGATGTTACAGTAACAACAAATAAACGCACGGTGCATAAGAATAAAATTAAGAAATGAATCATTTCCATTTCAGGTATATGTTAATATTACCTCCACAAAACCTCAGTCTTTGTAAATATTCGATCTGAACAACAACCAAGGAGTTATTGGTTTAAACTTAGCAAAAGCAACCTATACGAAATTATTACATATTATAGAATTAGATAATTTAAAAGTCAGCTTGGAAAATATTCAGAGTAATTACATGGAGCTAGAAAATGTCACAAACAAACATAACCTTCCCACTTATCTGCTAGTAACAGCAAAAAGTAAAATTCAAAATCTCCAAACTCAGTTGAACAACATTTTACCCGTATCTAACAACAGATTTAGGAGAGGAATCTTTGATCCTCTAGGAACACTAATTAAAGCTATATCAGGGAATTTAGACAACTACGACTACATCGAAATTAAACACTCAATAAAAGTTCTACAAGACGGAAATTATGCAGTAGTAGAGAAATTTAATGAACAAGTGGAACTAAACCACCAAATGATAGATAGATTTGAAAACGTTACGAAATATGTAAACGAAATGTCAAATCTTTTAGAGGAAATGTTTAAACTACAAAGTAATAACTCATATACTAATTGGGAGAATAAACTGGAATAAAAGTATCACTATATACTAGACTACAATATAGAAACCCTAAAAGATCAAATTCAAGAAATTCATGAAATAGTAACGTTCGCGAAGATAAATATAATTTCAAGATACATAATAGATGGTAGCGAATTAGAATACGTTAAAAATATCTTAAATGACCAAACAATTAATGTTAAATCAGATGAGCAACTATACGCATTGTTAAATTTAAAGGCGTTTTACAATAACACTAATATTGTACTTGTTATTGACATACCACAATTTCATGAAGAAATATTTTCTTATTACTTCATTAAAACCATTCCTATCCTAAATAACCAAAGAATTATAGTAAACTCTATGGAACTATGGAAATTAATAACCCATGCAATTTAGTAGAGAATACATATCATTGCAACATTAACCAGTTATACAGCACTAGTAACAGTTGTATACCTAATTTATTACTGAGCAAAAATTCACAATGCAAAACCACGGAAATTCAGCCAGAGGACGAAATCAGTCACCTGCAGCCCGAACACCTGTATGTTTCATCTAAAGGGGGAATAAAATTTACGTCAACGTGTAACAAAAACGGGGCTATCTACGGAAGGAAGCTACTAAAATTCATAGATTGTACAATCTTCATTAAAAATAATCAGTACACAAGCAATTCAAAACAGAAAGTTCATCATATTACGGTTGTTCAATCATTCGAAGGAGTCAATTTAACTACGAATTTAGAGGAAACTTTCACTTTCGAGAAACTTGAACAATTCAATTTCACGAACGTCGAAAGAATAAACAATATCAGAGAGTCACTAAATAAAACTCACTATGCGGCATCAGCATTCTCAATAATTATGATTATGGCAATCGTAGCAATCTTCTTATATATTTTTAGAAAACTAACGATCAAACTAATTGTCAACAAGGCTGTAACAGTCTTGGAACCAAGACACAACACCACGCGCAGCGCAGTCAGCACATATTTGAACTCTATTGTAAGCATTTTTCTTTTCTTTTTTTTATTAGAATATTATATTACAAAAATTATGTTATTGCATTAAATTCTTAAAGATAAGTAATTCAGAATTAAATCATTAGTTGAAATGTAAAGACGTTTAAATTGGAATACAGGGTCAAAGCTAAGTGATTATTTTATTTTATGTTTGGAAAACGTATCCCTAAGGGAAATCCCAAGAACACTTAAGTAATACATACTTAAACTAAAGGTGCTCTATAGAACTTTTGTTTCAATTTGGTTGTTCAGCCGGGTATGACATAAAATTTAACAGACTGAAGTTAGGATAATAAAACGACTGAACATGACCAATATGTAAAATAGACAACAGCCGAAACAAATTAGCAGTAACATTTAGAAGACAGAAAGTTAAAAAAGATTTCAAAATTACAGTAATAAAATAATTGAGGTGTGGCCAACACATGACTTTCTTTTACGAACAGAGAATTTTGAGAAATTTTTTTTTTGTTTTAAATTTTTAAATTTTTTATATTAAATTTTAATTTTTTATTTTTATTTGTTTTTAATTTTTGGAAACATTTTGTATTAAGTAGTTTTTTGTAAACCTTATACTTTTTAAGGTATTTGCAAAATAAATTTTCTGAACCAAGGGAGTGGCCACTTCCGGTTAGCCGATTTGGAGTAAAATTCACTGGGACCTCCCAATTTATCAAAAAAGCTTAAATCTGAAGTTTCAGTTCGATTGGTTAAACCATCTGGGTTATAGAGAGGACACAGACAGACAGACAGACACCATTTCGAAACCCACTTTTACGGACTCGGGACCTCAAAACAAATAAATCTCTAAAAATCTCAAGGTCCAAAATTTTCATGATTACTATACTTTATTTTACTAGAGTAAAAGAAAGTAAAAGAAGATAAAAGAAAAGTTCACAAACAAAAAATCAAATAACCATTACTTTATAGGCAGATACGCAAATTATTCGTATGTTAGAGAAATGGCATACGGCCTATGCAGTTGGTATTAATACATTCTGCAGTATTCTAAGTCAAATTGCATTATTTGGCGATAGCGGGCCAATAGTCACCGAAACGTATGTTGATGAGAGTATTGACAAAAATTTTTCACGGCCAGCGATGATGAGCAACCTTCGATTTCAAGAGGAAATTTTAACGGGCAACAAAACGTTGGTGAGCAACCTTCTTTCGTCAAGACTTTTAATAATTTGAATTACTGTACGTTTAATTATTAGTTTACGTATAATAATCGCGTTGCTAAACTTGCTAATGCGAAATTGCATTTTACAATAACTTACACAATAAAAATGTATAATTCTCAATTAGCTTTATTCCAATTGTTCTTTACATACGCCATTAAGAAAACTCAAATGTTTAATAATTTATTTCACTTGGATCTCTTCGACGTCTTCAATCCATTCTAAATGAAAATATTTTTCAAAACTTTTACGGTCATACAATCCTTTGTGAGCATCAACTTCAATCATGTCCATTATTTGATAAAGTTCATTCATAGTTTTATCGAATTTGTTTTGCATATTTATTTTCTCTTCTGGTGTTGGTTTTGGATTGCAATCAGTGTAATATCGTATTTTAAGAAATTCGGAATAAATAATTCCCAACTTCGACCGTTCTAAATCATAATACAATTCATTTTCAGGGAAACGTGTTCTTCCTCCATTTAAAATGTTAGATCCAATTGAGAGAACGGATATACTACGGTAATGTAAATTTGACATTGGAAATGAGGTATACGTTCTCAAAGCACGATACAAATTTAATAGTTCCGTGCCAGTCACAAATATATGATCTAATATTGCTTGCTTTGGAACATACATTTTGTAATTTGTCTGAATTTCTGAAACAATACCGAAACATTTAAATTATTTTAATATAAAAAAAAAAAATGTTTATTTTACCTATTTGTAAAAATTCAATGCAGGCACATCTAAGCAGAAGCTACACAACCAATTTTTATTGAAATTCGTAAAACTATTTTATTTCCTTCATTCACATTGAACTAACCTCCTTGAATATTTCTTACGAACTGGCATATTTAACCTGATAATTGGACACAGGTAAACAATGTCATATTGTAATTATAATTTGCCTGGTAGATTTGCTAGCCACTCCATCACCAATGTTTGAATTTTCACCTTTTTTACCCTCTTCTAAATTATTAATATTTTTTTATATTAAAAAGAATAAAATATCTTGGAGGGAGTAAAAATAGATGACGAAAATTCAAAAATCCTTGATTTCGGCGAGCAAATTTGTCTCTTGAACCCACCATAAATATGAAACCAAAGAATATTGTGGTAATAAAACGATAAAATATTGAAATTAGGAGAATGAACAGATGTGAGGCACTAAACAAAAAAAGGAACAATGTTAAATTATGGATTAGTACAACAATAAATAGATAAAGATGGTCAGTTAAATCTACAGGTAATTTAAAGTGAAAAGGCGTTACTGCATTTTATATTTTATTACTCTGCTAAAAACTAATTTAAAAAATAGAACATGTGTGAATCATCTTCGACTCTTTGAAATTCAATAAATTTTCTTATACTACTGTATTCCCCTGATTTGAATAATTTGTGTTTTTTAGATTTAAACTTATCAAGAAATCAAAAACAATTAAAGCTTTGACTATTTAATAAATGGACGACCAGCCTAATGACAGTTACATATGTTTTTCAAATAAAACTTGTATCCAACATCTTCAGCGACTATGTACGCGTTTGGGTGGCAAAAATAAAAACTAAGAGACTGTCAACTTTTATTACTATTTAATTTTTCGTTAGATGATTGACAACACATTGCTTACAAAACTCTTTATAAATTTATTCAAATTCAAGTACTCAACTGTAAATTTGTATCATTTCTCCAACTTTATCTGTAGAGGTCACCTTTTAAAGTTTATTTTCGACACATAGTTTGTAACTTGGACGAATAATTTTTATTACATAAAACTTAATTGAAAATTGATAGTGTTAGCTTGATAAATCATTTAAGAGGAGACAAAGCATACTCATTAATTGAACATTTGCCAGTTTATGCTCAAAATTATCAATTAGCATGGGACACAATCTATTACAAAGCTATTTATGAAATTAAACCAATAACAAAAAATTCATCTATGGTTGTTCCGTCTTGCGATCTAATTTTAGTTCATTATTTAACACAATAATTAGATAGAGCTTGACGTTTTACAGTAGTTAAGATAAGTTATGCAAATACTCAACTAAAATTCGCTAAATTTATTGAAATATTACAAAATAGAGAACCATTGCTGGAAACTCTAAATCCTTATGATGATTCGAATTAATAATAATAATCGACAACCATTTAGAAAACCTTCAACCAATTTAAAATAAACGCATCATAACAATTCTAAAGCATCGGATAGGATCATCTACTTTTGTTTCAGCACCTTTAAAATGTAATGCAATAATACGCTTCGATGCACTCCTTGTTTGGTGGAATCCCACAGTGTTCGCGATTGTCGTCGCTCAATAATCAATTTTCAGATTCGAAGGGCATATTGTTTCGAATGTTGAATCTTCACCAATTGCAGAATCAGGTGACGTTTATGGTACGCATTCTGTTCTCTTCGGTACATAAATGGCATTAAATTATACGCTAGAGCCTTATTAGATTGTGAACTGTGTTACTCATCGAACTTGCACTTTGTTGGAAATTAAAAAACATCCTATATGTATTGGTGGCGAGATTACCTCGATTCATCATATGGTTATTTTGACAATTGTCACACGAACAACGAAATTTTGCGCAACAATTGAATGTCTCGTTATACCTAAAATTGTGGGCCACTTGCCTGTAACGACAAATTAACTTAAACCTCCATTTATTACGACGTAATATCGAACTCATTGATCCACAGTTGGAAATGAAAGTGTTCTAGGCTACGTTGTGATTGAATCGTCTGTATCAGTGTCAATGCATGGTGTAGTTGAAAACACGGTGGATTCAAAATGTGAACCGTCTCTTCAAGGTTTAGATAAAATAATCCGAAAGTTTTGCGAAATAAATACATCGGGTTTTGGTAATATGATGTCTCTTGAGGAACAAATATGTGAAGTGCACTATAATAATATATATTCTGAAACTGAAAATATTGATATTTTAGCTGTATTATTGAATTATTATTGAATTTGCAAACATGAAATTTATAAATAATATATTAAATTCAGGAATGAATACTTATCAATAGAGCATATGTCAGTAGTAGAGTCTTCCAAATTTCGTTAAATGACTGTTTAAGAGTTGGTCCCACAGTGCAACAGAAGTTATTTTCAATAGTTCTTCGACATAGGAAGCACGAATATACCTTTTCTGCGGATATCGCCACAATGTACAGGCAAATAAGGCTTAACGAGCAAAATAATTTAGAAACAGGTACATATGCTTTAGCCAGTGCGCCATATTTAGCCACAAAAACTCTTCAGCAACTTTCAATAGATGAACAAACATCGTTTCCAGAAGCAAGTAAAATTTTAATTTAGATCGTGCCATCAAACTAAAATCTGAATTGAAGGCTTTGTGAAATACTGGTAAATTTGAGTTAAGAAAATTTTGTTCTGATCACGTCGAATTGTCAGAAAAGGAATCACCGTCGCAAGTTGCGCTGATCTTGTAGTTAATTTAGAATACAAAACATGATCACCTGGACATTTCCTTTCATAATAAATTGTACTTATGAAACGAATTGTTCTTTCGGAAATTGGCCAGTTATTTGATCCACTAGGATTCTGTTCACCAATTATTATTATTGGGAAACTTTTCATGCAAAGATAATGGTCCACTCGATTGATTGATTAGGATGTACGGCCAAGCATTATAGCAGGAACTCCCGGACTCCCGGGCACATACCGTACACCCGTTTACACTTAACAAAACCGAAGGATAGGATAGGATTATTAGTTGGGACAGACTCGGCCCGGTTACAGACACCTAAGCGATCGATAGTTAGTAAAAATAGTTAGGGCAGGACAACACAATTTCTAAACTACAGCTTATTTACTACTTATTGATGCTGAAGAGTTGATTCAAGCTAAAATGTAGTTCTGAAACTTAGGATTCATTTTAATCCATATAATAATGATTAATTCTGGAACTACAGTGCCTGGCCATATTAGTACGAATGTTGATTTTATTTTAATTCTTTGAAATTGTTAATGATTATGATATATTATAAAAACTCAAAATGTAAGTTTGAAAAATATTTATTTAAATATAGTTTATTACAAGAAATTTTTATTTTAAATTCAATTCAGGATTTTCTATATGGTTTAATTGACCTTAGTCAAATTTTAATATTTTGTTAAGTTGCCTATGGCCTTTATAAGTGCTTCCACACATCGGGGCATGCTCTTTACACACCCTCTAGCGACTTCAGCGATATCCTGGTGCCATACCGTAATAAGGCGTTCAATAAGCTAGGTCTTGGTTGTTATTAGTTCTTCAGGGATTCCCCTTTTAGTCTGCCGTATAGATGTAATTTAAATGTCAAAACGGAAAACATGAAAGTGGTATGTCGCCATCTATGAAATCAAACACAATTGCAGTTTTTTTCAGTCATAGATAGTGTTTTAAGAATCGATAAATCCAAAAATTATATATAATTGAAACATTCATACTAATATGGCCAGGCACCGTATGTTATATTTTGAAAATTGGATTATTTATTAGCAAATTAAGAAAGAGACCCTTTTAAATATTCTTTAAAGCAAAACACAATATGGAGACTTTCCCAATTCTAAGCTAAAAATTCTAAAAGAATGTTTAAAAATTAAAAATTTAAAAGCTACGACTATAAAATTAAACTTAAACTAATCAGCAATTTCCTACATATCTAGAAAAAATGAAATTAATAATGTTGAAGTTAATTATTTTGAACAAATGCAACAAAAGATTAGAATTACCAATAATTTAGTTAAGTACTATAAGTATATACAGTCATAAATATTCACATAAGAACACGTACCTGCGTCCAAAACACATGATTTGTACAAAAAACTAGGTCTGCCACCAAAACAAAAAGTCCACTGCACTGCCACTGCATGACCGAACAATACGTTTTCAAACCAACAAGACCCTAACGGCACTCTATAGAAAAAAAAATGTACCAAATAAAACCCAGAGCAATCTAGTGAAACATCCGTACAAAAACAGTAGACAGAAACGCGCCCCCACCACCCTTAGATGAGACCCCTTTCAATTTTCCCGACTTGCTCCTATCCATTAAATACTTTACAAGGCCCAGAAAACGCCCGGATTACAACCTGAATTCACTACAGCAATCCCAAAGCGAAAGTTTCCGAACGAAGAAAAAAAATCCCTATCAGAAAATACAAAGAACCTATCGACCACCAACTGTGGTCCACAACTACCCAAAAAAAGGTCAAAGTTATGGCCTATAAAAAAACAAAGGAAATAGTAAGCCTTCAACTATCAAATAGAGAAAATAATGAAGGAAGCGACACGCAACAAATCAACCGCAAATCAAATAAAAGAAACGTTGGGACCATCCGCCACAAAACAATACATCGTTCGAGTACCAGGAACGACAAAAAATATCAAATGATCGAAACCGCAAAGTAAGGCCAATTCAACCCATAACCATATCAAAAATCGGCCACTGCCCACCGAGCGACACACGCGCTTTAAGGTCGAACGACAAAAAGCGATTTTCTAAGATTTTCTCCTACGCGTAACCTCCCCACTATTCCCCATCCAAGAAACGGACAGCCCCACCACATCATTTGTTACCTTTTTTAAGCCACAACTTGAACCTTCCACTAGATAGCCGCGGACCACAGACGATGATCGACCAATCCTAAAAGCAATCTGGCTAACAGTAAGTCCTTCCTCCCTAAAACCATAATGGAGACTCCTTCTTCACCACTCAGAAACCCTCTTCTTGGCACAGCTACAATAAATAAAAATTACAACGTAAGCCACCCTCCAAGCTTCGCAAACTATCCATCCACTGGACAAGATCGAATCAAAACAATCAAAAAAATTCGCGAATAAAAACAACAAAAACACGCTTCTGTCTGTCGCTCCCACACGAATGGTCAACCAAACTACACCAAACTTCATTCAATACATCTCCCCGCCTGCACAAAGCACCGCTATATGGTCCTATCGGTCCACAAAAAAATCCTAAAAGCAATCTGGCTAACGGCTAACAGTTGAAGTAATTCCGCAAATTTTCACAATCACACTACTCCTCAACTTTAATAAATTAACTGATAACATCCTACATGACAACAATTCCTTCCATTTATCTCCATTTCTACTAACAAACACAACTCTTAACGATGTAATCTATAAAACCTTCAAAACTCTGAAAAGTACCACTCAACAGTTAAAAATTACTAAGAGTATACGTAATTAATATCTGATTAATATCTCTGAAAATGAATATCAAATTAATCGACTATTCGTTATTTGAAAGACAGCGATCATCAATATTTCAAATTACATATATTTAAAACTTATAAACAGTAGACTAGATCTCCGCCGCAACATTTACCATTACCAATTAAAAAATACAAGTCAGTAAAATAATAAATCAATGAAAGGAAATTGATAAATTATACCGTTGCAACCTAAACTTCAAAAAATCCATTAATTAATTAAGTTCAATACATAATTCCACGTTGTTCACATTCATTGAATCAAAATTTAGCATGCATAAATAAATACGTCATTATGTGTTGCAAACCAAATCTAAGTTCAACTCAAAATTAATAGTTCTATATTAGTATTTTATTCATATAATTTAGTTAATTTATAATCTTTTAATATTAATTAAATTAATTTAATATAATTAATATAAAAATTAATCATACCTAAATAAACTATTTTATATGGATTATATATGGCAGTTTCCGATTCCACTCAAACTTACTCGATTATACGAAGTATAAGAATCCTATTTGAGTCGAATACATTAAAATTTTCGTTGTGTTTGTATAGTTCATGTTTTATAAAGCAGTTGTTTTATCAGTAAAGCCGCGGCTACACGAATGGAAAATGTCGACCAATATTGGCCCAATGCGATTTGTCAAATATTGGACAAATGTTGGTGCAATAAAATTTGACTGTCTACACGATGTGCCCAATATTTATTTTTCGAATGGCTCCCAATATATAACCAATTTTGGTGGTTTATATATTGATATTTATCACTAGTTGTCACTACTAGTCATGTCATCGCAATTCAAACGTCAGCAGAAAAGATAAACACGATTGGTAATCCGAGAAGGACAGTTGCATTTGTTCAACAAACATACAATTCAACATAAATATCCAGAATGCTGTGTAATCAATTTAGTTAGATTAACATAAGGTTATAAATAAGTAAAAACATAAATGTAAAATTAGTCGTAATTGTGCTTTTAAATGTAAATGAATAAAACTGTCGAAATAAATTTTTTTTTATTAAGAAAGTGCATTGCGTACTCATAATTGGAGCAGCCGTACAGACGGAAGTTTAGTTCAAGTGTAGTGAAAACAGTGCCGAGATAGTGAATAAAAACTCCCTCACAGTGATTTCGTCGGAATAAATTTCGAGTTGTTATGTGCAAGTTCTAAAGTAGTTATAAAGGGAAAAATAAAGAAACGGAACAGATTTTTTTTTTTTGACGTCCTGGACTGAAGGTGTATACCGTCCAAGGGAATTGAGGATCACGCCGTCCGCACTACAATTGAATACTTCCGGAACCTATAAACCACGAGCAGTAGCATGTTCTGCCTGCTAGAAGGGTAAGAAATTTAAGTTTAAATTTTAAACCATATACAAACTTATTCAACTACCAGTGAATAATTGAATCTCTTCACTGCAAAATAAAAGGCAACATCACGCACTACGAGGTAGACGCGAAAAAGACGGAAAAATATTATAAAATTAAATTCAACCAGATTTATTTTGTGAACCAAAAGGTCTCAAAATCACAAATCAATTAAATAACAAGTTCAAGTGAATCATAATCAATTTCGTAAAAGTTTTTTTTCGATAGTGAAAATTGTATTTAAGGGAATTGAAAAAAATAGAATCAAATTCAAAATTTCCCGAAACAGAAAAGAAAAACTAAGTGATAACTTTATCGCTAATAGGCGTATAAAATTAACAGAAACCAATTCCATTGACGAGATGACGGAAATGGAACAAGTCATGGCTCAACTAAACGCAATAGCGGGCCAGTTAACCTCGCTTAGCCAAAAACAAAACGAGCATGACCAGGTATTGACATACCTAAACCAAAAAACGAAAGCACAAACACAGCCTCCACCAGTAACTTCGAACGAAAACCGTTCAAACTTAGATCTATTTAGGATACCAGACCCTATAAAGTCAATCCCTTCCTTCGATGGAAATCGAAGACAAGTAAATTCTTGGCTAAAAACAGCCGAGGAAACGCTTCAAATGTTTGAACCTCTAGTTCCCATGCAACAATACCGAATGTACATCCAGGCGGTAAAAAACAAAGTGGATGGAAAGGCGAGGGACATATTATGTCTAGCCGGAGGCCCTGAAACTTTCTTAGAAATGAAGGAAATCTTGATTGAAGCCCTAGGCGACAAACAAGAACTTTCCTATTACAAGTCCAAATATGGGCAAACAAACAAGTTGAAAATATGTCGGTACAAAGCTACCATAATAAACCAAAGGAGATCGTCCAAAATATAAAGACACTCGCTAAACAAAACAGCATTTATAACAATTCGTGTCAAGCCATTTCCACATTTATAGAAGAAGACGCTTTAGCTGCCTTCATTTCTGGCTTGAGGAAGCCTTACTTCGGGTTCGCACAAGCAGCGAAACCCAAAACACTAGAGGAAGCAAGGAACTGAAAAAAACCTATCATGACTAATCAGTACACTCCAAAAACAAACCAAATGGCACCAAACCAGCCAAAATTCAACCATTTTATACCGAAACCAAAGGATGTCAAAGAGTTCAATTATAGGAAACCCAATGGGCCAATTCAAGACACGGAAACGCCGTTGTCCATCGACTTTTCATCAAGATCAAGAAATACTCTCAATAGAAGAATTATTAATAATCACGAAACAACTCAGAGTGAGGAAACATCAAATGAAATACTAAATTCCGAGAATTTAGAAGACATCGAAGACCTATATCCAGAAAATTTTCAATCAGACCTAAGTTCAGATACGGAGGACTAATCTTCTTACCGTATCTAATCTGTCGAAATCACGACAAAACAAAAAGTTTAAAACTATTAATAGACACCGGTGCTAATAAAAATATTATTAGTCCTAATATAATCCCAGAACATCTATTAGAATCTCAGTCAATTAAAAATTTTTTAGGTACTCAGAAATCGAACAGAAAAGGCAAATTAAATCTCATTAGTATTATGAATTAGAGTTCCGTAATTTGTTTGATGGAACTCTCGGGTCAGAAACAATGGCAGAAATGCAAGCGAAAATCGACTATAAGTCCAGCACCATATCATTGAATACCCATAAATTTAAATTCTACCGATATTATCCGGCAGAAAATTTTTACCATCATGCGGTAACACTCGACACCTCACAAAATGGAGACTGGGTAATACCAAAGTATGAAAAGATAAACGATGAGGTAACAATGCAACCTGGTCTTTATAGAGCCAATAATTTTAGAAAAGTTGTTAACGTACTAACCAATAACCCAACCCCACCTACAAAACTGCCTAAACTTAAAATTGAAGTTAATAATTTTAGTACATTAGAACCCGTACCAGTCTATTGTACAACCTTAATTGACAAACAAGGAATTCAAGATCTAATTAGAACAGAGCACTTGAATGAAAACGAAAAGAGCGTTCTAATTAACACAATCCATAGAAATCAAAATGTTTCATTAAAACAGAACGAAAAGCTATCGGCAACTACAATGATAAAGTATAAAATAGTCACAAAGGATGAAACCCCAGTATACACTAAAACGTACAAGTACCCACACTGCTTCAAAAACGATGTGGAAGACCAAGTGCAGGAAATGCTGGATAGTGGTATCTTTCGAAATTCGAGTGGCCCATACTCATCTCCAGTCTGGGTAGTCCCAAAAAAGGCTGCCTCGGGAACAAAGAAGATTAGGGTCGTCTTAGACTACCGAAAATTAAACGAAAAAACGGTAGATGACAAATTCCCTTTACCCCAGATCGAAGAAATTCTGGATAACCTTGGCAAATCAGTGTATTTTACTACACTGGACTTAAAGTCAGGATTCCATCAAATATCTATGGACGCAAAATCACAGGAGAAAACCGCCTTCTCAACAGACCAGGGGCACTTTGAGTTTTCTGGAATGCCTTTCGGGTTGAAGAACGCTCCTGCCACGTTCCAACGGGCAATGAATAGTGTATTATCCGGTTTAATAGGTAATATTTGCCATGTTTACCTAGACGATATCATCATTGTAGGGCAAAATTTGGAGAATCATATAAAAAATCTAGAGACGATACTCAAGAGACTATCGCAATTTAATTTGAAAATTCAATTAGACAAATGCGAGTTTCTAAAGCGAGAAACCGAATTTCTAGGACATGTGATTACCCAAGAAGGAGTAAGACTCAACACGGATAAAATCCAAAAAAATCTTGAATAGCCACTACCAAAGAATGCTAAACAAATTAAACAATTCCTTGGATTGTCGGGTTACTACCGCCGGTTCATCAGAGACTATTCAAAAATTACTAAACCGATGACAAAATATCTAAAAAAAGACGAGTTCATCAATATCAATAATCCAGACTATGTAAAAGCCTTCGAAACCCTAAAAGAAATCCTGTCTACGGACGAAATCCTAGCCTATCCGGATTTTACGAAGCCATTCAATCTCACAACAGAAGAATAGTGGCAGACGCCCAACAGTAGCAGCCAATGACAAGAAAATTAACGTCAATGAAAATATAGATAACACTTCACGTGAATCTAGAGAAATCGCAGAAAATATTTCTGGAAATAACCAGCGACATAGAGACAGTTCATTCCGCCTATACGTCGGATGATTACTTCATACATTTTTCGGACCGACCTATAAATTATCAAAGGAATCAAATAATTTTCAAAATATCTAAAATCGACACAGTCATATCAGAAGAAATATTTCCTAAATTCACTAGAATAATAATTTCAAAACCATCGTTTGAGAAGAACGAGATTACTGAAATCATAAAAAAATTTCATAATGGCAAACAAACAGCAATTTTAGCGCCAAAAACGCTGTACCAGAAAATCCAAGATTCATTCAAGGAAAATTTCTCACAAAAAGGACATTTCGTCTTCACTACCAAAATTGTCGAAGATGTAACGAACGAAAATAGGCAAAACAGTATCGTCAGTAAAGAATACGAAAGGGCCCATAGAGGGATAAGAGAGGTAGAAAGTCAAATTAGACGATCCTACTTCTTCCCAAATATGACCAATAAAGTCAAAACCTTCACTAATGCATGTAACATCTTCAATACGCATAAATATGATCGGAGACCGTATAATATAAAAGTATCTCCACGACCCAATACCGATAAACCTCTAGAAAGAGTACATATCGACATCTTCTCTATCAATAAAATTAATTTCCTGTCGATAATAGATGCCTTTTCAAAACATCTCCAAATGGTACCGATCGATTCAAAAAACCTAACAGATACAACAAAAGCCTTGACAAAGTATTTCACCCTATTCGGAATCCCTAACAGTATTATCTCAGATAATGAGACAACATTTCAGTCAACCCAATTTAGAGAATATCTAAACAGACTAAATGTCAAATTGGAATATGCGTCCTCTTCAGAATCAAATGAACAAGTTGAGAAAACCCACACAACTATGTATTATAGAAATTTTCAACACAAACAAAGAAAAACTCCCAAAACCTAACACTCAAACTGCAATAGAATTAGTAGTGGCATTGTACAATAATTCCGTACACTCCTCTACAGGCTTCACGCCGAACGAAATAATTTTTAACCAAAACAACTTAAGGAACCCGAAAGAAATACAAGATCAAGCTGACCACATTTTCAAAAATGTAATTATCAAATTAGAAAAAACCACAAATCGGATGAAAGAACAAAATAAAAAGAAAGAAGAACCCCCAAATTTAACAGAAAAACAAATAATTTATTTGAAACCTAACATTAGATCTAAAAACCAACCAAGGGGGATAGAAACTCAAATTAAAGACATAACAATTAACACATTTAAAACCAATAGAAATATTAAAAGAAATAAAAAGAAAATTAAAAGGATTAAAACTCATTAAATAATTTTTTTTTCTCTCTTCTCACTATATTACAGAAAATGTTTTCAATATTAAAACTAGCAATTATAATAATTATATTGAACAAATTGTATTGTAACGCCAAAAAATTAGAAATTAAGAATTTACATGAAGATCCGATATTGTTGGTAAAATAAATAATTGTAAATTGCAAATAGGCAACATAAAAATTATTCACCCAATAAACTTAACAAATTTAGAGAACACATTAGAATCAATAAACAAATTTCTAAACTGTAAAGTAAATAATAATTTAGAATTGTATAGCATTCAAAAATATAAAAAACTAAGAAACAACTTCCAACAAATTAAGCCTCCAAAACCTATAAGGCATAAACGCTGGGATGCACTCGGGTCAGCTTGGAAGTGGGTAGCAGGCAATCCAGATGCCCAGGACTTACGATTAATTAACACAACAATGAATACACTGATAAACGAGAACAACGCACAGTTCCGGATAAACGAACAGATCAATGAACGTATACAGTCAATCACAAATACGGTAAACAAAGTGATAACGCAATCCAACATGGTTAATAGAGTACTTATGACAGAATTGGATATGGTAACAACCATCATTAATATCGACACAGTAAACTACATTCTCGAAGACATACAAGATGCAATAGTAAGAACAAAGGTAGAATTAACAAGCAACAAAATATTGTCTCTAAAAGAAATCCTTTCAATGAAAGAGCTACTTCAAGACCAGGGGATCAAAATAACATTACCCGACGAAATACTCCAGTACACAACGCGGATTCCTTAAAATCCATATTGTTGGAGGAATGGCAAAAAATTCCAACCGAAATATCCACAAAGTTGGTCGAGTCAATGCCGAGTAGGTTAGAAGCAGTTCTCAAATCAAAAGGGAAACAGACGAAGTATTAATATGGTCTTTTTAATTAATAAATTAAATAATGTTGGATCTGTACACTTTTTTTTGACGCTTAAAAAATGAAATATTTTTTGTTATGTCTTTTATGGAATTTTTATTGTTGTTTTTTTTATGAGTTTTGTTTGTCATTTAATAAGGTACGAAGTACCAGTTAAATATATGCCCTAGTTTTAAACATTAAAGAATAATAGAAGAAATTATTTAGTTTCAAATATATAACATTGAGGTGTACACTTTTTTTTGACGCCCACAGTAAATATTTTCATACAATCTTCCATGTGCGTAACAGGTGACATACCAATGTGAACATGTTTTCATTATATTACATACACATAATACCCTTATAGCGAACATAATCCAATTATATGCATATAGATATATTCAAATATTAAAACTATGTACATATATGTAAAAAATGAATGCAAATATTCCTAATTCTACAAACACATATGTATTAAGCTTCATGAATATATTTGTGTCAATTGTACATAAAATAAAATACCAAAATATGTTTAAGTATTAGTAAAAATAAAATAAGACATGAAAATTAACTGCGTATATCAAATTGAGTCAATTTTAATTTTAATTCTACAATCTCTTCTCTTTATGTACAATCACACAAATATTAAAATCAAAATCATGCAATTAATCAAGAAATCAAGAAATTTGATTTCTTTCACTATAAATTCAAAACATTGCCTGATAAATGCATCCCGGTGGATTACATTTTCCACCTGCCAGAGGATATAAATGTCTGTTCTATATTCGAAGTGTTGATCGTAACGGAAATTATAAAGTCAATTTCTTGTGTTCTAACTGACGTTTTGCTCCCTTAAAAAAATTAACAATACAACGGAAGAATTATACGCAGCGTTTACGGAGATCACCTTATTTAGGATTCACTCGATTCCAGACAACTTTTCTACATTGGTTGGCACCAGAATTTCACAAATTCAAGATGATTCATCAATATTGGATTGGCATTATGTACCGAGCAACGAAAATCCGTCCGATCATGTATCGCGCGGAACTATGCCAACTGAGTACCTAACAATCGATAATTGGTATAGTGGTCCACCATTTCTATAACAACATATAAATGATTGGCCGGAACATTTCGTTTTTCATTTACAATAAACGTAATAAGCCGCAGAAATGAGCCTTTAAGCCTAGTTGAATTAAGGGAAATGTTAGATTGATTAGTTAGAATCGTGAAAAAACTTTTGTCAACAATAAAAGTAGCTTAAAATCGATTATCACCATTTATAAATTCAAACAATATTCTTCGTGTAGGTGGTCGGATTGATAAGGAAGATCTACCCTACAATCAAAGGCATCCAATTTTATAACCTCAAAATCATAGTTTTTCTCATTTGTTAGTGCGCCGAGAGCATGAACGTTTGCTACATGTGGCTCTGTGGCAGTTAAGTATGCCATCTATCAAAGGAACCTATAGTCAACAAACACTTTGTTCAGGCGGTTTGGTGAATTTGATTGAATTCTAAAAAATGTCGCGTTAGCTGCGAAAACAATTTTGCAGTTAGATAAAAATGGTAGAAAAATAAATTAGTCGATATACCAAGTGGGAAATAAAAAAAAAATAATTTGAATACAAAAAAAAAATGTTTACATTATTAATTTTTTGTTGAATGTTAATTAATTCATGTAATTTCTAATATGCTACCGGTGATTAGACCATTTTAAATGTGTTTTTATTAACACGAGAAGTATATTAGTATTTACGAACAATCAGAAATAGAGCTGTGTGAATGTCGTGAAGAAGAAAAAATTGTAAGAGAATTTATCTGTATTAGGATGATTCGCTAGTACATAACGCACAGCACATTCTGTATATATAGAATGTAAATTGTGGTATAATCAGTCCAGTCGCCGCGGCCTGATGAGAAGATTGATTTTTTCATAATCATAAGCTCATCAGTTCGAAAGTGGATTGAATTCTCTTACAATCTTCGGAACGTATTAAAATCATATAAATTAAAAAATTAAATAAATAGAATTCGGTCTATTAGTCAATTTCGTTGAATGATTATTCGTAAATGCTAATATACTTCTAGTGTTAATAAAACACATTTAAAATGGTTTAATCACCGGTAGCATATTAGAAATTACATGAATTAATTAACATTCAACAAAAAATTAATAAAGTAAAATAAATGTAGTTCTTTGTTATAATGATTATAATTAAAAAATCAATATTACAAAATATAAAATAAAGTCGGTGTATATTCTTTGTTTGATCAACATACGACAAAGAAGAAACTATCCACGCATCGGAGAAAATTCTCATCCAACGGTGGATATATATTGTGCGCTGCAACAAACTCATCCAGCGACCACAAATAGGTGAACCCGACGTGATCTGAAGGCCGGTAAACAATCAGTTACCGTCTCAGATTTAAAGGCAAACCGCATACCATTACAGGCCGCAGGCACGCTAAACGAGGAGCCTGGCGCCGCAGTTATTATTATTTTTCGTTTTGTTATCGCACGTTGCAGTAATATTCCAATAAGCCCCAGGCACGCTATAAGGAGAGCCTGGCGCTTCCTGATATTTAAACTAATACAGCGAGCCAATTCTACTGGGTAATATTGTTCCAGACCGATCCAGTGAAACGGCTATTCCGAGACACCATCAGAGAGCCGTCGGCAGATTTTATTGAACGAGCTGACACAGCTATACGTCAGTTCAGAAATTTTAATAGATAGCAGCCGGCGGAATTCATTCAACAGGTGAACCTAGTTTCAAGCCGAAACATTCAAACGGCAAGTCTCAAATTAAACAATAGGAAGCAGCAACGGTCAAGCAAACCAGATCGACCAGAAAGCAAATCGTCTACTTGCCGTCTGTCCAATCACCGATCTACCGTATTCAACCGACGAAATATGCAGTGAATCATCAATTTGTTGATTCATCAACAAAAGAATCAAGGTGACCAGCTTGTTCGAACCAGTCCAGCATCAAGCAACCCGGAGAACGAACGGGAGTTTTATTTTTTGGTTACTGCTAAGAAGAACCATAGGTAAGAAGAACCATAGATAAAAAAAACAATCTAATTCACCAAACCACCTGAAGTAAGTGGCTAGTAAAAGCCTAAGGACGTTACGGTTTGCCGAATTTAGATTTTATTGGTTTCTTTTCTGTGTTGATTTTTCGCGTAGACGTTTTTCACATTTTTGTTGTTATTTATTTACAATGGTTTTTGTTCGTGGTCGCCTTTGGTATTAATTTCAAGGCAGATCTTTATTGAACACAGTGAAATAATCAACAAGATTTCCCCTCACTGGGTGCATGGTGATTTTCGACTCATACTATTCGCCGCTAGCCAAAATTTTGTTAAGTGAATCCAAATAATTAATTAAGTTTAGTGTAAGTAACAACATCGATTTCGCGATGACTTCAACCAGCGTTTCAAAGGAGCATAATCCGGATTCGATTGACGAAGCAGGAGAAACTCGTTCAACAGCCGGTCTACAAGCAAGAATACTAGAAGATGTTAGACAAGCACTAAACGGAGACGCAACCGATCACGTACCACCACCGTCGACAAGTTCGACGCAACCATCGTCAGGATCGATATCCATAGTTAATCTGAGACTAATTCCCCTGAATACACAGGATCCGCGCATATGGTTTCACGTAATAGATTCACTATCGGCAAAGAAATTAGCAGAATTGGCAGACCGAGTGCTCGAGACCATGTCGCAAATACACGTGATGTCCGTTGCGGCGCCAATGATGCAAAACAACGAGCCATCGCTCTCGAATCAAATTAGCGAGAATATGCGACGCCTTGATGAAATAGATCGCAATCACCGCCGAAACTGCTCGCAGAGCAACAATCGGGCGCGGAACCACTCAAGCAACAGGGACCCTTCATCTAACCGAAAAGCTACACCTGTACGTGATGATCTACCGCGCGTGTGTTTTTTCCACTATAGGTTCAAAGAGGCCGCCCGTAATTGCAAGCCAAACTGTCCAAATTGGGCAGAATTCAAAGCAAAAAATTATCAGACGGCAATTCACGTGGTCATTTATAGTAGTGGAGGTAACAACGCGAATAATCGGAGCAGACTTCTTGAAACATTCGGGCCTTCTAGTTGACATACAAAGCGGTCGATTATTAGATCCAAAAACGTCGTTATTTGCTGTAGCGTCGAAAACTCTGGACGAATCACCTACGGTTCGAGTGATAGATTCCACGGGGAATGATGCTCGAGTTTTACCGCTGCTAACGAAATTCAAAGCCATAACCCATGAAATACAGACAACTGGACAGGCAAAGCATAAGGTAACTCATAATATAATAACACGCGGTCCACCTGTATTCGCCAAACCGAGAAGATTGAGCGCAGAGAAACTGGAGATCGCACGAAAAGAATTTCAGTACATGGTCGACCAAGGCATTTGTAGGCGCTCCGATAGTCCATGGGCAAGTCCGTTGCACCTAATACAGAAAAAGAATGGCGACTGCGACCTTGCGGGGACTATCGGGCGCTCAACAACGTTACAGTGCCAGATCGATATCCGATTCTCTATAAGCAGGATTTTACGCACCAGCTGGAAGGAACCTAAATTTTCTCCACCGTTGATCTTGTTCGCGTCGACCACCAAATCCCAATCGAGGAGTCCGATGTCGCAAAAACAGCAATCTCCACGCCGTTTGGCTTATACGAGTTTACGCGCATGACTTTCGGGCTAAGGAACGCGGGCAACACCTTGCAACGCTTCATGCACTCGATCCTACAAAACCTGTACTTCTGTTTCGTTTATCTAAACGATGTGTTAGTGACATCCAAAACAATGGAAGAGCATTTAAAACATCTTGAGATATTTTTTCGAGGTTGAGCGACGCCGCCCTAGTGATAAACACTGAGAAATGCCATTTCGCAAAGACGCGAATCAAATTTCTGGGGCATGAGGTTACTCCAACTCTAGAGGAAATCAAACCTCTCCCTGAGCGTATTGCAGATATCGCTAAGATGACTCTGCCTAAAACGGTGAACCAATTACGTCGATTTTTAGGAATTATTAATTTTTATAGGGGATTCATCACCAATGCAAGTAGGAGTCAAGCTGTACTTAACGAATATCTAAAGGGGAGCTAGGAGAATGATACGAGAGTAATCGGAGCAACATTATTGGTCCACCCATCATCGACAGCAAGATTGGCATTGATGGTGGACGCGTCCGATACGGCAATTGGAGCGGTAATCCAATAGTGGGGGAAAAGCGACAAGGGGGGATGGCAACCTCTTCAATTTTATTCGATTAAACTGACCGCCACGCAGCAACGTTATAGCGCATACGACCGGGAACTATTAGCCGCCTATTTATCCGTTAAACGTTTCAGACATTGTATCGAGGGTCAACTCTTCACCTTATTCACGGACCATAAATAAATAATCTACGCATTCAACCAAAATTTAGTAAAGGCTTCGCCACGACAATTCCGGTATCTGGATTTTATAGGTCAATTCACCACCGACATCCTGCACATTTCAGGTTGCAATAATGTAGTAGCAGATGCACTTTCGCGTGTGGTGAGCATACATATCTCCGAATCCATCGATTCGGGCCACTGCCGATTTCGGAGGGCGGTGTATATTCTTTGTTTGATCAACATACGACAAAGAAGAAACTATCCACGCATCGGAGAAGATTCTCAGCCAACGGTGGATATATATATTGTGCGCTGCAATAAACTCATCCAGCGACCAAAGGTCTACAGGCCATTTTATACTGTTCATATTAGACAAAATTATTGGATTATTAATGGTAGAAGTTTATGTCGTAAAATATGTCATGATTGCATCCGCTGTTTTGGAATATGTCCAAAGAGTATCCAGCAACGAATGGGTGATTTACCATTTAGTAGATTAGAACAACCACACAGAGCTTTTACTACCGTGGGTATCGACTATTGCGGTCCGTTCAATTACAGCTATGTCAACAAGTTATCCTGATGATTATGTAGCATTGTCACCGGGACATATTTTAATCGGTGCTCTACTCACCGCATTACCTGAGCCATCATTGTTGGAAACAAAGTCTAATAATTTATCTCATTATCAAACAATTAAATGTACACTTCAGCGGTTTTGGAGTCGATGGCAACTAAAATAGTTCTCAGAGCTTCAGCAAATACATAAATGGAATAAAGAGTAAGCAAATGTAAAAATAGGAACACTTGTTCTTCTTCATCAAGATAATGTTCCTTCGATATTTTGGCCAATGGGCAGAATAGTAAATATTCATCGTGTTAAAGATAGAAAGGTATGGGTTGTTTCGATTCAATCTAAATTGTTGATGATATTGATAAACCCAAGAATTAAGAAACCAAACGAAAAATTAAATGTCAATCGGTAATTGAATTTTAAATTTGTTATGCATTAAAGAAATGTAACTGAGTCGGTAATCCATCTCATTTTTCGGTGAAAACCTTGATAAAAATTCTTTAGTTATGAATATTTAGGAATCACTAAATGTTTTTTCTATTCACTTTTTGCCATTTTGCTGATCTGAGTTTCTGCCACATGGACTTTCGTTGATCAACCGTAAACAAAATACGTAGATTTAAACTACTACAAAACAAATTTTGTCACCGACTCGTTTCTGAAGAAGGTGCTGAAAACATTTATCATGTTTCCATGATAGAGTTAAACCTAGGTTCAACTCGGTTTATGTGCATGGAAACGCATATTAGGGTAGAGTTTCGTTAAATCCAAATAAACTCGACGAATCTTGTTCGTTTGAGTTAGATTCTACCAGTCAAAAATTTTTTAAAATTATAAACGGCGCATCGCATATTATTAAATATATTCCCCAAAAATAATTTAAAAAATACACAAAAATGTCGTTGTCAACGTTATGACGATACATCAAAGCGAAATACAAATTTTGGTTTTGTTCAATACGCAATTTAATTTTTTTATTCAATCGAAATATTTTTCTTTAACTCTAAATCCTAACTCTGTTTATGGAAACGGTACAAGTTGATTTATCAGATTTGTCCATTGAGCTCGTCAAGAAAATACCAACTTGATGGAGTTAAAAACATGTTATCTCTCTTTTGTGTCCAGCGAGATAATATATTTTTAACTCCGTCAAGTTGTCATTTTCTTAACGAGCTCAATGTACAAATCTGGTGAATCAACTTTAAGGTTTAGCGCCGCGATATTTTCAACTCAACGAAACCTAATAAACCTACCAAATGACTCATTATGTATGTATTACGAAAAAGAACTATTGCTCTTCTATTAGGGGTATATTTTTTGGGGGGAAACATCAAAAAATTATTTATTGATTAAACCCTTAGGAAGTGTGATATCCGACAAAACAGTTTTTATGATGTTTAAAATTAACCGTATACATCACCATGGGTAATAAACAAGTACCACTTCTTAATTTTATACCAAAATATCGGCTAAATAATTTGGACAATAAAAATTTATAACTCTCAAATAATTTTATTTCATTTATTACTTTACAAATACCATTATGAAAAACCAAAAGTTTAACTATTTATTTGCACCATCCCAGGGGCTCTTCGACCCATTTTAACTGGAAATATTCTTCAAAACTTTTACGGTCATACAATCCTTTATGGGCATCTACTTTAACCATCTCCATTACTTCACAAAGTTCATTCACAATTTTTTCGAATTTGTTTTGTAGATTCAATTTCAGCTCTGGTGACTTGGTTGGATGTAAATCAGTGTATTTCTCCATCTTAAGCAAATTAGAATAAACGACTGCTAACTTCGACCGTTCTAAATCATAATATAATTCATTTTCAGGGAAACGTCTAATTCCTCCACATAACAACTTAGATCCTATATTCAGAAAACAACCACGGCCACGGCGTTGGAGGTATTTTGGATAAGTGTCCCACCCTCTCAAGGAACGATACAAATTTAATAGTTCTGTGCCAGTCACAAATGTATGATCTAAGATTGCTTGGTTTGGAACATACATTTTCTGAATAAAATTAAAACATTTAATTTATGTAAAAATAAAATAAAAATGTTTATTTTACCTATTTGAATAAATTTGGTGCAGCAGCGTAACAATAAATAGAAAAACTAAAATATTTTTCGTTGGTTTTAAAATTTTCACTCACATTGAACAAATAAACTCTTTGAATATATCTTACGAACTAACTACTATTTTTATCTTAATAACTGGACACAGGTAAACAATATCCTAATTATATTTTGCCTAGTAACTAACACAGATTTGCTAGTCGTGTACACCAATGTATAAATTTTCGCCCTTTTTTACCTCGTCCAAATTATTTATATTTTTTGGTATTAAAAGGAATACGGACTAAAAATAGATGATGACTATTCAAAAATCAGTGATCTCGACTAGCAACTTTTACTTGATGGATATACCGTAAAAGAGAAAACAAGGAAGGTTTTCGGTAATAAAACGATAAAATATTGAAATAAAGAGAATAACAGAAAAGGAATAAACAAGAAAGGGATAGTGTTAAATTATTGGTAAGGTGGTATAATACATAAATAGAGATGGTCATTTAATCTATAAATAGAGATAGTAATTTTATTCCATAGGTAATTTAAACTGAAAAAGGCATTACTACCAAATTAAAAAAATATGTAAATCATCTGTGTATATTCCTCCTCCTTTTAAAATGTCTTCATTTCTATAAATTTACTTATCCTAGTATTTAATTTAAACATGATGTACTCTTTTAAATAGATTCATTAGGTAATAGATAGAGAAATTGTGACTGATTGTCTGGTTGGGGAAAAGTTCTAATATGTGCTATTACTACACCCAACGAAATTGATCAAGGGCCAAACTCCGTAAGTAGACATTTATGATGACCGTGAGGTTGCGATTGCGGTTGTTGTTTACATTAAACCAATGTTTTAAGTAGCAACCATTTAAATAAAGCAACTCATTCAACAATTGTCGGCTAAACCGTTCGTTCAACATTATTAATTAAATTTTGAGTTCTTGATTTTATAACCAATTGTGATTGAAATGAAGAATTAGTATAAATTATATTGTCAAACTGTCGCGCTAAAAATTATAAAATGCCGGCAAGAAAAAAGTTTGGGAAAAATGTAACTGGAACTCGTTCGAATCCTAGAGTTCTGTGTAGTGAAAGATGCTAAACGGTCTTCCTTATATCATGTGTCAAAATATCGAAAGAGTTGATTGAGCGTCTGAAATATGGTTCGGTGAACTGGAAGTGTGATGCTTGTAAAACTTTGGGCAAACGTTGTATTATATTTGAGGATGTAATGGATATAGCGCCTCCTAAAACACCAAATTCGCAAACCAGATCCGCAAGTTCCACTTTGAATGATTTACAAAGTAGTATTCTTGAGTTGACAAACCGATTAAAAGGAAGACTCATAGATTTTTTTTTCTACGATAATGAATTAGTTACGCAACGATTTAAAAATAGCGTTCAAACTCAGTTGCTCATTAGTAAAACCGAGAGTGAAAAAGTCTTCGTGAAAGGGTAAATCATATATGTATATTGAAACTTAGTCATCAGCAAAACTCCATCTAATAGGACGTTCAGAATATTGCTATGGTTAACGGTGATAAAACAGATAACGCAACGGCTGAGATTTTCGTAGTGAAATTTTCATCAGTTGATATAAAAACTATTCTTTTAAATAAGATGACAAATTTCGAGCGATTATTTTGTGTTAATTTAACGTCAGCGCTCCGAGTGGAATTTTCACGCATAGAGAAGCCAAATACGTCAAATGTGGGCACAAATTTCTTTGGACATTTGGACAACCGTAACAAAAATTCACTTCACTCTTAAACAATTGGTTATAATTTATCATCACTTTAATGTGCTTATCACATTTTAAAATTTTCTAAATTCCATGAGCTTAAAGTTTTTTTAAATTGATAATTCAAGTATCCAATTTAATTTAAACATGTTAAGGAACAATATACGATAATTTTAAATCAGAAATTTTTATTAGATCACTCCTAATCAACGATACAAACCCTCAAACATTTTTGTATTAAAGGAATAAGTTTAAAAATAAAGAGACCATTAAGTACCTGGGAACGAATATAACTAGTAAGCTTAAGGGGAACGAGACACTTTCATCATTTATTAGATAAAACAAAATTCCTGGGGATGTAGCTATCAAAATATATAAATCGACAATAGCACCAATATTGACATATGGATTGAAAGCAGCGGTATTATTGAAGGCGAATAGGATCAAACTGGAGAGATATGAGAGAAGAATACTAATCGAAATGCAAAAATTTTCTTTCCCGCGCCCCCCAAGCAAAAATGTATCGGAAAAGATTGAAATACTCTATGAAGAGGATGGTTCAACATCGGGAGGGACATCGGATGAAGAATGGACTACTGATGAGGAAAATTATATTGAAGATAGGAAAAACAAATAAATAATTTGTTGCCGTAGCACAAATATATAATTGAGTCAATTTGTGATAACATTATTGTTTCTTTTTTACGTCATTTACGTCGCATATAATGTATATAGTCAATTAGCTGACTCGATTTAGGAAATTTAATTAAAACTCACATTAAACTATCCTTAAGGTTTTGTCTATTGTGTGCTCGCAGGGGGTGACAACCCTAGTATGTACTTTCGCCTTCAAAAGTTGGAAGTGTCCATGAGAGCTTTATTTTTCACGTTTTTATATAATTCTTTGAAATTGAAATTTGTAATGAAAGATAGGTTTATCAGGTGGAAGTTGCTCGGGGGATTTAAGTTGGCACTTGCGGTCAGCTCCGTAACTTACAACTTCCACAAGTGCTCGTGTTACCTCCACGTGGGGACTGCTAGTAACTAGATTGCTGATTCTTTGGCTTCTAGGCTAAAACAGGGCGCTAAAGGAGTCAACTTTAAACAAATCGCTGAGCTGGGTTAAGGTGTTAATCGTATCGTGCCGATAATCGACCAGACTGATTAAGTAGCCTTATCTGTGTAATGCGGATTTCTGCACAGATGGACACTTTTTCTCCGCTACTCGTGGGAACAATTATGGATCTTCATAATAACAAAAAACAACAAAAAGAGTCCGGCTCTCTTAAAAAACAGAAAAATGTGGACAATGAGACTCTGGTCTGTAGTAGGCCTGACTCTAAGTCTACAAATAAACAACGGGACATAAGCTCAAGCGAGGCTGGTCCCTCCACTCGGGTCACCAAATCTGAGTATTCAAATACAAAGTGGAACCAAAGCACGAACGAAGCTGGTTCCTCAAAACCAACCTATAATACTAGGAGGAAGGCCTGGAGGGCCCTGGTTAAGATAAATAACATCTCGCCAGAAGACAGAACGGATAAGGACAAATCCACGCTTGCGTGGGCAAAAACAGTCACCGAGAAAAAGTCGGAAGGCCCTTCAGCTGGCTCACCGCTTAAAAGAAATAGATCTCAGGAGGAAAATCCTAAGATCGCAAAGCGAACAAAACTCAATGCTTCCGCAATGAGGCCTTTTAACGAGGTCCTCAAGGATCATCTGGTTGTGGCAGTTATTGACCAATCCCAAGAGTATGGAAGTATCACGCCCGCCAATTGGGGGAAGGTGGAAGGGGCCTTAGCCACCACCTACCCGAAAGTCCTGTTGGAAAATCCAGGACCTGCTCCGACTTGTCGGGACGCGGGCTGGCACAGGAATCAGGTGAAACTGACTGCCTGTGTAGATCAGAGGTCCCTGCTGCTTTTAAGGAAGGCAGTGTGGGGACTTGGCGAGGTATGGCTTGGAGCAAGCCTTGCTGTGATTGATAGGGAGGAGATCCCCTGCAGACCAAGAGCTAGGGTGTACATCCCTTCGGAGCCTAGTGATCCGAAAGTGATACTCCAGTTGTTGCAGGTTGGCAACCCGGAGTTGCCAACGCACAACTGGAAAGTTGCTAAGCTCGAGGAGACAACGGCTAACTATAGGTCAGCTGTTATCATCTTAAACAGGGAGTCACTGACCGCACTGGAAAAAACCAACGGTTTAATCAACTATGGTTTCAGTGCAGTCACACTCAAGGTGTACAAGAAGACAAGAAGGACGCGGACAAGCCGGAGGCTCCAAAGTCATCTTCAGAAACTACCGCGGTGTTTGATAGCTCATTTGCGTGCGCGGAGGTACCCAGCCAAGCGGAAACTCTCTCCACGGATACGGAGATGTCAACATCCATGGAGTCTTTAAAGAGGCTCTCAGAGGACTTCTCATCAGGGGACGACTCTGATGTTACTGTGGTGGAGAAGAGGCTGTAGAGATGACACTGACATTTCTGCAAGTCAACCTTCACCACTCTAAGGCAGCATGAGCTGCTCTAATTTTAAAAATTGGGAAAGAAGCGACAGATGTCGTCTTGATCCAGGAACCTTGGCTCACTGAAGACCGGGTACTTGGGCTCAAGACTCCCTATTATAGATTAATGCACGCGAAAAAAGAAGGCAAGGTTCGGTCGTGCATTCTCATTAAAAATAACATAAGTTGCTTTCTGTTATCAAATTTCAGTAACAGAGATGTAGCAGCAGTCAGCATTGAGGCCGATAAACGAAACCTCTGGATAGTATCAGCTTACCTGGCTTATGATAAAATGGCTACTCCACCAATCATTTTAGGTGAGCCAATCTTGGAGACTTAGAAGCGCAAGGTTGGAGTCATCCTTGGGAGTGATGCAAATGCTCATCACACAATCTGGGGAAGTACGGACACAAATGAACGAGATGAGTTACTCCTTGATTACATTTTAAGTACTAACCTTCATATATGTATCATAGGCAATAAGCCGACCTTTATAACTAGTAATAGATGGGAAGTATTGGATATTACTCTTGTCTCAAGCTTTCTGGCGATTAGTTTATTAAACTGAAGAGCTCCGAGGACTCCTTTTCTGATCATTGGTATCTTCAATTTGAAATGGACTTGACTTCTCCAAAAAGTCCAATCTACAGAAACAGGAGGAATACCAACTGGGATACCTTTAGAACTATTGTGGGTGATTCACTACCAGTTCCGGTGCCAAAACCTCGAAAAACTGCGCAAGAGCTCGATGGCTTGGTGGACGAGTTGTCCAGCGCTTTTAATGAAGCGATACTGGGCTCTAGTTCCCTTAGCATGCTTAGGGGTAAATCTCGGCCACCCTGGTATTCCAAGGAGATTCAACAAACACGTCAAAAATGCAAAAGACTCTTCAAAACAGCACGGAAAACAAAATCTGCTGTAGACTGGGACTCCTATAAGGAAGAATTGAGAAGTGCCAAGAACAGCTCTTGGAGACTATATTGTGGCAAAATTCCGGAGTCTTCAGAGATGTCTAGGCTACGCAAAGTACTAGCAACTGGTCCTTCCATCCCAAGTTATCTTCAACGGCCGGATAGGATATCGACCACTAATAGTGCGGAATCGCTGGAACTTCTGATGGAGACTCATTTTCCTGATTGTTCCGAATCTGTAGTTAGCACATCAGTAGGTTAAAGGGCAAGTAACTTCATAGGCCAAATTATTAGCAGAAAAAAGATCCTGTGGGTGATAAACAGTTTTATACCATCTAAGTCGCCTGGACTCGATGGTATTATCCCTGCGGATATTCAACAAACTACGAATCTAACAATTTCCTGGTTAGAGGTAATTTTTAAAGGCAGCCTAGAACTATGTCACATTCTTAGTAAATGGATAGAAGTGAAGGTTGTTTTCATACCTAAGGCGGGAAAACGCTCACACTGCAATCCCAAAGACCTCAGACCGATTAGCTTGTCTTCCTTCCTTTTTAAACCAAAAGGACAAATAGAACCTCATATTAGAGGCACGATTGTGTCGGAAAAGCTGTCCAAATCTCAACATGTCTATTGCAAGGGGAGATCTGTAGAGACTGCTCTTCATTCTCTTGGATATTGAGGGGGTCTTTAAAAATGTGCTTCCAGGGGCTATAACTTGGGCACTTTCAGATCTGGGAGTGGATGAATCATTCAAGGACTGAATAGATCAGATGCTAAGAGGCAAGATCATAAATGCCAGTTTTGGGGAATCCGCCGTCAGAAGATTTGCAAGCAGAGGTGCACCGCAGGGTGGCGTACTGTCCCCCCTGCTTTGGAACTTGGTCATAAATGACCTGTTCCTGAGACTGGAGGACGGTGGCTTCAAGGTGGTTGCCTATGCGGATAATGTTGCTTTTGGTGTCCGTGGTAAATATCCCGGCACCCTTAGTGAGCTTATGCAGAATGCCCTGGGCACTCTTTCATTATGGGCCAATGGCTGTGGGTTGAATGTGAACCCACACAAAACCGAATTGGTTCTCTTCTCTAGGAAATATATACTTCCTCATATCGATCCTCCCACTTTAAATGGGTTCAGCTTGACTTTTACTGTTGAAGCGAAGTTTCTGGGTCTCGTTTTGGATAGCAAATTATATTGGAAACCCAATATTCTGGGAAGGATAAAGAAAGCTTCAATAGCGCTACACTCTTGCAAAAATGCCATTGGGAAAGGATGGGGGTTGGAGCCCCGCATCATACATTGGTTTTATACCGCAGTAGTCAGACCCATACTCTTGTATGAGGTAATAGTTTGGTGGCCTGCTCTGGACAAAACTGTCAACCAAAGGCTGTTGACAAAAGTTCAGAGAACAATCTCTCTGTGGATCAGTGGTGTACTGAGGAGTACATCCACTTAGGCACTAGAGACTCTGCTATTTTTGACTCCTCTAGATATCTTGGGTAAACAGTTGGCAGCTTGTACTGCATTACGGCTAAAATCCATCTTAATGTGAACCTGCAACAATACAGGGCACTCATCTAATTTGTGCACCAAACAAATTCCCAAGACCACCGACTATACTGTCCCGTCACTATATTTTGACACAAAGTTCCGGACTAGGATCCCATCCAGGGAGGACTGGATGATGTGTGCAGTTTTAGAACCAGGAGTTATAAACTTCTTCACTGATTGTTCAAAACGGGACGGGAAAGTCGGGGCTGGAGTGTTCTGCGAGGAACTTCTGTTAAATTTCTCCTTCCGTCTCCCCGACTACTGTAGCATTTTTCAAGCTGAAGTAACTGTCATAGAGGAAGTCGTAGACTGGTTGAGGTATAATGTAATATCAGTTTGTTATATTCGCATATATACGGACAGTCAGGCTGCCATTAAAGCGCTTCAATCACACCTCCTAACGTCGAAAGTAGTCCAGAACTGTCTCTCAACAGTTTAACATTCACTTTTTATGGGTGCCAGGATATTTCATAAGTACAGGGAATATAAACGCCGATGAACTGGCTCGACGTGGTACAACGGACCACTTCTCAGAAAGCCGAAAGGATATTGAATGCCTCTTGCGGTATGCAAACTGCTGCTTCAGGAAGAAGCTAGCAAGCTGACGAATGACAGATGGGACGAATCTCACAGGTTCAGGATACCTAGTCAGTTTTGTCATCGAAAATGTCTTCCAATATCATATGAAAAAAAAGAGTGAGTGAGACAACTATATATTTTAAAAAAAAAAAATTTTGTCGCGTTGAAACTTATAGAAACAAAATTCGATGTAAATTTTACAGTTCGTTTGTTTTCTTCAATTTAGTAGCCCGTGTTTTGAAAAAAATTCTAAAATAAACGAAATTGAATATCGTGCCGTTATTAAATTTTTCTGTAAAGATGGACGCAATGCAATTTATATATTCAATTACATATCAAAAGTTTACGGCGAATTTGCACCATCATATTCCACAGTAACAAAGTGGGTAAAATTGTTCAAAAGTGGTCGGGAGTCATTAGAAGACGACAACCGCCCGGGTCGTCCCGCACATGTTATTAGCCATGAAAACATACTTTTGGCAGAATCAATTGTATTAGAGGACCGCCGTATTTCTGTTTCGAAGTTAGCGTGGAGACTTTCCCTTTCATATGGTACCACTTTACCATATTACATGACCACCTTCACATGTCAAAAGTAAGTGCGCGATGGGTTCCCCGTTTGTTGACTGCACAACAAAAGAAAATTCGTGTTCAAACTTCAAAGGCGATTTTAGAAATGTATGAAGAAGATCCAGACAACTTCTTGGATAACATAATAACAGACGATGAAACATGGATTCATCATTGGGATTTGGAATCCAAACAAGAATCGATGCAATGGATTAAACGTGGTGAACCACCACCAAAGAAATTCAAAACTCAACCGTCTGCTGGTAAGGTTTTGGCAACATTTTTTTGGGATGCTGAAGGGATATTGATGATTGTTTATATGCCACGGAAAACCACAATCACAGGCGCAAGGCGGCATTACGCAAAGGTTTTGCGAAAATTGAAAAAAGCGATCCGGGAAAAACGGCCAAAGAAAGTTAGAAAAAAAACCTTACTTCTTCACGACAATGCACCAGTGCACAAGGCTAAAGTTGCTCAAGCTGCATTAAAGGACTGCGGCTTCGTAGATATTCCGCATCCACCATACAGTCCAGACTTGGCACCCAGTGAATACTTTCTGTTTCCCAATTTGAAAAAAAAAAATTAAGGGGCCGGAAATTTTCCAGTGATTCTGAAGTACAGTCTGTTGTAAATGAATATTTTATGGAGCAAAAGAAAACTTTTTTTTAGAGGGCTTAGACAAGTTAATTGATCGATGTAACAAATGTATAAACCTTAAAGGAGATTACGTCGAAAAATAAAAATGTTGCTGTCTCACTCACTCTTTTTTTCAAATGATATTGCAAGACATTTTGATTCGCCTTCGTATATATCATATCATATCAAGGAACAGGACAGAAAGCAGGACAACTGCACACGAACTGAATGTATTGATCATCGTAATAATTCTAACCCATATTAGTAATTGCCAAAAATTAGAAATAAGAAATCCAATTTTATTAATGAAATTAAAACAATGTAAAATTCAAACAGGAAATATCAAAATGGTACATCTGATTAATTTAATAAATTTAGAATTAACCATTGAATCAATCAATAAAATTGTTAGTAGCAAATTAGACGATAAACTGGAAGGCTCAGCGTGGAAATGGCTGGCAGGCAACCCAGACGCTCAAGATCTGCGAATAATAAACTCAAGATCTGCGAATATCAACGAATTGATCAATGAGAACAACCAACACTTCAGAATAAATGAGCAGGTAAATAAAATAATCCAACAAATTACTGACATTGTAAATAGGGCAATGAGAAATACCACCATGGCCAATAGAATAATTATGACAGAAATAGATATAATAGCAACGATAATAAATATGGGCACCATCAACACCATATTAGAATACATACAAGACGCAATAGTCAAAACCAAAATAGAACTACTAAGCAATAGGATCTTGACACTAAAAAAAGTTATCATGATTAAAGATCTACTGGTCGACCAAGGCGTCAATATCACTCTGCCAGACGAAGTGCTCCAACACGTTATCCCAAAAGTCGCAGTAAAAAAAGAAACGCTTCTCTACAGTGATGATGGTTATACCGTTAATCATTAATAACACAATCATAGAAAACTACCCGCAACATATAATTAAAGCCAAGTAAAAAATATTCACAACATCGAAATACTTCTACACACTGATAATAAACATTCAAACATTCTCACACTGATACAATATATTTCGGAAGACAAAATCCTAATAAGCAACTCCAAGAATGAAACATTACATTCAGATTGTCGGCCAAACAACCGAGCCTTAAAGGGAAACTTCCTAATAAGCTTTTGGAATTGTACGATAACGTTTGATAATAAAAAGTTTAATTCATACGAAATAAGAAGCGAAATGCAGAAGGAGCACTATATAATGTTCCAGCGGCACGAAAATTTAGCTCAACACCGGATATCAACGAAATCAATCAGGAAAACATCAAGAATAGAAAACAGATAGAACATGTATACCTGAAGCAAGTAAACCATCACACTTGGATCTGGATACTGTCAGGAAGAATTTCGATATCTTCAATCTATTTTATAGTATTAATAATCTACGTTGGCCTCCATCCACGCAAGGATAACAGTAAAACATGGGATTAGACCAAAGGCCGAGGACGCCCTTTCTCTACCCCCGGGAGGAGTTACATTCTCAAGTTAGTCCAAACAATATTTCAATATGAAGTTCCCTCACTTTTAAATGCGAACGTCATCATAAAACAAACAAGTAGAAGAAACCTGAGCTGAACTTAAAAGTGCCAAGCAAACACAATGTGACCACGCGCCATTTAGCTAAGTTAGCATATTTTAAAATAGTTATGAATAAATAAATAAGTTAGTTGTAATCTAATTTGAAAACGTGTAACAACTAAAATTAATAAATAAACGAATAAATTGTAATAAAATAGAAAATAAATAATTTTTTTTTATGTTCGCGTCAATGTACAATTCATAATTGTATATTAACCAGACTTCGGCAGCACTCACTGAATTATGAACAAATACATTAACACCACCACCACCCTTACTTTGTGGAACACAGTGAAAAGACTGATAATGGTTATTATTATTATTATTATTGGGGGGGCCATGCGGGCGATCAGCCACTTCGCACTGTGACCTAAAAGATCTATTGTGCTGGCCCCTGCTTAATTATCCGTCCAGTCAATATTCAGGTTCTTAATAAACCTGACAATATTGCCTCCCGGTACGTGATACATACTATCTGGGCTTATTGCTCTCCCTCCTAGATGTTTACTACAGCATGTAGTTCCGCTAGAAAGACGGTAGCATTGGAGCTCAAGGCCCTCGAGAGGGTTGTCCCACTCCCGTATATTCCTACTCCTGCCCCGTATTCCGTTTGATTTTACTCTTACGAGTTGCTGGGAATTGCAAATCACCTGTAGGTCACCCAGATATACTACAGGAAGGCTAAATAAAACTGGAGGGTGCCTGGTATCCAGAGTCCGCATATTTTGGGCTGATTAACCTATCAGCCATTCATCTTTCGGCATATGCTGTTCCACCTTAGATTAGGGTTTTTTGTCAAGGTTTTCTCCTTTAGCGCCGTACTTTAGCCTGTGCCAAATGGCCTAAAATGTGCCAAGTGGCCTTAGTTACCAGTGGTTGCCACGAGGAGGCAGTACGTACACTTGCGAATTGTGAACAGGTTACCCCTTACACAATTGTACCCATCATTTAGCTGCCTAATGACAAGACCAGAACAGCCCACGTGATGCGCACCCTACTGGAAGGTTACGGAGCTGGTAGATTAATCTACTCAACTTTGATCCCCCCCTCCAATAGACGCCAAACCACCACTGATAATGGTTAATATTATAAGTGACATTTTTATTTTTTCGGAAGAAAAACAATACTATAATAATAATAATAATAATAATAATATTATTATTAATGGTTAATATTATAGTATTGTTTTTCTTCCGAAAAAATAAAAATGTCACCAATCACAATAACTTTAGGTAGATTACCCAGGCCTAACAGCGTTACTTCAATATTTATTTATTTATTTCAATATTAAATTAAAAAAAAAATTCAAAAATTGTTGTTTTGGAACATTTATTGGTATGCAAATTAGTGATAACCCAGAGCTTGGGGGTATAACCGGGCCCCTTGCCCAACTAACTGGAGTAAATAGTTAGTAGTCTTTGGTAGACAGTATATAAACAATACCGAACCCAAGAATGGAGAAAAATTTACGTAACCGTACTATAAGGACGCTACCTGAGGAACGTCAGGGCACTTCTGGAGCCATCGCTGGAAGTGACATCATACGAGCCGATGGTGATCGACGGTTGAATAGGCGGGCCGCGGTCGGGATGACCCGAAACAGTACAGCCACAATTCCCCAACCTGTTAATGATGTTTCGCTGGACACTATTTTACCAGCAACCACATTGGCAAATTTACCACGTGTTCGCATGAAATGGACGCCACAAATAAATAAATTTATCATGCGAACATATTACACTATCACACATTTAGAAACTGACACAACATCTTACAGACATAAATTACACCAAATTTTTACACACAAATACCCAAACATAACTGTCACTATTCAGAATCTTGCGAATCGGCGCAGAGCAATTGTTAGGAATGGCCTTCTATCCGAGTTTGTTCTTCAGCAGGTTAGGGATGAGGTTGCTGAAGAAATATATAGTAGCCAAAGTGATGTTGCTTCTGAGGTGTCAGTACAACATGCACCAAATGTAAATTTACAAACACAATTAGATGACGTTGCTCCTACCATAATTCGGAATACAACAACACAATCAGATACATTAACACAACAGCTTACACAATACCGCAACATTAAAACCACAAATACCAAAATTACATACAAACTTGCACAAACAGTTCACATAATTAACACCAATATTTTAACTGCTTGTGTTGGTGCAGATGCAACATTTGGTGAGATTCACAATTTTGTATACTGTGCTGCTGTGACTGCGGTTAAATTTATGAGTGATACAGTTAACAATCCGAATTATCCTAACGTGCCATCTTTGATGCCAGGTTGGGAGCGCAGATTGCAGGGTAAGAGAGAATTCGTCAGGATCTGGGTCGTCTCCAGCAATATACGTTAGGAAATCGATCAAGGAGACTGGTAAGGCTATTTATGTGAAGTTAGCCCGAAAAATTATCCCGAAAAGGCTTTTTTTTAATTTTTGTGTGTTTCCTTGCTAAAATCCATACTAGCCCGAAAAATGAATTGAATTGTATGAAAAAATGAATACCATCCCGAAATTTGATTAGTACATATTAGCATTAGTACCACGAAAAAACTTATTTGGTAACAATTACACTTCAAACTTAATAAGATGTAGCATATTTCATAATTTAAATAAAATATATTGAACGAATCCGTTATTATCCAGGTATTATCTCATTATTAAAAGACAGTAATTGGATAACCTTAAGGTCTTATTTCCAAACCGTGTTCTCAGTTTTTTATACGAGGTTCAACCGCCACATATATTTCCAGCCCCTGTAACAATGCTGACTTTCACCAAATTTCTACATAGTGGTATAAGGCACAAGCATGCTAAGTTCATTGCCAACTTCAAACCATTAGCCCATTACCATACGATGGGGATCAGGAACATTTCTGGGCCAACATTCAATCAAATATTTTCGTTAAAACTGATCATTATTTCTACTACTATATCTCTATTCACAGAGATTGCTATACACATATTCGTATACGATACTAGCTTGGTAAGTCATTCAATGATATGGATATTATTGAATATCTTACAGCAACCCATAGTTTGATTAATAATAGCTCGTGTTACAAATCCAAAGGTTCCATGGTAAAGGTATATTTATGCTGTTGTCATTTAACACACACAATTGCGGAAGACATAGACAAACATTTCACTGAAACACCATCAAATCATAAAATTCTCAAAGAGGTGTTTGCGTCAATCTTCATGACGCCAAATTATGGCACCATCAAAGCCTTCATGACGCCAAATTATGGCACCATCATTTCTTGTAATAATTTTGAAATGAAAATATATAAGAAATAATGTGCAAGAAGCGCTCGAATCATTAGCTAATTTAATTATAACCAATGACATAAACTTTGAAAATATAACAATTAGTAACAAAACAGATAAACATATGTCTGTGAAGTTAGCACGAAAATTCATCTCGAAAAGGTTTTTTTTATTTATTGGTTTGTTTCCTTGCTAAATTAGATATCAACCCGAAAATCAAGAGAAATATAGAAGAAAATTGCAATTCATCCCGAATTTTTTTTTTTTTATTTAATGAAACACTTAATATTTTGCAATACACATAAAGTTTTAAAAACATGTTTTAATTAAAGGTGTTCATTCGAAAAATATTATTAAGAAATCACGGGGTTCACTTAGTAAACGGACCGTTATTCTCTAACAATTCCATACATTTCAAATGAATAAAATTTGTACGTTTTGGAAGTCACAAGGGCCGAATGTGCCGAAGGGCCAAAAGTGTCAAAGGTCGGAATTTTTTGTTTTTATTTTTTTTTTTATTTTAGAAATATAATTTTTTAAATTTATTGTTTCAAGAAATATTTTGTAAATTTTTTTACCAAATATAAATTAATTCCTTATGAATTTTTATAAATCCATTAAATTTAGTTTAATTTTTATTATATTTTTTCAAACATATCTCAAGAAGAGAAACTAACTTCTGAAATGAAATTTTAAATAAAATTTGTAAATAAATAAATTATTAAAATTTGTTTTTATTAATTGAATCTTTTTGCACATGAGCAGGCATTTATCTACTTGATGTAGATAAATGCCTGCTCATCTGAAAAATCAACTTTAAGTAAGGGACATAGGAAAACTGGGTTGGGTATGTAATTTTGTATTACAAAATCTTGCATAACAATTTCCCGTACAGTGTTTTCACTAATTTGAGGAAAATTGAAGAAAAATGACATCGACTAAGTTAACTTAGAATTGTAGATGCTAACGGCTTCGGTAACTCTCCGAGGGACTTTTTATTTGAATTTCGGGGGACGTAGGAGCCGGGATCAGCAAAAATGTCGCACTGCGTGTCGCACATAGGAGCGGATTATATAGAATCTATTAATGACACGTATTAGTGATACGTGGCCAACCCCTAATTTAACTTAGAATTGTAGAGGCTAACGGCTTCGGTAACTCTCACGGGAACGTGGGACGTCGCTGCGCTCCCCCCCGCTTAGCCCTTCGAGCGGCTTTTTATTTGAATTTCGGGGTCGTAGGAGCCAGGATCAGCGAACATTTCGCACTGCGTGCCGCACATAGGAGCGGATTATATAGAATCTATTAATGACACGTATTAGTATCATTAAGAGATTCGAAGGGCCGAATGGGTCGAAGGGCCGCATGAGTCAAAGGGCCGAATGGGTCAAAGGGCCGAATGGGTCGCTAAGTGAACCCCGTGATTTCTTAATGAATTTTTTTCAATATAACAAATTAGGATAGACAAACATCCGGCCATAGCCCTTTTGAGGTAGACATCTCTGTGAACAGCGCTATGTGACTTCCAAAACGTACAAATTTTATTCATTTGAAATGTATGGAAATGTTAGAGAATAACGGTCCGTTTACTAAGTGAACCCCGTGATTTTTTAATAATATTTTTCGAACGAACACCTGTAATTGAAACATGTTTTTAAAACATTATTTGTATTGCAAAATATTAAGTGTTTCATTAAATTAAAAATTAAAATTTCGGGATGAATTGCAATTTTCTTCTATATTTCTTTTGAATTTCGGGCTGATATCTAATTTAGCAAGGAAGCAAACCAATAAATAAAAAAAACCTTTTCGAGATGAATTTTCGTGCTAACTTCACAGACATGCCCGGAAATGGATATATGATGACTGTAACAACAAAATAATTTCTATTTCTATAAAACTGATATTTATTTATTTTTTATCTACATATATTTTACTGGATGAGGCGGTTTAAAATATTAATATTAATTTAATTGTAGTACATAAAGAATAATTTAAATTTATTACAGAGAATTAAATGAGGGTTTCACAGTTTAAATAATTTAGTTTATTTTGAAAGTTGTTGATAGCGAGAATTAATTTATTTCGATTTGGATTTTCAGAAGTACCGGAACAAAAATTTGAAGCATCCAGTGAACATGTAGTTTAGAAATTGTATTGTCTTGTGCTAACTATTTTATCGTATATATTACTAACAAAAACATACTAACTATCGACTACTTAGGTGTCTGGTGGAAGCGGGTTGATTCTTTGTTACTAACATACCTTTCCTTTCCTTCGTTTTTGTTATATGTGATGGTGTACGGTGGACCCGGCGTCTTACTGGAAACCTCGCTTAGTCTAGATTGTAGATTCAAATCAATCAATCAATCATTGATGCCATCAATAAAAACAAGGAATTTAGTTTGGCAACTTTAACCTGTTAGTATTTTATGGGTTCTTGGTTATTTTTAATTATTTTGCAGTCGGATTTAAACGGAAACAGAGAATTAATTTAGAGGTATGTCTGGAATTAGCTAATTAAGTTCTAAATTTGAAATCAAACTTATATGGTTTCAGGTATTAGATGATTTTAAATTCGAATTTTAGAATTTTTAAAAATTAAGTAATTAATTGAAATTAGAAATGGATTGGATGCATTGAAATTAGGACATGAGAAACCGGGCACGGCTTCATTGTTCACCTATTGTTCATTATTTAAATTATTTATTAGTGAACTTTTATAGCGGAGAAGCCGGGCGCGGATTTTTATTTAATTATTATTCATTATTTATTTGTTTATTTTATTTGTATTATTTTTATAATTGATTTATTAAATTTAATTTAGTATGGAAACATTAAACTATTAGTATGTCATATATAAGGATAAACTATTTTGCAATAAACAATTAATTATTTAATTTTGATTTTAGTGGTATTCCTGGAATTAGTTAATTAATTTCTTTAATTTCTAGAGTAGTACCGAAGAAATTTCACTCAATTTTGGGAAACTATCTTCTTCAAAGGCAATACATGGTCAAACAAAACAGCGCAACTACTTGCTTAAATGATATTAATGCAGGTGTCCCGCAAGGCAGCGTTCTAGGACCAATATTATACTTGTTGTACACAGCTGATATACTTGTAACCAAAAAAGTATTAATATCAATATTTGCCGATGACACGGCCATCCTGGTGTCTCACACTAATCCTGAAATTGCCTCAAAGGAATTACAGAATCATTTAAACAAAGTCGCGGACTGGCTGAAGGCATGGCGAATAAAAGTGAACGAAAACAAATCAACTCATGTTACATTCACGCTGAATAAACGCCCCTGCCCACCAGTGAAATTAAACGATAAAAATATTCCTCAACAAACGAAGGTAAAATACTTAGGTTTGCACATGGATAGAAGATTAACGTGGAAAAATCATATTGAAACAAAGCGCAACCAAATAAAAATTACATTTTCCAAAATGTATTGGCTGATGGGAAGAAAATCTCAGTTGTCATTAGCCAATAAAGTTCTACTTTACAAAGCGATAATCAAACCCATATGGACATATGGTATTCAATTATGGTGATCCACCAGCGCTCCAAACAGAGAACTCCTGCAACGAGCCCAAGCGAAAATACTTCGCAGTATTACCAATGCTCCTTGGTACATTCGAAATAGTAATATACATCACGCTCTTGGGATTAAACCCGTTAAAGAAACTATTAAAGAATTCTGTTCGAAATATTATTTAAAACTAGAAGCACATCCCAACGAATTGGCCAGGAAAATACTAAAACAGCCGCGATTTAGGCGACTGAGAAGAACAGATCCACTCGGACTGATGAACCTGTAAATTTTCTAAGATTGTTATACTTATAAGTATAATCTAAATTAATTAAATTGTTAACACTAACAATAAGTATTATCATTGGTTAAGCCTTAAAATATGTAATAACTTTTAGCTTAAGATTTGATTACTTCTTGTGAGTTTCTTATGTAGAAAGATTCAAGAATAAAGCCATTGGCAACATTTAAAAAAAAAAAAAAATTCTGGAGTCAATAGCTAGTCAAGTTAAAGAATTGGAAATTAAATTTTATAGGCTTTCGGATTTTTGGTTTTTGATTTTAGAATTTTAGTTTAAAAAAATAGATATTTAGTGTTTAAAATTCGTAATTTAGAATTAAAATTTTTATGCACTTTGAATTTAAGGTTATTTAGTTAGTGATTAATTTGATCTCCTTCAATTTAGATGCTAAATTGAATTTATTTTATTTAAGGGTGTTAAGGGCTGATTTTAAATAAAGAATTAATGGTGAAGTAAATTAGGTTTTGGGTTTAACTGAATGTAATTAATTTTTATTGAATTAAATTTAATGAAATTAATTTTTCGATGTAATCGAATCTTTAATGTCAAAATACTAGTGCTGATGTTGGTATTGGTATTGATGTGGATGTTTGTATTGGTGTTGGTGTATTGGTATCAGTATTGATATTGGTTATTGTTTAGAAAACTTCTGAGAAACTCGACCAAGATATCACTGGCTGAGGTGTCAGCACGATGGCCTGGTGGTAGTTGGTTTAGTTATTGTCAAACTATTAATGTTAATTTATTTGTGGTACATAGAGTCTATAATTTATTTCAGAAAATTAAATTTATACTTAACTAATTTTAGGAATAATTTTGGAAATACTTGAAGAATCTGAAACAACTTTACTGGAATTTGAGCAGTATATGAACTTTAAATGTTATTGTCTTGTGCTAAATGTTATGTATTAAAATGTTAATTACTAATGTTTGGTTTATTGGGAAACATAAAGATAGAATTATGTGAAGGACAATATATGTATATGGTTGATGGGAGTCGAGTCGATGAGGTAAAAGCGAATGGGCGCATTGTATCAAGGAGATAATAAAATAAACAGAATCTGAAATCATCGGTCTTTTTAATGAATAATATTGAACATAATAATAATTGGCGACGAGATAAAAGTGTTTTGTATATAAAGTATACAAAATTTGTGGAAATCACAATAGAAATCGTGTATATAAATATAAAAAAAAAATAAAAAATAAAAAAATAAAATAGATGGTAATAAATTAATTGGGTACATGGAACCCTTTGTAAATGGAGAAAATTTTAGAGCCTATTTAGAAAGATTGGAAAATTATTTGGAGTTAAACAAAGTTGAAGAAGACAAGATAAAGGTTATGTTATTATGCAATTTAATCGGACTATGTTCCAGCATAAAATTTTCCAAAATATGTTTGCCAAAGAAGCCAAAAGAGTTTGCTTACAATGAAATTGTGGAGAAATGCAAGGAGTTATTCCGTCCACCGAAATATACCAGCTGTGTCAGCGTAATAAAATTTAATAAAAGAGTGCAACAAAAAGGAGAAAGTGTAAATGATTTTGCGGTAGAGTTAATGGTTGATGCGGAAGAATGTCAGTTTGGCAATTATAAAGACAAAGCATTGAGAAACCAGTTTATTGTGGGATTTTGTGACAAAAGGTTACGTGCCGAATTAATGGCTTTGAACGAAAATAAAACATTCAGAGAAGTGGTTCAACGGGCTGTGGTAGTAGAGCTAATAAACAGAGATGTTGAATATAACAGTGGAATACGAAGTGACAGTCCAAAGGAAGTCAATAAAGTTGGGCAAGTCCATAAAGGAAATACTTATCAAGGGTCACAACACGTTGATGGTACCAGACGCAATAGATACAACTTTACAGAAGATAGAGGAGCTCGACAAAGATCTACAAGTGGCCGCAGGAATATAAAATGTTTTTCGTGTAATGGTTTTGGGCACATTGCAAAGTATTGTAGATCTAAACCAGGTACAACGTCATCGTCCAAAAAACAATAATTATCGGGTTAAAAAATATGATCACACAGGTAATGAACACCTGGAAGTTGGTAACGTAGAATCGTTGAATTTTGGACATTTATCGCTACAAGATTTAAAAAATAGTAGATTGGATAATATTACGAAAAACAAAACTCAAATAGCGAAGGATCAAAACCAATACAAAGTAATTAAAAAAAATGATGTAACGAAATTTGGAGAATTTACAAATACAGTCAATTTTGAACGTGATAGTCGAAGATAAAATGTGTAGTATGGAGATGGATTTGATTGTTTTTTCAACCATCGTTCGATACAGACGTGATTTTTAATTTTGTGGTCTGGTAACAGTGATAATAAATTATAAATAAAAAAATCTTGTTATATAATAGAAATTTAATCCCAGTGTGTTTTTGTGATTTAAATTTAAATTTACTTGTCTGAGATACAATAATACGTAATTAATGGGTAGTGATAATAACAATAATAATAGTGATAGTTAAACATTTCAGTGATTTGTTATACAAACATAATTTGTTGTAGTTTGTGATTGTATTTGATCATAAATTTGTGCATCGATCATTTTACCACCAATTAGCTGTGATACGTTTTATTGTAACTGTACTCGTATTACATTAAGCGTTGTTATATTACATGTTTTTGTTACAGTGCTGCCTTTCATAGTAATAAATCATAAATCGTAATACTTAATATTTAATAACTGTCAATTTATAGCTGTTTTAATACTAATCATTAATCGTTATACTTAATATTAAATAACTGTCAAATTTTATCTGTTTTAATACACATGATATAATAAACATTCAATTTATAGTTCTCCGGTTACATAATGTCATGCAACAGCTGTACTAAATCCTTTGGATCTACTTTTGTGGATATAGTTCCCTGCAGTTTTTGTGGTAAACAATTCCACTTGGAGTGTACCGGTATTGATCGAACCGCCAATAATTCCATAAAAAAATTTATGAATATTTGTTATTTCTGTAATGGCTGTAATGATTGGATTATTAATCACAACATCTCGAAATTGTGGCAAAAGGTTGATCTGGCTGCTGATAGAGCTGCAGAGGCCTTAGTTATAAAGAAAATTGAAGCGGATGTGGCCGCTATTAACAAACTGATTACTGAGATTTTGAACAAATCTCACCATATTCCTGATTGCTGTTCTGGTCATCAACCGTTAATCGATGCTAGTGATGTTGATGGTCAAGTGTTTAAGTCATCTGCAAACTCAATCAATCATGATCGGGATCAATCGAAGAATAATACTAAATCGCCACTGTCGTTTCAAGCTTCTCATCATGCTCATAATAGTGGGGCTGCACATCATATCAAACCTCATTCTGAGCGACCAATTATTATTGGCACTGGTGATCTGGTCTCATCGCTCCAGGTTGTGAAGCCACGTAAAACTTTATTTGTTTCTCGACTCCATAAAGATGTTTCCGAAGCTGTAATTTTGGATTATCTTAAAGATAAATTTAACATTGAGGATGTAAACTGCCAGCGTATTATATCTCGACGGATTAATGATGCAGACCGTAATTTTTCGTCATTTAAATTATATGTGGACGTTACTGATTTTGAGAATTTATTACAACCTACTTCTTGGCCTGCTGGGTCATTAATTAAAGAATTTGTAATTTTTAATAAGGGACGAACCAATAAATCGAATTTTCCCCTTCTTCAACGAAACCAACCAACTCTTTAACTGATGCCAGTCGATTTGATAAACAAACTAATCATTATAATTTGACGTCTCCGAGATTATTTTATCGTAATGTTGGGCGTATGTCGTCTAAGTCAGCTGAATTTTTGAATTTCTTTTATTCAACGGATTTTCAATTTTTTGCTCTTGTGGAAACTGGATTTCATGAGGGGATCTTTAATAATGAGTTCTTTTCTGATGACTTTGTCGTTTATAGATGTGATAGATCTATTCTTAACAGCGCTAAAAAAAGTGGAGGTGGTGTGCTGTTTGCAGCCCATTCTTCTATGAAAAGTGAGCTGGTTGTAGTACCTGGATGTGGCTCTATTGAATTTTTATGTGTCAAAGTTTTAATTTGTAATAATTTATTTTATTTTATAGTTTTGTACATACCACCTAGCTCACCTACTGATGTTTATTTGAGTCATGTAGATTGTATATGTGAATTGGTTAATACAAATGATACTTTAGTTGTATTAGGTGATTTTAATTTAAGTAATATTAATTGGTTGGTTGATAGTGAAACTGAGTCTTTGGGGTTACTCCCTTCGGATATTCTATCTGCAAATGATGCAGCGGTGGTGGATGCACTGTTCAGTTTCAATCTCAAACAAGTTAATTTATTTTGTAATGATAACAATTCGTTTTTAGATTTAATTTTTGTTAATAATACGGAATATTTGTCAGTTCATGAGTCTTTGACATCTTTCAAGGAAAATGATATTCATCATAATTCCCTCGAGATTATATTTCATGTTGGTAATCGAGATGATAAATGTCGGGTTTTTTCTTTTGATGATTCGTTTTATGATTTTAAAGAATGCGACACACCTGGGTGGTCATTTTGTGGTGCTATATCACACTTTTATATCACTAGTGGAGACTTTTTTTGTGTGATATAAAAAAATGGAGAAAGTCTACAAACACATCCCTGCAAAATGAATTTTAAGGGGAAAATGATGAATAAAAGTGATAAGTTGACGTTTCCACATAACCTCAAATGTCATTATATGAACATTTTTTACGAAGTGCTAGTATACGTTGTGATAAAATTATATTCTAAAGCAAATATGGTAAGTTTTTAAACAAAATGCATTTTTATTTAATAAATTTCAATCTATCATGTTTTTAATGTTTGTGTTTATCGTCAAAGTAAAAGAATACGGGTTCAATGCGTTTTTTGATTTTTTATTGAAGTGGTCGGTGTTTAAACATTAAATTCTAGTAAATCAAAGGCTTTTCTAGTAATGTTTTGTTAAAAAAATAATTATTATTATTTGTTAATCAATAATTTTGTTTTGCATTTCATATCGTGGTAATTTATATTCATTTTTTAAAACTTTAATTTAGTTGTTTATGATCAAACTCCATATAGTTTGACAAAAAGCACCTAAATGACAGTTTTAAAAAAATGAATGAGAATTACAAGGATACTAAATGCCAAACAAAAGTATTGATTAACAAACGACTAATTATTATATTTTTGACATAACATAACTAGAACAGCCTATGGTTTAATAGAATTTATGTTCAAACACCATACGTGAAAGTTATTTCAGTTGGTTTATGTTGGTTTTTGTTCGAAAAAAATATTTTCTTTTGTCCATTTCTATTGACGAATGGAATAGTGTGCTCTACTATGTCAATATATAAAGAAAATTTGCTATATCAAGTTATAAGGAAATAGTGTCGATTTAATTTACATTTTTATTTGTGAAAATTGTAATGATTGGAAAATTGAATTAATCCAATGTGTAATTTAAAGTGTGATTGGTTTATATATGATTCATTTGGGACATTATTATTATTTTAAATATCAGAAAATTGTGCTTAAAAATTGTTGATTTAATGTTAAACTCACTGTAAAGGCACTGCCCCATCCAAGACGGAAAAACAGGCATTTAAAATCCTCAAACCCAATTTATGGCTAAATGACTTCACTTTGCAATAAGAAAATTATTAAGAAATAGTTCAAGTATAAAAGTTCCACCTTATTTTAAGAAAATTTTATTAAAATTGATTTAATTTCATTTTAAAAATATAAAATAAGGGTTTTTTGAATGAAATGGAATTAATTTTAATGAAATTTTCTACAAATAAGGCAGAATTTATAGTTTCGAACTATTTTTTATTAATTTGGATTTTGTTAATCAAAAAATTTGGTCAAAACTGTGATTTAACGTTTTGAAATACCGGTTTGCCGTTTGTATATGGCGCAATAATGCCTTTAATATAAATGTCGGTCAATAAACATTTTTGGAGTTTTATTAGACCACAGCTACTGCGCTTTGACTTATAAATACAATCTAAAATTTCACATAAAAAAATCACACTTTAAACTTGGAATAATTCAATTTTCAAATTATTACAATTTTCACAAATAAAAATATAAGTTTTATAGATACAATTTCGATATAACTTCATACAGCAAATTTTTGTTATGTCGTATCACATATTTTGCTTTTGGTCGTTTATGCTTTTTATACTTTTCCATTAGTGAATGCATGGTTCTTTTAACATGTACCTTTTTCAAGTCAAGTTAACTATTTTTCAAACCAAACTCACACATTTTAAAAACAAGTTAACACTTTTAATTTACGTTTTATAACTCCTTATAAAAAAAATATAAACATTAGGTGAAAAAACGGTTGGATTAAAGTTCTAAGATACGATCTATAAATTAAGATTTGTGCTTGCACATTTTTAATGAATTTCATTTGTTTTAGGAATCTCAGGAAAATTCAAGACGCCGTCAGCGAGTCACCAGTGGCCAAAAAGCTGGATTAATAGAGAGAATTTCAGCAAATTATTCTATCGCTGTGGGCAGATTCCAATCGATTTCCAATCAATGGATTGCGTTGATGCGAGATCTAAATGGCATGAACGGAGCTATAAAAAATGTCAGCGGTTGGCAGAAGGTAAATATTATTCAAAGTGCTCATAACATAAATAACTATTAATTTTCTTCTTTTATTAGTCATTTTACGATATAAGAAACGGCATACGTGGAAAATTCCAATACATCAGGAATCACGCCTATAGGACGGGGGGTGGTGAGCCATTGGATTTGCAGTTAGATCCGCTGGAAGAAAGACTTCTCAGTGTGCTACCAAATGAGCAAGTCGATGGGATCGATTGTTTGGAAGGGGGATTTGTATGGCCAATTTTCAACAATTTTAGCATGCATTTACTAATTTTTTTTTTCTAGGCCACTAATACTATCACAAATATTGTGGTAGCCCAGGCCGCCGTCCAACGTCCGGAAGCACCTGAAATTGTTCCAGTGGATGATGCTACAGGTCCAGTAGTTACGTTGCAGACTCCACAACACCCGATCTACTCACCTGACTTTGGAAATTCCGCTTTAGGTCAGGTAGTTTGTGTGAGTCAATTACCTGGACCATCAATCTGTCAATAATCCTTTGCCGAACTTGACGGCCTGCTTGAAGATAGGGGTTGTTTCCACTATTTCTGTGCACATGTTCTGTATTGACGGTAACTTCGTGCTCGGCAGTATCGTACTCGTCCTCATAACCATGTAAAATTATAAAATTATGGCAAACTGCGACAGCATTTATTATTTTAGCAGATTGTTTGGGAGCGTAATGCAGTTTCCTTTCGCCGAGTGTACACCGAAATCTATTTTTAAGTATACCAATTGCTCTTTCAACTTGGCTACGGATGATTTTATGCCGACAGTAAAACTCTTTTTCCTTTGCAGTTATTCCTTCTTCGGTTACTGTTATTAGGAAAGGCATCAGAGGGTATCCCTGATCGCCTAGAAGCCAATATTTTTGAGCATCGGGAGTAGTATATTCATTTTCGAACATAGCATAGAGTTGGCTTGCTTTCCAAACAAAACTGTCATGAACCGAGCCTGGATAACGTGCATTTATGTGTGTTATGATATTCCGGTCATTCACCACGATTTGAACATTCATGCTGTGAAATCCTTTACGATTCACGTATACCATTTCGACCTCCTTGGGTAAGCCAGATAAAGCGATTTGTGTCCCATCGATAATTCCAATTATACCTGGAATTCCTTTTTTGGCAAATTCTCCCGCAATTCGATCTCTTTCTGCCTCCTCTTGTGGAAATTTAATATATTTGGACATCAATATATTGAGGAGGTCGGTCACTTCCCCAATGCATTTGCTAATAGCCGGCTGTGACATATGACCAATACTTTTTATTTGGTTTTGGTAAGAACCGGTTGCGTAAAAATTGAAAGCCACCAAACATTTTGTGTCGAAAGGAATATATTTTTCCTGTGGATCATCCGTTGCGTTCCTTGTGGTTTCTTGTGTCCTCTGTAAGGCTTCCAATTCCTCTATTAATTTTATGGCCAACGCGGGTGTGCATCGGAAATAGCTCCTAAAATCAGACTCCTTCATGTGGTACGGGTTGGACTGTTGTCTATTCTTTTCGTTAAGCTTTCTCTGTCCATGCCAATACTCGAATGCTATGTGCGGATTTATTGAATCCATTATCTATAAACAATAAAAATTAGTATTGAAAACCATAATTCTTTGTGAGAACCATGATTGTTTTTTATGTCGAATTCGATTGGGATTATCAAAAAAATAAATTTTTTGATGCTCAATCGAATGTGCAAGCAGAAAAATTTATTTCAAAGTGGTTTAGTGAATATATGTGAATGTTTTATTGAGGTTATGTTAACTAACAGTAAAGTCTTAGTTTAATTTTGTACAAAATTGCACATTTTGTCACATTAATTAATTTCATAACACAATTTATTTCTAAATTATTCAAAATCAAAATAAATGATTTATTGTACCCAATCGAATACGCATGATGATTTAAATCATTTTACATTACTTACACTATCTTCACAAGTTAAACAACACTACAAAAATATTTTAATGTTGATACTTTTATATTAAATATTTGAACAAGATTTATTTATTCTAATTAAATCTAATTATAAGAACTACAGAAACAGTTTATTCACAAAAAGACTAAAACATCAAGACTGATGACTAAACGTCAACACTGATATAAACAATGGGAATATGACACATTGGCTCAAAGAGGATTTTCCCACTGGTGAAAGCAAGACGGAAGATGGTGTCGCCTTTTTCATTCAAATCAATATACGACGTGAGGTTGTTCATCCAAGATGACACCGCAGTAAGCTACGACAAATGTCAGTTTATCACAGTTTTTATCACCAAATGTGATATAGCACCACAAAATGACCACCCTGGTCTCTCTGAATATCTCCGTGGCGTTTGTTGGGATGATTTTTTTCGAGCCAATGATGTTAATGAAAATGTAAAAAATTTTAATGACTTACTATTTGTTGCTTTTGATAAATTCGTACCTTTGAGGAAAAAACGTAACTATAATTACCCACCATGGTTTGATTCTGATTTGATCAACTTACGTAACCGTAAAAATAAAGCTTACTATAGATTCAGATCCAATAATTGTCAACTGAATAAATCCAAATTTGTTGATCTTCTAAAGAGATAATTTCTTGTTTCCAGCATGGTTTCACCAGCGGAAAATCTACGACTACCAATCTGTTGCAATTTACTAAATTCACTATTGAGTCACTTGAATCTAAAGGCGCCCAAGTTGATTCAATTTACTTTGATTTTGCTAAAGCTTTTGATTCAATCGACCATAAAATTATTATTGAAAAACTTTCGGTTATTGGTCTTGATCCAAATTTTCTTAAATGGATTTCTTCTTATCTAGTTGGTAGGAAGCAGTATGTTCTATTGAATGATGTTAAGTCAGATTTTATCTATTGTCATTCAGGAGTCCCTCAGGGGTCCCATTTAGGCCCAATTATATTTCTTTTATTCGTGAATGATATTCCTAATATTTTTAAATTCTGTAAATGTTTATTATTTATTGATGATTTGAAGATTTTCATGCATGTTCAATCTGTAAGTGATGCTGAGGTTTTGCAATCCAAAATTAATATATTGTCTAGTTGGTGCTCTAAGAATAAATTGTTCATCAATGTACAGAAGTGTAAGGTGATGTCGTTTTTCAGAACACTCAATCCAAATATTGTCAATTATTATTTTGATGGAGATCTACTTTGTAGAGTAACTTCAACTGTTGATTTAGGAGTTCTGTTTGATCAGAAATTAACTTTTGCTTTACACATGGATAAAATAATATTAAAGGCCAATTCTATATTAGGTTTTATTTTTAGAATGACAAAGGATTTTATGGATGCATTTTCGTGTGTTAGTCTATATACTTCTTTAGTAAGATCTCACCTTGAATATGCTGTAGTGGATTGGTATCCTCATCAGGATTTGCATATTGCAAGATTGGAATCTATTCAGAAACGTTTTACTATCTATATGGCCAGGAAGCTTGGTCATTTATCTGATCGTCATCTACCTATGTGGGAACAGGTGCGAAGTCTCCCATCATATGTGATTCGGTGTGAGTGCCTTCATATTGATACGTTGGTTAAACGCCGAAAAATTGCATCTGCCTTGTTTGTTAGTGATTCCCTTAGTGGCCGCATTAAGTGTCCTGAACTCATTTCTGCTTGGAGCATTTATGTACCTACCAGAAGCTTGCGTCCAAGGGAATTTTTGTTTGTTGACTTTCATAGAACGAATTATGGTTCCAATGAGCCAACCAAGTCAATGGCTAGAATTTTTAATGAGTTTTACCATTTATTTAATTTTGAGAGATCCAGAGTGTATTTTCGGAAGGCTATCAGAAATTGCAATTTTTAATCTCATTTTACGTTTTTAAAGTTTTCGTTTTTTCATGTTCCGTATTGTTAGTATTCCGTTTATTTCTTTTTAATCTATAATAATTCTTTTTTTACTATTCATTAAGTTTTTAACTGTAGAATAGATTTAAATAAATAAATAAATAAATAAAAAATACCGGTGCATTTGTCAGTCTATGTAATTTTGATCATTATCAGAGAAATTTTTCGCATATCAAATTAGAAAATATTGAAGTACCATTGTCGGTATTAACTGGTGAGAAAATTAAATTAGTAGGTAAAATCAAAGTTCGTGCTAAAATGGAAATTATCGATAATTATCGAAATTTTGAGTTAGTGGGAGTTGATACTCCCAAGAAAATGTTTCCGTTATATGGTAGAGATTGGTTGGATACGTTTTGTCCTAGTTGGAGAGGATGGTTCAAAATACAAAGTGTTGCTGTATGTCAGGAGTTAGAAGTAAAATGTGTGATCGTATAAAGAGCGAGTTTAGTGCAGTATTTGATGGTGATTTAAAAACATCTATTAGTGAATTTGAAGTTAATATTCCATTGATTGAGAATTCTACTCCAATTTTTCACAAGGCGTATTCCTTACCTTTTAGTTTGAAAGAAAAAGTCAAAAAGGAGTTAGATCAGTTAGTAAAGGATGGTATAATTACCCCCGTTACAGTTTCGGAGTGGGCGTCAGCGTCACCTATAGTTGTGGTGCCAAAGCAAAATGGGCAATTAAGGATATGTGTGGATTGTTCTGTTACTATTAATAAATATGTAAAGTCTCAATATTATCCCATCCTGTTATCGATGAAGTATTGGCAAGCCTGGCTGGCTGTAAATACTTTGTGTCATTAGATTTAAAAGGTGCCTATACTCAATTAAAGTTAAGCCAAGAGGCGCAAGAAATTCTTACAATAAATACACATCGTGGCTTATATTCATATAAACGAATGCCGTATGGTTTAAAACCAGCGTCATCAATCTTTCAATCAATAATGGTCCAAATTCTGAAGAATATGGAAAATACATTTTGCTATATAGACGATATACTTATAGGGGATAGTACAATTGAAGGTATTTATGCGAAATTAGTGTTAGTTATTCAGAGGTTGCAAAAATATAATGTTAAAGTAAATTATGATAAATGTAAAATTTTTGTTGAAAAATTAAATTATCTTGGACACCAAATTTCTAGTTCAGGTGTAGGTCCATGTAGTGAGAAGGTCAAAGCAATTATTGAGGCGCCATCCCCAACCAATGTTACTGAGTTAAAACCTTTTGTTGGATTATTGAATTATTATTCAAAGTTTTTACCAAACTTAAATAAAAATTGTAGTGTTTTCTATGGGTTATTGCAGAAAGATTCAAAATGGGAATGGAAGAATAAATGTCAAGAAATATTTGAGCAATGTAAATCGGACATGTTAAGTAGCAAAATTTTGGAGTTCTACGATCCAAAGAAAGAAATTGTTGTTGTTTGTGATGCAAGTGATGCAGGATTAAGTGGCATATTGTGTCATGTCGTAGATAAAGCTGAGAAGCCTGTATTTTCCGTGTTCGACAAAAGCCGAAAAGAACTATCCAATTTTACACGTGTATAGTCATCAAGTGATAATTTATAGTGATCACAAACCGTTGGAAAGCATATTTTCACATAAAAAGGGTCAATCAGCAGTCATTGCGTCCCGTCTTCAAAGGTACAGCAATTGGTAAGCAATGTTTGATTTTATTTTGAAATACAGAAAAGGGAGTGAAAATGGCAATGCTGATTGTCTCAGTAGATTACCAATTAATGATCAATTGTCAGATGAGGATAAGAACGAACAATTAATTGGTGTTATTGATCCTATAGAAAGTAGTGATAATATTAAAATAGATATAGTATTGATACAACGTGAGACAGTTAAGGATACATTTTTATGTGAATTAAAATGTCACATTGTAAATGGTTGGAATATTAGTAACATCCGCTCTATCTGTCGAAAAAGGGTGTATTTTATATGGCGATCGGTTAGTTATTCCAAAGAAAATTCAAAGTGATGTTTTGAGTTTGTTACATAGTAATCATGCTGGAATCGTAAGGATGAAGATTTTAGCGAGGGAGTATGTATATTGGCAAGGTATTAATGGTGACATTGGAAATTTTGTCAGAAGTTGTGAGTCATGTCAAGTAACTAGTAAAAGTAAATCGGTTAAAGTTTATTCGAACTGGTTATTAACTAGTAGTCCATTTAAAAGAATACATGTAGATTTTTTTATTTTCAAGGAAATGAATTCTTGATCGTAGTGGATGCGTATAGTAGATGGTTAGAAGTTTTACTGATGAATGGAACAAATGCAAATAAAGTGATAGAAAAACTTGAACAAATTTTTAAGAGTTTTCGGTTTTCCTAAGGTTCTAGTGTCCGACAACGGACTTCCATTTGGTAGTGAGTCATTCAGTTTATATTGTAGGGATAAAGGCATAGAACTGATACATAGTCCACCATACCACCCTTCTAGCAATGGTCAAGTAGAACGAGCAATTCAGACGACAAAGGCTATATTACGGAAATTTGTATTGGATAGCAAAAGATTAAATTACGTTTTCAATCTGAAGAAAGAAGTAGAAAAGTTTCTCAGAAATTATAATAATTTGCCGTGTGCAGAGGCAAATTTCATTCCAGCAGAAAAGATATTTGGTTTTAAACCAAGAACAAAATTTGATTTGTTAAAAATGAACAAAAATGTTTTGAAAGAACAAAAAGAGTCAATAAATCTAGAAACAAAATGTAATGTTGAGAAAGGTAATGAAGTTGAAAAATCAAATGAGAAGAACGATAGCCGATAGGAAAGTTAGATTTAGAGATGAGGAAAATATTGTATATATTGTAAAAAAAAATTATGAGGAAAATTGATAAATTTGTAAAAGGAGAAAATGTGTTATACATATTTAGCACCGAGTTTTATTTTATTTTATTTTATTTATTCCAAAATAGGACAGCGAACAGACAAAAGTCCAATTACACGCTGCCTCTACATAGTATACAAAAGAAAAAAATTTTAACTAAAAATACAATAGTACTACTAATAACAATAATAATAATAATAATAAAACAAAATAAACAGATAAAATTAAAAACTAAGTAGACAACACAATGTTGAGTAAATATCAGCTTACACATAAGATTAAAATTAAAATGGCTGGGTATACAATAGCAAAAAAAAATAAAACAAATACGGCGATTCTTGCATATGTATACACACCCACAAATACATACAGGACATCAACTACCAAATTCAATCAAGCACTAAACGATTGAATAGAACAAAGCACCATAGATCTAAAACTTTTGAAAGAACATAAGAATAAATCACATTCAAGAAAAAAAAACATTATGATTTGACTGCAACCTGGATAATGGGTTTGCAAAGCCAAGATTAGTCCTTGAGAAGGAAGGAAGAAACAACATTGAATTTCTAACTCTGCGAAATGGTGCATAAAAATTAAGACAAGATAAAGAAGATGCCTCACACAGATTATTAATTAATTTAAAAAGAAATATTTCATCAAACAGCAATCTTCTGGAATCAAGCGACTGTAATTCAAATATTTTAAGCCTGACTTTGTAACTAATACGACTACTAAACGGTATACACTTGTACATTAAAAAAATGGTAAACTTCCTCTGCACCCTCTCAATTTGGGATTTATAAGTTTCATAATAGGGACACCAAATCTGACTACAGTATTCTAAAGAACTATGAACTAAACTTTTATATAATGTGATAAAAACATGAGGATCACGTGAAAGATATATGCATATCAAACTTAAGATTTGAATCAAATAAAACACCTAAATCAGAGACCTCATGAACCCTTTCCAATTTGACACCATTAATATTATAGGGAAAGTGAATTTGGTTAAGTTTCCTCGTAAATGAAATTACAACACATTTCGTAATGTTGAGTTTTAAGTTATTAAGATTGGACCAAGTCAAAAGTTTATCTAAGTCAAACTGAAGCCTAGAGCAGTCTGTTTGAGTAATGATAGGCGTGAAAATTTTTAAATCATCAGCATATAATAAATACTGACACGACAAAATATTGGGCAAATCATTAATAAATAATAGAAATAAAAGGGGACCAAGTGTGGAACCCTGAGGCACACCAGATTAAGCCACAATTTCCCTTGATACAAAACCATTAAATTTTACTTGCTGTACACGTTCAGAGAGGTATGAACACAGCCATTTCAAAATTTGCTCAGAGAGTCCCATTTTAACACATTTATCTAATAAAATATTATGGGATACTTTATCAAATGCTTTCTCAAAGTCAGTATAAACACAGTCAACTTGCCCACCCATATCGACACTGCTGAAAATACAATTAGAGAAATCAATCAAATTGGTGGTTGTGGAACGTTTAGGAAAAAAACCATGTTGGGACATATTAATTATATGTTTAACTTCATTGAAGATTATTGCATATATCAGTTTCTCAACAATTTTGCTAAAACTATTTAAAATTGAGATGGGCCTATAATTTTTTATATTACTCGCATCAAGTTTTTTGAAAACTGGAACTAAATAAGCTTTTTTCCACTGATGGGAAAATACACCATTTTTTAACGATAAGTTAAATAACATAGTTAACGGTTTGGTTAGCTGAGATTTGAGTTGGTAAATAAAATAATTAGAGATATTATCTGAGCCAACACCTTTCTTCGTTTTCAATGTTGATAGAACTTTGAATACATCTTGCTCGGATATTAAATCAACAGAATAATTTATATTATAATTGTTATAAACAACATCACAAAATTGATCAGTTGACACCGATTCAAAATGATCAGTAAATAAATTACAAATTTGAAGTGGACTAGTAAATTCAACATCACCTAGTTTCATACATGATGGGTATAGTGATTTATTTGTAAGAGCCTGAGAATAGATCCAAATGATCTTGGGATCTTTCTTTATGTGACTTTCGATATACTTTGCGTAATTAAAATAACATTTAAGGATTTCCAATTTTATAGTCTAACGCAGTTTGGAAAATATCGCATAGTCACTGGAAAACTTAAATTTACGATACCGATTGTGATAGTTTTGCTTTAACTTAACTAACTTAATTAATTTATTTGAGTACCACACTGGAAATTTAGCACGTACCTTAAACTGATTGGTAGGCCTGATAAAACTATAAAGAACATCATAGAATTTCTCAACAGCTAGCTTTTAGTTAAGTATTTTATAATTAGGCTTTGGTAACTGTTGGTATGGCAAACTCTTCAATAAACACTTTTCATATCTAACAATCAGAGGGGGATGGTGCTCATCTATTCTTGACAGTGAATGACGACTTTGATAGACATTAACAATACTACGATCAAGGTTAGACAAGACAAGGTCAAGGATTCTATCATTAATATTTTTGACATGATTATGTTGCTTTAATTCAGTAAATATCATTGTTTTGATAATCACACAAAGTGGTTTAAAGCTTAAATAATTGATCAAAAAAGTAAGTTAATTTATAGGATTGTAGTAGGGAATTTGATTAAACTTGCACACTGTTAAGAAAGTGTTTCTGTCCCTTTCAATACCCACCAATAGAATGCGTTGATGCATATCTAGTTTGTTTTGAACTCTGAGAATAGAAGTCGTTGAGAAAAACAATAAATATAAAATAATAATCTTTGTACTGAATATAATAAGAGTACTGAAAAAATACTGATTTTGATCAACAAAATATAGTTAGAGAATATATTAAAAACGGCCTTTTAATTAACATGGTAGCAGAGCGTAGTTTAATTTAATTTAAATTAAATATAATAAAAGAAGGTGCTTCGCAACAAGATGGCGAAAAAAGAAGAAAATTTTTCCTTGCAAATATTTGATGGCACCAATTACGATAAATGGAAATTCAGAGTGAAGCTATATTTGGAAATGAAAAATTGTTACGAGGTAATTGCCCAAGAAGTGAAACCGGAGGATATATTAGAAATCGATTGGAAAAAAATGGAAGTCAGGGCGAAGAACTACATCGTGAACAGTGTAAATAACTCACAGCTGGAGTTAATAATTTCAGAAGAAAGTGCGAGAAGCATGTTAAAGAGGTTTGATGACACCTATTTAACTAAAAGTAGTGCGAACAAATTGCTTTGCAAAAGGAAACTACTCGATTTAAAAATGAACGAAAGTGATAATCCCACCGATTTTTTTAATATTTTCGAAAAACATTTAAACGAATTAAGAAGTGCCGGTGAAAACGTAAATAATGATGATAAGCTAAATTATTTATTGCTTAGCTTGCCTGAATGCTTTTCACATATCGTCGATATTGTAGATGCACTACCAGAAAAAGAAAAATCCATCGAATATATAAAATCGAAATTATGTTTGGAACACAAGAAGAGAGAAAATTCAAGAGGCCTACAATCATTCAATACCGAATCGTTCAAATTTAAAAATAAAAATACAGACAACAACAATATAAAATAAGCTATGGTTGTGAGCAAAGAGGACACATACAAAGGGATTGCCCGAATCGGAATAAAGATGACCAAAGAGCAAATTACAACCGGAGAGGAAACAACAACTGGAGAGGACGCAGCTGGAGAGGAAACAACAATACGTCGACTTCAAGAGGTCGAGGAAGAGGGACATACGGACCATCCAGAATAGCAGGAAATTCTACAGTACAAGCCGTAGATGACACAAACATATTCAATGTAGAAGTAATGACGTCACAAGCACAGCATGAAAATGAAAATATGGCGGATAACAAAATAGTGACTTGGTTACTAGACAGTGGGTGTTCCGATCATATAATAAACGATGAGAGATATTTTTGCGAATATAAAATGTTAGAAAACTCCGTTGACATCAAGGTTGGTGACGGTTTTTCATTAAAAGCCAATAAGATAGGCGATATTATTATGTTCTGAAATAATAATGGAACCAGGAAAAAAAAATTCGCAATGTATACTGTGTACCCAGTATGAAACAAAATTTATTAAGTGTTTCAAGTATTGCCAATCAATATAATTTAATAATATTTAATAACAACGGTGCCGACATTTATGGGCCTAGAAATAATTTAATCGCTGTAGCTGTAAAGAAAAATAAACTGTTTGAGCTGACAGGTGAAATAGGCATAGACAAAACAGATTCAAAATCATACGTAAGTGTTGCTCAAATGTCTAATAAAGAGAAATGGCATAGAATTCTTGGTCACACTAACTTCAACAGCCTAAAGAAATTATGTGAATACAAATTATTAGATGGATTACCTAGTAATATTGGAAAAGAGTTTGTGCAGTGTGAAATATGTCTTGCAAATAAAATGTGCAATTTACCATTTGAGAACAATAGGCGACGGGCGCAAGATGTGTTGGAGATAATACATACAGATGTCCATGGTCCGGCAAATAATACAGGCTATCGAGGTGAAAGATATTTTGTGAGCTTCATTGATGACTTCAGTAGAATCGCGTCAGTATACTGTATTAAACAAAAAAGTGATGTGTTTGACTGCTTTGTTCTATACATAAAATTCGTACAAAATCAGACTGGGGAAAAAATTAAGGAAATACGGTGCGACAACGGAAAGGAGTACCTTAATGGACAGTTCTACCAACTTTGTAAACAAGAAGGCATATATTTAAATCCAGCTCCCCCATATACTCACGAGCTGAATGGCGTAGCAGAAAGATTTAATAGGACAATCATGGATAGAGCAAGGTGTTTGCTATCTGAAGCAGGGATCAGTAAGTGCTACTGGCCAGAATGTATAAAAACTGCAGTTTATATAGGAAACAGACTATTGACAAATACAATGATCAGGAAAACACCTTTTGAGATATTTTTTGGAAGAAAACCTGATGTGTCAAATTTAAAAATTTATGGGAGTACAGTTTTTGTGAGAATCCCTGATGAGTGTAGAAAATCAAAACTAAATCCAAAAGCTGCCAAAGGTATACTTGTAGGTTACACAGATATGGGATATAGAGTTTTAGTGGAAAATAACGTTATTGTAAGTCGTCATGTGAGATTTGTCGAAAAATCCGAAAATTACGTTAAGTTTACTGATGAAAGTGATCAAGAAAATGAAACAGAACAGGAAAACTATGATATGGGCGAAGAAGAAAAAGGCGAGACAGACAATGAGAGGAAAAATGAACAAAAAAATGTAAGAAATGAAGAAAATGAAAAAGTGAGGGAAAGACCACAACGAACTAGGAAGCTGCCAGCGAAATATGATGACCATATAGTATACCAGAAAACTATGAGGAAGCAATAAATAGTACCGATTCCAAGAAATGGAGAAAAGCAATGGATGAAGAGATGCAGAGTCTAGAAAAAATAAAACGTGGGATATAGTTGAAAAACCAACTGATAAGAAAACAATAGAAGTGAAATGGATTTACAAAATAAAGTCGAATGGAAAGTATAAAGCGCGTGTTGTAGCCAAAGGATTTCAACAAATGTATAACGAAAATGAAGAAATTTACTCCCCTGTTGCTAGGATGACAACTTTGAAAGTATTACTGTCAACATCATGTGTTTATGGTTGGCAAATTGAACAAATGGTTGTAGAAACTGCGTTTTTAAATGGAATTATAAAAACTGAAGTATATATCTATCCACCCGATGGGTATAATGTTGAACCAAACAAAGTTTGTCTATTAAAGAAGTCATTGTATGGATTAAGAGAAAGCCCACGCGATTGGTACGAATGCTTTCATGATTATATGACTAAAATTAATTTCAAAAGATCAAATCATGATTACTGTTTATATACAGGAAACATAAATAATGAATATTTATATATAATTTTGTATGTTGATGACTTATCAATCATTGGCAAAAGTATCATCAGTATAGGTCATGTGAAATAAATGTTAAACAGTAAATTTAGCATGAAAGATTTGGGAAGAGTGAAGCAGTATCTCGGTATAGACATAGAATATACCCCCAATGAAAAAAAGATGTATTTAAGCAGAGCCTTCTAGAGTATAGAGCCATAATCTTAATGACGTATTTTTTAGAAGCTTTTTTAGTGGTATAACATTTCACTGATTTCCATAGGAATCCATAGTGAAAATGGTGTTTTTTAGCTTCAAGTTTTTCAATGAAAAAACCAAAAATATTATAAAATGTTTATATAAAAGTTTTCTACATATCTTTAAGAACAATATACAAGAAGGCCATATTGGCATTAAGTAAATAACAATTGCAGAAATATTAAAATTAAATTATTTCTAAAATATATTTTTTCGAACTTTCATTTTGAAAAATACATCAAAGTTGGCTCTGACAAATTAAAATAATACTTGCTAAATTTATCTTTAGTTTGACTAGTGTACGTAAGATGTCTAAAATGGTAAAAGAAAAATACGAAAAAAAATTATTTAATCGCAAAATTATCACGCGTTCCTATATTTTGTGAATTGGTTTTGCTTTTCCTACAATTTTTGAACTTGAAATTTCCCCAGGTGGTAATTTTTGGTACGATTTTTCCAAATTTTCACGGCCATCACTACCATCTATGTAATGTATATTGACTTAATGACCAAACGAATCGTAGTAAGCTTTTATTTCAATTTGACCAGAATGCTGTTGTTATGAATTTTTTTTAATATTTTGGTTTAAATAAATCAAATATTACAAGAAAATGAAAACGATTTACTTTAACGATATTCATATATGTTGAAATTCAAACATTTATGAAAGTATTTCAGAAATCATAATTAAGAATTTGTAACGTTTTCATTTAAAAATTTGTCTTAGGAAAAAAAGTGATTTCCCATATGTTTTGTGTGTTTTACTATGAAAAGTTTCGTTATTTCCTCGTTTCTAATTCCCTTATAAAAGCTCAGATTTGTTGATTATGGCTCTATAAAATACAGGGTGCTCTGATTTAAGTCAAGCTGAATACATCAAAAGCCTAGCAGAAAAATATAATGTCACAGAGTCGAAAAAATTTGAAACACCAATGGAAATTAATTTAAAATTGGAACCAAGTGAAAAAGTCAATGAGAAATTGAAATACAGAAACTTAGTTGGAGCTTTGTTGTATATAGCAAATGGAACACGACCAGATGTTTCTTATTCGGTAAATTATTTAAGTCGTTTTCAAAACAGTTACGATAATAATCACTACAATTATGCATTACGGGTACTGAAATACCTGTATCATACGCGGTCATTAAAGTTGACCTTTAGATCATCGTTCGATGAGGTGTTGAATGCTTATGTGGATGCTGATTGGGCAGCAGATATAATAGATAGAAAGTCCACCACTGTTATTTGGAAATATTGTGAAATGGAAATCACAGAAACAGAAGATAGTGTCTCGAGCTTCTACTCACGCGGAGTATTATGCATTAGCTGATTGTGTTGAGGAAGTTTTACCGATCAAAGGAGTATTAAGTGATATAGGCATAACAATTAATACCAGTGTTAAAATATATGAGGACAATAGTGGAGCTATTGTGTTAGCTAAAAATGGAAAATTCTGTAAGAATTCTAAGCACATAGATATCAGTTATCAGTTTGTGCACGATTTCGAAAAAAGGGTCTAATTAATATTAAAAAGATTTCTACTGAGGATCAGATTGCTGATGTTTTTACAAAGTCGTTGTGCAAAGCTAAATTTCAAAAATTTAGAAACCTTTTAGGAATTGAGGATTGTTCAAGGAACAGAATCAAGGAGGTGTGTTAAGAAAGTGTTTCTGTCCCTTTCAATACCCACCAATAGAATGCGTTGATGCATATCTAGTTTATTTTGAACTCTGAGAATAGAAGTCGTTGAGAAAAACATTAAATATAAAATAATAATCTTTGTACTGAATATAATAAGAGTACTGAAAAAATACTGATTTTGATCAACAAAATATAGTTAGAGAATATATTAAAAACGGCCTTTTAATTAACACACACACATAAATCAATTGAAAAAGTCTGTATTAAAAGATAAACGCATATTGGACGATTGTGAAACCTATCATTTTAGTGTACCAAGTTCAAATCAAAACAACAATAATGGTTCAGTTGTTGATAATAATCCTAACAATAATGGGTCAGTTGTTGGTAATAATGCAAAAAGTTCAGTAACTAAAGACAAAGTTGAAAATACAAGTGAGAAAAGGACCCGCAGGCCTCCAAAGCGTTTTGATGATTATATTAGAATTTAAGTTAAATTTTCATATTAACGGTTTCTTAAGTTGATTAATTTTGAAATGTATAATTATATTATGTATATTAAGTTAAGTAATTGTTATCTTAAGGAGGGAGATGTTATGTATTAAAATGTTAATTACTAATGTTTGGTTTATTGGGAAACATAAAGATAGAATTATGTGAAGGTAAAAGCGAATGGACGCATTGTATCAAGGGATAAACAGGGATAAAATAAACAGAATCTGAAATCATCGGTCTTTTTAATGAATAATATTGAAGATAATACTAAATAATTTACTAAAAATATATTACTAACAAATTTACTAACTATAAACTATGTACTTAGGTGTCTGGAACCGGGTTGATTCTTTGTGCTAACATACCTTTCCTTTCCTTCGGTTTTGTTATGTATACAGGGGGTACGGAGGGTCCGGCGTCATTTGGGAGTCTTAAGCTTGGTCGTACACCCTGATCAATCAATCAAATGAAATTAATCGAAACTTATACCACTAAAAAGATGCTTAAAAATACGAAATGATGATTATGGCTCTATACTCTAGAAGGCTCTGATAACATTCGCAAGATTTAAAAAAAATTAACTTTTACAGCCATGAAATGCCGCTTTTTTCAAGTAATAATAAATAAACTAAACACACAATATTCGTTTTAATTTCAACAATTTCACCTAGAAGTTAAAACTATGTTGTCATTGGCTAATATGTAGTTCTACGTCTCTCCGGCTCACTTCACCTAGTGGATCGCAACATATTATTAAAATCACTATTACTGATTATGCAAATAAACTATTATTTATAACAAACGTAAAACAAATAACCTTTAATAGAGTAAGTAGGAGCGCGCTAGAGGTAAATGCGAAGCATTTTAAACAAATTATAATGCATTTGGGGTCTACTAGTGAGACTATTTTAAACCTCATGCTGGATGCTGGCTGTTATTAAATTTGAAATTTTTTATCTAGTTTATGCCCAATTGCCGTAATATTTATTTGCGCAAGTAAAATCTACATTTAATAACAAAGACATCCTAGAATTATTTCAATTAATCGTATTAATATTGAAAAATAATTAAATACAATAAAAAAAAAAAAAATACAATTTGTTTTCATGCATGGATGACAATTTTCACATGGAAATGATTAAATTGAAAATTCAGAGTTTCATCTGAACTCGAAAATAAAAAAACAACCTGCAAATCCGACAATAATTGATCATATTTTTTTGTATAAAAATGTCCATTGTAATTGAATTTTCAACTGTCATTCATTCGCCCTCGACCGTATGTATATCATAAACATAATGTACAAAACACCTACAAAGAGTATATCTGTAGGAATTAAAATTTTCCTATTGTTTGGTCATTATATTGAAAAGCGTAAATTTTACGCGGAAAAAATAAATCATTTGAGTATGTTTGTGTGTGTGTGTGTTATGGAAGAGTAAACCGGTCATTTATTATAATATACATTTTCCAAGAAAACCATACAAAACTTCAATTACGAGAGAAATTATGTAACTGAAAATTGATTATTTTATACCAATGCATTAGAAAAAAAACTGAAAACTGTGGTATAATTTAGGTTTCTGGCGTGTGCTTTCTTTTGACTATGAAGAAAGAAAGAAATTCTTTCGATTTTAATTTTTTTTATTTTTTATTTTTTTGTCTAACTCCGTATCAGTTGGCAAAATGTTTGCTATAATATATTAAAAGAATGTAACGAATGTACATATACATATGGCGTGCTCTATTCATTTTTTATCCATATTATATTTGGTATGGTACATCTTTCTAATAGTTTTCGTGATGTCAAATTAAATTGAACTATCACCAAATGGGGAATTGATTTGAAATTTATTTGGTTCCGACGGTGCACATAATTGTAAAACTCATTATGCAATACTCATATAAAAAGGATTTCTGTTTACTAGCATATAGTGTCTTGTTGTAATCCTAATTAAATTCATAACGATATATAAAAATTTGTGTATATATCGTCCAATTAATAATGATTAGCATAATTAATTATATGGTTTGGAGAGAGAGGCAGATTTTAATCGCATTTTTCATTTTCCCACGAATATAAAATAAATAGGCTGAATGTGTATTATATTACATAGCGCCGCACAAAAGAAATCAAAAGGTAAAAATATTATTTTAATTGAATTTAAATCAATTTTCCGACAAAGAAAATTTTGTGGAAAATTAATAATATTATTTTCGGTTGGCTGTTAAATCGATAATTTTCCAAACAAAATAATTTATAATACAATTTTTTTAGTTTTTTTATTTTATTTCGTGAAAATTAATAGATTCAACTATTTACGAGTGTGGCGATAAATCGTGATTTATATATATATATATTGGATAAGTGAAAATAATATGTGATATATAAAGGGTAAGTAGTTATATATATAAAAATGGCGTACATTATTTTAACGGTCATTTTTAAAAAAAAACACAAACACTTTGAATAATTTTTTTTTTCGTATTTTGCACTTTCACAGTTTAACGCTTAACACTTGTACACAATAATATTTCACACTAAATCACTATTTCACATATAAGCCAAACATTTTTTTTTTTTTTTTAATATTTCACTTTCACCGGTCTAAAACGATATAGATCCAAGCTCTTTATAACTTGGCTGTCGTACAGTTAGGACCAAACTGTTTTTATTTTATTTCATTCAGTTTAATATGCGATCAAAAATTTCAAAAGTCGCGTGGTATTGTTAACATAATGCGCATGTACTTCAAGAAAACTTACACTGGTCTGATATTAAAAAAAAAAAATTCTTTGTTATTATTTGTATCCTTTTCAAACTGCTTCAATATATTTGGTTGTCCTTGTTCGAATACATTTTCTCCGCACGCGAGAGAATTATTTTATAGTTTTTCCCCCGCCACGTGTCAAAAGGAAATTCCAACAACACTTCGTGTGTGTGTGTGCTCATGAAACAAGAAGTAGCAATACAAAAAAAAAAAAACGGAAAAACATGAAATTAGATAATAGAATGATTTATATATAATTAGGTTGTCTCACTCAATATTGCATTGCATTATTACTTATTGTGTTCTCATGCTGCTTGCAGCACTACACTACTTTGTATGTATACATAAACGCGCCATACAAAAATAGGGGGAATGAGAGGAAAATTGTACACATATTTCGATTGTAGCACAATATAGGGTTTTCCGTTTTTTTATTTTCCTTATTTTTTGTTAATGTTTTTGTTATTGTTTTCATTTATGTTGTTGGTTGGAAAAAAGAAAATTACAAATTTTCCCTCAATATTTTCATTTTTCTTTGAAGTTTGTTATTTTTTTTTTAGGTTGTGTAAAAGGCTGCATCAAAATGTTTTTATGAATTGGGTTTTTATGAAGGGAAACATTTAATTTTTAATTAATTAGACATTTTTATTATTATGGTTGATGACTAAGAGGATGGAATTACGAGTATGCGGTTAATGTGTTTATGCCACTCCAAAATTATACTCCAATCTGGTGTCTTTTTGTGGTACTTTAATTTATTTCCGATCTAGTTCCCTTATAACTGGGTTGATTGAAAGTGTATTTAGTTCGACTACTTGCAATTTTATTAGTTAATTTGCAACCAAACTAAGCGCTCTATTCTAAAATATGAATGTCTGGGGTTATGTGCTTAGATTGATGCAACGTGATCATTCGTTATCGATGTACGTAAAATAAAATAAAATTAAATTAACCAATAAACACAGTATTACTTCTTCTTAATTATTAATTGTTTTGTTTTATGTAAGTATTGTGTGTGCTTTTAAATTGATTAAAAACGAAAAAAACAAATAAGTATACATAGTGCAAGTGGCGAGCCTACTTTACTACAAAAAGATAGTAACGCAACAAAGATCGCAATATTATGTCGACCGATAATATAAATTCTGATAGTGACTTAAGCCAGTGTAATGCCCGATTTAGATGAAGAAAAATGTTTGCCTTGCAAAAAATCTTTGCTTTGCATAGAGCTGCACGCAATAAAAAACTATCCATTAGTTAAAATGAAAAAGGACTATGTAAACCAAAATGGCGATACTATAATTTTTTGGCGGCTTACTATTGGATGTTATATTTTTTGACATTTATTAGACAATAACCAATTACTTCATTCACTTAGACAATAACCAATTACTTCAAATAGTATTTAGTGATAGTGAAAGTGAATAGGATGAAGATAAAATATTATTAAAAATAATCTGCGACAGTGCTAGTGAAGATGAAATACCCAAAAAGAAAAAAAAATGTTGGGTTAGGCCTGTAGCGGCTCACTCATATTTCATTCGTTCATCGCAACAATATATCAAACACATATATTGGTGCGCACACAAATTATATAATTCATTTATTACCGCGATAAATCAATCACATATCAGCGCTGTCTCATACCTTATTAAGCAACCTCAACTGTTTCACCAACAAGCACCGAATATCAATCATATGCAATTTACAGTGTACGTGCCAACAAACAAAAAATACAATCCACATAAACTCGGCTTCTCGTTTGTTTTATTTTGACAGTTCGTTTTCCTCTCGCTTAATGATCAGGACTAGTGAAAAATATAAAACAATAAAATCATCTCGTGTGAATGGTGGTTAAAAATTTAGTTAATTTTGGGTTAACATTTTTGATGGACATAATTCACATGCAAATTACTTGATGGTAATTTATAAAAAATTCTGTATTAATTAGTTCAAAAAGTGTATTTATAATAACAATTTAAAATTCTTGTGCAATAAAATTGAATTATAATCCTATTGTGGTGTTCATATTTATAAAATTCGTGCATACATATATATACATAGGGTGTGGTATCCAAAGCGGTCCACACGACGACCTATACCGGGCATATAAATTCATATAACTGGAGTGCCCCATCTATAGGCCATACTATCTGGAAAGGGACCAATCTGGAACATTCCAAAATGTATTTTTACCTTTAAAATTAACGGACCCGGAGCTTTTTTTTCAATTATATGAGAATGTCGTCTTCCCAGTTTGACGAACTTTTGCATCTAGTTGGGCCAGCGATTACAAAACAAAATTTGGTTCGAAAAAGAATTGAGCCGAGTGCAAGATTGGCTATTACGCTTAGGGGAGAATAAGCACATATTGTTTGTACATACCATTTAATTAATTTATTAATATACACTCCTGGACAAAATTAACGCATATTTTTTTTTTTTTGTAATAAAAAAAAATCCTGCTGGCCAATTTTAATACTACTAGTGTCAAATGATAGCACATTTATATTTTTATCAGAAACCACCTTGAATAAAGTCTACTTCAAGCCAATCAATTAAAATTTTCAAAAATGCTTAATCAAGAGTGGTTTTGTTCCATTGCATATCAATTTGTGTTGCATAACAAAATGTGTTCTAAAGCAAACACCTAAAATAAAACCCATTGTAATGTGGCACCCTTTCGTGAGCTGGAGGCGATTAAAGTCGTCATGTTGTATCAGGAAGATTATACCCAAGTACAAATCGCACGAAAATTAGGGGTGAACCAGTCTTCGGTTTCACGAATAATTAAGCGATATCGTGAGACCGGAGAGAATAAAAGAAAGCCCGGACAAGGACGTTAAAGGTACACAACCGAGCATGACGACCGATTTTTAAAAATTAATTCATTACGTAATCGAAAGCGTACTTCTACTCAACTAAAAAATGAGTTACTTAGTGCGCGAATTATACTTTTACACTTTTTTTATTGCATTTATTTATTATTATTATTATTATTTTTTATAATTTTATTAAGTAAACCTTTTTTAGTTTAATTTATAATTTAATTGTTTTCTTAATCTACTTAATTTTAACTTAAATACTGATGTACTATTATTTTTGTCGATATGCCCTCGACAAAATGCAAATACAATCTGTCTCTAATGTGGAAGTTATTATCTATAAAAATACTTGGTTTTTGTCTACGTTAACACAATTTATTGTGTGAAAATATAATTTGAAATATGATTAGATTCTTAATAAAAACATTTATACAATTTTATGAAATATGATTTTTTAAAATAAAGAATATAAACTATTTAGAATTTCCATGTATAATGGAAATATGATTTTAAAATAAAAAATATAAAATATTTGGAATTTGCGAAATATGATTTTAAAATAAAAAAATAATGTCTATGCTAATGACCTATGTATATGTTGCTTGGGTTGTTGTTGTTGGACATCCGGGATGTCGTAACTCCTCCCCCCTAAGAATGAAGCGAAGGCCAACTGAGCTGAATTGGCTGTGGTAAATTGGCTGGAGGATCTGGACCTGGTTCCATTATTGCTGTCTTTTTCATCATTTGTATCATGATGATGATTCCTACTACAATTGAGATTGTAACGCATAATGCTCCTATAATGGAAATATGGTTATTATTATTTCTTAAATTTATTATGTTAATGGCTTCTGTGTTTTTTGTTGTCCATAAATTTAACTTTTCCAATGTTAAATTTTTCATTGTTATCGAGGTATTAATTTCGTTGTATAATGTTGAGATTATTTGTACAGAATCCCAGAATGTTGCATATTTATTTATTTTGTGCGTCCTTGTTACATGTGGTTTCCATCATGATTTCTGTGTGAGTAAGTACGAACAAATAGTTTTGTTCGATTGGTTCAACGGTATCTTCAGTTGTCTCCTCAATTATACTGCAATGTGCTGGTTTATTGTTGATCAAGTTTGCTATGCATCCCTCTGGTGTGTTTTTCAATAACTTTGTTTTGAAGCAATATCTTGTTTGCTCAATTTTCATGCATGGTTTGTCGACATATTGATAAAAATATTTATTGAGTAAAAGGAATTGGGATTTCAATTCTAGGGTGTAAGTATTATTGATAGGTAATTGTTTCAATCTATAGAATTCGAATGATTCGGGATAAAAGGTAGGTATTTGGACAATGAAGATAGGTAGATTGGTTATCATTTAGATTGGTTAAAATATGCGCTTAATTCTAAAAACTCGTATACATTCTCGTCGACTTTAACATTAATGTTTTGTTGTTTGAGCTTTTCATGGATATATTCCATTTCTTGTGGGTGTAGGATGTGTTTTGAAATTATTTTTAATTTGGCTAAAGTTACGGTTTGTCTAGAATGTCTTCCAAATGATTATTCAACATTTGAATGTCAAAGAATAATAGATCAAAGTATTGATTGACTTTTAACATATGTTCTACGTGGTTTAGTTTATCTACGATTTCGTTTTGAAATCTATTTATATGGTCTTCTAAAGTATTTTGTTGGTTGTTAATATGTTCAGAAATGTTATTAAACCTTTGTATCATACGTTCATTAATTATTATTTGGTTGTTTACCTAATGTTCTAAATTATACTGGTTTGATTTAAGAATATCTATGTTTTTGTTGATTCAACGTAATCGTCGTGGTCCATGTTTCCAGTTATCGTTTTAACTACAGATCCTAGTCCGTTAATGAGTCCACGTTTGAGTCTATATTTTGGTTTAATTAAATTCAAATTATTTAATAGTATGTTGTATTTTCGTTTTAGCATGACTATCTTTTGCTTGTATTGTATTCTGTTTTCCGTTCTATTGCATATACTTTCAATATTTCGTTGTATTAGTTGTATGTTCAATTCGTAGTCAGTTATATTTATTATATGTACCAATTTTGAATAAGTTTCGATGACTCTGGCATCGCCTAATTTTAATGGTAACATTCCTCTGTTATTTGTTAAGTCATGTATCTCTATTTTCTGTCCTTGCGTTATTTTGAAGAGGATGAACCTGAAATTACGTTTATGTATTATTATTGAGGCTGAAAATACGACTTATCACACTTCCTCAATAATAATATTGGGAAAATTTTCACCTACTCACTGGAGTTAGGCTGGTTTGAGTTGTTGTTGTTACTTAATAAATTGTTTTGAAATTTTCTCTTTCCCTTAATTTTCTGTTTGTGAACCTTACGTCTATTTGTAATTAATGTAATTTTCTTATTCTTTACTACCTTATGTGTCATGAATCTAGGGGCTAACTTATTTCTTCTATTTTCTAATTCGTAAATCTGTTCGTCGGGTTTAAAGTCTGGGGGATCTGCACGGTTTTCATTTAATTTATTTATTATTTTCTGTTTCGTTTCCAAATTCCTATCATGAACAAGTTTGGTTAGGTTTTCGTAATTTTTAATGTGATTTTGAAAATAATCTTGTCCACTTAATACGTTGATTGGGGTAGTTATTGGGTTAAGTTCGTTAATATGACATGATATTAGTTCAAAAGGAGCCAACTTAGTCGTAGAGTGTATTGAATTATTATATGTTATGATGGCTTCATTCATTATTTCCCCTATCGATTTAGTTTTATTCTGGTTATAGATTATTCTAATGATTTCAGTTATTGTAGAGTGAAATCTCTCTACGGGAGAATTTCCGGTTGAATTCTTGGCTGAGGTGCAATGTAATTGAATGTTATATAATTTAACGAAATCTTGGAAAATTACTGAAACGAATTCGGCCCCATTGTCTACAATTATTTTTTTGGGGATTCCATGGTGTGAAAAGAAATGTTTTAGTGATTTTATAATATTTATACTGTTTCTACCGTCTAGTAAATAAGCACTGGAAAATTTACTAAATTTATCAATTATGGTTAGGAAGGTTTCGTTATGTACCGAGTAAATATCTATGTGTAAAATTTCCAGAGGTTTAGCTGGAGTTTCTGTTAGTTCGAATTTTAAAGGTTTTGTGTTCCTTTCATATTTAAATCTAGCACAAATATCGCAATTATTAATGATCTTTGTTATCAGAATTTTCATTTTGGGAAAATAATATTGTCGTTTCAAATGTAACCATGTTTCGTTTATTCCTCGATGATTTGATCTATTATGGTAATCTCGAATAATAGTTTCTTGTTTTTCTCTATTGCTTTCATCTTCTAATAATATCTTATATCTAACTAATTTAAAAATACCGTTATTAAAAAATTTATTATATACTAATTCAACTACCTTAAATGTTTCATCATCAGTAAAGATACCTGTTACTTTTTTGGTAAGGTATAATTTTTTATAATATCCGTTATAACGTCCTCGTTATCTAGATTATTCTGTTTTATTGTGTATCTTCTTTTATTTGTAAATAATATTTTTAATTTTATATCTGAGTTTAAATTATCATTTCTTTCTAAAACTAGTTAGTGTGTAAATTCATTTAGAGGTCTACTTGATATCGGAAGTCCTCTTGTTGAATTTTCTTCGGTTGAACTCATTGATGATATGGTTTCATCGTTACTGTTCTCCTGTGTGGAATTATCAGTTTCATTTAAATGTATTTCTATTCGTGACAATGCATCTACATTTTTATTTTGAACACCTTTTTTATAGACAATTTCGTAATCGAATTCTTCGAGTTTTAATCTCCAACGGATTAGCTTCGAATTTGGTTCTTTTAGTGAAATTAACCATGTCAATGGTTTATGATCCGTTATGATTTTGAATTTCCTTCCATACAAATACGGTCGGAAGTATTTAGTAGCCCATACAATGGCTAGAAGTTCCTTTTCTATGGTGCTGTAGTTTGTTTCTGTTTGAGTTAGGGTTCTACTGGCGTAGCAAATTGGTTTATCGGATCCTATTGGGCCTTGAGATAATACGGCTCCTAGAGCAAAGTTACTAGTGTCTGTTGTCAAATTAAAAGGTTTAGAAAAGTCTGGATATTGTAGTATGGGATCGTTGCACAATAAATTATTACATGTTTCAAAACATTCGATGTATTTAGAATCTAAAGTTATTTTGTTTGTTTTTCTCAAACATTCAGTCAGCGGTTTTGTAATTTTGGCGAAATCCTTAATAAATTTCCTGTAATAACCCAACAACCCTAAAAAGGATTTAATTTGTTTTTCTGTACGGGGTAAAGGGAAATTTTTTACTGCTCTTATTTTATCAAGGTTAGGTTTAACTCCTTCACTTGTTACTAAATGTCCTAAAAATGAGATCTCCTTATGGAGGAATTCGGATTTATCAGTTTGGATTTTAAGATTAGCTTCTCTGAGCTTTGTAAATACTTTTACAAGACTTTCTCGATGTTCTTGGAGTGATGTTGAAAAGATGATTATATCATCCATATAACACAGGCAAATTTTGCCTTGTAGGTCTTGCAAAACATTGTCCATGACCCGTTAAAAGGTGGACGGGGCATTCTTTAGGCCAAATGGCATTCGAACAAATTCGTAATGACCGTTTTCTACATTGAATGCTGTTTTTGGTATATCCTCGGATTTGATTTCAATTTGATGAAATCCTGATGCCAAATCTAATGTAGTAAAATACATGCACTTTTCTAGTTTATCGAGGATTTCGTTTATATTTGGAAGAGGATATCGGTCGTCTACTGTTTTCTCATTAAGTTTCCTATAGTCTATTACGAGTCTCCATTTTTGTTTTCCACTAGCGTCTGATTTTTTTGGAACAATCCAAATCGGTGATGACCATGGCGAGAAACTTGGCCTTATAACACCTTGTTCTAGCATCTTCGAAATTTGTTTTTGAACTTCTTCTTTATGTACGTAAGGGTATCTGTACGATTTACTATAGATAGGGATATTATCGATTGTCTGAATGGAGTGTTTAATTTTATTGGTAAAAGATAAATTTTGTCCATCTTTATAGAATATATCTTCGAAATCTTTGCATAATTTAGCTATTGTCGTTTTTTCTTCGTTATTTAAGTGATCTATTCGAATCAAGTCTAAAATATCTTTGTCTGGTGTTTCAATGTTATTGTAATTATTGAAATTATTTACTGTGAAATTATGAATTTCAGCTCGGCTATTATTTTTAAGAGGTTCGACTTTTATGGGTTGGTCAATAATGAAAGTTTGTGGAACGTTGGAAAAATTGATTACTTCAATGTATGCGTACCAATTCTTACACTGGTATATACCTTCGGGGATTATTAACTGATCTTTAATTTTCACTGGTTTGATGTAAATGTCGCCACTCGTACATCGACAGGTAAGTGTGCTATTAATTTGCTTTCAGATTCGATTTTATATGGTTTCGACATAAAATTTGGCTTAAAAATTAATGGAATTCTTATCCCATCTTTGGTTTCTAAAGTTGAATTTTGAAAATCAAGTTTTATTTGTAATTGTTGCATGAGCTCTAAACCGATTAGCCCATCGAAGTAATTATGAAAACTGAATAATAGGAATTGAAGTTTTTCTTTTGTTCTAAATTCATCTAGACCTTCTACAATTATCTGCTTATTTAAGGAATGAGTATTAAATACAGTTTTAATTTTAACGGCATCGATAGTTTTAATAAGTTCCGGATTTACAAGATTAGGTCTTATGAAAGATTTATTACTTCCTGTATCTATTAAAAATTTGAAAAGTTGATTATTTGGCCCTTTTATATGTATGTAAGGTAGAAGAGATGATTGATGTTTGTTAATGTCTAAATATCCGAGTTGTGTACCGAGGCAGGTTAAAGAAAATCCTGATCGTCTATTTCGTTTTCTACTGGGCAATATTGTTCACTCTGCAAATCGATTTGTGGATTATTTTCAACTGGATAGTTAATATAATATGAATTTTCAGAGTTATGTTCATTAAGATGATTAGCATCATCTCGTGAATTATTTGGAGAATTATTTTCTAACGTAAATAATTATTCCACATGAAATCTTGGTTGACCCGTTGGTCGAAGGAAATTATTATTATTACTATAATTATTATTATTATTTCTAATTGGGTTTTTGAATTTAGAATGACCACTCGATGTGCCCATAGGCTGGGGATAGTTATTTGGTGCTGGTTTTTACACATATGGTCTTACTTGATTGAAATTGGGTCTAAAGGTATTAAAGTTCGGTTGGAAATTAGATCTGAAGGTATTAAAATTCGGTTGAAAATTAGGTCTTTGAGGAGCAAATTGATTGTATTGATTGTGATTAAATCTAGGTTGAAAAGAACTGGGTAAGTTTATGGGTGGATTGGATCTATAATATGAGTTATTAGGTTGTGATATGATTAGGGGTTTAATATATAAAGGTTTCCTTATTGGGGTGTTAATTTTACTATAATTTGGGGTTTTCAGATAGCTAATGTTCTGTTCCTTTAAACAGAAAGAAAAAGCTTCACTCAGTGATGTGGGTCGCATTGTTCTTACTGTAGACCCTAAAGGTTCTCTAATGCCAGAAACGAATATATTCCTGCACATCTCTTCATATAATGTTTGTTTAGATATTAGTACGTTCTGATCTCTTTCGTTTACTTTGATGTTATTCATGATTGTTGAATAAATATCAATAATTTTTGAATAATAAAATTCAATTGAATCTACTCCCTGGCTAAGTCTATGGAGATCTTTCACTAAACTAGTCTCGTTCCTTTTATCACTATAATGATTCACTAAATTAGTTTTTATGTTTTCCCATTGTAATGGAGTGCCATACATATTTAGCACTTCATTGGCCTCTCCTATTACTTTATTTCTAACTGCCCTAAGAATAACCTTTCCGTTTGGCGTACCATCTAAATTTTTTACTAATGCCAAAATTTCTTCAACATTTTCTAAAAATCAAATAATGTTCGACTATTACCGTCGAAATGCGGTAAGTCTTTGATGGCATCCGGTATTCTAAGTTGATCTAATTGTTCTTTTACATTCATTTTTGTATAATTATTTGGGTAATTTAATTTAATATCTACTAAATCTCTAAAACTATATGCTTCTGTCGAATGAGAATTATTGCACTTATTTAAAATTCTAAATTCAAAGGACATGAACAGGGATGAATATACTCAATAAATATAATTTGTAAAAATATTGTCGCTTACCAGAACAAGTACAGCTGCATGATCCTTGGCTTATCTGTCCGATATTCTCTCGGATGTCTTCACCACCTTGATGTCGATGCACAATGATACGATGCACAATATTTAGCACTTTTTATATTTATTAATGTGTTCAATGTTGTTCAATGTTTTTCATTCGATTGTTCGTTGTATTTATTCACTACAATTGTTTTATAAATTTCGCATTTATTTCTTATTAATCACTTAATTTTTTTTTCTTAATATTCTTAATCACTTAATTTGATAATAAAAAAAAAATTGACTGAGAGAACTTATTACTATTAACACACAAAAAAAAATTTTATTAAAAAAATTTTATTATTTTTTCTTGATTTGACTTTTTACTTTTTAAATTATTTATTAAATTTTACTTTTAGAGATCCTATTGAAATAGGAAATCCTATCAACTGCGCCAATTATATTTTTACACTTAAACTTTTTTTTATTTTATTGCATTTATTAAATTTATTATTATTATTATTATTTTTTATAATTTTATTAAGTAGACCTTTTTTAGTTTAATTTATAATTTAATTGTTTTCTTAATCTACTTAATTTTAACTTAAATACTGATGTACTATTATTTTTGTCGATATGCCCTCGACAAAATGCAAATACAATCTGTCTCTAATGTGGAAATTATCTATAAAAATACTTGGTTTTTGTCTACGTTAACACAATTTATTGTGTGAAAATATAATTTGAAATATGATTAGATTCTTAATAAAAACATTTATACAATTTTATGAAATATGATTTTTTAAAATAAAGAATATAAACTATTTAGAATTTCCATGTATAATGGAAATATGATTTTAAAATAAAAAATATAAAATATTTGGAATTTGCGAAATATGATTTTGAAATAAAAAAATAATGTCTATGCTAATGACCTATGTAGGGAAGTACATTGCTATAACAACCCGTGCTAAAAAAATGTCCAACCCTTATTACCCACAATTGCCCACAATTGCCCTAACCATCTAGCACGGGCGAACGGTGGAATTCATGATAAAACACAACTTGACTATTCCAACTGACAAGTTATGTTGTTTGAACTGCAACAACCCGTTGCAATTGAGAATTATAACTTTCTGCTCGAATTTATATACAATTTTTTCATCGAAAAATCTGTGTATTGTTACGCCACGCCTGCTTTACGGGTTGTTATAGCAATATACATACTTTTTTACGGGTAACTTGATTATCGATTAAAAAATTATTTCGTGAGTAATTATGGTGTACATTAGCCCAATTGTGCTAATTATCGTTAGTTTCCACATTGTTGTGACGTGCTTCCGGTTTTTAAAGCAAATAATGGGAAAATGAATGTACATCAAAATTCCATGTTTCTAAATTTTTTTTGTAATTTTTTAGCATTGGGGCAGCTTTATCATAGTATCCTTGCCAAAATTTCAAAATGCTGGGTAGGGCTTTTTTACAGGGTGTTATAGCCATTTCCGCATTTTTGCTTATAAAAATTTTCTAAATTCCATAACTTGATATGTTATCGATTAAAAAATTATTTCGTGAGTAATTATGGTGTACATTAGCCCAATTGTGCTAATTATCGTTAGTTTCCACATTGTTGTGACGTACTTTCGGTTTTTAAAGCAAATAATAGGAAAATGAGTGTGCATTAATTTTTCATGTAGGGAAGTACATTGCTATAACAACCCGTGCTAAAAAAATGATAAAACACAATATGTATGTATATGTTGCTTGGGTTGTTGTTGTTGGACATCCGGGATGTCGTAACTCGCGCCAAGTGAATGTTAGTGCCAGAACAATTAGATGAAGATTAAAAGAAACGAACCTAACTCCAAAACCAGTCGTTAAGAATTTGCTGATACTCATGCAAATTGGGGAACTGATCAATGGGCCACTGTTCTCTTTTCAGATGAGACCAGAATCCAATTATGGAAACCAGATGGACGTAATCTTGTATACAGAAGTCCTGGAGAACGCACCGTGTAACATGGTGCAAACTGTAAGCTTTGGCGGAGGTTCAATAATGTGTGGTGTATGTAAATTAACAATTGATAGATCTGATGAAAATAAAATTAAGTGTAGTGATTGCTCGCTAATATTTCATAGTAATTGTTTGAATTTAAAAAAAACGGATGCTGATTTCATGAAATAATATAGACGGCCTTGGGCTTGCTCGAGTTGTCTAAAAAAAAAACATAATGATTTATCATTGGGTAACAAACAAAAAACAACAACTAATATCTCAACTGCACCATCAAACGTTATGAACGAAATAATTGTTATAAAAAATGAATTGCGTTAGCAGTTTGATTCATTGAATGCTAGTATTGCAAAGCTAGAAGAAAACCTCATCAAAAAAATTCATCAAACGTAACGAGAATCGTAAGTTGCAAATCCAGATCACTAATTTGGAGCAAGTTCCGGTAAATAACAGCATTGATATAATTGGCTTACCTCTTACTCACGATGATGATTTAAAAACAGTTATTGTCAATATGATTAAAACTTGTTTGGATATCGAAATAAAAGATCATGAAATTGATTCGGTTTACAAATTATCATCAACTATAACCAATACAAAAATGAAATTTGTACGTAAATCTGTGAAGGATCATGTTATGTGATTGAGGATTGTCAATGAATAATTTGATATTTATTAATCACAGTCTTTGTCCAGGTAAAAGAAAAATATTTGCTGAAACCTGGAAGTTAAAAAAGGAAAAAAAATTGTTTAAAGTTTGGTGTAATAATGGCCGCATTTGTTTAAAACCAGTTGTAAATCGTGATGTGCTTATTATCGATTCTTTAAGTGATCTTGACTTATTTAAATAATGATAATTGTTAGTTCTATCTCATTATAAATTCGGTTGATTTTGTATCTCAAGGTCACTTTGACAATAGTATGAACATTGAATTTATTGTACCATCTAATACCAAACATGTAATCAATGACTTTAATCTCGTAGTTTGTCATCAGAATATTCGCAACATGCTTGAAAATTTTTACAAATTTGTTTCCAATTTGTATACATTTTTGATGTTCTTCCTTCAATTATAATTCTTTCTGAGATTTGGATTTTTGAATATGAATTGAATTTTTATAAAATTCCTGGTTACAATAATTTCGGATGTTGCAATGGTAATTATAGAGCGGGTGGTGTGTGCGTGTTTTATAATAGTGTATTGAATTGTAATTGTGAGTCAGTTTCTTTGAATTCTGCTGACATAATTAAAGTAACTTTACCTGTGAATAAATTGAATTATACTTTTGTTTGTGTTTACCGGTTACAATTTGTCCCAATTGTTGATTTTGTTGCTGAGTTTTCTAATTTCATTAACAAAGTTAAAGGGAAGAATGTTGTTATTTTAGGAGATATAAATATTGATATTTTGAGTATGATGCCTTCCAAAGATGATTATTTGTTTATGATGTCATCAAATGGTTTTCATTCGTTGATTAACAAACCTACTAGAATTACGAATCAAACCACAACATGTATTGATCATTGCTTTGCACATGTCAATAATTCTTGTCAGATAGTTGCGTCATCCTTTAATTTACAAATTACTGATCATCATTTAATTTATGAATCATTGCATTTTAATTGTGGTAATTTAAAGAGTACCAAAACTGCTGTGGTTTCTCGTAAATTTGATAATATTAAGTTTTCTACTATAATTTCTGTGCATAAATTCTCAGAATTGTTTTTCCAAACTGAACCTTGCGTAATTCTGTCAAAATTTGTGGCAGTATTTAATTGTTTATATAACTCATGCTTCCAAATTATTAAACAGAATACTACAGTTAAATTGAAACCGTGGATTTCCGACCATTTAATTAATTAAATGTCTAGAAAACGTTACATTCATAAAAAATATTTAAAGCATCCTAGCAATATTAGACTTCAAAGATTTTTTAGTAAACTATGTATGAAAGTTGATGCTAAGGTCAAGTATGACAAGTTCCCGTTTTATGATAAAAAATTTAGTCACTACGGTAATAATAGCAAAAAAACCTGGTCGTTTGTTAATCAAATTTTAAATAGTAATAATTGCGGCCATGTTGAAAAAATTATGTCCGTTGATAATGTTATTCTTACAAACTATGATCCATTGCTAATGATTTTGGATTATTTTTCTCGAACATTGTTTCTGAATTGAGAGCTACTAATATATTTCTAAACTCCCCGAGGCAGTATTCTTGTGATTTTAATAATTCATATAATTTTTTTATTAGCCCTGTTGATGAGACTGAAATCAGTGGTATAATTGCTGAATTTAAATCTAGTAATGTCATTGATATCCTTGGGATGAGCTCCAATACGTTTAAAGCAAATAAAGACTGTTTGTCTCCAATTCTGGTTTATTTTGTTAATCAATGTTTTTTGTCTGGCGTTATTCCTGAGGACTTAAAAACTGCTATTGTTCTACCTTTGTTTAAGAAAGGTGGTAAACTTAACAAAGTTAATTATCGACCTATTTCTTTACAGCCAACCATAATGAAGATTATGGAAAAGGCTTTAAAGTTACGTATGAATTGTTTCTTGGAAAAACATAATATTCTTAGTAGTTGTCAATTTCTTTCAATTCAGAAAATGTATCATCTAACTTAATCCTGAAGAACCTATCTTTCAAGTATGATTCCAGTATCTTAGCAAATTGCATTGGTAGAAGATTCCTTAACTTGTGGTTAAGTCCTTCATGCCACACTCTATCAAACCATAAATCTTTTGCGAGTTGAGCAAGAACTCGCTTTTAATATACTCCATTAAACATTCCCTACAATAATTCTAGGTTTTCCCCAACCTTTCTCACAATCTTAAAGAGTAAACCGCTAACCATATGGTATCACACTTGTTTACAACTAGATTGTGTCAATATTAATACAACACATGTTCATATTACGAGTATATACTTTACTAAGCACCCAAACAACAATCTTGATACTATCTTAAGTAGGTATATTCAGAAAAAAGATTGATACGTTTACATAAAAAAAAGAATGGAAAATGAAGACATTATCTTGACGGAAAAGTTTATTTCTTCTTAGTCATCTTCTTGATACTTGTTGTTAGTACGATTATTGTTGTGTATATCGAAATGACGAGAGGAAAATAATTTTCAACTCATTTAGTTTATATTTTATTTATCCTAAAAAGATTACACAAGTTTTTAACACAATGTTATACATAAATACATCAATAAAAGGTCTCACAAAGCAAGACCGAGACCTGTGGCCCTATTCTGGCTATTCCCTAGGAATTGGGAATTGGGAAAAATATTGCTATATTTTCAAACTTCAATAATTCCCAATTTTTTATTCCCCAATTCCCAAAAGTGTATTCTGGCGTAATTGGGAATCATCCAATGGGAAAAACCACTATTTCAAATTTTGCAGCCGCCATTATTTAAAAATTTTATTTTCTACATATAAAATAAAAACTTTACCGATACTACGTTGTAAATAAAATTTTGAAAATACATAAAACAAACAGTTTCTTCTAATTCCCAAAAAAAAAAATTGGGAAAAATAAACGTCAAAACTTACATAAAATGGAATTATTTTTTCCCTACAATAAAAATTCCCAATCGCCAGAATACACTTGTGGAAAAAATAATTCCAAACTGCTAGAATACTGTCAAAATAGTTCAATTCCCAATTCCCAGGGAATAGCCAGAATAGGGCCACTGGATACTAAAGATTTTAAATCTCCCTGTGTACCAAGGAAATTGACCTTTCTAATAATTGTTAAAAAACAGTGCAAAATTTCTATACTGGCTCAAAATTGTATTCAATAGAACAAGAAATGCTTCTGACCAAAGCATAAATGTACTTAACAGTATACAGAGTAACTTTATACAATAAACAAAGAGAAGATAAATTTCATTCAATATCATTTATGCATATTTATATTAATTAAAAATTTGTAAAACAATTTATAAGTTTTTCTTGAGTTCGATGGAGAACTACTAAACAACAATACAATGTAATAAACAATAAAAATTAGAAGATGAAATTTTTATTAGAATATAATAAGATAAAGAGGAGTAAAATTGTTTTTCATTGTTTTGCAGAAAAAAATTACAACAACAACTGAATATTTACAGTGTGGTTTATGTATTTTCGGTTGAACATAGAGCATTTTTTTTTTTGTCTATAATACAGAACTTTAATTAATATATTATTTTGATTACGATAAGTTAAGTTTTTGAAGGAATTTAATTTTGTTTTTTTAAAGTTTGGTAAATTATTTATGGTGCTTTTGTTGGTAAAAGTTGAAATTCGTGATACAAAATAGTTAAAGGTTTCTATACCGAATATGAATGATTGTGGTTATCGTGGTCTTTCAATAAGAGCGTCGCACTTTTGACAACCGAATGAAATATCCCTCTAAACATGGCAAAACGCAAACGTAATGCAAGCGAAGGCATTGATATGTCGTGCACCATACACTTCACATACATTCACTTCGAATAATTGCACATAGAACTTGAGTTTCTTTAATTTAACTTTTATTTTTAGAATTACATAGTTTAATAGAGAGTTAGTTTACTTTAACAATCATTACATTTTATTTTAAGGTTTACTAATTATATAATTTAAGATAATGTTTCCAGTTGTACTTTGTTAACTCGACTGATGTAATATTTTCTTCCTTCTTTCATTAGTTGTTGTATATAGTGATATTCATGTAATCTACTGACTCAACAAAGCAACACATGACCACACATGTAAGGTGTCAAGTAATATTGCTGAACAGTAAATATCAAGAACGAACATGTCTGAAATACGATCAATAAAAAATGTTGATAATGCGCAACGTGAGAAATAAGTTGAGTTCCGACTTTTTGCTAAATAGACATTTTTCCTTTTAGAAGAACTAGTTAAGATATAATTTGTAAGTTTAGTTTTAGTTTAAACTCTGTTAAAGTAAGATTGAAAAATAAATGTTTAAATAAAATATTTTTTTTTTATTTTTATATTTTTTCTTCAAACTTATAACTGGCGCAGCCGTGCGGCAAGTGAATGTGAAGTGTTAGTGAAACAGTGCAATAAATTAGTGAATAAAAGCTAATTAAAAAGTGAATCCGTCAGGAAATTAACAACATTTGTGATTTGTTTTTCCAATTACGACATCTTTGGCTGAAGATTGATCAAACTGCTAAGACGATTCGAGATTCCGCCGCATCTCAACAACGAACTACACTTGGGACCAGCAAACACGACAGCAGTAATACGATTCATGAAATATTTTGAATTCGTATTATCAGGTAACCAATTTTTATTATTTTTTTTTAATTTTTTAACATTCTCAATTAAATTTATTTTCATTGCGTGTTGCAATAAATTATTTCCAAAATTTTTTAACGATTTTTGCAAAAGTGTGCACTACAAGATAGACATAAACCTGCCTTTAAGTGACATTCCAAAATAAATTTTAAAATATAAATAAAGTGTTACCAAGACAAACGTGCGCACTACAAGATAGACGCAGACCTGTCATACTGTCCACTACTAGATAGAGACAGTAAATTTTTTTGTGTACTACAAGATAGGCACAAAAAGTCTAATAAATTAAAAGATTGACTTTGATTAAGGCATATGAGCAAGACGCTAGAAGATATCTTCTATCAAAATCGAAATATTGATGAGGATTTAATAGAAATTGACTCAATGCAAGAAAGAACAAGTGTTACAATCGTTAAATGCGATTATTGAACAACTTCAAAAAGTTAATCAAAAACAGGTTGAACATGACCAAGTATTTTCATATCTCAACCAAAAAGTTGAACAACCGCGCCAGGAACAAGTCCCAGAGGTTGTCAACAGGGGGAATGTAAATGTACTGGATTTATTCAGAATCCCCGACCCAATCAAATCGATTCCGTCATTCGATGGGATTCGAAAACAATTAACTGCGTGGCTAAAAATTGTTGAAGATACACTCATTGTATTTGAACCATTGGTAGCAGAGCAACAATTCAGTCTTTACCTGCAGGCGATTAATAATAAAATAGAAGGGAAAGCCAAGGACACATTATGTCTAGCAGGCAACCCCAAAACATTCAGGGAAATTAAAGAAATTCAATTCTGCTGGAATAATTAGGGGACCGGCAGGAATTATCATTTTATAAGTCGCAGCTTTGGGCGACTAAACAAAATGAGACTATGAATATTCATAGCTATTTTAAATAAAATGAAAGAAATAGTGCAGAACATCAAATCATTGTCAAAGCAAAATAAATTCTATAATGATTCGTGGCCTGCAATTAACGCATTTATAGATGAAGATGCGTTAGCCGCCTTTATTTTAGGCGAAACCTAAAGGAATAGAGGAAGCTTATGCTTTCTTGTGCAAGTTTAATTGCAACGAGTTAATTTCCAACAACTCAAGAAAGCAATCTAACCAATTTAATCCCCAATTTGGGTTACAAAAACAAATGACTGGTAACGGAAACCAACCAAGAAACAGTCAGTTCAACCCAACGAACGAAAGAAAAACCTATCCCTATGGATGCGGATATATCAATAAGATCAAGGAATACTTTTAATAAAAAAGTCATAAATACGCACAGGATGCTGAAGAACCTTTGTGTTGAGGTTTTAAATGTCCAGTTCAACCACAGCTAAACTATTAGAATTCCCGGAACAAACGTTTATTGGTAATAAACGTCGGAACACAAAATAATAAAACAGAAGCTGTTTAATTATATATTTATAATGGCGGCCCTTTTCCTAGAGCTATTAGCGCAAAACTGCGCTATACATCCTTTTTGTATATACAAAAAACAAAAACTAAACTAACTAGTTAACTACGTTGTGAATAGAATACAATACGCCGACTTTGTTTAATTTGTTGCATCACTTTAATACAAACAGTGATGCTAACATTGAAGTATACAAAATTAACAATGCATATTCAACACTCCCACTCATTGTTACATTTAAAATTTCAAAAAAAACTTAAATAACAAACTGAACAATGTGGGTTTAAACTAAAATTCTACTTTAATTTAAAATTTACGTTAATTTTAAATTTAATTTAATAATCAAAACAGTAAATCTATTCACTTATATTCATTAAATTACACAGATAATTATGACGTGTTTTTACTAATGCTTTGGTAAATATATCGGCAATTTGCTCATTTGTATCGACGTATTCCAATTCAAATTGACCCTCTTGAAACTTTTCTCGGATGAAATGGTACTGTACATCGATGTGCTTTGTCCTTTTGTGGAATACTGGGTTCTTGATCAACCTGATTGCGCTTTGATTATCCATATAGAACTTTGCCTCGAATAATGGATTTGGATTTAATTCGGCTGCTAAAATCTTTAACCAAACCAATTCTTTGATCGCCTGACACGCTGTAACATACTCTGATTCTGTTGTTGACGTTGAAACTGACTGTTGTCGTGACGATGCCCAGCTAAAGACGCCTGAACCCAAATGAAACATATAACCACTTGTTGATCTTCTTGTTTCATTATCACCAGCGTAATCGGCGTCGCTGTAACCAATCAGATCAAAATTATCATTACTTTTGTAAACAATACCTTTATTGGCTGTTCCATTGATGTATTTTAAAATTCTTTTCACGGCTGCAACATGACTTTTATTTGGCTTGTCCAAATAACGACTGACTACACCAACGGCATAACTTATATCTGGTCTGGTACCAACGGATAAATACATCAAACTTCCAACTGCTTCACGATAAGGAAAATTTGTATATATTTCTTCATTTACAAAGTCACCCAAATTTTGATTCGGATCAGCTGGTGTTGATACGGGTTTGCTTTCACACATATTGAAACGATTCAATACCTTTTTAACGTACGCTTCTTGATGAACTTTAATTGAACCATTCGACGACCATTCAATTTGCAACCCCAGAAAGCACTTTACTTCGAGCTCTTTTACTTCGAAGTGTTCTTTTAAATAAGAAATCACTGATTTTATTTCTTCTTTATCATTCGACGCTATCAAACCATCATCAACATATATGGCTACGATTGTTATTTTATTGTTCTTCTGTCGAACGAACACACACGAATCTGAGTTAAACATTTTGAAATCAAATTGACGGATGAATGCACTAAATTTTTGATTCCAGCATCTTGAAGCTTGTTTAAGGCCATACAGACCTTTAACCAATTTACATACACGTCCACTATTGTCATCGTAACCAATAGGCTGTTGCATATACACAGTTTCTTTAAGATCACCATATAAAAACGCCGTTTTCACATCGAACTGTTTTATTTGCATATTATACATTGCTGCTAATGATAAAATTGCACGAACCGAAGTAAATTTAACTACTGGACTGAATGTCTCTTCATAATCAATACCATATCGTTGTGCGAAACCACGGATCACTAACCGAGCTTTAAATCGATCAATTGTTTCGTCTGTGTTGTATTTTACTTTAAATACCCATCGGTTATCGATCACTTTTTGATTATCCGGCTTATTCACTAACATCCACGTATTGTTTTGCAATAATGAGTTATATTCTTCGTCCATTGCACACTTCCACTTCTCTGCTTCTTCTGATTGAATTGCTTCATCATATGTTCTTGGTTCTCTAATGATTCCTGAAAGACCTGATTCAATTAAACGAACTGGTGCCTTAATTTCTTTACGTAAATCGTAACGATGATTTTCACGTTGGCTTACATGATTGTCTTCATCTGAACCTATAATGATGATTGTCTCATCTCCGTTTTCTGTATCTTCAAACACTGATGATGTCGAACTTCTAGCTGATGAAACTTCTTTTTCATGGTTTACATCATCTTTATCATCTGCTTCTACGACGTATTCATCATTTCTTATAACAAACGACATCATTTTTAATTCGTTAAAATGAACATCGCAACCAGTGATGATTTTCCTGTTTTCCGCATCATACAAATGAAAATTTTTAATTGTGGGCTCGTATCCAACTAGATATACCTTTTTTGCTTTTGGATCGCACTTCTTTCGCCCCGTCTGTTTTGGAATATTAAGAAAACATTCCGTACCAAAAATGTTCACATGATCTAATTCTGGTTTTTTTGAAACCATTTTTCATATGGCGTGCTGCCGACACATGTGTTGTTTGTTGAACGATTTAATAAGTACGCTGCTGTACGAACTGCTTCTGACCACAGATTTTTCGGTAAATTACTTGAAATTAACATTGTTCGAGCACATTCTTGAATTGTACGATTATCACGTTCAATTCGATCATTCTGTTCCGGCGTATATGCGACTATATTTTCGATTTGAATTCCGTGCTTTGACAACAGCTGTTTGACCTTTTTATTTACAAACTCTGTTCCATTGTCGAATCGGAAATTTATACTGGAACCATTCATATTGTTAACCATTGGAATGAATGATGTAATACAATCAAAAACTTCATCTTTCGATTTTAACAGGTACACAAATCGAAAACTTGTTGCCTCGTCTTTGATCAACATGAAGAAACGATAACCACCAATGCCTATTTCTTCCATTGGACCACATAAGTCTGCATGCATATATTCGCCTATAGTTGCTTCTCGTTTCGCTGAAACTTTATGACTTGCTCGTGTCATTTTACCCAGTTGACAATCCTCACAAAAAAAATTGTCGCTGTCTGATAAATCGACGCCTTTGACCAAACCATCTTTGCACATTTTCTTAATTGAATCGACATTTATATGACCCAATCGATGATGCCAATGTTGAAGTGATACTGCTGCTACATTTGCATATTCTTTAACACGCAATCTTATGTTCATTTTCAGTTGATTATTGCTGTCCCGGTCACCTATGGCTACAACACTGTTTGTCTGGTCCATTATTCTACATCCAGTTTTATTAATTAAAACATTTAGGCCTTTATCTGTTAAAACTGCTGTTGACAACAAATTCTTACTAATATTTGGAACATACAATACATTTATTAATCGACGTGGCTCCCACTGATTGTTTACTCGGGCTTCAACTAATATTGTACCAAATCCTTGTATTTCCAAATGATGGTTGTTGGCTATTTCAACGACGCGTTTTTCTTTGAATCTGTGTAATTCATGGAACCAATCACGATGATAAGTCATATGGCTGGACGCACCTGAATCAGCATACCAATAATTAGTATCATAACCTCTGGTTGTTTGTACGACGCCACACCAGGCTGATTCTCCTTTCTTATCATCATTTTTGCTTATCGATGATAAATTATTCTTCGTTGGACATTCTTTGGCCCAATGTCCAATTTTGTTACACGAATGACAATTCGTTTTCTTCTTTAATTCATCAATGTTTGACATTGGCTTCTTTTAACCTTTATCAAATTTTGATTTTGCAATAAAGGCTACATCGGACGACGACGACATTTCTTGTTCACTGCTGATACGTTTCAAATTATCCTCTTCTAACATCAACGACGACATCAATGTATCAATTGATCTTGTTTCTTTTGTGTTATACCAAACTGTTTTGTAGTTGTTAAACCTTGATGATAAGCTGCTAATGATCCGAATCATTTTCAATTTATCAGATAATTTCTCACCTAGTTGCTCAATCTCTGAAGCCAATTGATTAACTCTGGAAATGTGTCCAGCGACATTTTCTTCATCTTTCATCCTTATAGCAAAATACTCTTCATACAGTGTCATCACACGTATTTCGGAATTCTTTTCGTAGATGCTGCTTAATTTATCTAGTATTTGCTTTACGGCTGTTTCTTCTGTAGAACATCTTAATACCAGATTGGCACTTTCTGTATCTAACGAATTCATTAATGCTATTAATGCTCTTCCTTCATTTTGCTTATACTTTGCCAAAGTATCTGGTGATGCATCGATCGCTAGTACTTTTCCTGCTGCATTGTCTGTCAATCCTCTTGACATGAAATATGCGTTCAAATTAAATTTCCACAATCTGTAGTTGGAACCATTTAACTTTACACCAACAAAATGACTGTCTTCACGAGCATTTAAATCGAATTTAGATTCCATTGTTAAAACAATTTCTCGATTTTTGTTAAACACAATTTAAACATTCGCACGCGTATCGAATTCACACTAACTGCTTACGTGACGTAATTCGAATGTTCTAGAATGTTCGACGGTATATTTTGATCAAGAATACTTTTCTATATTAAATATATTCGATACGACGATCGGCTAATTAAACAGCTATTCCTTTTAAAGCTGCTGGGATTACTCTGGGTTGCGACCTGGGCCCATAACCTGTTGAGGTTTTAAATGTCCAGTTCAACCACAGCTAAACTATGAGAATTCCCGGAACAAACGTTTATTGATAATAAACGTCAGAACACAAAATAATAAAACAGAAGCTGTTTAATTATATATTTATAATGGCGGCCCTTTTCCTAGAGCTATTTATGTTTTTAATAAAACTGCGCTATACATCCTTTTTTTATATACAAAAAACAAAAACTAAACTAACTAGTTAACTACGTTGTGAATAGAATACAATACGCCGACTTTGTTTAATTTGTTGCATCACTTTAATACAAACAGTGATGCTAACATTGAAGTATACAAAATTAACAATGCATATTCAACACTTTGCCATCACCTGTGGATAATGATTACTCACAGATGCATCAGGAAGAAAATTTTCAAGCAAGCCTGAACTCCGACACGGAAGATTAAATTTTCTTCCATATTTAAAGTTTTGTAGCGAACAGTTAAAACGGACAATAACACTTTTAATTGATACTGGCGCTAATAAAAACATCATTAAGCCCGGAATCATACCTCGAAATTCAGTAGAAACCAATTCGACAAATAATAGTAGTAAAACAATAGTTAGAAACCTTTTAGGCACACACAAAATTGATAAAAAGTCCAAAATCAATTTACTAGGTAATAATCTACCAATTCAAAATTATTATGAGTTAAATTTCCACAAATTTTTTGACGGAATATTGGATTCCGAATCAATGGCGAAAATGAACGGCAAAATTGATTAAAAAACTAATTCAATTTTGTTAAACAATCACACTTACAAGTTTGACAGATATTACCTAGAAGAAAACTTTTATAATCACATTGTCACCATAGATACCTCAGAGAACGGCGACTGGTTGGTCTCAGAGTTCGAAAAATTAAACAAAGATATAACCATTCAATCGGGTTTATACAAAGCTAACAATTTCAAGACGACAGTGAGAGTGTTGACAGATAGCCCGGATCCACCGGAAAAACTTCCAAAATCAAAATTGGAAGTAAATAATTTTGAAACACTAAAACCAATTCCGGATTGGGATAACAAAATAATTGATAGAAAAACTATCGAAAACATAATCCGGACGGAACACCTAACCAAAAAAGAAAAGAACATTTGCTACAATTTTCAAAAATCAAGCAGTATTGTTGAGACAGAATGAGAAACTGTCATCAACCACAATTATTAAACACAAAAGACGAAAACCCTCTATTTACTAAAACGTATAGATACCCACATCACTTTAAAAAAGATGTCGAGGAACAGACACAGGAAATGTTGGATAGCGGAATAATCCGTAATTCAAAAAGCCCCTACTCCTCTCCATTTTGGGTGGTCCCAAAAAAAACCGATGCCTCGGGGAAACGGAAAATAAAAATGGTGATTGACTATCGTAAGCTAGATGAGAAAATGGTAGACGACAAGTTTCCAATCCCTCAGATCGAGGAAATATTGGACAGTTTAGGAAAGTCGGTATAATTTTCAACATTGGATCTAAAGTCTGGCTTTCACCAGATTCCAATGGACGAGAAATCTAGGGAAAAAACTGCATTTTGAACCGGAAAGGGTCATTTTGAATTCTTCAGAATGCCTTTCGGCTTAAAAAATGGTCCCGCTACGTTCCAGCGCGCAATGAACAACGTATTGCAGGATTTTATAGGTAACTATTATTGGACACAATTTGAAAAATCATATTCAAAATCTTAGTATGGTACTCAAAAGACTATCACATTTTAATCTTAAGCGATGGCAAATTCAAAATATAAAAGTGAATAAAACATTCGAATCATGCATTAAGATTTTAAATGTTAGATTTAATTAAATTATTTTTTTAAGAGTTTTGCTTTCACACGTTAAATTGAATTTCAAAATTAAACTACAACATTTATTTTATTTATTAAAGTTTCTGTACTTTATAGAATTACATTTTTATTAGTTAAAATCAAATAGTATTTTTATTGTGTCTTGCCTCAAAAAGTTGGTAGAATTCCCTTGTGATGTTCGATTTATCTGGTTTCGGTGTAGCGAAATGAAAACCTGATATGACTAAGTAAGAAGAGTTTTTAGCTTCTTCAAGAGTGTTATGATTTTGTTATTAAAGAAAGTCAAATTGAGTTGTCAAGTGCTATTTTATTTATTATGAAGAATATTTTTTCATATAAAAAAAAAATAATACAATTTTATGCGACTTCGCGCAGAAATAAACCGAAACTTTTTCTGGTGTTGAAAGTAATTTGCTTTTAGCCTGGCTCTTTCTCACCATTTGACGCATTGCTTCTCGGACCAATCGCTTTGGGCAACCTTCCTGTAGTACGAATATCAAACATATTTTATGGTTTTGCCAAAACTTTAAGGTTTTTTGGAAACTGTTCGTGCACGTATTTTAACCAGTTTTAAAAAACTGAAATATTTTAACCGCAACGGTTCACAAACCGTTTTAATCTGTTTCAGAAAAACCAAAACGTTGTTCTTGTGAAAGTATTTTTACTTTACCAAAAGGTTTACAAAAACCCGTTTCGGATTTTCTGAAACGGATTAAAACAGGTTTACGGACAGCTTCGATTAATTCACATCGGTTTTTCTAAAATTGTTTAAAATAAATTTAGAACGGGAACCGTAAAACTTAAAGGTTTCAACAAACTCGATCAAACAAAGGTTATATGTATGGTTTAGTGAGGTATCTAATAAGGTTCTAAAACAATTTTTGAAACATTTTAGTTTTGATACCAAAGTTTTAAACTAGTTTTGAATCCGTTTTGAATACAAAAATTGCCGCTTGGGATCATAAAGGAAAATCAATCTCTTTAGTCTCTAATAATATTAAGTGCCCATATTGTGAACAAAAAATATCCCTAAAGGCTAACCATTCACTCTCTAAGCCACTAAAAGTTGGTAACTTGAGCTCTGGGAGTTTTATCGACATTACGGGAATATTTTGCTCTATTTGGGTACTATCAGCTGAAACGTCACCATAGTTGGGTTCTTTTGTCTGAGCTTCTAGTTTCTTAAGATCGTGGAGCTTATTTAACAAGGCGCTTTCAACATATTCGTAATCATCTTCAAACGAGATACGATCAGTTGCAACAGCTTCATCTAAGATCTCTATCTTAAGTTGGACTTGATGATACTTGTCATATACCAACTGTAGTCTACGAATGTTAGATTCGATTTCTCCTATTGTTTTTAGGCTTAATAATTTATTTCTAAATTGGGTTACTTGGCCCTTAAATGCAGCACGTTTCCTTTTTAATGAATCTAAAGTCACAGTTTTTGATATGGGCCCAGAGTCCCTGTTACTAGCGTAATCACTCTCGTCAGAGTCGCGGTTTGACATTATTGTTTAACTTAACTTTATTCGAATAAAATAAAAAAAAAATTTTAATTAACGAATCAGTGGTTTGTCACATGCAATAAAGAAGCAGTTATTTCTGCTTACCCAAAATATTATACCAAAAATAAATATTATGCTAGAAACGTAAATATTAGTATAACTTACAACTTATTCTGACTTCAGTAAGTAGTGATTTTAATTATACCACCTTGGTTCCTTGATGCTGCAACTGGTAATACTGAAAATTGCAATATAGCGATGACGAAATATTTACTGGAATGTCTCCTGATTGATGACGAAATATGTTGAGTAACTTCGATGAAACTAATGGTATAGTATTCGAATGCTTTATTATTTTCTATATTTAATATGTCACGTTGACTGCACGTGATTAACTAAGGTTAACTGATGAGTGACTGTGATATGATGTGCATCGATATACTCCGCAGAGTTGGATGATGACTCGTATAACGATTGGTGTAAATCGAAGATTTAGCCGATGTTTTGATTATGTTAACGACGATGCATTTATTAGAATTAACCTCATAAAACCAATTTCACTTTCGACATGGGTTAATTTCAAAATATGATGATGTTTGCAATATTTAAGGGATGGAGGATGATTATTGATAAACACCAAAACACACTATTATAATAATAACTTTATTGTATACAATTAACTGTTACAGCACTAATAATAATTAAGTAACCAGAGACGTTGTTGATGAGTCGAGCGCACACAAGATAATGGACGAATACCCAAAGAGAAATTATACACATGAAATTGGTAAACGTCACATTAATTGTACAGTAGAGGAAATTAATATACAGTGGAGAACCTACGATATCGGCACGGATATAACATTCCCTCACACTTAATTTAAGTCAATACCTCACGGGCTAAACTTGGCTGGTGGGAAACGTGAGCGCTTAGATCGTCTCACAGCTGACGGTGTTTCTCCAAGAATTCCTTCTCCTGAACTCATATAGGGTTCCCTTGGCGGGGACTTCAAAACCGTGCCTGGGCGAGGTTGGGGTTCCGGCGCTCCTGCGGTATCTTCCTGTGATATTGGCACATACGATTGAGGTCCCTCTGAGCGTGATAGCGGACTGCCTGCAGAGCGGCTAGACACAGGCGGGCTAGGTGGGCTACAAGAAAAACGATTAGACTGCACATCCGTTCTAGTTACCTGCCCCTGGTGACGGTGTTTATTTTGACCAATGACTCTTGAACCTTCATCATCAAAACTGTTCCCGACAGGCGACATAACAGCTCGTTTTCGTAACTGGTTTTGGTGTCTTCTTAAGGTACCAATGCCTGTGTCTATCAAGTACATGCGCCTTCCCTCTAGTTTAATAACAGTTCCCTCTATCCATTTTTTATTCTTCCGATACTGCCGCGCGAATATTGGCTGGCCGACTTTAAATTTCGTCGGAGTTGTCTCAATTTCTTCGAATCTTCTGTCACTTGGTTGCATAGCTGATAGCAACGTTCTATGCGGCCTACCATGCAAATATTCAGCGGGTGACTTTCCTGAACTATCCGGGGTTGATCGATATGTCGACAAGTAAACCAAAAGGGCCATCTCATTATTCGTGCAACTCTCCAGGTTTTTAATTAATGCGGTTTTAAAGGTACGCACGGCCCGTTCAGCTTCTCCATTTGAGGCGGGGTGAAAAGGTGCCGAAGTTAAGTGATTGATTGAATTGCGGTGACAAAAATCTTGAAACTCCTGAGAAACGAAAGGTGTTCCGTTGTCGGACACAATGGTTTGTGGCAAACCCTCGATAGCAAAAATGGTTTGTAGAGCATGAATGGTCGCTTCGGATGTTGACGATGACATCTTTATAACAAAAGGAAAATTGGAAAATGCATCTACTACAATCAGCCACATCCTTGATAAAAATGGACCCGCATAGTCTACATGAATTCGAGACCAGGCAGCAACTTCAGTTGGCCAACTTGTAAACTCTCGCGGCGAATGGTTTGCTTGCGACTGGCACACCATACAACCCGCCACGGCTTCTTCTATGTGTTGGTCAATCCTTGGCCACCAACAATATCGGCGGGCCAATTGTTTCATGCGAGTTATTCCCCAATGACCCTGGTGCAGCATTTGGAGTACCCTGGCTTGTAAAGTTTTTGGCACTACTACTCGCGGTTGATCAGTCTGTAACAGAAGAACGTTAGTACTTACATTCAAAGACAACCTCCTACGGAAATAAGGTAACAAATCGATCTCATTGCAACCTAACTTTTCAGGCCAACCCATGCCTACAAATTCCGAAATCTTTCGTAGATGCTGATCCTGGAGTGTGTGTTCAGCCACTAATTTTGCATTAACCGGAAATTCGTCCAATAACGACATGTAGATTTGTTCAACTTCCAAACCTGACTCTTGTTTCTCGTCAAAGTCTTTATCAGGACCCATTGGGAGTCTCGACAACGCATCTGCATTTCCGTGGCGATCGGTTGGTCTATACCGAATAGTGTATGTGTAACTCATTAGCGTAATAGCCCATCGTTGTAAACGTTGAATTGTCATCTCTGGCAACTGTTTATTTGGGCTGAAAATCGTCGTGAGCGGTTTATGGTCTGTTACCAGTTCGAACTGCCGTCCATATAGGTACTGATGAAATTTTTTAACACCGAAAATTATCGACAGAGCTTCCTTCTCGATTTGACTGTAGTTTTTCTGACTGTCTGTTAGTGATTTCGAGGCAAATGCAATAGGCTGTTCAGAACCGTCCGGATAAACATGAGATATAACAGCCCCTATTCCATGTGGCGATGCATCTGTGGCTAACATAATATTGCAGTCCTCTCTAAAGTGTACTAACTGTGTATGTTTAATAATCGCTTGTTTCAGTTGCGTGAAGGCTCTTTCCTGTTCGTCGGTCCAGACGAAATTAACATTCTTGGCCCTCAATCGATTCAACGGAGCCGCTAATTGTGAAAAATTTTGTATATACCGATTGTAGTAGTTAATTTTTCCTATGAACGCTTCCAATTCTTTAAGATTTGTTGGACGTGGTAAGTACTCGATAGCCTTAACTCGGGTTCCCGATGGCCGAATGCCTTTTGAATTGATAACCTGCCCCAGATATTCGACTTCAGCGACAGCGAATTGACATTTATCTCTTTTGCAGCGTAACCCATTCTCTTCCAGCCTTTTACACACCTCCTCAAGGTTTTGCAAGTGTTCGATATTGTCACGTCCGGTTACAATTAAATCGTCCAAATAAATTCCACAATAGGGCAATCCCATTATTAATTGTTCCATATATCTTTGGAAAATGCCCGGTGCACTGGAGACTCCGAACGGTAGTCTCTCATATTGGAATAATCCAAAAGGGGTGTTAATCACAACGAGTTTCTTGGCTTCGTTATCCAATGGGATTTGCAAATATGCCTCTGATAAATCTATTTTTGTAAAAAATTGTCCTCCCTGAAGCTTATGAAAAAGCTCCTCTATTCTGGGAATCGGGTATCGATCCACATTTAATTGGGGGTTAATCGTGACTTTAAAATCACTACAAATCCTGAGCGTCCCATTTCGCTTCGTAACCACGACGATTGGCGCAGCCCACTGACTGGTATGCAGCTCTTTGAGGATTCCCAACGAAACTAGTCTTCCAATTTCGTTCTTTACCGCGGCCATCTGCGAGAACGGAATAGGACGAGGCTTAAAATATTTTGGTTGGACGTTTGGTTTTAAATCAAACCGGGCTACATATGCATTACACAATCCTAATTCGTCTTTAAATATAGATGCGTACTTTTGAATGAGAGTCGCGGCCTCTGATATTAAGTCTTCTTGCGAGCCTCTGCTTTGAACTACTGATGTTTGCTTAACTGATGGTCTAATGTGAAACCTTAAGGCATCGAACCAATCCAAACCCAATATATTATTTCCCGTGTCACTATCAACGACTAGCAGTGGTAACGTTAAGTCGACCTCATTCCAACGAACATTTACACGAATGGTCCCGAGTACGGACAGTTCATTTCCGCCGTATACTTTCAATATTTTCGAGGCTGGGGAACAAGGTGGGCTACCCAGTTGACGGTACCCGCACAACCCGACTAGGGAGACTGTTGCCCCGGTATCCACTTGAAATTCCATCGCTGTCTTGTTTACTTCAAGCTTTAACGTAAACCGTTGTCCTTTGCGTTCTGGCGAAGAACGCCCTTGTGCTGTGTTTATTTTTCCCATCACCACATCCACTGTCCAATGGTCGTCTGACTTATTAGCCCCTCCGACGCCTTGAGCCTGCCTTGTCTCTACTGAATACACTGTATGAGCCGTTGGCCCTAAATTACAATTGAATTGTGTAGCTGAGTCAACAGGTTTTGATTGATTTTGAGGCGGCGATCGATGGCGATTATCAACCCTATTTTTATAGTTGTAACGAAATTTTGTTTGACCGGCACCGGTTCCTTGTTTCCTTCTGGAGAGACAAACGCTTTCTATATGACCTTTCCGTTCGCAATAGTTACAAATTGATTCAGCATGGAAACACTGACTACGATTATGATTCACACCGCATCCCGGGCAAGATTTCCGCTCCGCAAAATTAAATGAATTACCCTTACTTGAATTTAAGTTCTTATTTCCAACCTGATTGACTTCCGGTGGTTCTGGTGAACTTCTTTGGGCCTCGGATCCTTTCAAAACCGAAATAGCCCTTTCTGTTGACTCGTACGTATTCACTATATCCTCGAGTTCTTCCAATGTTGGATTTTTCTTCTCCATAGCTATTTTCCGAACGTGCTCGTGTGGCGTGTTAAATGTAATTACGTCGCGAATAATAACATCAGCATAAGATCGTTTGCATGCCTCGTTTGTGCAAACAAAACAACAATCGCGAGTAATGCCCTTTAGCTCGGCGATCCATTCGGAATAGGATTGGCCTTGTTGCATTTTTGTCCCTAATAACTTATATCGTGCCGCAAGAATATGTAGTCTCGATTTAAAAAAATTTGTTAGCTTTGAGGTTAAATCCTTGAATGAAAATGTACTTACGTCGTCTGTCTCGCATAACTTCACCAATATTTCATTCAATTCCGATCCACACCCTGCCAAAAAATGTGCTCGTTTTGTATTGTCATCCTTCACTAAGTTTGCTTCAAAATGTTGGGATAATTGGAAAAGATACGTCTCCCATTTGTCCGCCTTCCGATCGAATTGTCGGAATACTGGAATCGTAGACTGTTTTACCTGTCCCGTTACAGCGGTTGCTAGGTGACCTTCAAACCACGTTTGATTTTTTTCCAATACCGACTCCATCCATTTTCTTTGATCATTTAACATTTTGTTTAAAGCTGCTTGATCCATAGCACACTGTATCCACTAATCCTCGTCGCCAATGCAATATTTAAGGGATGGAGGATGATTATTGATAAACACTAAAACACACTATTATAATAATAACTTTATTGTATACAATTAACTGTTACAGCACTAATAATAATTAAGTAACCAGAGACGTTGTTGATGAGTCGAGCGCACACAAGATAATGGACGAATACCCAAAGAGAAATTATACACATGAAATTGGTAAACGTCACATTAATTGTACAGTAGAGGAAATTAATATACAGTGGAGAACCTACGATATCGGCACGGATATAACAATGTTGAATATGTTTGTTGATATTCCAATGGTAAAAGATTTTGTCTATTTCCACTTAAATAGATTTTGTATGGCGTTCTATTTATTTCAATTTTATTTGTCGATCCACAACTTTAAAACACCAAATTTTTATTTAATAAAATACCCTTGGCACAAAGGATTATTAAGCACTGTTTTCTTGTCTAAATTCTCTTTTTTAATGACAATTTTATTTTTTACAATTTGGTTTTTTAAATGTTAAATAGTTGCCACCACTGCGTAACGATTATAACGAGTACCATAAATTAATTATTTTATTACTGACATCTACATTACACTAGCAAACAACTCTGACAGTGGTAAATTACGATTAATTAACATAATTTGTCAGCACTGTGTAAACTTGTTATTACATTAACTGGTTTTGGTTACAATTATAATTTGACAATTGACAGAATAATTTGTAATTAAATTTAATAATTTTAGATTTGTTGGCATGAATTCTAATAAAACTGTTGCCTCTACGTATTCATACTGGTTACAATATTTTTACAATAGCTAAATAATTACGGGTAAGCATTTGCAATTTTATTATCATGAGATTTTGAGTTTAATTTTAATAATTTAATTTTTAATTTTAGATACTCCAAACATTTTCCCCCGCGTTAAGAAAATAAATGGACAGATTTTCTTAAGTTTTCGATGACCGACAATAATAAACATTGCAATTGCCTTTACAATTCTGATTCTTATGTTTTCGTGTTATAATTTATTTTTTTTGGAAACAATATAAGTTTGACCACAGGACGTTTAATAGTGTTAATCGCGGTTTTTATCGTAGCCACTCGTACTATGCCATCACAACCTGGGTGCGTTTGAATTATTTGCCCGAGTAACCACTGATTGGGTGGTAGATTGTCTTCTTTGACCAATACGATGTCATCAATATTGATTGGACAGTTGCCCCTTTTCCATTTACTTCGTTCTTGTAAGGTATGTAGGTAGTCCCTTGACCATGATTTCCAGAACGACTGGATCCGCCGCTGAATATTTTGCCATCTTGACAATTTATACACTGGTATGTCTTCGTATATTGGTTCTGGAACAGCAAGCAACGCTTCTCCAATTAAAAAATGCCCAGGCGTAAGTATTTCTAGGTTTGTGGGGTCATCATTCAGAGGACATAATGGTCTGGAATTGAGTACACTCTCGATTTGGGTAAGTAAAGTGGTTGTCTCCTCAAAATTAAGTTTTGACTCCTTCGTAACCCGCTTGAAATGGTGCTTCACGGATTTTACTGCCGCCTCCCATAAACCACCGAAATGGAGCGCGCTGGCGGGGTTGAATTTGAAATTAATTCCTTTCTGCAAGACAAAATTAAGAATTAATGGATTGTTTTGTTGGTTTAAAATGTCTTGTTTTAATCTTTTCAACTCGTTATTGGCTCCAATGAAATTGGACCCATTGTCGCACAAGATTTGATTGGGGAGTTCGCGACGGGACACAAACCTCTTTAATGCAGCTAGGAAAGCATTAGTGGTAAGATTGCTTACCACCTCTAGATGCACAGCCTTTACAGCCAGACAAACAAACACAGCAACGTATGCCTTAGTTAGTGTTGCATTTCGATGTTGAGTCGTTTTGATATAAATAGGACCCAAGTAATCAACACCAGTATTTAGGAACGGTCTGGTTTTGTTACACCTTTCTGCTGGTAAGTTAGCCATTTTTTGTTGTCCTTGGGTGCTTCGATATCGAATACAGGTGACACAGGATTTGATGTGTCTTTTAATGAGGTATCTTGCGCCGATTATCCAAAATGTTTGTCGTAATATACTCATCATTAGTGTATTGCCTGCGTGTAGATTGCAAATATGTACTTCTTTGATGATTAGCTCGTTTGCTATATGATTTTTCGGCAAAATGATGGGGTGTTGAACAGCGTAGCTTAATTTGGAATTTTGCAATCGTCCACCTACTCGAAGGATACCTTGTTGGTCAATAAATGGATCTAGCGCTATTAATGGACTATTTGATTCCAATGTTACATTCTTCTTCAATTGGCTTATCTCTCGACTAAAATTCGTGGCTTGGATTGTACAAACAATATAACACTCGGCAGCGAGGTATTCCTGGTAACTTAAGCTCCCTTTATTCTTTTCTCCGTCTTTAGATTTCGGCAATTGGCAGAAACGCAGTATATAACGCAGTATATAATGATTTGATTATGTGCAACTTCCATTAGCACGAACACTCCTTTGGTACGTTCTTCAGTATCAACCTCGTCTGCGGGGGGCTTACTTTTACAATTAGGCCACTGGGATTCATTTAGCTGTAACCAACTAGGACCGTGCCACCAATTGGATAAATTACTAATTAGTTGGGGTTCTACACCTCTGGAGATATAATCCGCTGGATTTTGTTTTGACGTGACGAAGTTCCACTGTTCTCTTGAAATTTGGTCCAGAATAGAGCTAGTGCGGTTTGCAACGAAAGTTTTCCATCTAGCTGGAATGTCCGACAACCAATGTAATACCACCATCGAATCTGTGTATGCATAGATATTTGTGTTGTCGATATTGAATATTAATTTGCAATTTGTTATTAAATCTGCCAACAGTACAGCACCGCAGAATTCCAATCTTGGTAAGCTTATCTTCTTTATTGGTGCTACCTTACTTTTTGAGCATACGATGCGACAGGTTATATCTCCGTGATTATTGCTGGATCGGAGATACACTACACAGCCGTAGGCGACCTCGGAAGCATCACAGAAAGCATGCAACTGAATTGAGGTTGGTTCTGCGTATTTCATAAGACACCTAGGAATCTGAATTTGTTGCAAATGGGGTAAATTATAATAAATTTTGCTCCATAAACATAATATATGTTTAGGTGCTTCTTCATCCCAATAAGTTTTGGTTAGCCACAGTTTCTGCAATAATAATTTGAAATTAATGATAATCGGGGATAACCAGCTCAACGGATCATAGAGTCTTGAACTTTCGGACAACATTTTACGTTTTGTCCAAATTACGTTTTCACTCAGGCTGTTTATTTTGAACGTAAAAGTGTCAGGTTGCGGATACCACATAATTCCAAGTGTCTTGGTACTCGTGTCGTCCTCGATTAATTTCGCAATCTCTACTTGGTCATCCACTGCTAATGACTGCAAGAAAATCGGCGAATTAGACTTCCACTTGCGTAATTTAAAACCACATGTATTTAGAATTTGTGTTATTTGGTTTTTTAACGTTATAGCTCCTTCCACTGTAGCACTTCCAGTTAATAGATCATCCATATAGAAATGATTCCGAATTGCTCTGGCTGCTTCTGGATATTCTATTTCCGACTTTCTGGCTAACTCTTCCAGTGAACGAATGGCTAGGAATGGAGCACATGCGGTTCCATACGTCACGGTCAAGCACTTGTACAGATTGAGTTCTTCTTGAGGGTCATTGCGCCATAAGACAAACTGGTAATTGGTATCGGACGGGTCAACTAGTATTTGCCTGTACATCTTCTCAATGTCCGCATTGATGGCAATTATATGTTGACGAAACTTTAAGAGCGTTGTAGTCAAGTCGGGCTGAAGTTTAGGTCCAACGTGTAAGCAATCATTTAACGATATTGTGTTGGTTGTTTTGCACGACGCATCGAATACCACACGTAGTTTTGTAGTTGTGCTCTCCTTATAAATAGCGTGATGTGGCATAAAATATTTTTTGTTATTTTCCGGTGGTACATCCGACCAAGGTACTTGTACTCGCACCATTTGACCCAGTTTAATATATTCCTCTATGAAGGATTGGTAATCTTTCTGATAGTCGGCAGATCTCATAAATCTTTTTTCAATAGCCCTCATCCTGGCAGTTGCATTAGCTAATGATTCTCCTAATTCCGGTGGTGACGATTTAAATGGGAGCCTTACAATGAACCTTCCATCTGGAGCTCTGGTGGTAGTATTCTGGTATAAAACTTCGCATGGGTCATCTGATTCTGGTGAACTGGAATTAGCTAAAGGTTCTTCCACCTTCCAGAATTTTGTTAATAATTCCATCAAACCTTCGTTTGTAACTATGGAATCGGTATTTATACTATAATTCTGTACGTAGCTGCGCTCATTTTTGCCTTCTGTTAATTTTCCCGCTATAATCCAACCAAATTTCGATGAGTGTAACACAGGTAGATTTGGTATATTCATTTTTTATTCGGACAATATCTCTAAAAAGTGTTCAGCTCCAATTAAAAGATCCACGGAATTAGGCTTGTTAAAATATGGATCTGCCAGCTCCAGTTGCCATATTAAGTTGTTCTCAGGCACGTTAATCTAAGTTGCTGGAAGACTTGACGATATTTTCTCTATTATAAATGCTGTCATCGTTTTTGTGTAATGTGGGATTACACGTGATTGTATTGTTATCGTTGTTTTACCTCTCGTTTTACCTGCTGAGCTGGCAGCTAGGCCGTATATGGAAATCTGTGAATATTTTCGCTTTAGGCCTAAACGTTGAATGCATGATTCCGAAATAAATGTGGATTGTGATCCGGAATCCAATAACGCCCGTACTGGCAGTTGTTGTCCATTGCTTGATTGCACATAAATCAAGGCGGTTGGCAACAACGTGTTGAGAGGTGTTTGATAGTCGTGCAAGGATGTTGTGTGTATATTGTTAGTGGATATTTGTGATGACAATGTTGATTGTATAGGTTTTCTTTGCTTGATGATTGATGGGAATGTTGAGCTGTTGGTGTTGAAGCCAATGGTGCAATAATAGTGTTGATGTTGTCGTGCTGTTCGATTGTTGTATGTAGGCTTGTTGATGGTAGCTCTTTATGCAGTAACGAATGATGACGCTTTTTGCATATTAAACACAGAGAACGTGAAAAACATTGTGGCTGTGTGTGATTTTGAAGTAAGCAATAAGTACAACTGTTGGAATTTTCTATTAATTTGGTTCGATTTTCGGTGTTCATGCTTTTAAACAACGGACATTTATAAATGAAATGATCCTTGTTACATGCGACACAATTAAACTTGGTTGGTTGGGTGGTATGGTAGGATTTAACATATTTTTGACTTGTAGATTTTATCCCTGGCATGCACGATTCCAAGGCATCACATCTTGTACTGAGAAATTTCAAAAAATTCTGTAATGTGGGAAACGCCTCTTCGACTGACTCTTTCGCCCATAACTGTCTGGTCTCTGCGTCTACTTTATTGACCAGGATGTGTACTAGCCAAGGATCCCGTAATTCAGCTTGATCTCCTAATGCCCGTAATCCCCGAATAACTTCATCCGAAATGTCACATAGTTTTCTTAACTCCCGATGATTGGTTTGACTGCAAATCTTTTGATCTAAGAACAATTGAATAAGCGAGAACACTACCGACTTTGGCTTGTTGTATCTAGCCACCAATTTCTCCCAAGCTTCTTCGTAATTATGATCTGTAACCTTTATATGCCTTATTAGAGCCGCTGCATCACCCCGTAACAGTTCATTTAAAATCTGTAACTTATGCACTGGGCTCAAAGCAGTATTGTCGTGCACCGACGTCACATACAGGTCGTGGAATGATGGCCATAATTTATAGTCGCCTGCAAATGGCTCTATATTGATCTTTGGTAATCGCACACTGTGGGATTGGTTCATTCCCTGCAGAAAAGTTTGCTGTTGACCAATAAACTGCCCAAGCGTTGCATTCAAATCTTGAACTTCGACCATTTTTCCCTGAGATTTTGAATTTATTGCAGCTTTCAGAACCGCTGTAGTATTTAAGTATATTTCATCTATCTGTTCAGTGATGGGATTATAATTTTCAACTGCTAGTAACTCTAACTCGTATTCACTGAACCTTTTGTACAGTTTTTCGATCTGTTCTTCACGTGTCTGTAATGCTTCTAGCGTGGTATTATTATTAATCGTCTCACTGAAGGTTTTAATTGCTTTAATTTGATTAACGGTCCGATCTCGCGCTCTCAAGGTTCTATCCATTATGAAAATTTAAATTCACTAAATTTATGAACAAGCACACTTTCACTAAAGTTCAATTTTCTTAATTGCGTCCACTTTACACCGAATTATATGGTTGGTATTATTATAGTTTTTATAGTTTTATCAACTTAAATATTCACTATTCGAACTTCGAACACCGATTAATTTTAATGAACCTTTTATTTTAAATGTTCTTATATATATATATATATATATATATATATATATATATATATATATAGAGTTACAAATTTTAACAAAATAGTTTATAAAAGGTAGTGAAAAAATATAATAAGAAAATAAAGTGAAAATTTGAAATGGCTACTTAACTGACTAAACTTCTAGAACATGTGTTCCATTCAGCTTCAATAAACAGTTATCCCGGGTTTCGGCACCAAAATGTTTGTTGATATTCCAATGGTAAAAGATTTTGTCTATTTCCACTTAAATAGATTTTGTATGGCGTTCTATTTATTTCAATTTTATTTGTCGATCCACAACTTTAAAACACCAAATTTTTATTTAATAAAATACCCTTGGCACAAAGGATTATTAAGCACTGTTTTCTTGTCTAAATTCTCTTTTTTAATGACAATTTTATTTTTTACAATTTGGTTTTTTAAATGTTAAATAGTTGCCACCACTGCGTAACGATTATAACGAGTACCATAAATTATTTTTTTTTATTACTGACATCTACATTACACTAGCAAACAACTCTGACAGTGGTAAATTACGATTAATTAACATAATTTGTCAGCACTGTGTAAACTTGTTATTACATTAACTGGTTTTGGTTACAATTATAATTTGACAATTGACAGAATAATTTGTAATTAAATTTAATAATTTTAGATTTGTTGGCATGAATTCTAATAAAACTGTTGCCTCTACGTATTCATACTGGTTACAATATTTTTACAATAGCTAAATAATTACGGGTAAGCATTTGCAATTTTATTATCATGAGATTTTGAGTTTAATTTTAATAATTTATTTTTTAATTTTAGATACTCCAAACAGAATATAGGACTTTTCTTGAAGGATTTTCAAGATGATTCCGACTTTAATATGAATTTACATATCACTGAAAAAAATAATTCAATGAATCCCTTTCATTAAATTTTTCGGAAGAAAAATTCTTTGAATCAATGAATTTATTAACTGGTCGCATTAATTCTAAAATAAACACGATTATAAATTAATAACCGGATCGTTAATTCAACTATTAGAAATTTATTGACCGATTTCTCGTTGATATTTTGAAATCTAGGCAAGTTAATAAAAGTTTTAACAACATTATAAACTAAGTTAATAAAAAAAACTAGTAAAAACCAGTTTATTCCTCCTGAGAAATGATTATTGGATTAAACACACGTGTTTAAATGATTTTCTGAAAGAATAATTCATTAAATCGATAACTAATTTAATTGTTTTAAGATTGCTGTAATTCAGTTGTGATTGAGCATTAACACTTTATTATGTTAGAACATATTTCGTAAATTATATAAAAACTTCATTCATTCATATTCTAAACTAATATTTATATAAAATTTCAAAATAAATTTTCTGTCGGTGTTCTTGACCGAAATTCAGACTCAGAATTGGAATGAGGTTTTAACCTGATTTCGAATTTGTACTAATCTGAATTATTCCCTAAATAAATGTTTCATTTGTGGGCAGCGACCAGAGTAAACGCGAGAAGCGATGTTAATCAAGAAGCTACGTGACTAAGATCAAATTACCACAACACTCTAGAATATATAACATATTGCTTTAGTCTATTTCTTGTTTGCGTCTCATGAATTCGTCTTAGCGACAGCGTCCTGCTTGTCTCTTCTCTCTTATCGCGTTAACTTTGGTTGCTTCAGTATTATTCAGTCGCAATTCATCGAGGCCAGACTGTTTTCATTCTAGTTGCCACTGTTTCAAAAATATGATCTATGTATTTCGTTTTGTGATTGCAGGAAAGGAAAATTGAAATCATGCAGTAGGCATTCAGTTTCTTACTTCTTATCTAGATAATATCGACTCTTATGTAAGCCAAGAAATATTATTACAAGTGGAAAGTTATTTTTTGAATAATTGAACTTCATTTTAATAGATAAATAATAGCTTGGATGCTTGTTTTATTTTATAAAAAATTCCATCTCAATCAGAAATCTTTAATTGAGAAGAAAAGAAAAGCAAGACATTAAAATGAATGTAAATCCCGAATTATCTTAAATATTCAGAATCCACGGATTAAACCTGTAACGCATATAAATAAAATAAATAAAGTACCAACTTCATTTAAAATGAATAAAAAATGCGCCAAAAATTCTATATTTTATTATTTTTTTCTTTATGTTCTATATGTTAAAATACTCTTGTTAAAGTTTTAAAAAAATACATCTGCTTAACCTTGACCTTGACACACATAATAAACAAAATTATAAACTAACTAAATTAAAGGAAAAATTAATCAAATATTAACGTTTTAATTAATTTTTAAACTATTTGTTGAATTTTATAAATTATTTAATGAATTCAATGAAGCTTTATTGTGTTAAAATTGTAACGACTTTCTGCTTCTTCGCGTCTTGTTCGTCTAATCGTGGTCCTCGGCGCCGCTGTCTTTTTTGCCTCATAATTGCGATCGTCTTCATTTCGATTTTTAGCGTTTAACTGAAAAGGTGTTTTGTGAATAAGTTAATATAAAATAAGTTAACATCGAATTAGATATATATGTACATTAGCCCTGTTCATTTTGTGGGGTGTTTTTTATTTTTTTGTGCTTCACCTGGGATCGATTCCGTATCTAAAAAAAAATAATTTTGCCCATTTAAGGAAATTTTTTGGATGTAATTTAGAGGTTGCCACAGTAAATTTTTCATAAAAAATTAGAAATGACGACCCCACTTCCTATTGACTCGAAACTTATGGCCGATTATTTGGTAAATCCGGTCTGATGATAATGGTTTCTTACAAGAAACTTTATTGAAGTTACAAGAAACAATATCAAAGCTTAAATTATGACAAGAAGAACAAACAAACGATGTTTCAACCAGTGTTTGAAACTTCACAAACTATCGTACTAAATTACGAAAAAATTATTGTTTTTTATAATAATAAAAGTCTTTCTTGAATTATTTCTCATAATAACAGTTTTTGCTCAACTAAATTACAGAATACGCGCAGATTCAAATCCTAATTTCAAATCTTCTTTCTTATTACTCACACAAACGTTCCTATGGTGAGCTACGGTGTTATACAAATTCTGTTATTGTTCTTCACTTCTGCCTGCTAGACCATTGAACTCTTGAGCTAGAGAAATTGATCGCTCCGCGACATCATTGACGACCGTTAGTTCAGAAATTTTTTCACGAGCTTCAAGATAAGATGCGCGATTTTTCCAGGATGCCGGGTCAGAATTCAGAAATTCCATATTAATAACATAGCTATGAATGTTATTGTATGTGAATTTGATAGCTATGGATGTCACGATTATTAGGTTTTAAAAATGTATTCCCCTCATTAGGTACGGTGACTGCTCTCAATTTTTCGCACATCTTCATTCTCATCGATCTAGGTATTCTGTCATCAAAAAATGATAAGGCAGCCAAACTCTCGTGCAAATACCAAAGGTGTTTTGAAAATTGGTTAACTGTCGCCAGTGAAATTTGTTCATTTATCGTTCTATAATTAGTGAGCTCCTTAAGAAGGCACAGATCATGGAATGGCGCAAAACGGGCACTCTTACATTGGAACCAGTATCGAACATAAATTTTGACAATGAAAAAATTGAATTCTCGTATAGGGCATGGACTTCTGTCCGTTCCAAAAAAAAATTGATTTCTCAACAGGTATATTTTTAATGAGTAAATCAATTTGGCCATTCATCGAGCGCGATGAACAGCACCAGGCGGGCGAATAACAATCCCGGGATTCAGATCTTCACCGACAAATAATAGGCAAAGTTGCAGTAACTCCGAGTAATCTGCTCGAACATGATTAAATTTCAGGTGCTCCTCGACAACGAGCATTGTTTGACATCTTATTTCTGTCATACGATCTCTCAATTGGTCGTCCAGGATTGCTGACTTATACTCCTCCCGGGATATTCCTTCAGAATCCCACTCCTTCCTAAATCTCTCAAATAGTTGGATATTTTTGCCAGTTGACTTTTCAAATAAAGTATTGAATGCAGCCGATGCTATGAGCTCCAAAACGTGGTGTCTATTAGCGAAATAAAAAAGTCTTTTCCCCAAAAGTCTTTCCAAACGTACGCAAGTTCCCTTATAACGCACAGTGTTGCTTGAAGTCGTATCGAAGCACATGGCATTTATATTTCGAGCTAAGTTGTGTTCTTGAATCAAATTATTTAAGTTGTCCGCCATGACTTCACCTGTTCCGGACGGTATCTTTGGGATTCCAAGAATTTGCTCGATCCGAAACCCAGTAACAATGAACGCCATTCTATTCACTTTTCCCTGCTGTTTGTTATCGTCCTTCATCCCAATGAATTGTTAAAAAACTATTTGGGTGAAATCCCTCTATTATAGATCGTGATTATTCTTCTCGTTCTTTCATACGATGTCTTCTAATTGTGCTCACAGAGCAAGATACCTCGTCTATCCAATGGCCGAAGGCGGACGCCGCTGTTCAGACAACGTATGCCATTTGACCATTTGATAATTTTGCGCGATCAACGCAGTATTACAAACGAATGAATTCAGAGGATTTTTTTTGGCGATCCGTCTCTTCTTGGGTTCAGGTGACGGGCAATAAGAACTCTCAGACGAGGAACTCGATTCACTGCTAGATTCGTCATACATTTCGATAATCCTGGGTCCTGAACGTTCACATCTAATCCGACTACACTGGCTGGTGCTTCTACTGAACAGTTATTCCCAAATTCAGCGTTGAATTGTGCAGCGTATGAGCACCGTTTATTGTCTTTATTACAATTATAAAAACATAAAAGTTTCGGTGAGTTTGCTAAATGAATGGCGATGTCTTTATGACCCACGTTAAAAAGACATGAGAAACTGTTTACGAATTCCGTTTTCTTGTAAGAAGCTAAATTTTTGTACTTATTCAAATTATACCAAGACTTGTGGAGTTTTTTGAATTTTGTAACCATTTTCCGGTGTTCAGCTGTTGGTAAATCAAGTTTCTTCCAGATCCCGATTGTTGCAGCCACTGTTTTGTTCGCACTCTCAGAAATTGTTCTTTTTTCACACATATGATAAAACAAGAAGAGGCGCAAAAAATCACTATTTTTTGGCAATTCTCTGATTTCAGCAAATGATTCTACGGGAGAACCAAGTAACCAAAATTTTCTACTCATTATGTCGAGAAATTTTTTAAACAAAACAAAGAATTTGAAATGACCATGACCACAAATCACGACAAGCGCCTACTTCAAAATGTTTAGTAAAAATTGACTGTGGCAACCTCTAAATTACATCCTAAAAATTTCCTTAAGTGGTCAAAATCATTTTTTTTAGATACGGAATCGATCCCAGGTGAAGCACAAAAAAGATAAAAAACACCCCACAAAATGAACAGGGCTAATGTACATATATAAATATATATATATATATATATATATATATATATATATATATATATATATATATATATAAATATATATATATATATATATATATATATATATATATATATATATATATATATATATATATATCTATATATATATATATCTATATATATATATATATATATATATATATATATATATATATATATATATATATATATAAATATATATATATATATATATATATATATATATATATATATATATATATATATATATATATACAATTTATACTCGTACATAGCGAGTTAATTATTCAGGTAATTGGAAATCACAAAAATATGATAAATTGTCCGCCGAAGAATTTGGCCGCATTTGGCAAGCTTGCTGCCACTTTAGCCTTCTTGATATGCAAAAATTAGGCAGCATCGCTGTGGTATTTGCTGAATGGCCATTCTACAAACAGCCTTCTGGATATCGTTTAGTAAGTTTTTAAAATTGTAGAAGAATTAAAATAATAATAAACAAAATGTTTTTTTATTTCCAGATTGACATGGATTTCAAGGTTCTTTCCATTTATTGATTGCGATGTACGATCAAGCCAAAAAAACTGATTTAAATACTAAAAAACGGAACATAGTAAAAATTGATTTAGTGCATTTTTTTTTATCTACGTCAGTTTTATGGGTCCCTAAGAACTCGACATAATTACATTAATAACATTAACATAATGTGATGTTTGCTTATTTATTTACAGATAATTTGGGCTCGTTGTTGCTGTGGTCGTTACACGGATATTTAGTGTCCACCCAGAATATGGTAACAAAAAGCAACACGGGCCAGAAGGCGGTTACCAAATTGACCATAAAGGACTCGCAAGAGTGCTATTCTCGCATAATCTTTACATATTCCGATTTCAATTTAGGTTCGCGTTTTAATTTATTTTCTAAATTGAAGAAAAGTTTTTTCGCAATGTTTAATGAATTTCCCAGTGTTGTGTTCGATTCTTTGAGCGGTAGTTTGTCGTACTAAATTTCGTTTGAAGTGTTCCTCACATTCGCTTTCTTCTTTGGAGAGTGGATTACAGCTGGGAAGTTCCTCCATTTTCCAAAATTTTCGGATTGTTTTGATTGTCTGAAATCAACATTTAGACCAACATGGAAGTTAAAGCTCGTGGTTGGATTGTGTGTTTTCTTGGCTTCACCTGCTATTATCCAGCCGGACATGGAATTTTGTGCCGTTAAATCATCTTCTAAATTTTCTAGACGACCTTCACGTAATATCTTGAAGAAATGATCTGTGTGATGATATCCACCATTCCAGGTTTATTAAAGTGTGGATCTGCCAATTGTAACCCTTTAATTTTCATAAAATTGAAAGTATTTATTTTACAAGAAGGTAAACGAGTTTGTTAATTTTTAGGGTTATCGCTTCTACATTTGAAAATAAGGACACTGCCTTAATTGTTATTGAACCTCCGGTCGTTTCAAGTAGCAGTCTTCCGAGGCAATGCCAGTCTTTCAGCACATGATTCAGACATGAAAGACGCCTGCGCTCCCGAATCCAATAATACCCGGCATCGCAGGAATTGATTTGAAGAGTCTAACACCCTAATATAACAGCTGTCGGCATCAGCGCAGTAAACCTCTTAGTAGATGTGACATGTGCATGGGCGACGTCTAAAGATTCAGCATTTGCCTCTGGTTTCTTTGAAGAAGTGTAACGGTTTCCTTAGTTCACAGTATTTTGGAAAATTGTATGCTTTAGAACCGTTAACAGATCTCTCGGTAATCTGTGTGATGGAGCAGCATTTTTCCGGCTAGGTGTCAATCAGTACGGGTGGGGATCTTACCATCCATCACCGAGAGCTTGATAAGCTGCTTTTTATTTTTTTTTTACATGAACACTAAACACAACACACATTCATAATCACTAACCTTTGTTTTACTCCGTTGCCTCATACACTGCTAAGTCCGTGACCTTAGATGTTTGGCCACATGTTACTATACCCCAACCTCCTAAATTTTATCGGGCTTTATACTTATATAAAGCTTTACCCTATAAGGTTTTGTTGAAATCTAAATCATCACAGCACTATTAATTTAATTTAGCATTTTTTTGTTTTATATTCACTTTACACTTATAACCTTAACAGAAACCGAACTTTTGACTATACGCACAACCAACTTAGCAACTGCAACGAACATGAATTTAGATGCACAAATTTTCACACCCTTAAATCGTTAAGCAAAATAATTAATAATAGTTTGTATTTGTAAATTTAATAGATATTTAATTAATTATCCAACTGATTACACAGCACAGAAATTTGCCTTACTAAACTAGGATTATTAAATAAATCCATATAATAAATAAATAAATATATAAACACCATAATATGATTAAAGCTAATTTACACAAAAAATTTGTTAATTCCTAGGAACCATGGTTCTAAGATATTTTAAATTCTTAAAAATATTGATTTGATATAACACAACGTTTTATATATTAATGGACAATTTAATTGTTAATAAAAAAAAATTTTGTTAGTTTATATTTATCTAGTGTAATTAGAAAAAAAAAAATTAATTTTAATTTTATTATATGTTCGTTTTTTTTTTTTAATTTGTTTTGGTCCCATCGATGGACATCATGAATGACTATTTTCCATTATACAAAAGAAACGACCTCAAGGTCATGCTCACAATATATTTTCATTTATCGTTTATGTACAAGAATTATATCTCGCAAAATGATATTTGTTATATATGAATACTTATCCCCTAATTTTGTTGGGATCAATTGTAAATAAAAACAAATAAAGTCGCTTACCAAGTAAACGGGCATTCGCCAGTTGCCACCGTTTAATATCTTTTGATTATTCCCGTTTCTAAAAAAAACAAAATTTTGTCACACAAAGTACGCCAAACAACTTACAATCCCTAATTACCTTGGTAAGCGCCTAATTATATTTAATTCGACTTTTCTCATACGTTTTCCCACAAATTGTTGGTTGCACTCCGTAAAAATATTTAATCAAATATCTGCAAACAACTCAACTATTTTTATTAACTCACACACAAAAACCGACAATTTCACTTGGTATTTATTAATCTATCGCAGTGGCATTACTGACCAACGATAATTATTTTGCTTTTCTTATTGGATTTTAAGGGGAAACTCGTGTATTCATCAAACAGGTTACAGAAACAACCCAAAAATTAAACTGCACAACGACTGTTGTTGTTTAACATGTCGTACATTGCGCGACTCAATTAATTTTTGGAACGCTCTCGTGACAAGTGGCTTATGCGTAATTTGTCAATTTTCCTGAATATCACCATGTAACAGGCGTCTGTTACAGAAGTTGGAACGATTTCCGTGCATAAAGTAGTGTTCTCTGGAGTTTTTCAAGCATCTTGATGTAAAGTTGTATGATGTTTCGCTCGACATATGCCACATCTAAATTTCGAACGACAAGCTTGCGATAGATGATTTTTAAACAGGCATATGAAACACAGTTTATTGCCGGCTACGAAATTTCTCCTGTCGTTTGTCGAAAGACACTGAAAATCTTCACAATTGCGTAGATAGTGGTTTTGACCACATTTCAGACAACTTATTGATTGCGTATCCGCATGTAACACTTTGAAGTTGGAAGACGCTACTTGCCGATAAGTACTACGCTTTGTAATCTTACAACTTTCCAAAGTATCACTTTGTGTTTCCAGAAAGTTGAAAAACTCTGAAATGGTTGGTAATTTGATTCCGAAGCTGTGTTGGGCCCAATCGTGTTTGGTGGTTTGATCAAGCTTGTTAACCAGGATGTGGATCAACCATAGGTCGCGTAACTCCGCCTTGTCACCCAAAACTTTAAGCCCTCGTAACACTTTGTCAGACACATCACGCATATGGTGGAGAGACTTTGCCGAAGCCTGAGTAATTGACGGTTGGTCCATAAATTGTTTCAACGGCATTTTTGACACCTGGTTCTTTTTGTCGTACCGATTCTTGATTATTTCAAGCCATTTTTTAGCCATTTCGTTTAAAAATGATGTTTGATTGGTTACAAGTTGTTGAAAGCTGGAATCGAACTCATGTCGTTCTTTTCTTGTAAACATTAACTCTACTTGCTTAAGTTTGCCTTTCGTCTCAAAATATTTAGTTTCATGAATATCTTGAAGCGCGATGATCTCGGCATTATCCTGGTAATTTTTCTCGGCTTCCTTGTAATCATTCCATTCTTGGTCCAAAAGCGTAATTTGAACTTTAATCCGCTCTATTGTTTCGTGAGATAGGTCACCTTTGGCGAATGTTTCAATCTGGGAAATACGGTTGATTTTGCGTTGCAATGAGCGCGCCTCATGACCATCCGCCATTACGAAATTGGGATTAAAATAATTAAGTCACAACAAATATGCGCACTAATATAACTTTTTTTTTAGCCGTCGGTCTATTGTTTTAAACACTTGGACAATCACTATTTATTATATCTAAATTTTATATATTTAATTTTAATTAAATTGATTGAATATTTGATATTAAATTGCTCACTTCACTTATATAATTCAAATGAACGTTTATTATATATTATTTTTAATAAAACTGTTTCTGTATGACAAAGTCCAAACAAAATAACTATTAATATTACGGATGCCCACTACATCCGGCTCGAAGAACCGTGTAAAATGTCGCAAATTAATTTTAAGGTTCACAATAAGAAATAAGCAAATAAAAATCGTAAATTTATATATGTAGTTCAATTTATTTATAATTTATTAATGTTTATATACAATATTGTAATACGAGAACGTTCCTTTCAAATTGAAATATAATCATTTCTATCTTCACTCTTGATTTGTGCTGCCACCACTTTGTTGGTGGTCGGTATTGTAAGAATAACGAAAAGAAAGCAAAATGTGTGAAGAACGATTATTAAAAAAGAGCAGCGACCCTGCCGGCCACGCGTAACGCAAACGTTCATTTTACGAATAGTCTCTTCTACTAAAGTGTTCGTAAACGTTACGCTAAAAATGAGTAGATATGTTACATAAATGATACTCTTGTCACATGAGAAGTGAAACAAATTGGCGAAGACTTATTTATGTATTGGTTTATAAAAAAATATTCGAAATGTGTACACCTTTTACGTAACATTTATGAACTCATAGGGGCGTAACGTTTATGAGCGTTCTAAAATGAACATTACGTACGGTTTGAGTATTATTCCACAATTAATTTTGAAATAATAATGAAAACAACGTATTTTGTTTTATTTTTAGCAAATATATGATTTTATTTATTTGATTATATCAATTAATTATATACCAAATTAAAAATTTACTAAATATTAAAATGGCGCACCACGCTTTACTTTATCAAAAATCACATTCTGTTTAGAGATGGAATGAAGAAAACTACACGGTTTTGTAAATTCATATATGAAGTCGGAAATTGTGAAGTAGTAGTAGTGCCCCATATAAGAAACCGTTTGTAAACTGTTCGTAAGTGGTTCATTTTTTATGTATACTTTTTTGCGCCGGCAGGGGAAGCTGAAAGGAACGTCAACAGAATAAAGAGAGAACCAGCCAACATTTAAGAAATTTAATGTAACAGTGCGGTATATGGAGTTTACATGTTACTGCCTAGCGAACCTTTAAGAAATGTTCGTTCAGTTTCGTTAAATTGAATTGTCAACTTAACAGAGCGAAAATTATCGCGCAAAACTGAGGAAATGTCAAAAATCGAAATTGCCCTTTGTGCAAATCTTCTTGTAGCTTGGGAGCTCATTGTACATTTTAAGCTTAATTTCAAAATTATTTATTTATGTTCATGTAGGTAAATTGAAAACCGAATTATTAAAGACTTTATAAATTGTAACATCAAATTATTTATTTTTAAATTTATTTATTTTCGATATTTTTTCTTACGCCACAAGATCTGTGTATTTTATTATTTATGTTTATGTCCTTTAAGAATTTAAGGCTTTTTAATAATTGAAATAATTTTCGAAGTTCCTCCAATTCCATCGTCAGTTCAAAATTCTACACAAATTTTTAAAAATATTAATACGAGCTACCGTCACCATCAAAGCAATTGACAAGTTGTGTTACAGTTTCGCTAGCCAACCTGTCAAATTTTCCGTAAGAAAAAACTTTCGTTAAATTCTGTTAAATTTCTTAAATGTTCGCTGGTTGGCTCTTAAAGGAATTATATGTGTAAAAGAAAAACGTAATAAATAAATTTATTAAAAAGTGTATTACAACTACATGTGTGGGGTAATAACCAATAAATTTTAGTGTACAGTGTTTTATTGAATAATCTTTTCATCACGCCGTTTTGGATAATCCAATTAAAGTTGCATTCGCGGTGTAATATTTCTTTGATTATTGGAGCAATAAAAATGAGTGATTTTAAAAAATTTACGCGACAACAATTGATTGAGGCTCTTAGTGAGCGTATAGTATTGTTTTTTCATCGACGGCTACCGTGTCGCAATTGCGAAATTTGTTGGCTGAGCATGTGGTGCCAACCGAATATTCGGACGGTGATCATCGCGTTGATGGAAAAGGTGGTCAGGAGAGTGAGGATGAAATTTTTGTTCGTTTTGAGCAAAACAGTGGGAGTTTGCTAATGTCACGTGAACAAATACATGGGGCAGTTGATGAAGACGATGAACTGAATAAAGAGTTAGCGCGAGTGGAGAAGCGGCATAAAATAATGATGTTACAACGAGAGTTGCGTGAGGGATTAGAAATTCAACCAAAACGGCATGAATTTTCAGATATTGAGCATGCCATTGCTAAGTTTACAGGTGATGACACTTATTGTATTAAAATGTGGATTGATGATTTCGAGTGCGTTGTGGCACCATTGAATTGCGACGAGAAATTTCGATTTCTTAGTGCACGCCGGTTATTGGATGGGACTGCAAAAATGTTTTTACAAACTGTGAAAGTTAAATCTTGGATGGATTTGAAAGAGAAGTTGTTGAAAGAATTCAATCGTGTTCAGACTCGTCAAGAAATTTACCAGTTGCTAGGCGCCCGAAAATTGAAAACAGGTGAATCATTGCGGCGATATGTCATTGCCATGCAGGAGATTGCTGGTCCAGCGCAAGTGGATGACACTGACTTGATCGATTTTGTTATCAGGTGACTTCGGGATATTAGTGTTGCTGTTTCTGTGTTGTATACCGCCACTACAATAGAACAATTAAAAGCTCTTCTTCAACGATATGAAAGCCTTAAAGCACAAACGCTAACCAAATTGGTAACAACATCATCGTACAATACTATCGCATCTTCTATTTCCGCAGCAAAAGTCTCGCCAAATAACCATAGATCGGTGCGATGCTAAAATTGTTCTGCATATGGACACGTGACTAAAGACTGCAACAAATTCAAACGCGAACCAGGAACTTGTTTCAAGTGTGGATTAAACGGGCACCTCATTAAGGATTGCCCAACCAAAACAAATAAAGTTGCTGCTATTGCTGAATTAGATGCTGACACCAGTGATCCAGAACAACAAGAGATGAATTCCGCTTTAGCTGCCGTACAATTGGTAAGTGTTACTTTCCCTCACAGTGGCGGAGAAATTACAGATTTTAATAAGTTTTATTCATTACTTGATACGGGTAGTCCGGTTAGCTTTATCCATCGCTCTATTGTTCCGGATGATTTGTGTAGCTCAAAGCAAATTTACTCAAACTATCGTGGATTAGGTAACACCAAATTGTTTATTCACTAAAAAGTCCCGATTATTATCAAATTTTATCGAATCGTGAAAACGATGCTTCTTTTGATTATTTCAGTTGATGTATTGCCTGTGCCTTTATTACTTGGTCGGGATTTTATGGATGCATTTGGTATTTTTTTGTCATTAAAACCGGACAATGTATCATTAAATATTGAATTAAACAAAAATTTGAATAAAACCGTTATTTTGAATAGAACTTATTTCTGTGTTTCTGGTGCTACTATTGTAAATGAGTCTTATTCCACTGAAAGTTGCTCGTCACGTTCTTTGACTGAAGTTCCGATCATTTTCGCTAGTTTGACGGAGTTGCCAGTTGAACCTGAGGTAGATGCATTACCGTATATTTTTAATATTAGTGTTGAATAAGATGTTTCCGTTATTGATATTAATACCATAGATTGAGTTTTTTACACTAGGACAGTTTACTTAGGATAATTGATGAAAATTATATGAAAAATGAACATATACCGTCTATCTGTCACGACTACAAAAATGAAAATTAGATTAACCTCTGATGTGCCAATTCATTGCTCACTAAGACGATTGTCATTTCGCGAGAAAAATGAAGTTAACCAAATCATTAATGATCTATTAAAAAGAAACACTATACGCCCAAGTGATTCGCCATATGCATCACCTCCGCATTCGCAACAATTACCCACTTCCGCTTATTGAGGACTGCTTAGAGTACTTGGAAGGAAAAAAATACTTCACAGTACTTGATTTGTGCAGTGGTTTTCACCATGTCAAAATGGCAGAAGATTCAATGTGTTATACATCGTTCGTAACACCTCAGGGTCAATTTGAATATCTTGATATGCCGTTTGGACTTAAAAATGGTCCCAGTAGCTTTCAGCGGTTTATTTCCGGTGTTTTAAGAGAGTTTATTGAATCCGGACTCACCATTGTTTATATGGATGACATTCAGATAGCAACTAGGACGATTCCGGAACATTTTGATTTGTTACAAAAAGTTTTGCATAGAATTATTGAATATCGTATGGAATTGAAATTATCAAAGTGCAAATTCGGTTTTACTGAGATTGAGTACTTGGGATATCTTGTAAATCGCGATGGCATACCGTCATTACCCAGTGCCTACGAGCGCCAAGCAGGTTCAATCTTGTTTGGGGCTTTTCTCATACTTTCGACGCTTCATTCCATTTTTTCCAGAATTGTCAAACCACTTCTTGATTTAGTTAAACAAAATAACAACTTCCGATTCACCGATGAATGTATGCAAGCATTTACCATATTGCGAGATCAGCTGTCTTCTGCTCCGGTGCTTGCTTTATACAGTCCAGTACGCGTGACTGAGTTGCACTGCAATGCTAGAGCTTTGGGATACGGTAGTGTGTTGTTGCAAAAGCAGGAAGACGGAAAATTGCATCCAGTGGCATATTTTTCAAAGCGTACGACAGTCCCTGAATCTAGAAACCTTGGCGATCATTAATTCGTTGCGTCGTTTCCGGGTGTATTTAGAAGGAATCCCATTCCGAATTGTTACTGATTGCAATTCGCTTACAATGACGTTAAGTAAGAGGAATGTTAATGCTCGTATTTCTCATTGGGCCCTCGAGCTTGAGAATTATAATTATACAATCGAATATCGTAGTGGCGAACGAATGGGCCACGCCGATGTTATTTAGTTGCTGCCATTGGTGCTGATGATATCGACATGCAATTGCAAGCAACGCAGAATCGAGATTCGGATATTGTTTGTATCCGTGACCGCCTGGAACATAAATCATCCAAATTGTTTGAATTGAGTGACGGATTGGTTTATCGACGAGGCGTTTCCGGTAGATTATTGCGATACGTACCCAAGGAGATGGAGGACAACGTCATTCGTCTGATTCATGAAAAAATTGGTCATTTGGGAGTGGCAAAGTGCGTTGATCAGCTTAAAATGCATTATTGGTTTCCCGAAATTAAGGAAAAAGTCGAAAAGTTCATTCGTAATTGTATTCGGTGTATTATGTATTCCACTCCGGCTCGTATTATATGAGTGAAATTTGCACAATATTCCTAAAAAACCTATACTGTTCGAAACTATTCATATTGACCATTTTGGTCCTCTTCCGTCATTAATATCGAAGCGAAAGCATATTTTAGCTGTGGTGGATGCTTTCACTAAATATGTAAAATTGTATCTAGTAAATTCTACCAGTACAAAAGAAGTGTGTGCTGCTTTATGTAAATATTTTGAATATTATAGTCGTTCTAGACGCATCGTAAGCGATCGGGGTTTTTTTATTAGCTCGAAATATTGATCATGTGAAAGTTGCTGTTGCAGGACCGCAAGCAAATGGTCAAGTTGAACGAGTTAACCGTGTTTTGAAATCAATGTTAAGCAAATTAAGCGAACCGTTACAACATTCGAACTGGTCTAAAATGTTGACTCGTGTTGAATTTAGTATAAATAACTCAATTCATCACACAACTAAACAGACCCCATCTCAATTATTATTTGGCATTGTACAACGTGGTGAAGAAGTTGATTTGTTCTCAGAGCATTTGGCCGATAAAAACGATAGTCACCTGGATCGCGATTTGTAATTATCACGCAATAAGGCATCAATTGCTATACTGAGGTTTCCCAGCAAGCAAACTTACGATATCATTTGTCAAAAAACAGATCCACTAAGTGTTTTGGTGAGGGCGATTTTGTGCTTATTAGAAATGTTGATACTACCATCGGGATTAATAAAAAACTTATTCCAAAATTTCGCGGACCGTATGTTATTCATAAAGTACTCCCGAATGATCGGTATGTCATTCGCGACATTGAAAACTGTCAGCTGACTCAGCTCTCATATGATGGGGTGATTAAGGCTTCGCACTTGAGAATATGGACTGATGGGCGTGACGAGCCAGCTAAAAGTGGATCGATTCGGGATTGAGACACTTGAATTTTATAAATTGTTTAAATAATTTTATGATGATCTATAGTTCTTTTCCATTTATATATTTAAGTTTGTATTAATAATATATTTTTATTTGTTTTGATCGAGTCGATCAATTGTCAGATCGTCCGAGTTGTAATAGTATCTTCACTATTGGTTTGTGTGGTGAAGTCAGCACATTAAGTGTGGTGAAGTCAGCACATTAATCGGCGTGAATTTAGATATTATTAAGCGGCGGGATTTTAGATAGAAGGATTGTGAATATGTGAGAGAATGGACGGTAGGCGTTGAGTAGAGAAAACGCGACGAACAAAAGAACAAGAAGTGAAATAAAGAAATAGATATTATCTAAATATATATATTAAGTGTTTTATTAAGTGTAACTCGGATTACGGAGTTACAACAGTGGCGACGAGGTAAAACGAATCCGCGTATTATTATTTACTAAAATATAAAAAAAATTAATTTGAGAAAACACGCGGTCACATGGTTAGAAGATAAATAACCTTAAAATAAAAAAAATGGAACAAATTGTGGAAAAGTTACTGCAACAAATGCAGCTGGATGCAGCCGAAAGACAGAAAAAAGACGAACAGATTCAAGAGATATTGGAGCATCTCGCAAGGCAGCAAGGACCCCCGCAAGGAGCTGAAAATTTGAAGCAGAATTATTCGATCGTCAAGGATTTGTCGAGCCGCATGGAAAACTTCAATTATGATGCGGAAGTGAATGCAACATTCGAGTTGTGGTATAGCCGCTATGAGTCACTTTTCACCGAGGATGCGGCATTGTTGACGGAGAAGGCAAGGGTTGGATTGCTATTGCAGAAACTGACCACCCAGGATTATCAGAAATTTGCCAACACTATTCTGCCGCGCAAGCCTATGGAGTTAACGTTGATAGAGGCTGTCAAGGAGCTTAAACGCATTTACGGACACAAAGAATCGCTTTTTTCGCTGCGATACAGATGTTTGAAGGTCTCGAAGGGCGAAGATGAGGACTATAAAACGTATGCTGCCCGCGTAAACTCCATGTGTGAAAAGTTTGACATCGCAAAATGCCCGGCAGAAGATTTCAAGGTACTGCTCTTTGTACAGGGCCTCGACAAACCACAGGATTCAAGCACGTTAGAGAGGTTACTCTCGAAACTAGACCAGCAGGACACGGGAACAGAGGTAGACGGAGGACAAAAATTGAATTTACAGGAACTGGTAAATATCACGGAACGTCTGAACAACCTCATGAGTGACAAAAGAATGGTAATTCATCCAGATACGGTCAAAGCAGAAATACTGGAAATCCGAAAAAAAACCCAAGAGAGCCGGAACAAGCAACAGAACCAAGGACGGCAATACTGCGAGACAGAAGCACCGAGGCATAACGGGCAGCAGACACCGAGATCCCCATGCGCGTTTTGCGGTGAAACCCATTTCTGGCGTGACTGCCCATTTAAAATCAAAGAATGCGAAACATGTAAGGTGCGCGGACATAAGAGCGGATTTTGCCTGTCAGCGGCGCGTGCAAAAGCCAGATGGGCAAGATCACGAAATAATAAACGAAGACAGAGCTTCGCTATCCAGTCAATGTCAAAGGCAACACGCAAATCTGTTATGCCGATCATCAATAACCGCAAAGTCACACTGCAGCTTGATACGGGTTCAGACTGGACGATCATCTCACGATCAAACTGGAAAGGCTTAGGGATGCCAGTTTTGACTCCGTGCAAAGAACGGGCGATCAGTGCAACTGGTGATTGTCTCGATATCACAGGCAGTTTTCAAGCCAAACTGAAGTTGTATGATCGCGAGGCCGCCGGACAAGTCTACGTTGCAAACTCCAACCTGAATGTTTTTGGAAGCGATTGGATGGAACTCTTAAAGCTTTTTGACGTACCATTGTCGGCAGTATGCAACAGGGTTAACGCGGATGGAGAGCTATCTCTGACAGAGGAGGTCCAGGCGAAATTCCCCTCTGTGTTCGCAGACGTGCTGGGGTTGTGTAACAGATTAAAAGTACCGCTAAAATTAACGCCAGGGGCGAAGTTGGTTTTCTGCCGTCAGCGGCCCGTACCGTACGCAGCCGCACAAGTAATTCAGGATGAGTTGCAGAGATTACAGCTGTTGGGGGTGATCCAACCAATCGAATATGCCGAAACAGCGGCCCCTATTGTTGCGGTGAAAAAGAAAAGTGGAGGAACTCGCGTAACAGCTGATTATTCGACAGGCCTCAATGCAGCACTTGAGCCTAATCAGTATCCATTGCCGGTACCGGCTGACATCTTGGCGAAGCTCGCGGGGTGCACTGTCTTCAGCAACATCGACCTATCGGATGCTTTTCTGCAACTGGAGCTCGAGGACGATGCCAAGAAACTGATGGTGATCAACACACATGTCGGTCTGTTCCAAGTAAACAGGATGCAGCCGGGAATTAAGACAGCACCCGGCCTTTTCCAACAGCTGATGGACACAATGCTTGGAGGAATGCCCACAGTTGCAGCATATCTCGACGATATCATTGTGGCTGGGAAAGACGAGCAGGATCATCGACAAAAGCTTTTCTCGGTCCTTGAACGCATTCGAGATTACGGGTTCACCCTTAAGCTCGCAAAATGTTCGTTCGGCCAAAAGTCGATTCGCTATTTGGGCCACATCATCGACGCTAATGGGTTGCGCCCAGATAAGTCTAAAGTTGAGGTAATTCAACAATTGCCAGCGCCAGCGGACATTTCAACGCTGCGTGCGTTTCTGGGAGCCATTAATTGGTATGGAAAGTTCATCAAGGGATTGAAGGACCTGAGAGAGCCACTGGATGAGTTGTTACGGGAAGACGTCAAGTACGAGTGGACCCCTGCTCGTGATGAGGCGTTCAGGAAGCTGAAAGAAGTTCTGACGACAGATCTCGCCTTGGCGCATTATGACCCTACGAAACAAATCATTGTTGCCGCGGACGCATCTAGTTACGGAATGGGGGCAGTACTATTGCATAAATTCGAAGATGGTTCAGAGCGCCCCATTATGTATGCAGCGTCATCATTTAGCAAGACCGAGAAAAACTATGCACAGAACCAGCGAGAAGCGCTTGCGCTAGTGTTTGCACTAAAAAAATTTCATCGTTACATTTACGGTCGGAAGTTCGAGCTGCGCACCGATCATCAACCATTGTTAGCGATTTTTGGATCAAAAAAAGGAGTTCCTGTCTATTCTGCAAATCGGTTGCAACGATACGCGCTTATCATGCTCGCTTACGATTTTGATATCAAATACATCAGCACAAAGAGTTTCGCCTACGCTGATTTTGTTTCAAGACTCATTAATGCGCAACTGAAACCAGAACCTGAGGATACTGTTATCGCAACCATTCGAATTGACACTCATGCAGAGTGTTTTGCCATCGAATCAGCAAAATCGTTACCGGTTATCTTCAAAACAATCCAAGTGGAGTCTGCAAAGTCCGAGGTCCTGAAAGAAGTGGCTTATCTCATCAAGCAGGGCTGGCCTGGAAGGAAAAATCAGGTCAAAAATAAAGAGGCGGCAGAGTATTTCGCACTCCGAACATCACTTTCAGTGATTGAAGAGTGTATTTTTTATGGCGAACGGATTGTGATGCCGTTTCCATTGCGTAAGCCTATTCTCGAGGAACTACATGCGGGTCATCCAGGGACAGTACGTATGAAGCTGTTAGCGCGAAGCAAAGTTTACTGGCCAGGCATTGACAGCGACATCGAGTCACATGTAAAAAGATGTGGTATTTGCGAGATCAATTCGAAGTCACCCAGGAAATGCACGTTGCAAGCATGGCCAATGCCGAAGGGTCCTTGGTCACGGATTCACATTGATTACGCCGGCCCCGTCAATGGGTTGTACTATCTGGTCATCGTTGATGCATTTAGCAACTGGCCGGAGGTTTTCAAGATGAACAGTACAACATCTGAGAAGACCGTTGAAAACTTGATGGAAACATTCGCCCGCCATGGATTGTGCGATATCATCGTTAGCGACAACGGCCCTCAGTTTAAATCCGACTGCTTCAAGAAGATGTGTGCTGAGAACGGCATCGATCACATTACCACGGCACCATACAACCCACAGTCAAATGGCCGTGCCGAGCGTTTTGTTGAGCTGCTCAAGACGGGACTTGAGAAGTTGAAGGAGGAAGGGAATGTCGACGGAATCTTGCGGAGATTTCTGTGGTGCTATCGCTACACGCCTTCGTATGGACTGGGGATGAAGTCTCCATACAAGCTAATGTATGGGCATGATATGAAGACTAAGTTGGATCTTATCAAGCCCTCCGTAAACCGATGCAATGTGCGTAACACGAGAATGGAGCAACAATTCAATGACCATCACGGGGCAAAGTGGAAGGAGTTCAATGTAGGTGATGTCATTTATTTCAAGTCCATGCTTCGCAACAGTAATTTTGTATGGCTGCCAGGGAAGATCGAGCACCGCGAAGGAGCTGTCAACTATGTGGTACAGCTTGAACCGCCAAACGAGCGCCGCGTGCGGGCTCACAGCAATCAACTGAAGTTCCGGTACGCCGAATTCGGCAATGATAGTTTGTTGATGGACATGTTCGAGGTCACGCCATTACAGGAGGTTGTCGAGCCGACGATCTTGCCCCAGCTACAACAAGCACGTGAACCATTCAACGCCAGACATACAAACGAAGCCATCTATGTCAATGAAGGCAGTCAAAATGATGATAATCAGCAGGAGGTGCAGCCCCGCCGTTCAACACGAACTACCGCTGGGAAGATGCCTAGTCGCTTTGATGATTTCGACATTAGTCGATATTAGCCGATGCAATATTTTAGCAGGGGAAGAGTGTGGTGAAGTCAGCACATTAAGTGTGGTGAAGTCAGCACATTAATCGGCGTGAATTTAGATATTATTAAGCGGCGGGATTTTAGATAGAAGGATTGTGAATATGTGAGAGAATGGACGGTAGGCGTTGAGTAGAGAAAACGCGACGAACAAAAGAACAAGAAGTGAAATAAAGAAATAGATATTATCTAAATATATATATTAAGTGTTTTATTAAGTGTAACTCGGATTACGGAGTTACAACAGTTTGTGCTGCCACCACTTTGTCGGTGGTGGGTATTGTAAGAATAACGAAAAAAGAAAGAAAAATGTGTGAAGAACGATTTTTAAAAAAAGAGCAGCGAAGCTGAAAGGAACCTCAACAGAACAAAGGAATTATATGTGTAAAAGAAAAACGTAATAAATAAATTTATTAAAAAGTGTATTACAATATATGTATATTTTTTTTTATTGACCTTAACTTGTAAAAGTAAGACATTTCGCTAACTCACGTATCCTTATTGCTTAAATCACCTTTTCTCCAAAATCGCTTTATATTTTGAAATCGACTTTGATAGTTGTTGATCGCTCGAAAGTCGCAGGAAAATAGAACGATTTTTCAATATTTCGCAGACTTATTCGCTGATTTTTGGGTTGCCCTTAAAATTATTTAATTAATGCACTTTACTAATTCGAGCGCATTCTGTTATGTGACACAAAAAGCTAACGCGTTAATCTATTACAAATTAATTATAGTTAAAGACAGAGAATTTACAAACAGGCATCATAAATGCTACTGTCATTGAATTGGTAAACAAAAAATATATAATTTTTGTTAACAAATAGAAAATTGTTTATGTTTTTGCGAAATTACCCTTTTACAAGATAAATAACTGATTCTATATAATTTTAATATGTTATTACTCAATCATTTTTATTTTTAGGTTGACATCTTTAACACAAACATTAAGGAGCCCGCCGTATGTTGGATACGCTTTATTACCATGACCAGCATATTTCTTTTTTTTTCGCACGCCAATGAAAATCCGATGAATTTTGGAAGAAAGAGGATGCTGCTAAGAGGACGTTTCGTTTAGCACATTTCCCTTCAACTCCAATAAAACTGAAATAGATTATATATTCAATAGAAAGAAGCCCTTTTCCTTAAGAACTTCTTTTGTTCTAACCCAATTCCCTGACGTACCCATTGTCATGCGAAATGACAGCCTTTTTTCTACCAAACATTAGTTGGTTGGTAAGCCAAACAGCGATTTAGAATAATTTTCCCGACTGCAATTTGCTTGTTGAATGTCGCATCAATCCATTGAGAAAAACTTCACAAGCATTCAAATGACCTTTCTTTTCATGACATATTAGATATATTTTCATTTATTTGAAGTGCATTTCATGAATTTTAAAATAATCGCAAAATGTTAATTGACAAAAACAGTCCCGGGAACGTCGTAAAACATTTAAGGCGGCTGCACGAGTCCGTCTCGTGCGCGTCGCATTTTGCGACGCGCTTTAAAATTAAACATTTTTCAACTCAGGAGGGGAATTTTTTTTTAGATTAGAGTGCTTTGATTGGTTTAAAAAGCGCGTCGCAAAATGCGACGCACACGAGACAGACTCGTGCAGCCGCCTTAAGCCGAAATGAGATTCGTTTTTTTTTTAAGGAAGTCTTCCACCACCAATGTTATAGGTATATGCTTAAGTTGTTTAACACCATGAATGTTTTTGCCATCTGAATCGTTTAAATATTTTTTAAATTTTCGCCCTGTCGTTAGACACGTGTCCTACCTAGAAATTTCTTAAAAAGATTTTCAACAAGTTCTAATGGCTTTCGAAAGGTTAAAAAAAAATTCGCATTTTTTTGCAATACAATTTGTCTATCAGCTTTTTATTGATTAATTTTACATCAACGTCGTCGACGGCTTCTGCGACGCCGGGACCTGGATCGTGTACGCGATCGGCTTCTCCTCCGTGAACCACCTCTGCGTTTTCTTCGGGCCATTTCATTGGGTTCGGGCATTAAAATATCCTCGTTCACCTCATCCAATATTCGTATTAACATTTTACGAGGTCTAAGGACTCGAGCTGCTGGTACGTCCTAAAATTATTATTAGAGCTTGATTTTAAATATTCTATACAAAAAAATTATTATTATAAATATTTACCAAATCATCGCCAGGTTCATCACTTCCATTCGCATCGGGACTCAATTTTTTTGAGGTTTCGGATCCAATTAAATCGGGTTGACTAATCGCGGGTCCCAAATTCTTTTCCGTTTTAATATCCTCTCCATTGGTTTCTGTTGTCATTTTGAATTTAAAAATATATTTTATAAAATAAATTAACGATTTGAAAGTTTCCGTCGTAATAGTTTTAATTTTCCAAATAAACTGAAAATTAATTTTTTGTTTTCTATGAAATGACACGGTCTCCTTGATTTGGCATACTAATGTTACTTCGAACACAGTTTTTGAATAGTGTGAACAGTGATTATCGTCATACATATGTCAAGCTTACGAAGAGATTGAATGAACTTTTACACCTTAACGAAGTATTAGCTACTGTGTGAAGGGGGATAAACACAAGACTCGCTTCATGTTTTTTAACTACAAGCAACTTTACAAAGTGCTCGCACTGCCGTTTAAAATAAAACTCGGATGAAAAACGGTTGTGTTTAGGGTATTTATTATGGCCTGCATTTTGTTACTCCCCAAACAGTTAACAGTGTTCAGGCTGGCCCCAACATTTTTTCATACATATTTTATGTAAAAAACCATAAAGCCCTACAAAATAATATCTTAAACATTTTTTTACCACCACTCGTAAAAGCAAAAAGGATAGATATGAAAAAGATACATTGGCAGATACGTTTTCCCATTATTTCGCATTAATTCGTATTAAAATTTTGGAAACCTGGATGTGTATGCGAGAGTAGAGGACTCATATTAGCTGTGTTTTTTTTATTCGGAGAACCGTCGTTTATAAAAAATGGTTTCGGATAGCGCTCCGTATAAATAGGAAGAGCCAAATATTTTTTTATATCAAGTTTTCTCTAAACCACTTTCCAATAAATAGCACGTCAAATTAGTAGTTTGTTCGTTTATTACCATTGCGACCAACCTATGCGATTTTTCTGGAAACAATTTATTTGTTTATTACTTAAAATTAAATTAAATTGTACTCATGTTCGGCCACAAGATTGAACATACTGCGGGGCCAACAAATTTAGGGACCTTGGCCGTGGAATCGGTCGTTGTGGTGGAGTAATGTCTCTAGATGCATGTTGTCGTTTCTTTTTGCGTTGAAAAAGATATACCAGAGTTATGATTATGCCGGCAGCCATTAATATATATGTTAGCACGTAATGATGAATATGATGTCCGAACTGTGGTATATCGATGACCTCCGGTAATTTCGCTTCGTTGGTTTCTGCCTTTTCAAGCTGCATCTCTTTGATTTATGATGCCAAAAGCGTCACCAAGTATGTATCCAATTGTATTCCCAATGTCCCGCTTTCTTAGTGCTTGTTCTTTGTTAGTTGAGGTAAGTAGATTATTTAATGAGGTAATCTCTTGCACTTGTTCATTCAGTTGTTGTACTATTACATCACACATTTTCAACCGGTTATCTGATTGCCATCCCTTTTGACAGCCCTCATCCAAATATTTGACATAGTGTTCTAACGATCTGATATCTTTCCAATATCCGGTTAAATTATAATTTATGATGATTTTCCACTGTAACGCCATTAAGTTTACAGTTCCGAAAGTTGTGAAAATAAATTCCTGCATTAGATGGCAATGGCTCTATTGTGGTTGACGATGTGACCGGAGCAAAAAGCACTTACACTATTCCGAGTATCAATAATATCAGATGTAAAGTTGTTTCTTTCTTGAATACTGTTTTGATGTGGTGTACTCTTTGTTGTTTGACTTCTCGATGAGGTTGAACACGTAACGGAGTTGTTGGTTGTGGTTGTTGGTTGACTGATGCTTGTGTTTTGTGAGGACAATCTCGTTGTCAGATTCTATGGGTAGTGGTGATAATTTGTGAATTGGTCTTTTCTCGAGGACCCCTTCCGGGCTCCGAAGTGAAACTACTCGAATTTTTTGGTCTAGGCCTGGATGTACTTCCACCACTCGCCCAGTCATCGTTGAGGAGCACTAGGTCATCTACTTTCAAGTTTGGTTGTTCAGATGACCATTTTCTTCTATTTTGAAGTTGATTTAAGTATTCGGAGTGCCATCTTGTCCAGAAATCTTGTTTTATTTTCTCTACCAGTCTCCATCGTGATATGCCGTAAATGGTTGGTTCTGCTATAACATCTTGCGGAATTGCTCGTAAAGGTGCACCGATTAAGAAGTGCCCAGGAGTTAAAAAAGTGATATCTTTAGGAACTGATGTCATTGGTGCCAGAGGTCTTGAGTTTCAGCAACCTTCTACTTGTGAGGTGACCGTTGAAAGTTCGTCGAAAGTCAAGGTTGCTACTCCAATAACCTTTACTAAATGTTTTTTTACTGCCTTTACTGCCGCTTCCCAAAGTCCTCCAAGAGGCTGGAGGTATGAAATGCCATGTTGTTCCATCGTTTGCCAATACATAGTTCGGAAATTTATTTAAAGGATTTACGAAGCAGTGAAGCTAATTCTCGATCAAGTTGGTTTTTTGCGCCCACAAAATTAGATCCGTTGTCGCTATACAGATCACTGCACAATCCTCTACGTGCACTGAATCTTTTATAAGCACTTCCCCTTGTGGGGGAGTGGTCCCGCATAATCGACTCCGGTTCTCAAAAATAGTCTTCCGTGCGTGATGCGTACTCTTGGTAAATTTCTCCTGAGTTGCGTTTTTGATTTAGAATTGAACCGATGACATCTTATACACTTTGATATAAAATGTCTTGTTAGATTTCGACCATGTATGATCCAATATCTGGTGCAGAGATGTGCCAAAGTTAATTGTGTTCCTCCATGCATCGTTTGTTCATGTGCTTCTTGAATCAGCAGCTTGGCGATTAGGTAGTCCTTTGGGATAGTAACTGGATGTTTTTCATCGTAGGTCCATGTTGTTGTATTTTGAACTCAACCTCCGACTCGTAGAACATCGTCATGTAGGAATGGAGATAAAGATTTAATCTTACTTGTGTTTGCTATTCCTTTCTGATTTAGAAGATATCAAATTTCGTTTTCGAAATGTTGTCTCTGCGCTATTTTGATCAGACTTTGTGTGGCATGTTTTATTTCTTCTGCCGTAGGAGCTTCATGGCTGGTTACAACCTTTCGGCATTTATTGATAAATCTCGCCACATACACCATAACCCTTCTTATGGTATTAAAATTTGAGTACTTCAAAAGTAATTGATCAAAAAGGTCGTGTGTTGTTACTGTGATGGCTCCCAATAGGGGTTGTTTTCCACTATTATTGGCGCTAGCTGGATTGCTTTTTCAAAGATTCTCTAAGGGCCGTTCCACCATAAATTGTGATCGATTAATTGATTTGCTGCGATACCCCTGGATGCACAATCTGCGGGGTTTTCGGATGATTTGACGTAAAACCACTGAGACGGAGTAGTTATCTTATGGATACCCGAGATTCGATTTGCTACAAATGTTTTAAATTTATGGGGCTTGTTTTTCACCCATCCTAGCACAATCATTGTGCCAACAATATTTCGGTGTTTCATCAAATTTCATATCTTACTGCACCTTGTTCATTAGATTCGCAAGTAAACTTGTCCGCATAACTCTAGCTTTGGCAATGTTAACTTGGTTGATATTGGAGCTACTCGTGTTTTTGCTGTTAACAATGTTGCCTTGTTTGAAGTTCTGTTGTAGAAGTATATCACTGCTGGGTAAGCTACTTCGGAAGCATCACAGAATCCATGTAATTCTCTTGGGAGAGTTGAGTTGAAATGGATCCACCTTCGAATTTTTATCTCCGCTAGTTTTGGAAAGGATATATAATACTGTTGACATTTATTTTCTATATCTTCTGGCAGGTTTTGATCACAGCTTACATCGGAGATCCAAAGTACTTGCATTAAGATTTTGGCTTGTATCAGGGTTGGAGGTAGCCCCACCCTAATGGATCAAATAATTTGGATGACTCAGACAGCATTTTTCGTTTGGTCATTTTCCCAATTTTGTTGTTGAGGTTCGTCTTAAACTCAAATGTATCAGTGCCTGGATTCCAAATCAATCCTAATATCTTCACTGCTTCATCGTCAAATGTAATGGGTTCGAATGCTCTCGAGTGAGGAGTTGAGGATGATTAGAAGTCCATTTTCTCAGATTAAACCCTCCGGTTCGTAGCAAGCTGATCAGTTGGTTGTGCCTCCTGAGCATCCTCTAGGTTGTTACTTCCAAATAATAAGTCATCTACGTAAAAATCGCTCCTAATTATTTTTGCTGCAATTAGGAAGTTTTTCTCCTCATCAGCCTCCAGCTGTACAGTGTCTTGATGGCCAGATATGGGGCAGATGCCATCCCAAACGTTACTGTTGTTAGCTGATATGAATTTATCGTTTGGTCGGGGGATGTTCTCCATAGTATTTTTTGGTACTGTTAATCATCGGGATGTACTTTAATTTGTCGGTACATTTGTTCTATGTCCGCTGTATATGCTATCTTGTACTTTCTCCATCTTAGTAGAATTGACATTTAGGCTGATATTGTTGCTTGTTTTTGCCCATGCGTCGAATACTACTCTAAGTTTGGTGGTAGTACTAGTAGTTTTGATCACTGCATGGTGAGGAATGTAATATTCGTTGTTGTTATGTTCTTTACTCTCAATCAAATGCCCCTGATTGTAGTATCCTTGTATGCACGCCCGATAATCTTTAGAAAATTCACTGGCCAGTGACAATCGCCGTTCTAGTTGAATAAATCTAGCCAAGGCTCTCTGCTTGGATAAACCGAGTCATGGTATGATTTGTTTAAAAGGAAGTCGTACTATAAAACGACCATCTGTGCCTCGTCGATAATTCTGCTGGTAATGTTCTTCACACAGCTTTTCTTCTTCTGTATAAAGTTACTTGGGTTGTATTTCTTCTATTTCCTAAAATTTCTTTAATTGGTTGTTGATGTCTGATCACTATGATCAATGACTCGGTCTTGGATGGCTTGTTGGTTGAGGTATTACCGAATATTATCCAACCTAGCTCTCAGTTCGGATCGGCCCATATTAGGTTATTTAAATGATTCCACTTTCTACTGTCAAAAGTTGTTCAGGCAGGGACCGTGTTATTTTCGGCAATATCAATGCTTCCATTTTCATCGAGAAACTTGTGGAAAATCGGGCTACTACGAGAAAGCTAACTATTCTTGTGGCGGTTGTAATTTCGCTCTCGTTTATGCCACCAATCTTCACGTGAGTTTTCTTGGTAGGTTGCTTTATTTGCTTGGATGCCTCCTCGGCGATAAATGAAATTTGTGACCTGGGATCTATTAGCTTTCGTAGTAGCTTTGATTGTTGTCTGCCAGCCTGCACTTGGATCATTGCCGTGCCTAACAATGTGCCAGTTGGTTGCTCATATTGCTTCAATAGATGATTTGTTATTGTATATTTCTCGTTCGCCTCATTTTTAGATGTGTCTTCATTTTTTGTGGTGAGCATTGCACGTTGATTAATAATATGTAGTAATGTGTTGTGAGTTCCATTACATACCAAACATCGGATAGAGTATGGGCATGGATGGTGTTTCGCCTCAAAACACATGTTGCAAAGTTGATGGTGAGCAATGATTTTAGATCGCTCTAAAGTAGACATTCCTTGGAATTTCGTACAGTCCTTCAAATACTGTCCCTGCTTACACAACGCACATGTCTTTTTTGTTTGTGTGTGACATGTATTGACCCTTGCTTTTTGTGGAGCGGGAGCTTCAGGACTGCGAATTATTGGTTTTGGTTTAGTTGCCTCTAATGCTTGGAATCGGCGTTCTAGAAAACTGAGGAAGTCCTCTATTGTTGATATTTCTTTAGGATCCACAATAGACATCTCAAATAATCGTAAAGTCTCATTGTCTAATTTTTTCATGATTATTGAAATTATGATGTAATTCCGAGATACTGTGAGGATGTCTAAGTTTTTGATGGCATACATGTTTTCGGTTAGTAAGTCATGTAACGACTTTATTGCTGTTGCTGATTCAGAGTGAATTACTGGAGAGTTCAGCATCGCCTTGACATGATTGGACACAAGCTGCCTTTTGTTTTGGTATCGGTTTACCAACAGTCTCCAAGCGTCACAATAATTATCACCCGTTGCCTCCAAGTGGCTTATTATTTTGCCCGCGCTTCCAAGTACCGTGGTTTTTAATTGGTGCATCTTGACAGTGCCACTTATATCGTCGGTTTAGTCGTAGTATCTTGTATTCTTTATATTCAAAATATCAAATTCTCTTTCTATTATTTAAAAGTTCTACTAATAAACATCCAAGGTTTGAATATTTTACACAGCTGATGAACATAGCAATTTGTCTTATCGGCATTTGATATTTTTACATCTATGTTGTCATTGCGCCACCTTTATTTAAACACTATCTATTAATAATTTGTAGCTCAAATATTTTTTTTTATTCGCCGCGGTTTTTATTTTTTATATGTTGGCAAGCTCAAGCTAACGAAATTTGTATCTCGTTCATTTCCATTTTGACCGCAGGGCCGCTATTCTTGAAATTCGATCAAAAAAAAGTCGCACGTTATTTTCTAGTCAAATACGTCATTTCAGTCATACCAAAGTCAATTGCGACTTTTTTCGGTGAATCTCAAGAATACGAGCCTTAAGACTGATTTACATTCAAAAATTTTAGCAGATGGAGATGTCAAATCAAAAATTCATTTTCTTTACACATAAGAAATAAATTTAAACAAAAAATGTCATTAACCAATACAAATGATTGGTTTTCTTATTTATGTAACCTTATTACAGATATTTTTCCAAGCATCGCCGATTTTACAGAAAAAAGATGAAACTCGACATCTGCAAAAAAAGCAGACGAGGTTTTTTGGGTTTGTTTCTCGGGTTTCAATTGACTTTTTTAAGCAGATGATTGTTTTTTCTCTTTTTGTCTTTGTACTTTTTCCTATGTTGTATTTCAATTTTTTTGCAGACGTCGATTGTCGTTGAATGTAAATCAGTCTTTACTTGTTTAAATCACATAAACTATCAAGTGCGTCGTGCAAAGCATTTTATTGAAAAACTTTGTTAAATCGAATACTGAGCGAACGTGCGTTATTCGAGAGTAATTATGTTTGAGTGCAAGTGAAATAATTAAACATTAATATAGTGTTGCTTGAAATCATTGAATAGAACTATTAGTTGAATTTTCGAGCGTTATTTCTTATTCCCACGTATTACTGTGTTGTAAATTAAAGTATCATTCAGTTGTGATAATTTTTGCATCAATTTTAAAATGGACGGCCTGAAAGGAAAAAGAACATACATTAAAGGATAAATTACAAGATTCGAGAAATTTATTATTACAATTAAGGACGACACAAGTATAGACGAGTTAAGGGTCAGACTAGAGAAAATTCATCAATTATACACCCATCCCTCGATTTACGAAATCTCTTTTTACGAATTTTTGGGAAATTTACAAAAAATTCGGTTAGCGAAATTTCGGTTTACGCCCATCATTCGCTTAACGAATTAATTCGTCCCAAAAAATTCCACGTAAATCGAAATTTCGTTAACTGAATTTTTCGTAAATTGTCCGAAAATTCGTAAAAAGATATTTCGTAAATCGAAGGATGGGTGTACAAAGATTTCGTTGAGGTTGAATATCAAATGATCGAACTTTCGGATGTAGTGCAGTCTGACATCGAAATCGTCGACGTTCAATACTATAGCATCGTCCCTAAATTAAAAGGAGCAATTCGTAAAAGGAATGTGGTTCCGCCAGTGCCAAACTTAGACCAAACGTTAAAAATGACGCAGTCTTCATCTAGCGATTTTCGTTTAATGAGGATTTTAAGGAACGGCAGTCGTGGCTGATTTTATACAAATTTCCTAATAATTTTTGGAAAGTCGAATTTTCCGAGATTTCCCACGGGAAACTTGAACCGAATTTTTTTCCTGCGATAGCTATTGATAAATCACATCAATGCAATCCATTTCCAGACATAACACTTTAGAGCCTGATTTAATTCCAATTTTTTATATTCTTCTGATTTTCCGATATTTTCTACGAAGCAAAGTTTTACACGTCAATTTATTTACAAAAATTTATATTTATAGATTTCTATGTATCCTATTTATTTTCGGCTGATAACTACTAAATTTTTTATTTTCGGCTGGAATGTTATATCATAATTTGCATTATCGACTTTCTAATTTCGGCTGGAAACTTTCGGCTGGGATTAGACCATCTGTATTTCCATTTTTTTTAGTTTCGGCTGGACTAACACAATCTGCATTATCGTCTTTTCACATTCGGCTAACTTTAACAGTATCACTTTGTGCCCGAAGAAGCATCACGACATTTTACATTTAGAAGCCTCTGCAAAAAAAAAAATAATAATAATAAAAAAAATTAAATCTAGATTCCAGGATGATAACTATAGGACAACAGCAACAGTCCTTATAGTACCAAAGATATCGTCATATCAACCATCGATTAGTTTGTACAATATAAAATGCGCCGATCCAAATTTCAACAAGGATAGTAAAATAGACATCCTATTAGGTAGTGATTTGTTTTTCGAAGATCTTTATGATGGCAAGAAGTACATTCCCAATTCCAGGCTAATAGCACATATACGAGATTAAAGGTGGTAAAGTTACTCCGGTAAACCTACACGTTGACATCGATTCGGCTCTTCGTAAATTTTGGTAGCTCGAAGAAATCAAGGAACCGATTCCATACACAGATGAGAAATTTTCTCTTAATCACTACCAAAATACTGTTTAAAGAGCAAAAGATGTGAAATATATATTGTGCTTACCCTTCAAGTCTGGTTTTCCTAGTCTGGGCACTTCCAAAATGATGGCAGTAAAACGACTGAATCAAACAGAGAAAAAATTCGCGCGCAACTCTAACTTTAAGAATCAATATGTTGAATTTCTGGATGAATATCGCAAACTAGGCCATATGGAAATATCAAGAGGGTGTGGAGTTGAAAAATATTTTTTACCGCATCATGGGGTGATCAAGGAGAGTAGTTCGACCACCAAGCTGCGGGTTTTATTTGATGGGTCAGCCAAAACATTGGAAGGAAACTCACTTAATGACCAATTAGCAGTAGGACCACAGGTGCATACAAGTTTATATGAACTATTATTCAGATTTCGAACGCACAAGATTACATATATCTACCAGGAAAAAAGTAGAAATATCAAAATCCCCCCGTACTTTAACCCGCGGTCAATACAAAGTGTATTGTCTCCATAAAATGAAAACTTTCCTAGATGAGTAAACCGAACTTTTTGTTAGTACGAACTTGTTGGTCAGTACGAAACCAAATTACCACAGAGAAAGCTCAAGGAAAGTTTTAATTTTTTGGAGTCAATACACTTTGTATTGATGTTTCTACTTTTTTCCTGGTAATGTCAACACTAAAACAAAAATTCCATATACTCAGATGCAAGAATCAAATTCGAGCAGTCATTGGGCGATGCATTAAATGTGTCCGGTTGGAGGCTTAACAACAACAACAGCCGATGGGTCAACTACCACAATCCAAAGTAACGTATCATCGTCCTTTCTTTTCCACGGGTGTGGATTATGCAGGGCCTCTGTTTATCAAGGCATCCAAACTTCGAGGTGCTAAATTGGTTAAAGCATATCTGGCGCTTTTTGTGTGTATGGCGACCAAGACCGTGCATTTGGAATTAGTGGGTGATATGCCGACGGAAGCGTTTTTGGCATTTTTGGCAGCGTTAAGAAGATTCCATGCGAGGCGCGTCATTTACCTATGAAGAAATGTTTACGTTATTAATCGAAATTGAGGCTATTCTTAACTCCCGACCACTTTGTGAGATGTCAGCAAAGGATTTGGATCCCCTCACGCCAGGTAATTTGTTAATTGGACTTTCGATAAATTTATTACCGGAACACAATCTTCTACCCCTAAAAGAGAGTCGATTATCACGTTGGCAGCACATTCAAAGGACAGTGCAGCACTTTTGGTAGAGGTGGCACAAGGAGTATACTATATACAGACATTACAGCAACGTCATAAATGGAAACATCCCACAACGAATCCTAACATCGGAGATCTGGTAGTAGTGATGGACAATGATGTTCCACCAACAAAATGGCTTTTGGGACGTATTATGTCGGTTGTTCCAGGTCAGGATGGATTAATCAGAGTTGTCGTCATCAGAACAAAAATGGGTGAAATTAAAAGGTAAGTTACAAAAATATGCATTCTTCCTTCTGGCTCTGTTGAGCCAACCGCCGCGGGATATTCAGGATCAGAAGCTGAAAAGAAAATTATTGATTAATGTATTTTGTATGTAAACACAGTGAATCATAATGTTATTTATGTTTTGTCTTGAATTATCAAGTAATGAATTCCATTAACTAGGATGAATTAGTCCATATAATTTCCTAAAATCACCGAAATTGTAAATTAGTTATAAGTTTAGTCCTTTAGTACTTGCCTAAAATTTTTGAATGACAGCTGATGAGTGATGACATTTATTTTGACATTGATGATAACATAGTAATTTGTCTTATCGGCATTTGATATTTTTACATCTGTTATCATTGCGCCATCGAAATTTAAACACTATCAAGTAATAATTTGTAGCTCAAATAAATTTTTTTATTCGCCGCGGTTTTTTTTTTGTTTTTGGTTCACTTCCATTTTGACCGCAGATCAGAGTTATACAATTGTCAATAAAATCAATTTTATTAATAAATTATAAAATTTATAAGGAATTAAATTAAAGCAACATCGAAATAAGTTTTCGTTTTTTTTGTTCTTGTTCAATTTATTATTGGCATCAATACACGTCCGTACAACACTAACAATGTCATAGTATGAAGCTATGTAAACATACAAGGCTATGCATCACTTTGGTATTCTATCGCTTTTAGTAAAAGTTATCGCCTCTGAGAAGCACCGAAAAGCCCTTGAGTACTACAAGAGACATAAAGCTAAATCCACAGTTTAATATGCCACGAACTCAATCAAAATCTTTTGTAACATTATGATTTATTGATGAACGATGCTTCCCAAAAGGATTGGGATGAAATTTATAGTAGAGATACCCTAGATTGCTGATATTCATATACAATGTATAACCCAGGACGATTTCTTCACAAGTTGCAAATTGATCTAACAATTGTTATAAAGAAAGGAAACCAAAGTAATTGAAATTATTACTCATTAGGAGCAACAAACAGATTCCGTCCTAAATCGGATAAAAACATAAAACAGGATGAATCTCTCTTTTATCTACTCATCATCTGATGAATCTTTCTTTCTACTTTTAAACTTCTAAACTTTTAAACTTTTAAACTTTTCAACTTTTCAACTTTTCAACTTTTCAACTTTTCAACTTTTCAACTTTTCAACTTTTCAACTTTTCAACTTTTCATCTTTTCAACTTTTCAACTTTTCAACTTTTCAACTTTTGAACTTTTCAACTTTTCAACTTTTCAACTTTTCAACTTTTCAACTTTTCAACTTTTCAACTTTTCAACTTTTCAACTTTTCAACTTTTCAACTTTTAAACTTTTAAACTTTTAAACTTTTAAACTTTTAAACTTTTAAACTTTTAAACTTTTAAACTTTTAAACTTTTAAACTTTTAAACTTTTAAACTTTTAAACTTTTAAACTTTTAAACTTTTAAACTTTTAAACTTTTAAACTTTTCAACTTTTAAACTTTTAAACTTTTAAACTTTTAAACTTTTAAACTTTTAAACTTTTAAACTTTTAAACTTTTAAACTTTTAAACTTTTAAACTTTTAAACTTTTAAACTTTTAAACTTTTAAACTTTTAAACTTTTAAACTTTTAAACTTTTAAACTTTTAAACTTTTAAACTTTTAAACTTTTAAACTTTTAAACTTTTAAACTTTTAAACTTTTAAACTTTTAAACTTTTAAACTTTTAAACTTTTAAACTTTTAAACTTTTAAACTTTTAAACTTTTAAACTTTTAAACTTTTAAACTTTTAAACTTTTAAACTTTTAAACTTTTAAACTTTTAAACTTTTAAACTTTTAAACTTTTAAACTTTTAAACTTTTAAACTTTTAAACTTTTAAACTTTTAAACTTTTAAACTTTTAAACTTTTAAACTTTTAAACTTTTAAACTTTTAAACTTTTAAACTTTTAAACTTTTAAACTTTTAAACTTTTAAACTTTTAAACTTTTAAACTTTTAAACTTTTAAACTTTTAAACTTTTAAACTTTTAAACTTTTAAACTTTTAAACTTTTAAACTTTTAAACTTTTAAACTTTTAAACTTTTAAACTTTTAAACTTTTAAACTTTTAAACTTTTAAACTTTTAAACTTTTAAACTTTTAAACTGAAATTATGTCTGGGGTGAATTTTCCTAATATTGGCCATATTAGGATGGGTTTTGGCTCTTTCTCGACCGATTACGATGAATCTCGACAGGTACAATGAAAATGGAATTCTAAAATAATATCGATATAAAGTTCTGGAATTAGGCCAATTTGGATGGAACCTGGCTATTCCTTAACGAATTTTAGTGAAATTGGACATGTGCAATGGAAATGAGATTTTTAAATAATATTCGGAAAAAGTTTTGGAATATGACCAAGTAGGATGGAACTTGGCTATTTCTCCACTGATTATGATGAAACTCAACAGGTGCAATAGAAATGGGATTCTAAAATGATTTATGATAAAGTTCTGGAATATGGTCATTATTTGACTTTTGCATTTGCAATTCTGAAATTGAATAATTTGGAATTTAATATGGAATTTTTGATGATTCAGGTAAATGTTTAATTTCTTATTCGTTCCAAATATTTTTAAATGAGGGATTCTTAATTTCTTCTTAATGTAGTAACTAACATTTTTGGCATTTTGAGTTATATATGTCTCTATAATTGTCCAGTGTCTTCTGCCCCGTTTTCTGTTTTTGACCCATTTGCAAACCATACCATTGACCTTCGCTCAAATGATGGTCCTCCTGTTCTCCACATATCCCGGTTAGGTAACCTAGCACAAAATGGTTTGTGGAAATCCAGTTTATAGGGATGATAATAATAGGGATGCACAATAGGCCTCAATGGTCGCAGTGCTCTGGGCTACTAATACCAACCCTTTTGGGGAAAAAAAACAAAAAAAAAAAAAATTCCCCGGTTTGATATTTCTCTCCGCCTCCATCTTAAGAACCATAATAGCAGCATATTTTTTACCATGCAGATGCAACAGAGTTAGTCCTAGGAGTGCATCTATTGTTGCGGTTAGACATATTTTCATTGATATTATATCGAGTGCATTTTCCATGAGATCAGAAATCACCCCATTATACCTTACCCTAATTGTGATAGCCACATCATCCGCATAGCCCTGGACATCAAACGCATGGTTATTCAGAAGAACCAGTAGTCTGTCAATAAACAATGATCATAAGAGAGTTGACAGTTCGTCTCCTTGGGGACAGACCTTTACGGCCCTAATGGTTACTGACTCACCACCTAATCTGGCTGTAATCTCGCGATGTTGCAGCATGGACCGGATCCACCTACTTGTAGAAAGCGGAACTCCCTTCTACATTGCTGGTCTCTCTATCGATCCATAGGAGGTATTATGAGAAGCCCCCTCAATGTTTCAATCCTCGTGACTAGACCACTAGAGACCATCACAGTAGATTAACCAGTTTGATAAGCAAACTGATTATTATTTACAAGGATCTCACTTCTTATTTGATGATCCAGGATTTTTTCATCGTCTGCAATAGAAACGATGTGAGACTAATTTGCCGATAAGCCTTGGGCTAGGTATCTGGTCGTGCACCTTCCTTTGGTACAAAGACCACATATACTTTACTCCATAGTTTCGGAATATAGTTAAAAACATAACTTGTCCGAAACATCTGGATCAAGGTTTGGAGTATTTCCTCAATACCTTCTTGAAGTAGAGTTGGAAAGATACCATCCCCTTCAGCGGAATTGAGATGTTTTAAAGAGCTAATAGCCCATCTCACCTTGCTTGGTGTAAAAATTTGCCTAAAGAGATTTCAGATAATACTTTGAGGCGCATAGGCTACCTTACTTGAAGGGTCATGCCGTTCCGCTTTGACTCCTACCACTATTGAATCCGAAAAATGGGTATCTAATAGTACCAATGTTTCCTTCCGGTTTTCAGAGAACCTTCCATATTGCTTCTGAAGCAGTCCTAAACCATTTAAGTGATCCATGGAAAGGACTTCCTGGAGACGAGCTGCAAAGGGCAATTCGTTGATTCCCTCACAGAAGGCCCTTTTGGATCTTCTTGATTCAAGATTATATCCCGTTAAGGGCATCCTATACTCGCCCCATTCACCTGTGCGTTTAGCCTTGTTGAATAACCTCCTCGATTTTTTCCTCAGCTTACCCAGCGCCCTGTTCCACCAAGGGACCATCTTAGTTGACTTTCTTCGCTTAACCGGGCAGCTGCTCTCATAAGCCAGGCGTATAAAAATATGCAGCAGGTTTGAACAGAATTTCAAACCCTCTGGAGACTTTATGTTCTTGATTGAAACTATCTTGTGTGAACGTATCCGAGCGGACTCTTTTAGACTTTGGGGCCCCAGAAAGAGCACCAGACACCCTCCGAGGCCACATCGGCAGAAGCCTGGTCTCGCTTCCATGCGTTTTGAAGAAGCCTCTTGTACCGCTTCTTCGTGGCTCGCGAATAGTATTGACCTGATCCTTCCGGTCATCCCTGACGTCCATTATTCCTTCAGCTTTCACAGAGGAGATCCTCTTACTTATGGGGGCCGAACTCTCGTCTCCTGATGTGTCCATGACGGAATTGAGAACTAAGTCTCACACATCAAGAGTTTCACAGCGAAGAGACTGCCAAGGTCCTAGAAATCCACTATAAAACTTTCGCTGGTGTGTGACGCTCTAGGAGCGTCACCATCCTTATTTTCTTTAGTGTTTCACGTTCTGATTTCCACGAGCTCATGGAGGAGTTCGAACTACAATTGCCGCAATTCGTCAAAAATATTGGCCAATAAATGGTAAAAATTTGGTTAAATTTATGATACATCGATGTATCCCACGTTTTTGTGTCAATCCTAAATGTATGGAACAATATATGGGTGCTCCTCCCCACAATCGTTTTGAAATTTGTCGCCCATTCCTCCACGTTCTTCCCACTTTGGTTGATTGTCGGAGTTTACTGTTAAAAGTTTCAAAACACGAAAGGATCATACTAGGCCATACACTAACGTTGGCTCAATTAAATACACTGCGCCAATTAAAAAACGGAACAGAAATTTTCTTCGAAAAAATACCCAGATTTGAACGCTTGTACATATCTTGGTGAAATAACACCTTTCAAAAAAAAAATTTTATTTCTAGTTGAAGGAAATTTTGTTTTCTTTTCGATATTGGAAACCGTTTTATTTTATTTTGATTTTTTATGATTTTTTTGAGTAAAACAAAAGGTGACTAAAAAAAAAATTTGCTGCTATTTGAAACTGTAAACAAACTTGCTCGATATTTCATTCAAAAATCTAAATCGGCCATTTTATAGAGAATTTAGAAACCTTGCAAAATTGGATTAGGAAAATTTCTGTGCGGCCACTCCTTGTCGAGTTATTGAAGTTTTAGAGAAAACGTATCAAAAAGCGTATACACGTTACCAGGTACATTTTTTTATCTTGTAAACTAAACACTCTATGATAAAATTTTGAGCCACTTTAAATTTTACGTTATTGTATGGAAAACAATAATTTAATTCATCGCATAGTTATTTGAAGAGTCAAGCGAGATGATTCGAAAAGAACAATTACTCGTTCACGCTTCAAAAATTGTGGCTTTAGTTGAAGCCGGTGAAACTTATCGGGAAACTAGGCGCGAATTTTTTTTATGCATGGTAATGCCCGGCCGCACACAGCTCTAAACACACGCGAATTTATGCAACAGCTCCACATTAATTTAATAAGCCATCCTCCGCGAAGCCCAGATTTAAACCCCATAGAACACGTCTGAGAAATGTTAAAACGGCGTGCAAGAAAACGGACAAGGCAACCAACAAATTTGCAGGCACTTCGAGACGCAAAAAAGAAGAATGGCAACAAATCACCATGCAACAAATATGCAATGTTTTAAATAAGCCAAGGCGTATTTATGAAGTAGTGCGAGCTAGAAGAGGTATCACGCGTTATTGAACATTCTAGTTTGTTCGTAGATTTTAGTTTTATTACGTTTGAATAAAGTTTAAAAGGATTTTGTTTGCAATATACTTTATGAAATAAATCATATTTTTCACTGTAAAAATTACGCCTGATATCAAGATGTGGCTCAAAATTTTATCGTAGAGTGTTTAGTTTACAAGATAAAAAATTGTCCTTGTTAACGTGTAAACGCTTTTGGATACGTTTTCTCTAAAACTTCAATAACTCGACAAGGAGTGGCCGCACAGAAATTTTCCTGGTGACATTTTGCAAGGTTTCTAAATTCTCTATAAAATAGCCGATTTAGATTTTTGAATGAAATATCGAGCAAGTTCGTTTACAGTTTCAAACAGCAGCAAATTTTTTTTTTTAAATATCTTTTGTTTTACTCAAAAAAGTCATAAAAAAACAAAATAAAATAAAACGGTTTCCAGTATCGAAAAGAAAACAAAATTTCCTTCAACTAGAAACAAAAAATGTTTTTTTTGAAAGGTGTTATTTCACCAAGATACAAGCGTTCAAATCTGGGTATTTTTTCGAAGAAAATTTCTGTTCCGTTTTTTAATTGGCGCAGTGTACAATCATGGTTGAGATATGCCCTTTCGTTAGATCTAAATGATCCACAACCCCCGACTCCAGAACATTTTTTTAATGCTTTTTAACCCATCAATACTATTTTCGAACCTTTCCTCACTGATTTGCAGGAAAATAGTTTACAACCATGATTCAACATTTTTAGAATCGGTTTTATAAAGACAATTTTCATCATACCCTTCAGCAGGGAAAAAAGTGAATGACGACACATAAAAACATAGAAAAGGATGATTTTGTATTAATTCACGAAGATCATGTTCCCCCTTCTCAGTGGCTCATGGCTCGTGTGCTGGTAGTTTGTGGTTTAATTGAAATCATTTTTTTTTTTTTTTTTTTTTTTTTTTTTAATAATTTTATTTATGATAACAATAAAATTTTTTTACAAAGGAACTAGTCATTTTTGACTAACAGCGTTTGACTCTGACAATATAATAATAAAGCACTCATATGTGTTCTTTACATAAAGTGTTGTTTTGGTTGATGTTGCATTGTGCGGACTATTCAGGCAACTCAAAAGGTTTTAGTCTTTTGAGTCTTCTTATTATACCCTCTTGATGAAGTAGTCTTGCAGCTTCGATGTTAGGGTGATGATGGAGCCTCTCCTGGTGTTTTTGAGCACATTTCTTTATTTCACTTGCGATTGTGTCTATTCCGAGATCTCTATGAAGGTCACTATTACGAGTGTACCAAGGGGCATTTACAATTCCTCTGAGGACTTTATTTTGAAATCGTTGAACTATCTGTTGATTGCTGATTTTGGTGCATCCCCATAGTTGAATACCATATGTCCAGACCGGCTTGAGTACTTGTTTATAAAGCATAAGTTTATTATGAATGGATAACTGAGAGTTTCTTCCAATTAACCAGTACATTTTTCTATATTTTAACTGAAGCTCTTCTGCTTTCTTTTTCACGTGTACTTTCCACTTTAACTTTGCATCAAGGTTCATACCAAGGTATTTTGCTTGATTGGCATGTGGTACAGAGATATTATTGAGAGTCACAGGTAGTGGTTCTATTGATCTATTAGTGAAGTTAATGTGAGTAGACTTCGATTCATTCACTTTAATTCTCCACTTAGCTAGCCAATCTTGTATATTATTTACGGCTATTTGTAGTTTGAATGTGACTTCACCGATTGTGTCACCAACAGCTAGAATTGCAGTGTCATCTGCAAACGTGGCGATAGTTGTATTGCTCGTCTGCGGTATGTCGCTAGTAAACAGCACGAAAAGGAAAGGCCCTAAGACACTCCCCTGCGGGACTCCTGCTTTAGCTTCTTTAATACTGGAGTAAACTCCTTCCTGTTTAACTCTAAAATATCTCTTTTTCAGGTATGACTTTAGCAGTTCGCAATACTCAAATGGCAGAGTTTTCTCCAATTTAAATATTAAACCATCTAGCCAGACTTTGTCAAATGCCTGCGCTATGTCAAGAAATATGGCTGAACAAATCTTTTTTTCCTCTAAGGATTTTTCTATTATATCTGTTATTCTATGGACTTGGTCGATTGTGGAGTGTTCCTCTCTAAATCCAAACCGATGGGACGGAACAGCTCCTGATTTTACAACTTCTGGTTTAATTCGTTTTAATAACAATCTCTCAAATAGTTTTGACATAGTTGGAAGAAGTGATATTGGCCTGTACGAGGCCAGTTCACTTGGTGGCTTACCTGGCTTAGGTATCATTATCACTTCCGCAAATTTCCAAGATAGAGGGACATAACGGAGTCTGAAGGAAGCATTAATTATGTCCGATATTTTTTTAATAACTTTATTAGGTAGTTGTTTTAGAATCTCTCCAGTTATCAGGTCATATCCTGGTGATTTTTTAAGTACTACATGGTTCTTTATTACTTGTTTTACTTCTTTAGCATTAGTTAATGGAATTTCCTGTCTCAGGATAGTTGTTTGGTTTTCGAACAATATATCCTGTTGGTTAAGTGTTGTTAAATTTGGCTGAAAGGTACGCTCGAGATGATCCGCGAATTTTTCTGCTTTTTCTTCTTTGCTTTTAGCCAGGTGACCATTATTTGTTCTTATTGGTGGTATATGCATAACTGGCCTTTTCAAATATTTGGTTGCTTTCCACAATGAATAATCACTACCTTTATCATAGGTGAGAGATTGTTGGTATGAATTTAGTGATTTATTTTTAAATTCCCGTATTTCTCTACGTATTCGTTGTGTTAAATTATTTAATCTATTTTTGACGGCTGGGTCTCGTGTACGTTGCCACTCCCTACGGGTACTTCTCTTCTCTATAACTAGTGATTTAATTCCTATTGGATAGCATTTGCCAGCTATTTTTTGTTTGTTGTGTTAGTACTTTTCCACGCCACTACCTGTATGTCCTTGACGAGCTTCTCCACCTCCTGTTCTAATGTTTCTTCTGATGAAAGCTGTGTGTTTAAAATGATGCTATTGTTTAGTTCATTCCTGAACTTTTTCCAATCAGTATATTTATTTGTTAACAGTGGCTGTTTATCATTAGTAATTATTGTATCACTTATTATCATTAAAATAGAGGAGTGGTCAGATGTGGAGTCCAATCCTTCCTGCACTTGTATATAATCAACCGGGATTTTTCTTGTTATAAAGAAGTCAATTAGGTCTGGTGTTTGATTTTGATCACTGGGCCAATAAGTTGGTTTTCCAGTAGAATGCCAGTTGTAGTTGTATTTAATTATTGCTTGATGAAGCTCTTTCCCTTTAGTTGTGGTTAGTCTTGATCCCCAGTCAGTATGTTTAGCGTTGAAGTCACCCCGATTACAAATTTTTCACCGAGCTGCTTGAAGAACTGAGTATAAGCATTCTCTTTGATGCTATATCTAGGTGGGCAATATATTGCGGATACCACTAACTTGTGGTTGCGGGTATTAATGCTAACGCTAATTGCTTGTATTTCATCACTTTCAAGTTTTTGTTGCAGATGGTATTTAATATCTTTTTTTATAATCACGGCACTGCCCCCTCGTGCATTATTATTAGGATGAACTGCTGAGTGAACTTCGTAGCCGCGGATTTTTATATGACTTTGAGTAGTAAGGTGTGTTTCAGATAATAAACATATATCTATTTTTTCTAAATCAAGAAATAGTTGTATTTCATTTTGTCGTTGCAATATACCATTGCAGTTCCATGCAAGAATTTTTAAATTATTTGCCATGTTTTTCGAGTAGAGTGAGCCTTTGTAGGATTGATATAAGGGCTTTTTCTTGCTTTTCTTCTTGTGAACTAAGTATGTCAAGAATATCTTGTAGTATTTTATTAGTTTGGTTATTATTTGAATCATTTAATAAAAGAGAACTATGTTGTCTTCTCGAACTTCCAGTAGATAGTACATCAGCAAATGTTACATTTGGATTAGTTCTTGATGGCTGGATTAATGTTTGGTGTGGCCTTAAATTTGTAGGTGAATCATGAACAAAATACAGTCCACATCGTAATCTCTAATATTGCAATTCGGCAATTGGATATATTGATTAATAACATGTAAGAACAAATAATTTGGCCTCTAAAATAAGTCGCCAGTTTGTAAGCAATGCAGCTAATGATGGGCAATCTGCTATTTAGCTGCAGCAATTAATTATGCTGGTTTAGCACTTTAACGGCAACATAACATCACATCAACAATAATTTCTTCTTATTTAAACTTCCGCTTTTCCTTACACTAGCTCCCTCCAAAGTTCGGAACAAAACTTCAAACAATTTGAACACTAAATAAAACATACATACGTCACTACACGTATACCATATTGTTCAACACATACATCATTCAACATAACTCAGAAAACATAATTTTTCCCTGCAATAATCTTCCACTGTTTGTTCGCTGTGTACATAGTGGAAAACAACAGTTTTCATTGTTTTTTTTATTTTCCGGATTTTTCGCGTTTTTATTTTTCATTTTCAAATAAAAGCACGAAATTGTAAAATAACACAACAACCATATACGTACATATAAAAGACAATGAGAAAAGCTTTAGACAAATTATATGAAGTTATATTTACAACATAAATACAAATACAACAAAGAAAAAGCTGGAAAATATTTAAACAATCAAAAAAACAACAACAACAAAACTGGAGAATAATAAATACCAGAGGAAAAAAAAAATTGTGTGTGTACCATCTTCATTAAAACAATGCAAACTCGTTTTATTGTTTTTATGATTTTTGTTTACATATTTTGTTGTTGGTTTTGATTCAAAAGTGTTTTTTTTTTTTGTTTGTGTAAAGCATAACGATCAAACAAATTAATTAATGGTTTGATGATGTCGGCAAAGTGCAGTACACTTAAGTACTTTATTTGAAACAACAACGAACACATAATAAAAAGTACATGGTTGAATGAATGAAAACTATAAGTTTTCGTCTTAATTATTGCCGCTCGGAAAATAGATACCTCAATTTTTGTTTTCTAGAAAATGTGAGTCACTCGTCGTCGATTTTGGTTCAAAATTACATCTTTAATTCACGATGTCGATTTTTTTTTTTTTTTTTAATTTAGAGTGGTGGCATACCATATACACAAGTTGTTGCCGGCGTCGTCACACCACCGTCATTTCACTATTGACTTAAATGAAAAATACATTTGGCAGGCATCATCAAGAATTCAAAGTGTTTTCTTCTTTTATTTTTATGTTTTGCCTTCAATTTGTTGTGTTTATGTTTTTATTTCTCATTTTTATTTTTCATTTTTATTATAAAAATAAAAAATTATTTTATTTTCTATAATGATGAAAAACAAGGACAAGAAGAAGAAAAAAAATTTTGTCATAAAAAATACTGCAACGAAAGAACGGAGTACATACAGCAAAAAAAATAAAGAAAGTTCTACTACCTACTTTTAGTTTATTCTTTTCGGCTTTTGTTTTTTAAAAGGGAAGATACTTGAAAACTCGCCCCTTCTACTCGCTGACTACTTCTCATATTATTGTGAGACAATACATATGAAAATATTGTAAATACGATTGAAGCGAAACAATACCGTATTATGTTCTTAATGAAATGGAGCTTTATTTTGATTTGAGTTTTTTATTTAAATAAAATAGAAAAAAAAAAACATTCGGTAATCGCTTGCCTCTGAATATTGTACAAGCGCTCACGTCTTGTCTACATCACAAAAAACCATCTCCCAAATGGGTCATAGAATAATTTAATATTTTAAAAAATTGACAAACAAAATTATGTTTATCTCTTTTTGTATTTTTTTTTAAAGTTTTTCATAATTTTTAACTTTTATGTCAGAAGACTTGAAGCAATTTAATGTACATAATGTGCAGACTGCAATAAAAACCGGTAGTGATACATAGTTTTTTTTTGGGGGTTAAATCGATAAACGAGCTGCATTAAAATTTAAAGAGCAAAGGCAATTTTTTCACTTTACCAAACATTATAGTTGTTTAGACTCGTTATGTTCGGAAAATATGTTATTTGGTAAATTCTATGTACATGTTATACATTTAAACAAATTGCATAGTCGATGCTTTTTAATTTTTATTATACTATTATGTTTTTGCCTTGTCAATCAAGGTTCGTATCACTTCGTACTTTTGTACGACTTCTTTCGCCTTTTTATATCCACAAACCAAACTTCTAGAAAGTTCATGACTTTTCCAGTAAGAATAATCTAGAAACATTTAGAACAGTTTTATCATGGAAAATTCCATTTTAGGTTAGGTTAGGTTAGGTTAGAGTGGCTGCCAAAAAGCACACTTAGACCGTAGACGGTCCGTTGTATTACCAAGGGATCCTACTTCCCTTACACCTTCATTGGAACCATTTTGGGCTACTTATGTAGCGTAAGATATCTCGCACATTGCAGTCCTCGAGATCCATAAGGCCGTCCAAACTATACTTGCCCAGATGTTTATGCCTCCTGTAAGCTAGCGCCAGGCATGAGCAGAGGAAGTAGCTCAGAGTCTCTTCCTCCTCCTCATCCATACAGCTGCTACAGAATTCATTTGCCATTGACCCAAGCCTCCTTGCATGCTCCCCAATGAGTCAGTATCCTGTGAGCACCCCCATGACTATACTTAAGTCAGGTCTACTTAGGGATAGTAGGGTTTTGGAGCGCTTCAATTCCAGTCTCGGCCAGACTTGCCGCGCTACATAACATGTTATGGTGTTAGTGCACCTCTTCTGTGCCGAGGCTATCGCCTCATTTCTAACCGCCCTATACAACGCTACTATGGGCCTCCCCAGATTTGCCCTTTCCGGTTTCAATTTAGAGAGTTGTACCTTGCCTTGCAGTTCCCCCGTACGTCCGAGTGACCGGGGACCCAGACTATCTGGATATTGGAATGGTCACTCATCTCATTAAGAGGTAAGCGGCACTTGAATGCCACCACGGACGTCAGAGAAACTAATTCCAGCTGTCCACATATATTGTTATAACCCTTGTGGATATGACATTATGCTTCAACCAAGTCAGCGCTTCCTCAATCGCTACCACCTGCGCCTGGTACACACTGCAGTGATCAGGAAGACATACGGATATATTCACATTTAATTTGTCACAATAGACTCCTGCTCCGACTTTGCCGTCTAGCTTGGAGCCCTCAGTGTAGAATTGTATACTTTCAGTTTCTGTTATTGACCTGTTCCCCCAGGATTCCCTTGAGGGGAGAAGAGCCCGGAAACCTTTTTCAAAGCATACAATCGGTATCGTGTAGTCACTATTCTTCACATCTGCCTTTAGCGACCTACCAATCGTCGAGTGGCCCATCTGAAGACATTTCCACTCAAACACGGCAGAAACTCGTGCAGCCGTAGTTGCCGCCCTCTGCTTACCAAAGATGTCGAAAGGAAGAAGGTAGAACATAGCCTCCAGAGCACGTGTAGGGGTTGTCCTCAGTGCCCCGCTTATAAGCAAGCAGGCCGTTCTCTGTACCTTCTCTATCTTATTCTTATAAGTTTTCTTGTTTAGTGCTGGCTACCACACACTCACCCTGTACATCAGCATCGGTCTGACTACAGCGGTGACGAGCCAGTGTACCAGCTCTGGTTTTAGACCTCATCTCCTACCGACGGCGTTTCTACATGAGTACAGAGCCATGGTGGACTTCTTCACTCTCTCTAAAATATTGGGCATCCGGAAATCTTATCAGCCTTATCAGTAAAGGCCAGTGCCGTGCCATTTAAGGTAGGAGAAGCGACTACCGGAATTTTATATTTCTTGGTGAAGAGTACCAGCTCTGTTTTGGATGGATAGATTATACCCAGGCCACATTTGCTGGCTCACTTTGTAATGATTACGAGCGCGTGTTGCATGACTTCCTTAATCGTGCCTAGGTACTTCCCCGAGATCGCGATTGCTACGTCATCTGCATACGCTATCACCCCTATTCCCTCCCTCTCCAGTTTCAAAAGTAATCCATTGATAACTATGTTCCAGAAAAGAGGTGATAGGACACCACCTTGCGGAGTTCCTCTAACTACTCGCCTCCTAATGGTGAGTTCCTCTATATCTGCGTTAATAATCCCGCATTCTAGCATCTGATTTATCAGCCTCCCTAAGGGGTAGTCCACATCTAAGAAAAACAGTCCTTTCCGAACTGCCTCCGTCCTGACATTGTTAAAGGCGCCCTCTATATCGAGGAAGGCTACCATACAGTACTCTTTCGAATGGGTTGATTTTTCAATTGTTCGCACCAAGGAATGCAGAGCTGTATCCACAGATCTCCCTTTCCAGTACGCATGCTGAGAAGTCGTCCACTTACTGGGTTTTATTTTTGCACGTATGTACACGTCGATTAGTCTTTCCAATGTTTTCAACAGAAAGGATGATAGAGTTATAGGTCTTAGGTTCTTTGGGTAGGCCTATGAATTCTTCTCCGATTTCGGGATGAAAATCACCCTAATCTCCGTCCATTTCCTAGGAATATAATTCAGTTTTAGACACCTCCTAAAGATCACCTCAAGCATGGGAGAATGATCGACGAGTGTTTTTGCAATTCCGCTGGGATGATACCGTCCGGGCCTGCCGATTTATAGGGTTTAAAGCCGTTTAGTGCCCATAGGATTCGGTTTTTGCACACGATTTCCTCCGGGCACCCTGACGATAATTTTTCCCCGTTCCTACCAAGCTCCGTCGACACACCCACACTACCTGGGAAATGGGTATTCAACAGAAGCACCAATGATTCCCCACTAGACGTTGTCCACAGCCCATCTGGTTTAATTAAGTAATTAGGGCTCGTTGGACTCTTAGATAAGATTTTCCTGAGGCGTAAAGTCTCCGAAACACTTTCCATTTTATTACATAATAGTCTCCAAGACCTCCTCCGCGCCTTCCTTATTTCCTTTTTGTACTTTTTAAGGTGCTCCTTATAGCCTCGAGTATCCAAGAGCTAAATTCCATTTTAGTACAGTAAAATATTGAGCTATTAATTTAACTTATTCTATTACACCATAGGTGTCACCGTAACACTACCGTTCACCTAAGCCTGTTCGTCCCCAACAGGACCCAAATCACCTCCTCTGTAGAGGGCCAGCCTCTCTAAATGCACCACCTTTGGTTTACCTCGATGTCCCTTCCGTATCCGATAAACCACGTCGTTCATCCTTGGGATGACAGTGTAAGGTCATTCCCATGCTGGGTTGTGAAGCCATTCTAATTGCCCTTCCTGTAAGCCTTGGTTATTTACTCGTATGTCATATCGAGTTTTCATTCGGTTGTTTGCCATTCGTATTTTCCGCCGTACAAATTGATGAATCTTATTCAGTTCTTCTTTTATCCGATCAGCCCCAAACTTCAAATCTACCGGTAATCGTAAATAATCTCCAAATAACGTTTTAGCTGTTATCATTCCAGTTGTGTCACATATTGCAGATTGTGAGGCCATCAGCAACATTGCTTTATGCCGATCCCAGTTGCGTTGGTTTTTCTCAACGACCTTTGCTAGATATTCCTCCAATATGCTATTGAATCTTTCACCATACCATCAGATTTTAAATCCAAAGGGGTTGTTCTCGTTTTATTTATACCGAGCATCTAGCATATTTCTTGAAATACCACCGATTGAAAATTCCTTCTGATTGGGAATGGGGTACACCTCCGGCCTTTTGCTGTAATAATCCATTATCACTAGTACATATATATTACCGCTCTCGGTTGTGGGAAATGGCCCTGCTACATCCATTGCAATTCTTTGGAATGGTGCTCCGACATTATATTGTTTCATGGCTCCACGACTCTTCACCGCCGCACATTGATCATATTTCTGGCACCACTCTATCACAGACTGTGTATATCCTGCCAATTAGAATCGTTAACGTATCTTGGCCACTGTTTTATTAATTCCTAGGTGACCCCCACTTGTTCCTCCGACACTTTGGTATCACCAGCAACAATTCTTTACTTTGCCATACGTGCTTTCCCACAATCGTTTTAAATACCCATTCTCAAGAAGGAGGCTATTCCATTGAGCCCAATAAGCCTGAATAATGGGAGTTTCGTCCGCAATCTCACTCCAAGTCGGCCGGTGTTCCCTTTCCTTCCATTCCATGAAAACTGATAAATCCGTATCATTCAATTGCAATTTCCTGAACAATTCGTCGGTTCACTCCTCATCAGGCAGCACTTTCGTAAGCTTAACGTCGATGATGCCTTCCTTTCCTCCAACGTGACCACAATGTTTACATTATACTTGACATGGCCGTCTTGATAATGCGTCGGCATTTCCGTGAGCACTTCCCTTCCGATGTTCGATTTGGAAATCGTAGCTTTGAAGACGTTCGATCCAGCGTGCTACCTGTCCCTCTGGATTCTTGAATTACAATAATCACCGTAAAGCGCACTGTAAAGAGGGCAACAGTTATCTCGAAATTATAAAGCGCTGGATCGGAAAGCAAGCAGTGACCACAAGTGGGAAATCTATCGCATGGAAATTAAAAGCCGCTATCAAAAGGGATGAGAATCGCTTCATCTAGCACATACTATATAAAGAGGTTAATATAAAGAGGTTAATAATTGTAGCATTCATTGTCGGTATTCGAGATCCAGAGACACGCAAGGCGGTGATGCTGTCACCTAAAGCAGCTTTCGCTGAAACCGTTGGTTTTTGCGCTAGCGATCGAGGTCGTGCAGACTATCACCAGACCGTCAATATTAAGGCGCCAAATGAATTCAGAAACCAATGGCAGCATCGAGCGCATGGTACCGACAATCGGAAGAGGCAGGCTTAGGTGTTGGAAATGTGGCAAGTTGGGTTACATCTCAATGGACTGCCAGAGTGTAACACAAGGATGGAGAAGATCGCCCACCTTTTACACAGGCGAGCGTCGAACTGGTAGGACAAAGATCTAGAGGTAGTGAACTGAGATGTTGGGTATGTAACAAGATTGGCCACATCTCGAAGAGATTGTTGGGAAGCAAGAGGAAAACGGCACGGATCACGAACTTCTGTCGAATGAGGAGTTACAGGAGAGCAGGAATCGGATGAACGAATGGCAACAGTCCGTAAAGTAGAAAGATTTCAAGTAAGTTTGAAGGAACCGAAGCTGATTTCGATCTGGTTGCCCTATAACATACATTCTTGTTACAAGTATAACACGAGGTGGAAGTGGAAGCAGCGTAACAACCAAGGATAATGTTGATGGGAAGAAGTGCATCATTACGCTGGATACGGGAGCAACCCACACAATTGGTCGGGAAGATTTGATCGCAAGAGCTGTGTAGCTGACTAATGGGTTGAAATTACCTAATTACGACGTTCTGAACTTCATGAGGGTGAATGGCTTCGTGTTGGATTTTGGGTGAGGGGTATTGAGTAGCGAGAACACCGAGCTGGCACTTAAATTCTACGAAATGGATTCTAAGGTAAGACGTGCAACAGTCATCCATCGCCAAGAGCTGTCATTGAAGTCCGAAACAATTGTGGGCGAAACAAGTAAACATCAGGTGAAACTGTTACTGCTTGACGAGAGGCGGCTGAAACGGAACAGCATTCCACAACGAAAGAAAGATTCGTAGTCGAAAGTGCAGCCTACATGGACGGCACCCTACAGGACAAGAAAAGTACAAGGAGGAAAACCGAAGGTGGTGCTTTTAGAGGCTGGCCCTATACAGAGGAGGTGATTTGGGACGAACAGGCTCAGGTAAAGGATAGTGTTACGGTGACACCTATGGTGTAATAGAATAAGTTAAACTAATAGTTCAATGTTTTACTGTACTAAAATGGAATTTTTCATGATGAAACTGTTCTAAATGTTTCTGGACTATTCTTACTGGAAAAGTCATGAACTTTCTAGAAGTTTGGTTTGTGTATATGAAAACGCGAACGAAATCGAATAGAGATCATTAGTTTTTGGTAAGCGAAAGTATAAGGATTAAAAAGGAATTAAAAAGTGATTTAAAAAATGTTTAAGTGCGACATAAAAATTATAAGTGATCAGTAAAATTGTGCGAATATTAAAGTAAAGTGATTTTGTGAATTTTCGGTAAGAAATTGTGGTGTAATAATTCTTGTATGACATAAATAAATTCCTTGGTAATAAATTGAATTGTTTTGCTTTATTCACAATCCACTGATTCGAACATTGATTGACAAGACAAAAACGTAACTGTATTTTAATTGACGATTGGAATGAACTTCTGGTGGCAAATAGCGTAAGTTGATACAATCGACACAAATCTGACGTTTGAATGTTTTCCTATGTATTTTGCATTAGCATTTTTTTATTTTAAATATTGTTATGTTTTTGCGTTCGTATCACTGGATTGTGAATAAAACAAAATCAATTCAATTTATCAGCAACGAATGTATTTATTTCACACACAAATTATTACAACACAATTTATTAATAAAAATTCATAAAATCACTTTATATAAATTATTCTCAAAATACACTGTACACTTATAATTTTTATTTCCACTAAAACACTTTTTAAATCACTTTTTAATTCCTTTTTAATCTTCACACTGTCGCTTTCCAAATACTACTAATAATGTTACAAGTTTACACTATCGCGTTCCAAATACTAATAATCTAATTTGATTTCGTTCGCCTTTTTATTTACACAAACCAAACTTCTCGAAAGTTTATGACTTTTCCAGTTGGAATAGCGTAGAAACATTTAAAACATTTTTATCATGGAAAATTCCGTTTTAGTACAGTAAAAACATTGAGCTATTAATTTAGCTTATTCTATCACACCCTAGATATCACCGTCACAATATTAATAATGTTACGGTTTTGCCTTGTCAATTAAGGTTCGTATCACTGGATTGTGAATAATACAAACTCAATTCAATTTATCACCAACGAATTTATTTATTTCACAAAATTTATTACAACACAGTTTATCAATAAAAATTCACAAAATCACTTTATATCAATTATTCTTAAATTTTACTGATCACTTTAACTTTATTTATCGCACTACAACACTTTTTTGCATGGCATAAAAGGAGCTTCGAATCTGCATTCTTGCGCACGATTGGATGTGATTTTCTTGTAGCAGGTGAAAGTGTGCTTGTGAGTATTCAATTTAATATTACCTGAAGCTTCCGATGCTGAGACGGAAATAAGCGCATCACTCAGATCAATAACTTGATGATAGTCTTTTCTCAATGGATCATCGAGAGCATTATCACACCAAGCTATAATGTGAGCATGTGGGCTTCCTCGATGTTGAAACTCAATTCTCTTGAAGTAATGTAGAATTCTGTACTTCTTGAATAGGCTCAATCTTTTGGATTGTAATATACTCATGATAACATTAACTAATTTGTTGAAGTACAGTGCACAACTAACAGCGTCTTCATTAATTAGACTACTCTTGTGCATGTATTCTAATTGTTCGGCTTCTTTTTTTTGAAATTAATTTCTTGTTCCGTAATTTGTAAATTAATTGCAATAAATTTGGCCATCTGTTTTAAGTTTAATAAAATAACACTTTGTTTATTAGTTGTATTTGTTCTTTATTTCATGTATCCTCACGTACCACAAAAGGTCTTTTCTGACACATACGTATTATGTACTAAAATAATTTACACTCTACACTATAAATGTTGCTACCTACAGTTTGCAACATAAATAGGTTTACTTATTACACGCTTTCTTTCTTTATATTTTTTTTTTTTTTTTTATTTTTTTTTTATTTTTTAATTTTTAAACAATTTCATAAATTCAAGTTATTCAAAATCATCAAACCGCTTTGGCGGCCTAATTTCACGACCGCGTCTAGTTCGATAACCATTTGCAATCAATGGCATTTGTGCTTTACACTATTCCTATAAGCAACAGAATCATACAATGATTCATGACTGCTCGTGGATTCCAACCTTTCACGATCAATATTATTATCATTATTTGAAATTTCTTGATTCACATTATTTTGAATTGATCGATCGTTTTGTTCACCCAAACTTACATTAACATTTCTATCATCAAAAGTATTAACATTAAGATTATTACTATCATTCTTATTAACATTTGAAGGTATTCCACCAGAACTATCATTTGATTTATTAAACAAATCCGACATCTCATTCTCTAACAACAATTCACTTGAATTGAAATCAATGTTTTTAGTTTTTACAATGAACCGTCTATTTCTACGAAAACGATTTTCATATTCATCGACAACAATGTAAGATGTATCGTTTACTTTCCTTACCACTTTTCAATAATTCCATTATTTATTATTCTTCTTAAAAATAATTCGGTCACCCTCATTCAAAACTGGCAACGACTTTGCATGCTGATTATAATAATGCCTTTGCTTTTCTTTTTTAGCTTCTATTGTCTCCTGAACCCTCTTCTCTGACAAGTCATTGCGATACAACAAACTTTCGACAATTGGTAAACGACTTTTAACCAATCGACCAAAAAACAGTTGTGATGCCGTCATCCTCATACTAGCAATTGGTGTTGTGTTATATTCAAGAAGTCTATATTGAAACTGATCTACTTCATCTGACTCATAGCAACGTTTTAAAATGTTCTTGGCAATCGCGACTCCCTTCTCAGCCAATCCATTACTCTGAGGATATCTGGGGCTTGAAAACTTCAATACGATATTTGTATCATTAGCATATCTTTCCAATTCACGTGAATTGAACGGAACATTATCACTTTTTATTTCTGTGGGATAACAATAACAGCAGAAAATACTTTCGAAAATTTCAACCACGTATCGAGCTGACTTTTCTTTCAGTCTTTGACAAATCACAAATTCCGAATATGCATCAATCAGCACAATAAAATTGTATCCAGCCTACTCAAATATATCCGTTGAAATTTTTTGAAATGGATACTGTGGTGTGGATTCCTGCACTAACGGTTCCTTTTGATTATTACGTGTGAATTTTTCACAAACCGTGCAAGCCTTAACCAACTCGGTAATATCATTAGTCATCCCCGGCCAGAAAAATTGTTGACGTGCACGAGACAAAGTTTTCTCTATACCCAAGTGTGGAGCATGAAGCCACTTGCAAATACTGCTCTGTAAATTGGTCGGAACATTCAAACGATGATCCCTAAACAACAAATTATTTTCAAAGTGCAATTCACTTTTATACTTGTGGAATCTCTGACTCAAGTCGTCAAGTTGATGATACGTCGGCCCACCAGTAGTAACGTATTTAACAACACGACAATAACGATCATCCTTATTCAATTTCTGTACATAGAGATCATAATTTTCCTTTGACATACATACACGACGTGTTAACGCATGAATCACCATTGACATTTCATTGTCAAACTCATATTCATCAAACAATGGGGCTCTTGATAAACAATCGGCCAATAACATTTCTTTTCCCGGTTTATAAACTATCGACAAGCCCGGGTATTTAAGCAATTGAAGAAACATTCCTTGTAAACGTCGACTTACATCATCAATATCTCTTTTCATCAATGCTTCCAACGGTTTATGATCAGAGTGGACCGTAAATTCACGATCATACAAGAAATTATGAAAATGTTTACATGCGAACACGACAGCCAGTAGCTCTTTTTCGATCTGTGCCCATTTCTGTTCACTTTTCGACAAGGTTCTTGATGCATATGCCACTGGCATATCATCTTGTAAAATAACATTACCCAATCCATCTTTGGAACTATCTGCCTGAATAACAACTGGCTTATTTGGGTCATACATAGCAAGAACAGGAGTTGTGATGATGGACTTGAGAATGCTCTTAACTTCATTTTCATGGGCGCTGCCCCATTGCCATTGAACATCCTTTTTCGTAAGTTCACGCAAGGCAGCTGATCGTTTTGATAAATTCGGAATAAATCTTGCAAGGAATTTGAAGAGTCCAAGCAAACGTAATACCTCTGTTTTGTTTGTAGGTTTTGGCATGTTTTTAATCGCTTTGACGTATTTATCACTAGGTTTAACCTGACCATTTTCAATAATATGACCCACAAATCTAATTTTATTCGTTCGATACTGAATTTTTTTACTGTTAAATTTGATACCATTCATACGAGCACGTTCCACAACTACTGACAAGGCTTTATCATGTTCCTCTACTGTTGAACCACCAATGGCAATATCATCAAAATACACTTCAACGCCTGGTATATCCCCAAAAATCTGAATCATCTTCTTTTGAAACATTTCCGGAGCACTATTTAAACCAAAGGGAACTCTGTTCCAACGATAACGACCAAATGGAGTCATGAATGTAGTCAAATCAGAGCTTTCACGATCCAATTCCATGTGCCAAAACCCATTGCGTAAATCAAACCCTGTTAATACACGCTTACCAGCAAACGACTCATAATATCATCAAAAGTGTGAATTAAAAAATGTTCACGTTTAATGCACGCGTTAAGCGACTTAGGATCCAAACAGATACGAATATCCCCATTTGTTTTTTCCACTATCTGCAAATTATGTACCCAATCAGTTGGATAATCAACAAAACTGACAACATTGTCTTTCGACATTTCATCCAGCTTTACAATCTGCATAGTATAAATACATATAGTACTACCATCATAGAAAAAAAATATTTAATCGGTGAAATTCCAGATGTCGCGTCGATCGCATATAAAGTTAATATACAAACTTTGACCATCGCCTAAATGTTTGTATGGTTAATTGAACATACAACAGAAATTCGAATTGTTCACGTGTAGTTTTATCCTACTCTAACACTTAGTAACGAATAAACATATGTTCATAGCCGACTACACATCCTTTTAAATATACATTTTAATTGTGTATTTTTGTTGTACTTACTACTCAAACATAATTTTTTTTTTTTTTTTAAATACTGAAGGTCATTGCCTAAAACTGACCAAAATGGCAATAAAAATCAATTTGTCATATTTTAATTTCAACTCAATTTTTTATTTTATTTAAAATTTTCACTAATTATTTTTATTTTTATATTTTAATAAATAATTGAATATGTAGATATGTAATTTCTATTGAGCAAAAAATTGTTTAGGAATGAGAAAAGATAATTTTTATTTTTGCGGTTCACACGGTCATTGACCTTTTGTATTTTGTTTTGGTAGCATAAACATTTTAAGTAAATACAATGAAATCCATTTCAAAATAACAAAAAAAAAGTTAAATATTAGTAGAATTTTAGTTTTCGTTTTCTCCTAAATTGAAAAATTTTATTTTGATGCCTTTTCGGTTGCTTGAGTTCATCATTTTTTTTGCTTTAAGCTAAGACGTATAAATTCAGCAATTATATATTTGGTAATACGTGAATAAACTTCGTAAAAAGTTTGTCAAGAATATTTTCTTCGCAACCCATATTTTAAATATTTTTTTTTAATGTATTTAATATGTTTTCGATGAATTCTTCGAATTCGACGGAGGGCACAAATTTCCATATGCATGCAGCTGATTTCGTATTTTCAGTTACATGGGTCTTTATTTTTAAAGAGCGTAATTTTCTCGTTCTTAATTATTTGTATATATTGTATATGTATATAACCGCAAATATTGAGCAATTGTTACAATTAAACTGTTTAGTAACTTTGTTACTGAAAAACCCTGTTAAATATACTAGAGAGCAGATCTACATTGTCAACTTGCAGTACTAATAATAATTTAACATCTAGAAACAAAACATATGTTAGCTTCCTTTAGCTGTTGCATACATTTTTTTGTACCTTTTCTTGTATTATAATCCTTATATAACTATTGTAGTGTTTTTTTATTCGCTCCGGATAGCTGCTATCGAGAGCCGTCATTTTTATACGCCTAAATTTATTTTTGACGTGCTATTTATTGGTAAACTAAACTTATTTAACATCAAACTATCATTTTTAATTCAATTGTTTACCAAAATCTTCATATAAAAAATATTTGGCTCTACCTATTTATACGGAGCGCTATCGGGAGCCAATTTTTATATGACATCTCTCGATAGCAGCTATCCGGAGCGAATAAAAAAACGCGACTTATTTAAATTAATTTAAGTTTTTCAAAAATATCGGGGCAAATGTGCTTACGAACGAGTGAGGTCATGTAAAACTCTCACTGATCCATGCTCCATAGAATAAAGTGTTTGTAGTATCTGCCACAATATTCTCTTTTCGCAGTCGTTGGTTAATATGTTATCAGAATATAAACAATTCTGAACACTTTTAAAAAGGTGAGGGATGTCGTAAAAACAAAATATTTTTCGTGGACCAAACCTCGCCCATGGCTCCCTAAACTTGAAAATGCTTTTCTGTTTGTACTACCTTGACCATATTTGATACCAACTATTAGCAAACCGGTTTTGTGAACTTTGTTGACAACTGTTTCTGTTCCGTTGGTCGCCTGTTGGTGAACCCATGTAATAACCGACTACTTGTTTCCAATTGCGGTTGAGTGCACGTAGCATAAATACAAATGCTTTGTCGGAAATCAAATTGCCCCTTCCAAGTCCACCAAGGTCCTGGTATCCATGGATTAGGTCATCTGCTGTATTATATTCCAATTCTTTTACTTTCTTTTACTCTAGTAAAATAAAGTATAGTAATCATAAAAATTTTGGACCTTGAGATTTTTAGAGATTTATCTGTTTTGAGGTCCCCTGAGTCCGAAAAAGTGGATTTCGAAATGGTGTCTGTCTGTCAGTCTGTTTGTGTCCTCTCTACAGCCCAGATGGTTTAACCAATCGAACTGAAACTTCAGATTTAAGCTTTTCTGATAAATTGTGAGGTCCCAGTGAATTTTACTCCAAATCGGCTAACCGGAAGTGGCCACTCCCTTGGTCCAGAAAATTTATTATGCAAATATCTTAAAAAGTATAAGGTTTACAAAAAACTACTTAATACAAAATGTTTCCAAAAATTAAAAACAAATAAAAATAAAAAATTAAAAAAAAAATTAAAAATTTAAAAATTAAAAAAAAATAAAATTTCTCAAAATTCTCTGTTCGTAAAAGAAAGTCGTGTGTTGGCCACACCTCAATTTTTTTTATTGATATTTTATCCATCACAGAATGCAACGTTGGTCTATTTCAATCATGCCGTCACATTTATTTTTTAAAAGACTAATTATATTCTTGGATACTTCACTTTCAAATCTTGTTAGCAAATGCCAACGCAAAATAGTCGATATTCCTAAGTAAAAAAAATATATGACTGAGTATTAAGTATACTATAATTTGGTTTTCAATTTAATATAACGTATGGTTACTGTAGTAGGTTGCGAAACGGCAGATTTTTCATAACTAGATAAGAAATGAAGAATATATACAGTGTAATACCACAATAAAACCTATAAAAGTAAAATTTAAATTGATGAAATTCATGAATTGAATATAAATAAAATCGCATGAAATAAAAATCTTTGCATCTACCGCATCAAAAATTTATTTATTTTTTTTATTTATTTCTTACATTTGGACACAAAATCGCTCATTCTTAATTTTTCTTAATTGACAGATCTAATTTAACGAAGCTTTGTTAAATTTCTTAAGTGACGTCAATTTTTCGCTAGGCGAAAATACAGAAATGCTATCTACTACATTTTTAAGTTGTTAATTCTTAATTAGTTTATAATTTTTCGCTGGTTACCACTTAATAAACTTAAAACTTAAGAATTAACAAAACTTAAAAAGGGGTAGATAGCATTTGTGTATTCTCGCCCAGCGAAAAATTAACGTCACTTAACAAATTTAACGAAGCTTCGTAATTTTGCATCCAAACTTAAGTAATATGTAAATGGCTTTTTAGTTTTATTTAAATTTTATTTCTCTAGGCTTAACGGAGGCATCAATTTATTTGTTAATTTGAAAAAATTTGTCTAGTGTATTTTTTCCTAAAAGGTAAAAAATGTCAACATTTTGTGATTGGCGAATTATGTAGCCCCATTTTGCTTTGAACATAAACAATAACAATTTGTAGTTTAATAGTTTTTTATTTTATGCCACAGTAAAATAGTTTAAAATATTCAAGTGTATTTTATTAGAAGTAAAGAAAGTTTGGTTTGAAAACAAATATCGAAAAATAATGGTTCCACTAAAATTCTTAAGTTTATAATTTTTTGTCGTGACGTTTTTGTCAAGTTCTTTTGCTTTGAAATTACCAAGTTACCGTTGGTAGATTTCAAGTATGCGGCATTAAGGCAAAAATTGAACATTGTTCAATTTTGTACACAGAACGTTTTTTTGCCTTTCACGCAAAAATACATGATCTTAAAAAAGTAACAGCTATTTCAACAAATCAGCATGGAAACACGTTGCACGTATCACTGCCTTATTTCACAACTGGTGATGAAATATTCACCAGTTTGTGTCTACTTGATTTAAAACAAAAAAAAAAACAAAAATTAAATTAATTTGGAATTTTACGACTTTAAGACTTTTTTGCCAAAATTCAATAATTTACTGTTTTTTTTAGAAAAATTAGAAAAAATCTTTGTAACGAAACGTTATGAATAATCATTTTGTGTAACTTGTGTGATTTTCGAAATAAGCGAAGCGAGGAATATCCCACTCGTTACACAAAATTAAGTATTTCCTTTCTGGTTGCACAGCTATTTAAATAAAAATAAAAAATTAATTTTAAATTAATAAAATAAAATAGCTACTTATGTGAAATATTACAAATCATATTTTTGAAATTTGGTATACAAATCCTTATTCTTAAAAAAGCAGGTGATTTAAAATAAAATCCTAGAAATTACTTTTGCTCTGTGTCCATGTCGAATTTTTTTTGTGGAATATTTGTTTAAACACAAACGTTTTCACTTCTGGCCGTTCTTCAAGTAAGTTGCTAATAAAATCTTGTACCACAATATCAACGGATGCGAGCTTCTTTTTAGGCGGAGTGTTTAAAAGGAACCTCGACATTTTTTTCAGTTGCTTATTTTCTTGATTGGTTTCGGTCCTCCTTCGGTGATGTGGACTGAGGAACTGAGAGGGCGATATAGGACACGCTAAAGGAACTTGTGGAACATCATAATTCCTTAGATACGTTTTTGGGGGCCCTGCTTCATATTTTAATTTGAGTGGTGGCGAGTCAGCCCTACTCAGAGTACTGGCTCAACCTCAGAATACTCTGTGTTAAAAGTAATGGTTGGCGGCAAAGGTTTTTTTGAAATAGGAGCTTTGGTAGTTGTATAAAGTCTTAGATTTATTAATCTTTGACAAGCAACGTCGATGTAATTGTCTTTACATTTACAAACAAAACTATTAAATATTTTATTACGCGCCGTTCTTTTCAAAACTTTTGTATACCCAGTTATTTTAATCTCACTGACACAGAAGTGTTTTTCACAAAATGTAATATATAGTATTTTGAACACTCTTGGAGTTTATCCCACACACAACCATGCTTCAACCAAACTTTACAGCGATTGCCCTGTGGCACAATAAAAAATGTTCTTGTGGCATTGGTGCCGTTTTTGTTTAAATAAGTTTTATAAACACACACTATTTTAATATTAATAATTTAAAAATGTAAATAAAATTTATACATACGAAACTAGTTTCAAAATACCTTTATAGAAATACTTCAAACTAAAGCGACAACTTGTTTTGGTTTGTTTTACACGAACATTAATTTAGGCCGTGCCTGAATACCTTGTTAAATATTATACTCATCCAAATTATTACAGTCGTTCCCTATGATACATTTTGACAGATCCATGTGAAATATTTTATTACTGAATGTGATTTGAATATTTTATTAGCAACAGCAATCAACAAGAGCGAGAACATATTATTTTTTACAATATTAAATAAAATATAATTTGGGTATTAACAGCTCCCACCATTCTATGCCTTGTCCCACTTGCAAGCCACAAAAAGCCATGAGTTGTAACTAACGTTGCCATCCATGCGTTTTGCGTGGTAAAAAATCTGTGATTTCGTGAAACGAATCCCCAGAAATCCTTACGTATTTATTCGTTTCCTCATCATTACAGGATAATATTTCACCAATAATCGGGTTGTGGAACCGCGGAGTATAATGTAGTCGTATTTTTTATTATTATTTTCAATTTGATTTTATTAAAAAAAATAGGCGAGAAAATTATCACGTACAAATTAGGCTGTGTTTCAATCGGATAAAAAGTTACATTTGTTAACTGTGGTGAAAAATATTAAATTTTCCTTACTTTTTAATCGCTTTGGTGTTTTAAATGGAACTGGTTAAAATTCTAACGTGTACGTTTTTTATTTTTATTTTGCGTAGAGAAAAGTAAAATACAAGCTAGAAATTTTTAGCTGGTCCGTGAATAAATTGTCAAAAATTTAACTTTTTAACTTTTTATGCGGATTTTTATTCGTTTGAAACACAGCCTTATTATTAAATTCGGGCAGTAAAAATATCAAATGTCTGCGAAGGGGAAAATTTCTCAAGTAAATGTCACAAATTAATATTTATTACGGTATTATCACAGTATTCGGGCACGGCCTAGGTAAGAATATTAAAACAATACTAGACATTTTTGATTTTGATTTTTAGTTTTACTTTTTATACCAATACTGAAACAAGAGCTAAGTAGGTCAAAACCTGGGGCCCTATTCTCGAATTCCACATCCATTTTCCACATGTGGACATCTGTCAAAATTCATAAAAATTGAATTTTTTTGGTACTAAGGGAATATTTCCGAATGGGTATAAGCAGGTGGAAGAAATTCTCCAAAAAGAATATGTTCATGCCCCATGTGTTTTATATACGAATTAAAATTTCAGAACGTTTTGATGAATTTTGACAGATGTCCGCATGTGGAGAATGGATGTGGAATTCGGGAATAAGGCCCCCGCACAAGTTTTTTTACAAACCGTCTATAAAAACTAGTTTTCACATCAAATGTTTTTCTCTTTCCATCATAAGGGAAATAAATGCTTTGGTCCCTTGTTCTCTCTAAAGATGAACTAACACGAAAAATCTAACATCAGCTGATTTTGTTTACAAATATTATTGTGTAGAGTTGATATTCATGGTTTTATTAGGATTTTTCATACAAATAGAAATTAAAAAAAAAGAAAACAAAATTATGTTTTGTATATGGTTTTTATGGGGAATTTGATATTGTACATTTTTAATCAAATAGCACTGCCAAGAATTTTCATCAACATTAAAATTTACCATCAGTGCATAAATAAAAATTTTTATAAATAATATTGTTTTAGTGTTGGTTGAACCGAAACGAAATAAACAAATATCTATGGATATGTCTATATTTTACACACTTAACTATTCAATGAACGGTTAGAAAAATATGATGACATTTGGGCGTATTAATTCGAACAAATATTTGGGCGGATTTATATACAAAAATATTTTCAAAAATCGAAAACGATATCAGTATCTCCATCTAACACTTCACCGATGAAGTTTGCATGGAAGTACTATATGTATTTATACTATGCAATCTGTCATATAAACTGAAAGGAATACGCTTTTTGTAACGTAATGATGGAACCGAATTTTCCTTTAAGACAATCGAACAGGTACCAGGAATTTTTCCAAGTCCATCAAAAATGTCTTTATTGGATTCAACGAACTTACTTGTTTCATCAGGAAGCAAAGATTTTACTTCATTAATCCGTTCGATCAATCCAAATGCAACGCTCGACTCAAGACCCAATATTGGCTCATAACAATTATAAACAACCAAGAAAATGCCAGAATAACTTATCCTTTTATCAACATCAAAACATGATAATTTTACCTGGCCATAAATCTAAATTTTATTTGAACTATAATCAACAATCTCGTCAATGACTTACTGAGACATAGGGACATTAATTTTTTTAACAAAACTTAATGGGATACAGTTTACATCCGATCCTGTATCAATCTTAAACTCAATCGGCCAGTCTTCAATGAGATAACGCTTCTTCCATCGAACTCGATTTACTTCCAATCTATTCAAAACGAAATTGTAACTATTTAATGAACTAACTTCACGTATATTGTCAGCCTGATCTAAATCTACTACTAAATAATTACCTTTTTCACCCCAACCAACTACATGTACCGCATTTATTTGTTTTGCTTGACTTGCTGCATCCAACTTTTTTTCGACGATGACTTCTATTATAGTTCTGACCACAATTGTAGCATGCACGTTTTATAACATTAACTTCAGCTTTTGTTTCTTCAACCGCATTAATTTCAACTTGTGCACTTTTATACTCTAACAACTGTTTGCTTGCTGATGCGGCTTCAAAAATTTTGCACGTATCAATAACTTTATACAATGACTCAATTCCTTCGAGTAATTTCAATTGCAGTTTCTTGTCTTGAACACCAATAACAATGCGACCACGTAACATTCTATCAGCATACGATGCTTTACATGCACCACACTCAAATTCACAATGTTGCAATTGAGCACGTAACTCAGTCTCCAATTTAGAAATTGTTTGCTTTTCTTTCTGAATCATCCTGTTGAACTTAAATACTTCCATTGTTATATTTTTTTTCGGTAAACAATGTTCATCAAATGCTTTAATTATGTCATTTAATGTCCGAATACTACGAGTTACAACATTTTCACTTGTACCCGGATTTTTACCTGATTGAGCACTGTTGTTTGTTTCATCGACAACATTTTCTTCCGCTGTACCAAACATGCTTTCACAACTACCGTTATTCGGAAATAATGTGTTATAAATTTCCAACCCACGGTCACCAATCAAGTACAAAAATGTAGCAATTTTGTTTTGCTCCGATTCACCATTCTTATTGTTAGCGATCATGTAAATCATGAATGTTTGTTTCCATTTTGGCCACTCAGATGCCAATCTTGAACAATCTAATGGCTGAGGCAAACGTAAATCCAATTTTTTTTTTTTTTTAATTTTTTTATTTTTTTTTTTAGTTTACTGCGTTTTCTAGTTTCTTTAATTAGTTAATTTTAATTGGAAAATCCTTTTCACAATAACACCTCGTTTACTTCTGACACCATGTTTTAAGTTTAATAAAATACACAATTTGTTTATTAGTTTTATTTGTTCTTTATTTCATGTATCCTCACGTACCACCGTCTATCTACTACCCTATACTTAACAAAGGTCTTTTCTGACACATACGTATTATGTACTAAAATAATTTACAGTCTACACTATAAATGTTGCTACCTACAGTTTGCAACATAAATAGGTTTACTTATTACACCATCCAATCTCATTTGCGCTAATCGTAAAGAATAGCGTTGGTTTCCCTAATTGACGAATCATAGCAAATAGATCTTTTTTTTCAGACCAACACCAAGCTGAATTTGGTATAGATCTTAAAAAAGCTAGGTTACTTTCGATACGTCCTTGAAGGTAATCTTCCGATTCTATCTGTTCCTTTGTAATCTTAGTATTCTTCCCTACATGTTTAAAGGCTATGGTGAGAGAGTCTTTGACTCTGATTCTCATTATTTTCATTGCCATATGTAATAAGTGATATGTGGAGTTACGCCACGTCTATCTGATCGTCTTAATTCACTCGTTGCCATCATAAAAGGCGTGACATTAACTCCCTCTCGGAATTCTCTGAAGTGTCCTAGATATATTCCAGGGAAATAAAGTTCTTCAGCATGCTCATCAAACAATAGACTGATTGGCACATTATGTTCTCCCGGTGCGATTCTAAGGTAGAAATCCTCGTTCCAAATCAATGATTGTTGTTGTGCAACTAAACTCTCCTCGATAGGGATATTTTCCACCAATTCATTATCATCGTCAAAATGAAGAAATTTATTATGAGAAAAAATATTTTATTTATCCCCTGTACATTCCTTCCGCATCTATCTCCCGAAATGTCGACTTTTGTGTCGACCAAACAAATATATTATTTATATATTTATTTACGAATAAAAATTTTTCGCTTAATTCAAAAAAATTCAATCGCGAGAATTGACAAACTACGACGTGCACACAAAAACAAACAAAAATCTCTCCTGTGTGTAATCTCATTTTCAAAGTGATTTTTTTTTTAATATTTAAATTTTTTGTAGTAGTTTGGATTTTACTAGTTACGCGTGACGCGGTTTCTCGAACAACACCCCATCGCAATGTGTACAACGGGCGCAAAGAAGTATAACTTCAATATATTTGGCTCTACCTATTTATACGGAGCGCTATCGGGAGCCACTTTTTATATGATGGCTCTCGATAGCAGCTATCCGGAGCGAATAAAAAAACGCGGCTGATGTCACCAGCAGAACTGCTTAAACGGAAAGTAGCGCTTAAAATGGGTAAGGAATTCTTTGATGCCAAATATTTATTGACACCATACATATATAATATGTAAAGGGCAATTTAGAATTCATTTAGCGAAACCCGTTTTCCCATAAGAAAATCTGCCGAAGTCAAGCCTAGAAAAGGAACGAACCAAGGACAATGAAAGCAAAAGTCACCATAGGATGAGATATGCAGCTGCTACTATTGCTAAAGCGTCGCAGTTAGTCAAATGCCATATTAACAATGTTTTTTTCTTCTTTCTCTTAATATTGTTGCCCTAATACTGAAGATGTCGAAAGTGCTTATGTGGAGGAGGTTGAATATCTATAAATCCCTTTATATACCGATTCAGGGGCCCAATGTGTTCCCGATGTAACCGATAAGGGGAATCAGGCAACTATACCCGATAAAGTTGAAAACAATGACGGGAATACTAAGTTTGGACATTTTAAAGCTGATGGTATGCGAAGATACTTACGATATATATACTAAATATACTTGTTGCCTATGTTCTACTCTACTATTTAAATGTCCACAAAAAGACACTAGATTAGTCGCCGTAGATCTACCCGGATAAAGTCCGTGTTGAGCAGGAGCAATAAACCTTTTTACATGGAAAAACAAAAATGTCTGTGAGCACATTTTTGACGTCCGCCATTTCATTAGTGCATCATCGGCTTTCTCCAGTAAAATTTCGTCGTATTATACAAAAGCTCATCGAACATCAACATCATTATTATTGGCCTGCACAATTATCATTAATAAATTGCCTCCAATAAAATTATTGTCATCGATTAGTGGCATCAAGTATTGCAGTTACCAACAAATTAGCATCAATAAAATTATTGTCGTCAATTATTGGCATCCAGTTGCAGCTATCACCTATCATAAATATTTGTCATCGCAATACATGAAACAACAAGGTCATTATCATAACAGGTGTCTATAAGGTTGTACACAATAATACGAATAGCAGCCATTACGCATCTATAACTAGAGCGACCGCACGCGTCAACAATCGACCAGGTAATCGTAAGTTAATTTCTAAGTTTTAGTTAAGTTTAGTTAAGGTTAGTTAAGATAATTAACATACATAAAATTAATCGAAAGCAAATACCTCGAAATATAATAATAATCGAAACTATTCGAATCGTGTGTAGAATTGAAGTGTTGATTACCGCGTGAATCATAATCTAATTTCGTTAATACAAATCACTCTAGAATTCATTCATTATGACTGAAGAAGCCAACATCGAGTTATTAAAAAAGCAGCGCGCCGCGTTTAAAGGTCAATTGACCTATTTGAGCCAGCCTCCACTTTGGGAACTTTTGAGTCTCTGTTACGTCTCATCCAGCTGGTGTACGATAAATACAATTCAGTTCAGGTGAAAATAGAAGCAGTGGATGATTCTACCGCAAGTGACCGTGATTCATTTGAAGATGATTATGGCTTTTTAGAATCCACAATAATCATTAAGATCCACGAACTAAAAAAGATAGATGATACATCAGCTACGGTCTCCTTCCACAATTCTTCGATCCATGAAGCTTCGCCTGGGAATACTGTTTCTACGGAAATTCGGTTACCAGAATTAAAACTTCCCTTATTTAGTGGTACAGAATTAGAGTGGTTAGCGTTTAGGGGTATATTCGTCGATTTAATCCATAGTAAAAACATAGACTCCACCGTAAAATTTGTGTATCTTCTTCCGCATATTCGTTCAGGTTCCGCGTACAGGTTGATTGAAAATCTTCCGGTCACTGTCGAAAATAATGAAGTTGCTTGGAAGACGATCTGTGACAGGTATAATAATGAGATCGCTATTCAAAGGTTTCACATGAGAGAGATTTACAATATTAAAAGTCCACAGGAAAATTCGTCTAAGGCACTTCAATCATTTATCGATACTGCGTTAACATACTACAATGCGCTATAATCATTGAAGGTAAATGTTGGTGAATGGGATCTGATACTAACCCATCATCTAACGCGAAAATTAGATATCAATTCGTGTACACTGGTTATTAAGAATACAAAGCCAACTAGTGTTTTTACCTTCAACGATCTCATCGACACATTGCGCACCCGTGTACGGTTACTTCAGGCATTACAATCTAACTCTTCGCATTAACCGTCGAAACCATCCAACCAAACAAGAAGGATGTCGTCAAATATTTCCAGGCCAGCATCTTTAGTGACAAATTCACACAACTGTGCATACTGTGCAGGATCGCACGCAATTACTCGTTTTTCCTCGTTTAATAGTGATATGCTAACTCCCAAGATGCGTTTTCAGTTTGTAAAGGATAGGAGATTGTGTGTAAATGGTCTCATAGAGAGACATTCGGTTCGTGAGTACATGCAAGCTCCATGTAAAATCTGCTCGCTCAAGCATCATGTTGCACATCATTTCAAGAGCTACCAACCGAACAATAAACCATGGATGACTAGCCTACCAAAGACAATCACATCAAGCAATGATGCAACGAGCAAATCGGATATTTCTTCCGTTGTTTGTTCTAGTAAATCAGAGCCGAGCACATCGTAATTCATAGCTAACAGTCTAAATCCTGTTTCACTAAGCTCATCGAAATTATTACCCTCGCAAGATATTGTTCTAATTGGTACATCACTTGTGGATGCCACGGCTCCGAATGGCAATCAATTGCCATGTAGAGCTCGCCTTGATAGCGGCTCCCACATGAATTTTGTCACCAATGATGCGTTCAGTTTTTTAAAGGCCAAGAAACATCCAACCTGCAAAACGATTGCGGTCATTGGTGGTAAGGAATCATCATAGCATCGAACTAAAATTGTATGTACTTCACAAGATAACCAATGATCTACCTTCGGTACGTGTGAACTTCGAATTAACATCTGTACCCGTAGCAATAAAATTAGCCGATCCATTTTTTAATGTACCCGATCGCATCGATTTGCTGTTGGGGTCGAAGTGTATAATCAATTATTTAAAGGTGATTCTGTTCAAATATGCAAGGCATTTCCGCCATTTTACAACACCGAGTTAGGTTATGTTGTTTGCGGTAAGGCCAAATGTAGCTATGGTAAACTAAAACCATATCCATCACATGTAGCTTTATGTAGCTTTCAAACACTTGAGATGCAAATGAAGCAGTTTTGGGAATTGGAGAATATTTCAGTCAAGAATACCTACTCTTCGGAAGAAGCAATATGTGAGCAACACTATTGCAATACGGTGAGAAGATTACCGGACGGACGATACTCCGTTTCATTGCCAGTTAAACCTAATATCGCTGACTTAGGATCATAGCATCTATCAGCACGTCGTCAGTTCTTGTCGCTAGAGAATCGTCTTAGCACTAAGGATGAGTTATACCAGCAATATAGAGAATTCATGTCCGCATACCTCGCATTAGGCCATATGGTTCCCGTTGCAACTCCAAGTGAGAGACAAACCTACTACATGCCACATCACTACGTGCTTAAGGAACATAGCACCACCACTAATCTTCGAGTAGTTTTCAATGCTTCATCAAATACATCATCTCAATTATCGCTCAATGACTGTTTGATGGTTGGTCCAACCATTCAGCAAGACCTATTTTCCATAATTCTTCGATTCCGAAAACATATCTACGCTTTTAGTGGTGACATTGCGAAAATGTATCGCCAAATCTTCATACACGACGAACATCAAGACCTTCAGAGCATTTGGTGGCGAGATCAACCTTCGGATGAACTACAAGTATTCAAACTCCGCACTGTAACGTATGGCACAGCAAGTGCGCCGTTTTTAGCGACTCGAACCCTCAAACAGTTATCCATCGATGAGCAAGACCACTGTCCAGCAGTCGACGATGTCCAGACGGGCGCGCCTACCAACAAAGAGACGTTAAAATTGAAGGCAGATTTGATTGACTTACTGGCGTTGGGAGTTTTTGAACTTCGTAAATTTTGTTTCAACGATCCATTATTGTCTTCAGAAATTCAGCCGCAGTCTCCAATTGCCTTGGTATTGGGCCTGTCGTGGAACACAGGATCTGACAACTTCAAGGTGCAATTGGATAAGTTGTCCATATCTACGCATTGTTCAAAACGGAACATGCTGTCTGAGGTATGCCAACTATTCGACCCATTTGGATTATGCGCACCAATCATCGTGACTGCAAAATTGTTCATGCAAGCGCTGTGGACTCTTCAAACCGTTGGTTGGGATGACGCCATCCCCGAGAACATTGCCAACAAATGGATTAAATTCAAGACCGAGCTCATTGGTTTGAGAAAAATAATAGTTCCAAGATCTATATTAATTTCAGATGTAAAACGACTAGAATTACACAGTTACGGCGACGCTTCAGAAGGGGCATTTGGATGTGTCATCTATATTCGAATGACTGATTCCGCAGATCGTCATCATGTATCACATATCATTCGATGCAATCTATCTATGGTCTGATTCTGAAGTAACGTTATACCGGATTAAATCAGAACCACATAAATATGCTACGTTTGTGGCAAACCGAATTGCCAAGACTCAGGAATATAGCTCTTCGTCTACTAATTGGTGTTATGTTAATTCTTCGTTGAACCCGCAAAAAACATATCAAATATCAAAAGGGAAACAAGCAAAACATCAGAATCTCTAACACCAATTTCGCTTAGCGTTACCGGCTTAGATAATTAATAAACGTTTAATTATTTACTACGACCATATTGCGGAACTGGGCCGCCAATGAACTGTAACAGCTGTTAATATTTTTAGCACAAGAACAATACTGTTCATATATTTAAAATTATTATTTGAGCTCAATTAATAGGTTAGGCAAGTATTAAGGATACGAGACGGCAGCAAATATTCAACCAAAAACAATCACGTAAAAATAAAAAGATTTTATAGTTTCACCATCTTTCGGTCATTAACATTTGCCCTGGTTTTTGAAAAGTTCGAACTTAATTAACCTTCTTGCAAGTGATAATACATTTATGTCAATATATGTTTTCAACAAAAGTTTTAAATTTATAAAGCTTTTCCCCATAAATCAACATTTTTTTACCTTGGACATCAACTTTACGTAGAGCATTTAATTGCCAAAGTATTCATAGAACCGAAAATTTTGTGTATTTTTGATTTTCCAACCCCTTTTTTCTTATTTTGATGATCCATGAAAATTTCCGTTTTACCTTTTTTGTAGTTTTTGTTTTTGGTGTATTCCTGAACTAGGGAACTGAAAACTTTTTTAATAATTTTTAAATAAACAGAAAAATAATAAAGTTTTCATTTTTTTTTTTGTTTTTTTTTTGCATGATACTACAGTTTTATTTGTACAAACATTTTGTCGAATTATGGGAATGCTTATACCTAATAGTTGAGAGGAAGAAAGCTTTATTATACATGGGAACTTTATAGTTTTGATGTAATTTACAAAACAACAAAAAAACGGAGCTTTTATTTCTCTTTTTTACACTAAACTATATGTGCTCGTAAATGATGAATGATTCAAGTTGTGTTGAACAAAAAGTTCCTCTTTGAACTGTAGTTCTTTATGAACATTAAAATGGCTTTATTTTATATAATAATATTTTAACTTAAAGAGAATTATGTAACACAAAATGCGAACAAATCTTTTTAATCAAAATTTATTGCAATTAATGTATACATAATTAATTTAATGTTTTATTTGTAGCTTTGATGTTGTATACGGTATTTTATACTTACATATATACTGCATGCAAGCAATTAGCATAATTAAGTAATAGAGCACAAAATGTATTATGAGCTTATTTAGGACACAAGGGCCAAAAGAAATTTGTCATAAGATAAAATAATTAGTACCAAGTTGCTTTAGAGCCGCTCATGCCCAAAAATATATCTAATGAAGATCCAATTGTGCGCTTAACACATTATTTGTGTATCATACAAAATGTACTTTTCATTCAGCACCCTGATTACAAGGGTAGATGCGTAAATATAAAAATTCGTTACAGAAAAGTTTACTTTATTCAGTTAACCTAGTTTTACAATAAAGTTTATGTGGAAAGTCGTATAGTATACTACATACAGCTTACATGACATTCGGCCCATTCCACTAGCGCAGTTCCTCATAAAACATTTTTACTGAATACACAGTTCCACTTGGGGCAATTTAGTCCAGGCAACGAAGACCAAAAAATACCAAATAGCGGAAATAATTCAAGTAGAAGCCAAAATTGGTACAGTTGTAGGGGAAGGAGTCCTTAACAACATACTAAAATTACTGAGGGGTGGGGCTGAAGCTAAGGGTGGGGGGCCCGAAAGGTCCTTTTTTTTATTTTTTCGTTAGTAACTCAAAAACCAGTGCTTCTGTCTAAAAAATGTCTATGTACTTAATTAATCTACATAAAATTCTCTACAATAAAGATTCTCTTCACTTTTTTGATAGGATCAAAGCTTAAGGAAATATGGGGGGAGGGGGGGGGAATTATGAATTCGAGTGTTATATTATTATATTTTTTATTTGATATATTTATGAATCGTCATAAATATATTTATTTTTATTTATAATATTTTATTTTATTTAACACTGGTTTATTTAATAATGAAAATGTATATAATAATAGTTGTTAGTAGTTTAAAGTATAATAACAAAGTGACATCGATTAGTTTATTTGTGCCCTTTATATATGGTTAGTTTGTTATGGCTATGTATATTGTTTATTTATATAATATATGTATGGTTTTATACTTTGTGCATAATATGCATCTTGCGAGATAAGGTTTGTTGCTTTATTTCCTGTGCTAATCTCATCTTCTTTGTTCATTGTTGTCTCGTTGTTACAATGTATGTTGAAGAGATAACGAAAAGTATTTTCATAGGTTTGTGGTATTGGTTTCGTTGATTCGTTTATGTTCGGCTGGAACCGTCATACGTAACTCCTCCCCTGCAAGATTAGAGCGTGGATTTCGCCGGAATTTACGCGAGAACCATTTATTTAGTTTAAGAAGGGTATAAATGATTATTGCTGGGAATATGATGCCTAATGCTCTATATTGAATGATTTTATGTCTCTCCTGATTTTTGTGATGAATGTGAATTTCTTCTATGTTGTCTAGGGTCCAGTTGTGAATTTTATGGATGTTAAATTCTGGTATTATATGCTGTTCATTTACATCGTTCCATGGAAGTTCTGCTAATTTGATTGTAAATGTTATATTTGCGTCATTTACTATGTTATGTTTTCCGATATTTAGGTAACAGTTGGATATTGTTACTAATGATGGTTCTTTTATTTTATTTGTATTCCCACTGCAATTTGATTGGAATTCGGTACGTTCTTTTCCAGGTGTTATGAAGATGGTGTTATCGTTAATTGGGATGACTTGCTCCTTTCCCGATATTTGTGTGTAATTGCATGTTGCAATTTGTTGATTTATTATTGCTGGTATACAGGTGTTCTGTACTTCTTTTAATTGTAGTTTTCCGCAATAATATGTTTGATATATTTCTTGACATTGGTTTTCATAAAATTCAGTATATTTTTGTTCATTGGATATTAAATAGGTTGGAGGTTCTGGGTATATTATTTTGTTGTTTATAGGAATAGGAATTATTTTATGTAATTGAAAACTTTCGTTCCTGAATTTAGGAATTTCTATCAAGAATATTAATTCATAACTAGTTGTTATTAAACCTTTAATCGTTAATAAATTTAAAACTGCAAGTTCATGTGGTATTGTTACATGTTGTTCGTGTAATTTTGAAATTATAAAGTTCATTTCTTCCTCGTTTAGTAAATGTCTCGAAATTATTTTGTTTTTTGAAAATGTTATTATGTCCAGTAAATTGTCTAAGTGAAAATTTAAGTTTGTTAATACATAATCTAGTTGGTGTATCTGTTGATCCCACATTAATTTTTCTGTAAAACTTATGATCTTCTTATTGAATATATTCATTGTGTTGTTTATATGCCCTAAATTTTCTTCTAGGTTGTCTTTAATTGCGTCTAGTCTTATTGCTAATTGCTGGTTAATAATGATTTGTTTATTATTATTGGTTGCTAATTGGTCTAAAGAATTTTGAATGTCTTCTAAATCGTTGTTATCTAAATTACCTGTTATGTCTTTTATTATTGAACCTATGAAATTTAATGCTCCTCTTTTTATTCTTTTGGGAATGATGTTATTGAATTTATTCTGATTTTCTAAAATTTTGGCTTTGAATTACTTTTATTTTATTTTGCAATAGGTTTTTTGTTTCGTCGCTCATTCTGTTTAGAGCTTCTTTTAACAAGTTATCCGAATGGGTTATTATATCTTGATGTTGAGTTAATGGGATAATATGTATGAGTTTATTACTGTTTTCTTGAATGAATACTTGTCCTAGGTTTATGGGTATTATTTCCTTATTATCTTTAATTGGTATTATGTTTAATTCCTGGCCCATAATGAAGTGGAACCTGAAATAAATTCTTTATTTTATTCAAGTGAACTTTACCTCTGTTTGTTATTACTACTGGGAATTTTGTGTTATCTTTAACTATTTCTTTTCTAAATAGGGGGTTTAATTTTCCTCGTCTGATGTGTTTTTTGAATATGGTTGTACGGATTGGTATTATAATTCTAGGTTTACGTTTAGTATTTATTTTATTTATCAATTGTCTTTTATCGTATAGGCATTTTTCGTGTATATTTGCATATATTTTTTCATACTCGTCTTTATGATATTGGGCATATTCTAGTTCTGTTCCGAATTCTGGGTTGTTCTTCAGATAATGTCCGTTTAGGAGTTGGAATGGGGTCATTTTAGTGGTACTGTGTATTGTATTATTATATGCAATAATTGCAGAAGACATGACACTTTTTATAGTTTCATTAGGATTATTTAATGCTATTATTCCACATAGTTCATGTATGATAGAGTGAAATCGCTCAACTGGGGAATTCCCGGTTGAATTATACGGTGTAGTGGCATGAAACTCTACGTTGTATTTTTTCAGCATACCTTGAATTTCTTGACTACTTGATAATTCGTTGTCGGCTATCAATTTTCCAGGTATACCATGTGAGGCAAAGAATCTTTTAAGTGATGTTTTCATTTTTTCGCCTGTTTTTCGTATAAGTCTATATGCTGCGCCAAATTTGGAAAATTTATCTATTATTGTTAAAAACGCTGTACCGTTTAGGTGATATACATCTGCGTGTATTATTTGAAGTGGAGATTTTGGTGTTTCGGTTTCTTGAAATTGAATATTGGGTGGATTTTTGTCATATTTTATTGTTTGACAGGTGTCACATTTTCTTATGTATTCGTTTATTGATTCCTTCATATATGGAAAATAGAAGGTTTTTTTTATCTGTTCATAGTTTTCGAGTACTCCTCGGTGTTCATTCCCTAAATGTATTTCTTTTATTTTCTTTTTTTGTTCTTCCTTGGTTTTTAGGTCTGTTAAGAATATTTTTGATCCAACTAAATTTACTTTGGGTACACTTTGGCTACACACACTAGGTTTCTTTTTAGTCCTATTAGATTTTGTATACAAAGTTTGAGTTTAGATGATGCGCCGGTTTTTGATATGTACATGGTTATTCTTTTTTTATCTTCAAATAATATTTCGTCTTTCGTAGTACAATATTTTGTTACATCTGGTTTTATGTATATGATTAATTGATGTCTAAAGGTATTTACGCTGTTTCTTGTTTCGGGAATGGGAATTAATTTTGTGGATAACATGCTTCGTGTATCTTCGGATGATGATTCAGATATTGAAGAATGGTTGATTTCGATTCTTGATAATGCGTCAGCATTAGAATTCAAAATTCCTTTTTTGTATTGAATTTTGTAATCAAATTCCTCTAATTTTAATCTCCATCTCACTAATTTGGAGTTTGGTTCTTTTAAAGAAAATAACCAGGTTAGGGGTTTATGATCTGTGAGGATTAGAAATTTTCGACCGAAAAGGTATGGTCGGAAGTATTTGGTTGCCCAAACGATGGCTAAGAGCTCCTTTTCTGTTATAGACTAGTTTTGCTCCGTTTGTGATAAGGTTCTGCTTGCATAGCAAATTGGTAAGTCCTTTTCCTTGGGACCTTGTGATAGAACTGCGCCTATCGCATAGTTACTTGCATCCGTAGTTAATGTAAATTCCTGTGTAAAATCTGGGTATTGCAATATGAGTTCTTGTGTTAAAATTTGTTTTGCTTTTTCAAAGCTATTTATGTATTCTTGGTTTTTTATGTCAATTTTTCTCCTTTTCTTAAAAATTTAGTCATTGGCTTTGTTAGTGTTGCAAATTTTGGGATAAATTTTCTATAATAACCTAAAAGTCCTAAAAAACTTTTAATTTGTTTTTCTGTTTGTGGTAATGAACATTTATTTATTGCTTCAATTTTATCTGGGTTTGGGTTTAACTCCTTCTGGTGTAATGACATGTCCTAAAAAGGCTACTTCCCTATGTAAAAATTCTGATTTGTCTAACTGAATTTTTAGGTTAGCTCTTTCTAGTTTTTTGAAAACTTTACCAAGGCTTTCAATATGTTCTTGTAGGCTTGTAGAAAATATGATTATGTCATCCATATACCATAAACATGTTTTCCCTTGTAGTTCACCTAAAACGTTGTCCATAACCCGTTGAAAGGTGCTTGGAGCGTTTTTAAGACCAAAAGGCATTCGTATAAATTCGTAATGACCGAATTCAACTGAAAATGCTGTTTTTTCTTGGTCTTTCGGATTCACTTCAATTTGGTGAAATCCTGATGCGAGATCTAATGTCGTAAAATATTGACATTTGCCTAATTTATCGAGAATATCTGTTATGTTTGGGATGGGGTACTTGTCATCTATCGTTTTCTCATTAAGTTTACGATAATCTATGACCATCCTCCATTTTATTTTCCCTGAGGCGTCTGCCTTTTTAGGTACTATCCAAACGGGGCTACTCCAAGCTGAATATGATTTTTTTATTATTCCTTGAATGAGCATTTTAGATACTTGTTCCTCTACCTCTTTCTTGTGTATGAAGGGATAGCGATACGTTTTAGTAAACATTGGTTTGTTATCGGATAATTCGATGTTATGTTTAATTTTATTTGTGAAAGAGAGATCTTGATCTTCCCTCTGAAATATATGCTCATATGATCGGCATAATTTCCTTATTGCTTTTTCTTCCTCATAGTTGAGATGTTGGGTCCTAATTAGTTCATCTATACTTTCTATGGATGATTTAGTGGAATGGCAAACATTTATTTTGTGTATGCGTTCTACATATTCGTCTAATTTTCTGCTTTGGAGTGGTTCTTCTAAAAGAAATTGTTTGGTTTGTGGGGAATAATTTATTACTTCTGTAATGATGTAATTGTTTTTACTGTGGTAAATACCTTCTGGTATGAGTAATCCATTTGGTAATTGCGTGGCTCGTATATACACGTCACCATTTTTTGTTATTACCGGTATTTGAATAGTGGTTTTACTTCTAGGTGGACAGCTATATTGTTTGGATACAAAGTTAAATTTGTATTTAATTGGAAGTTGAGCATGTTCTGTGATTAATAGGGATTTAGATAAACAGAGATCTGCTTTTATTTGATTTATTATATCGATTCCGATTAATCCATCAAAGTATGTGTGAAGTTTGAATATGAGGAATGTTAAAGGCTCATCATTTTCGAGTTCCATTATAGGTAATGTAACTTCTTCATTTAACAAGGTGCTGTTAAACAAAGTTGTTATTTTTACTGGAGGTATTTTAATTTTTTGTTCTAGTAGAATGAACTCTGGGTTTATGAAGGGTCTGTTAGCACCAGTGTCAATTAACATCTTTGCTTTTTTGTGGTTTATTGTAATTGTGATAAAAGGTAATTGAATACCTTTTAGATCAGAGCCACAATTATGTAACCCTAGGTATCCAGCTTTGAGTGTGGTGTTGGGCAAAAATCCTGTTCCTCTTCGATTTCGACAATAGGATTTTCCTCATTAGTTGATTCCTGATAGGTTTCATAGTTATTATATTGTTCTTGAAACTCGATTTTTTCGTCTTCATTTGCCTCAATATTATGTATTTCTTTGGCTTGCCATCTGGGAGGTCCAGTGGGTTGGAATGTGTTATTTCTTGGTACCATTTGACCATATGTTGGTTGTCGGTATTTGTCCATATTGGACGTCGTGTCCATTGCCATGGGTTTATCCATAATTTGTTTTTGTTGGGGTGCAAAGGGTCTATGATTATAGTAAATATTTGGTCCTTGTTTTTGTACATTATTGAATGTAGGTCTCTGTGATACTGGTAACAATGGTTTCATGTTAATTGGGTTTATAGGGTTTATGGGATACCGTTGAGGTGCATTCTGATAATTGAATTTTGGTTTGAATGGAAGTACGGGTGGGTATTGAGGTTTATTTTTGTATCTCAATCCCGCTAAAGATTGTTCTTGAATACATATCTGTCTTGCTTGAACCAAGTCTTTGGGTCTCATAGATCTAACATGTGATCCCATTGGTTCTTTTAGGCTGCTAACAAATATGTTTAAAGCCATTTTGTTATACCATTCAGCTTTGATTGTTTGATTCGTTGGTTCATTTATTTTTGACCAATTTTTTAAAGAATTTATAGAACTTGAAATTTTAGCGAAATATTCTTCTATTTTGTCATTACCTTGTTGTATACCATGTAATTCTTGTATTAGTACTGTTTCGTCTCTTTTGTCCGCGAAGTGGGATGTCAGATTGTTTTTCATATCCGCCCATGTATTAGGTGTAGAATAGAGTTCTAAGGCTTCACTAGCTTTAATAGTTATTCTATTTCTAATTGCCCTATATATTGTGTTGGCATGAACTGATTCTGCGGGATCTGCTATTTCTAATATGTCTGTTACTTGTTCTATAAAATTATGTAGTCCTGTGGGTTCGCCATTATATTCTGGTATATCCCAAATCATTCTAGTGATTTGTATGGTTTTCTCCATTTTTTGTTTTTGATTTTCAGCCATTTTTCCTTTCCAAACTTTTTCTTTATTAACTAAGTTTTGATTTTTATCACAAATTTCTAAGTCAGAGTCGCTATCGAGTTCTGATCCTGATTCTAATTGATTTGCAAATTTTATGTTTTTAACTATTCTAGGTTTAATATATGTATTTTTTTTTTATTTGGTTTTGAAGATAGATTTACAACTTACTATTTTCAAGAATATAATTTTATTTGTGAAAAGGTTTAGGAAGGGTCTTTGTTATATACTGATTTATTTTTTATATTTACCAAGAAATTATTGCGATGATCACGGGCTTGGACATCACAATGATTTTAATTTATTTTTTACTTCTTGCCTTTTTTTTCACTGTTCTGGTACTATCCCCAGTAGGAAAATTTATTAATCTTTATATTTATTATTTCGAATACCAAGGTACTTTGGGTAAGTCTATGGATATTCTTTTCAGGAAAAAAAAATGTTTATTATCAAATCTCAATGTGCTCTTGAGTTTTGTAATTAGTTTAGCACTATCTATCGATATTCTCTCGATAGGTTTTAATTTTCTGATTTCAATATTCTCTTGAAATCTCCGATTAAAACTCACTTAACACGTTTTTTATTTCACTGATTTTACTTATTTATCTTTTAACTTATGTATTATTATTTGTTGGTAGGTAGGAATTGAAATTAAAATTTCAATTTACCGATCCAATATCAACTGCGCCAATTATGAATTCGAGTGTTATATTATTATATTTTTTATTTGATATATTTATGAATCGTCATAAATATATTTATTTTTATTTATAATATTTTATTTTATTTAACACTGGTTTATTTAATAATGAAAATGTATATAATAATAGTTGTTAGTAGTTTAAAGTATAATAACAAAGTGACATCGATTAGTTTATTTGTGCCCTTTATATATGGTTAGTTTGTTATGGCTACGTATATTGTTTATTTATATAATATATGTATGGTTTTATACTTTGTGCATAATATGCATCTTGCGAGATAAGGTTTGTTGCTTTATTTCCTGTGCTAATCTCATCTTCTTTGTTCATTGTTGTCTCGTTGTTACAATGTATGTTGAAGAGATAACGAAAAGTATTTTCATATGTTTGTGGTATTGGTTTCGTTGATTCGTTTATGTTCGGCTGGAACCGTCATACGTAACTGGGGTGGGGGGGGGGGGGGGGGTAAATAGAAAATTAAAAAATAAAAACAGTTTTTGCTCGTGCTCGTCCCTTTATTCCGTTTACACTCAACCTCCTTGTTGATCGTGAGTCTTCAAAATATCTGCTCTTATTACATTAAATATTTGCACGCGTTTAATATAAGATTATTATTTCCAGTGTGTATGTAACTATGGCTGAGAAGTGTTTAATTTGAGAGAGTGAAGTTGAAAGTGATTTGTACATCGTTGGAAAAAAGGGATAGTTGAATTAGTGGAGGCAAGTGTGTTAAGGAAAGATGGGAAAGTGAAAGGTTTCAGGGGTAAGATAAATGGTGTTGTTCATAATTCTTGCAGAAGAGAATACGTCAGAAGTGACTCAATAAAAAGGTTTTTGCGAGACACTCTCTCAGATGAACCTTCAACATCACGTGATGCTTCGTCTTTGCATTCAGGACAAATGAAATTTGATTTTAAAACAAAGTGTTTTTTCTGCACGGAAACGTATGACGAAGAGAAGGAGATTAAAAAACCGTATGCTAAGCGTCGAACAGTTTTATATGTTCGTACGGTTGCGTTTCACAATTCTATTTTAAATCGTGGGCAGGAAAGAAAGGATGAGTGGGGAACGATGTAGTGAGACGTATCTGCACTGTTGGGGATCTACACGCAGCAGATGCAATACATCATGAAGATTGTTACAAAAGATTCATGTTAACCTCTGTACCTTCAAAAAGAAGAGCTGGACGTCCACAAGATGAAGGGATTTCAGAAGCAATGGAAGAAATATATGATTATATTGAAAGGACTGATAATTCCCAATACTATATGGACGAGATGTTGGAACAGGTTATTGCAGGGGAACCACCACATGTGAAGACCATTAAGGACAGAATGAGGGAAAAATAAGGGGACCAAATTTTTTGCAGTACTTCATCTAGCTTTTGCAGTGAGGCTGAACAATTAATACCTAAAACTCTTACAGTTACAACAGCGGCTCGGCAGCACCCTACCACCTATCCAATGGTGTTGGGTGAAGGGAGAAGATGGGATCCTTTACACAGTTAAAACGAACGACTCTGTGGTACCCGACTTCGTTTTTGAACATGATATTTTGCCGATGTACGACTGGGTGTGGGGTGCGCTGCAGTTGCCGCAAAGCAGGGATTGCCTGCTCCAGTGCCTGCGGCTGCATCGACTCATGTACTAACGGAGCCCCCGTCGAAAATAGCTTCGATGATGATGAAAATTTTGATTTCAACGAAATTTAATGTTCAATATATGTATATCCTTAAGCCGTAATTATTCTATTTTTAACAATAAACATTTAATTTTTAAAATTAAACAATTCATTTTTAACAATAAAAACTGTTTTTTTTAAATTTTCTTTTTACCCCCTCCATATTTCCTTAAGCTTTGATCCTATCAAAAAAGTGTAGAGAATCTTTATTGTAGAGAATTTTATGTAGATTAATTTAGTATATAAAAATTTTGTTGATAGAAGCAGTGGTTTTTGAGTTATTTAAGAAAAATTGATAAAAAGGACCTTTCGAGATCCCCCCACCCTTAGCTTCACCCCACCCCTCAGTACTTTTAGTATGTTGTTAAGGACACCTTACCCTACAACTGTACCAATTTTGGCTTCTACATGAATTATTTCCGCTATTTTCCTTCGTTGCCTGGACTAATTTCAAAAGAGAGAACAATGTAATTTATAAAATCAATTTCCACAATTCAAGTGAAAGTTAACCTTTTCAAAATCAAATCAAGCATTTAGATGGACATTTTGGTTGGTAAAATTCCTGACCAAAACGTAAACTGACCTGCACACCAAAATAATTTTAAATTTAATTAATTTACTGTTTCGTTTTTAATTTTTCCGTAACGACTGCAATGAAGGATTACTCGGTCAACAATCCAATTTCGTTTAGGCTCAAAATTTACTAAATTCCATCCAGGCCCGTCTACGGTTTTAAATTAATCAGAGGAACTAGCTATCGTATGGATCAAGGTCTCACAACGAAAGTTATTCCCAAAGCGAAAGGAAGATGTGCTACATGCTGTAAAAGATTTCGTAGAAGAAAATAATAGAGATCATCCATTTGGTAAAGAAAGTTTGCCAGGAAAAGGCTGGTTTAACAAGCCGCTTTTAAAGCGGCACCCCTATTTAATATATAGAGCGTCGCATCCAGTTTCATCTGTTAGTGCTATTATAGCAGTCACAGATATATTTGGATATAGTGTTTAAATTAAATGTTTTACTCGGATCTTGTAAAAAGTAACATTAACATTGTTGATGGACACAGCACCCATCTTACTTTGCAAGTGAGCCAGCTATGTGTGCAATTGCAAATTATTCTAATTGCATTATATTCCAACTCAACTAGAATAATACAGCCGGCGAACGTAGCTGCGTTCAAACCACTTAAACTTGCTTGGAATAGTGCAGTTCTAGAATGGAAGCGCTAGAACCCCAACAAACAAATAACCAGGAAGTTATTTGGCCCATTATTGAAGGAAGTTGTGGTAAGCTCTGGTTCATCTGCTACATTACAAAACGGATTCAAAGATTGTGGTTTATTTCCATGGAATAAATAAACCAAAACACATATAAATTCTTAGGTCGATCATCAGAAACACAAATTCAAAACAATGATAATTCAAACCAAAACGACGCTTTTCAGAGATGTTTCAGTATTTTAGGGACCCAGCAAGTTGATGTATTGGTAAAAATTGGCAACACCACTCAAATTACAAATAGTTCACAGGAATTCAAACATCTACATAAACTATACAACTTGAAAGAAAGATTAAACAAAATGTAAATAACAAAGGTGTTCAATCTTGTGACTGAACATGAGTACAATTTAATTTAATTTTAAGTAATAAACAAAAAAATGGTTTCCAGCAAAATCGCATAGGTTGCATAAAGCGAAATATTAATAACGGAAGTATGCATACATACAATTTGTCAACTATGCAAAATAGTTTAGAATGTAAGAATATCCACAACATTATAAAAAACGCATCATAAAAACATACTATTAAGCAGTTTCTAAAAATTATTTAAACTCGAAATTTATTAAAAAATAAGGCAGAATAAACTTAATCACCAAAAGTGTAGTTTCTAATTCTCCAACTAATTAGACCCCACCAGCGATAATTTAATTAGATAATTTCGCTAATCAAGCAAACGCCTAGCCTTACAACCTAAGCACAAAATTTGTTAGATTAACAAAAGGTTCGCAGACAGACCTTGAAAATACGTCTGCTGACGCTACGTATATAGACATTGAAACTATTAATCAGTTTATTTACTGTGAACCACTAAATGATAATATAAGTGATCATGCTTCAGTAGAACTTGAGCTTACATGCGCTTCCAGCTATACCTCCCAATTAATACAAACCCCAGCTACTTCATCCCACACACCAATAAATGGCATATTTGATTGGCCTTTAGAAAAAAAAAATCGACGATTATCCCACAGGTACATCAGAAATCGCTCAAGATGCTAAACTTTCAATACCAAGTATTACATTGCACCAACCAAATTTAAACCAGCCGTATACGCCCATAGAGGATTATATTGTATTGGCCTGATACACCGCTAAGAAATAAGAAGAAAAGCGAAAGGAGGAACACAGACAAATTGAGTTGGTCAACGATTAGACGAAAGCGCAGCGAATTGAAAAAAAAAATACTCAAGGAAACTGAACAAAAGAAAAAAAAAATTACGCAATGGACCAAAGAAATTAAACAGAAGCTCAAAATAAAAATCCGAAAAATTTCGTAGCCAAAAAAAGCATAGTATCAGCAATACACACGATAACATCTGGTGCTTTAGCTTCTCTAGAAAGTTGTTCGCCAAAACCATTAGACGCAAATACTTGAGAAGAATCCGTCTGACTAGTGGTAGTCACGTAAGAAAACTATTTCCGGTCAAACCGGAAATAAGTATACAAATAACGATACTGACTTATTACCAAATAATTTATTTTAATTTTTCCGTTAGATTTCGTATAAAAAATGCATAAGAAATCCGAACACGGCTTGGCCAATCCGACAATGTTATAATTTATATATTATTATTTTATGTTATAAACCATAACTATTTACTTTACAATTTAAAATTAAAAGTTATTTGATTCTGCGGTTTCCTCTGTCGTCCTCGGTTCGCTAAAATATACATTTAATTCCTGTTGAATTCGCAAACAGTCTTGTTTTCTATTAAAATCGTTGTCAAATGGCATAATTTGACAGAACATTTTTCTGTTGTCCAGTATTTTATGTTTTTTCGATGTTCGTGAACGTTTTTTTTATCGAAATAGGAGTTTGACAACAAAGAAACGTTCACGTTAAAGAACATAACGTTACCATCACGTTTCTTCAATTTTTTTTAGGATACAGGTGCTGGTGTTTTCTAAATCGTAATGATTCGTTTCCCGAACTGAAATACGTCACGTAAATACTAAATTTCTGTATAAAGCGATTTACCCACTGAAAAACGAAAAGAAAACTCGGATTTAGTTTTTTCGATAAATTTCGAAATTTATTGCTTTTTTTTCGTTAAAATCTTCGTTAAAATTCAAAAAAACTTTTAATTGGCTGAGCAAATGAAAATTTAATTTTTTTCGTCCGAAAAAAATTATTTAGAACCGAAAAAGTTGAATCTTCATTTTTTCAGCCAATTAAAAATTTTTTGAATTTCTTATCCATTTGGTCAAGAACCAAAAGATTTTAACGAAAACAAAGCAATAAATTTGGAAATATGTCGAAAAAACTAAATCCGATTTTTCTTTTCGTTTTTCAGTTTGTTAAGCGCATGAACCTGATAACACTACCGGCCGTAACGTGATACATACTATCTGTGCTAATTATTCTCCCTTCTAAATTTTGTACTCTTTGGGCCAGTATCTTGAGGTCAACCATGCCAACAGTAATAGGTTAATAAACTGTTCATCAAAACTATATTTACAAGCTGCTGCTATCCGGGAATACCTGGATCTATTTTCATGAACATTGAAAACAATTTACCATTTGCCAAATTCAATTTTTGGTTTTATCTTCTGCTGTACACGGTGGGAAAGTAAATATGTGAAAAATTTCATATAAAAACACTAAAATGGATTTTAATCTCAACATTTATGTGTAAAAATAAGGTGTCCATCTACATATTATGGAATAAATATGACGTTTGTAGTATTAGATTTAATTATTAGATACTTATGGTGATGTTTGAATTGAACCCACTTATCAATAAGCTGAAACACAAACATGAATTTGGCTAAAATTGTGAGGTTATGTTGCAGTGCAAAACAAACGTAACGAATCATCTAACTGAAACAAATCAACCGCAATACTTGTTTTTCATCGAAAAAGTTGGTCTTCGACTAGCGGCGTACCCACATTTTACATCAGTCTGATTCATTTTTGGTATTGGAAAATTGCAAAAAAAAACGTTTGGTCTGAATTAAATTTTCTTTTGAAATGTCGTATCTCATATATGGTGCATTTATCATTTTTTACGAATATTTTTGGGGATTGTGGCGCCTCTAATGCCAAATATGAGAATTAAGTCTGGGAAAATCACTAATTCGTGATCGAAACGTCACCACTGCGATATTGTCTTCTCACGGTACTTCGGAAATAGTGCTATCCAAGGTTTTTAATGATTTAATGAAATCAACAATTTTTAGTTGCGACCTTCATATTTCATGCCCTTCATATTTCATCTTGCCATTATTTAATGTCCTTGGGAATAAGTTTTGACAGGCTATTTTAAGTCTGCCATTAGATTTTTAAATGCTATAGGAAATTACTATTAGGAAAAAGGATCCGTTCGTCTTAGAGGCCGCACGACACAATACTTTAAAATATGTAACGAAATCCGCAGATTTCGTTTGGCGCGTTAGACCCTAAATCTCTCAGATTTCGTTTGGTGCGTTAGTCCGCCATGCACACCCTACTTTGATTTAAAAAATAATTAAACATAAACTTTCCCCTCGAGAAGCGGTTTTATACCAGTGTGGGCAAATCCAGTTGAGGGCAATTTTTGCAATTTAAATTTTTTTTTTTGAGATAACTTCCGGTATTCGTTATAGATATATTCACAGGTGGTTACAGGTGTTGATTTTACTAAAGGTTATCATCATTAATGATGATCAACCTTTAGGTTTAACAGCACCGGAACCACATAACTCTGTGATGTTGACTCAATTAAACAAGTTCTAATCGAGTCTAATTCAACGATTTCATACCGAGATTTAAGAGTTTATGACATAGTAGAACTACAGCCTTATTAAGTAGACACTTTTCTAAGATGCACACATTCATTGCACTAATTCAAGAACTATAGTTTCATAAATTTTTCTTGGACCTGGGAATGAAACCGAGAACATGCTTAATCATTCCAAATACCTTTTGGCACCTTGCAATAGAGCCACACGACAGTTGCCCTAGTAGAACCCAATAATCTCAGGATAGTGATCTAGTCAGCGTATTTTACTTTTGATTTTCTAGAACTTCCTCGTGTCGATGTTAATTTTCACCAGCAGCTTGGTGATTCAGCTACCTAAGAGCATCCGTGACAGTAATTTGCCGGTTTTTATTCGCGGTTATGAATCTACCTAACTAAATCGGGGCGGCAAGAACTGATTTTCGATTTGCTTCATTGCAACTTTGTGATCGGTAAGTAGGAAGTCACGTCAGATCATAAATTAATATAATTTGCGTTTGACCTTAACATTATTTTACCAAAAAAATATATTTATTTATTTATTAAACTTGGCTATACTAGCAAAGGTTCCGCATTCAATGCTTAATGATTGGCCCACGGCAAACCCGAGATTCTATCATAATTCACTTATACATATTGCAGCCACAGCAAGCTTAATGGGTTTGAACCAAGCCAAGGATGATATATATATATATATATATATATATATATATATATATATATATATATATATATATATATATATATATATATATATATATATATATATATATATACCTTCATTAATATATCTAGAAACAAATACTAGGGATTAGAAAAACTAACTGGAAGCTGTACAGGCGTTGCTTCAAGATAAATCTACCGCATGGCAGATCTTACTTCTGCCATGTTTGTGTACCACCAAACCTGACAACCTAGCGTGTTATATCGGGGAAGCAAAGTCTGAGTCTCCTGAGGATTATCTCAAGAAACTAATAGGAGCAAAAATGCTAAATGGTGGAATATAAATCTTGCCAAGCTACGGAAACGAGCTAGTTGGTTATTTACGACGCTAAAACAGTAACAATTTGAATGATTGGGCTAACTATTTGGAGTAGCGGACAGCTAAGCAGAAACTCTCCCCACGGATACAGAGATGTCAACGTCCATGGAGTCTTTAAAAGGGCTCTCAGAGAACTTTTCATAAGGGGAGGAATCTGATGATACTGTGGTGGAGAAGAGGCTTTAGAGACGAAATTGACATTTCTGCAAGTCAACCTTCACCACCCTAAGTTTGCATTAGCTGCTCTCAGAACCATGGGTCACTGAATACTTGGACTCAAGACTCTCTATTATAGATGGATTCACGCGAAAAAAGAAGGTAGGTTCGGCCGTGAATTCTCATTAAAAATATTATTAGTTGTTTTCTGCTATCAAATTTCAGTAATGGAGATGTAGCAACAGTCAGCATTGAGATCGATAAACGGGAGCTCGGGCTAATATCAGCTTACCTAGCTCACGATGAAGTAGAATATTCCACCAGTCATTTTAGTAAGCTAATTTTGGAGGCTCAAAAGCGTAAGGCTGGAGTCATCCTAGGGAGTGAAGTAGCATTTTTATCACACGATCCGGGGAAGTACGCACACAAATGAACGAGATGAGTTACTCCTTGATTAAATTGTAAGTACTAACCTTCAAATATGTAACATAGGCATTAAACCGATTTTTATAGAAATAGACAGCAGGTACTGGATATTACACTTGTCTCAAACTTCCTGACGATTAGTCTATTAAACTGGAAAGTGTCGGAGGGCCACTCCTTTTCAGATCATTATTATCTTTAATATGAATTGGACTTGGGCTTCGCCAAAAACTCCAATCTACAAAAATAGGAGGAAAACCAACTGGGATACCTTTAAAACAATTCTGGGTAATTCACTTCCAGTTCCGGGGCCAAAACCTCCAAAAACTGAGCAATAGCTCGATGGCTTAGTGGACGAGCCGTCCGGCGCTTTTAATGAAGCGATAGGGGTTCTAGTCCTATTAGCAGGCCTAGAAGTAAATCTTGGCCACTCTGGTGGTTCAAGGAGATTCTATAAATACGTCAAAAATGTAAAAGACTCTTCCAGACTCTTCAAAACAGCAAGGAAAACAAGAGCCGCTGTAGACTGGGACTCCTATAAGGAAGTCCTCAAAATTTACAAGTATCAATTGAGAAGTGCCAAGAACAGATCTTAGAGACTATACTGTGACAAAATTCTGGAGTCTTCTTGGAGATATCTAGGCTACGGAAAGTAGTATCAACTGGTCCTTCCATCCCAAGTTATCTTCAATGGCCGGATGGTATATGGACCACTAATAGTGCGGAATCGCTGGAACTTCTGATGGAAACACATTTTCCTGGTTGCTCCGAATCTGTACATACCACATCAGTAGGTAATAAGGCAAGTAGCATTCTAGGAAAACTTATTAGCAGAAAAAAGATCCCGGCGATAAATAGATTTAAACCATATAAGTCGCCTGGACTCGATGGTATTATCCCTGCGGATATTCAACAAACTACGGATCTAACCATTTCTTGGTTAGAGATAATTTTCAAAGACTGCCTATGAATATGTCACATTCCAAGTAAGTTGTATTTATAGCTCCTACTAGAGGCACGATTGTGCCGGAAAAGCTGTCTAAATCTCAACATGCCTATTGCTAGGGGAGATTTGTAGAGACTGCTCTTCATTCTCTTATATATTTCATTGAGAAATCTTTCGAGTAAGAGACTTCGCAATGGTAAACCTTTTGAATATTCAGGGTGCCTTAAACAACGCTTCCAGGGTCCATATCTCGAGCACTTTCAAATCTGGTAGTGGATGAAGCACTTAAGGACTGTATAGATCAAATGCTAAGAGGCAGGATCATAAATGGCAGATTGGGGGAATCCTACGCCAGAAGATTTGCAAGCAAAGGTACGCCGCAGACTAGCGTACTATCTCCCCTAATTTGGAATTTGGTCATAAATGACCTGTTGCTAAGACTGAAGGACAGTGGGTTCAAGATGGTTGCCTATGCGGATGATGTTGCTATTAGTGTCCGTGGCAAATATTATGACATCCTTAGTGAGTTTATGCAAAATTCCCTGGCCATTCTATCATTATGGGCATATGGCTGTGGGTTGAATGTGAACCTACACAGAACCGAATTGGTTCTTTTCTCTAGGAAAAAAAAACGTATAAACTTCCACATATCGATCCTCCTCATATCGATACCCGAGATTTCTGAGTCTCGTTTTGGGTAGCAAATTAAAATTGGAAACCTAATATCTTACAAAGGGTAAGGAAAGCTACTGTAGCACTATACTATTGCAAAAATGCAATTGGGAAAGTATGAGGGCTAGAGCCCCGCATCGTACATTGGCTTTAAACTGCAGTAGTCAGGCCTGCTCAGGACCAAACTGTCAACCAAAACCAGTTGAAAAAATTCAGCGAACAATCTATCTGTGGATCAGTGGTGCACTAAGGAGCACATCCACTCAGGCACTGGAGACTGCTATTTTTGACACAAAATTCTGGACTAGGATCCCATCCAGAGAGGGCTGCATGATGGATGCAGTTTTTGAACCAGGAGTTATAAACTTAGGAACTTTAGGAACTAATGTTAAACATCTCCTTCTGTCTACCCGACTACTACAGATATACTATTTTTTTCAAGCTGAAGTAATGCGATAAAGGAAGTCGTGGACCGGTTGAGCTATAATGTAATAACGACTTGTGACATTCGCATATATACGGACATTCAGGCTGCCATTAAAGCGATTCAATCACACCTCCTCACATCGAAAGTAGTCCAGAACTGTCTCTCATCTCGTCCGTATCATATGGGTGCCAGGACATTTCATTAGTACAGGGAATATTAAAACCGATGAACTGGCTCGACGTGGTACAACGGAGCACATCTCAAAAAGCAGAAAGGGTATTGAAATGCCTCTCGCGCCATGCAAACTGCTGCTTCAGGAAGAAGCTAGTATGTTAACGAACGACAGATGGTCAAGTAGCACTTTATACATAATAACTTGGCAGGTACGGCCAAAGTTGGACTTGGCGGGGTCTAAACAGCTGTTGGAGTGATTACGGGGCACTGTCTCATTCATAGGCAGGCATGCGAGTAGACTTGGTTTCTTCTCACATGACTACTGACGTAGTTGTGAGGAGGAAGAGACAGTACTTCCTCTTGCACCTGCCCTCGTCTGGCACTAAACAGACTAAAGTTTCTAGGGCCCCCCCCCAATCTTCAATGACCTTACGGACCTTAGCAGAATGGACGTTAGGAGTTATAACGTTTCGTTATAGGAGTCCAAAATGGTTTCAATTAATTGGAGGATAAATAATTAAATCGTGGGATGGGCACAGACCTTTCTGTGTCTATGCCTGGTCCTAGTGGACTGCCACCTAAACCTAAACCTAAATCTATGCCGCTAAGGACCACGCACTCGGCCATTTTAGTGACACTGAATTTGTATTCGATAAAACTAAAATAAGTTCTATTTGTGGTGCCTCAACTTTCTTTCACATGGCATGCCTAAAATGTTAGCTCGCTTCTATGATTCATGTTAACGCAACAACCAGTCCATCGATGGTGATACTGATAGTTTTCTGGACTATCAAAACTATGCCTTCACCTTAGGTCATTAATTGATCGTAGCTACTATGCTATTACTACTACGTACTGTGATACGTAAGGCACTATGCTGTACCTTACGATATTGCTGAAGAAGCTCTGAAGCTCTCAAGAATAGTAGAATACTGTGTTGTTTACGAATAAAAAAAATGACATTTGATGCTAAAAACCTGTAAATGTTTACGGCAATGTAAGGTATCACGGGTATTATTGGTCATCAGAAGTTTAACAAATAAATTTCATATATAATATTTCTAAAGAATTTAAACGTTTACTGAAATTATCAGCAGCAGTTCGAAGCATTTCTAGAGGCATATCCTCCCAGACCATTGCAGCACGCAACGACTCCAAATTTTAGGATATTTATTTTTATTTCTCCAAGTAAGTATGTCGAAACAAAATAGTTGGAAGGATTTAAATCCGGAGAATACAGTGGCCATTGTATAACATCAATAATTGATGAGTTTGAGCGGTAGCTTTTCTGTAGCGGTAAACAATTTAGGTTTTTGGCTTCTGGCAACAATTCGAACTTCTCCGGAAGTTGTTTTTGACTAAATACGGTAATTTTTACGACTGATCATTTGTAAACAGCTTCTCATTGGTAAAAATAACTTTTTTGGATTTTTTTGCCCCCAAACCGCTTCTGGAAAGACCAAACTGCTGTCGAAAACAAAAAATTTGAAAATTGATGGAGACGGCTCCGTATTTTAGTGTCACCTGGTAGTTCTGATATATTCTTCATGCCGTCCGATTCAATAAAAAATACACCTTCAATTATTTCGATTTCACTGTCAGGTAGTGCAGAAAGGGGGATTGGTGTGGCGATTTTGCAATTATGCTACTATAATTGGAATTATGCTTTTATTAAAAGTTGGTGCTAATAAAATTTTTCCATTGTCCGGGCTGAGACTTTCTATAACAGACTTAAAACTTTTAGTGGACTAATTAAAGTTGTTAATAGCCGTTTTGTAAGTGCCCTAAACGCCAGGCACTTACATAAAAATTTATGGCGTTCCCTCATTATATTCAGAGCAACAATTACAAAACGTCTATTGACAATTTTAATTAGTCCACTAAAAGTTTTAAGTCTATTATAGAAAGTCTCAGCCCTGATAGTATGATAAAGCAGCTGTTGTTTAGTGAAATAATCCGCGCAACTCTGTTAACCTTTCCTCTTATCTAGTATGGTTCATAAATAAATCAGAAAGATTTTCTCATTATTAAGTGAACGTTATCTTTTTTCGAACATTACTCATTATCTGTTATTATTTATTTATTCTCAGTAACATTCTATTTTTATTTTATTTCATGAATTTTATATTTTAGCCTGTAAACTCAATATACTTTTTTCCTATACCTTTTCTGCTGCTTTGTCCCATCGCCTCCAGTTTACAGTAAAACCGGCTGTCACTTATGACAACTTTTAGTTTCTATGGGCTGGTTTTTAATCAATCAATCAAAGGTGAATGTGTTTTTAACAAGCAATCTGAACAGCATTTACATCTCGAATATTTAGTTTGGATTTTTCGAAATATACTTTAAAGAGGATTAAACCTAAATTGTCCCACCCAAGTATAAGCCTGGGAGAACTTTTTTTCAAGGCACAATAAGTCAAGCTTTGCAGACTTATTGTGCTTTGAAACAATAGTTCTCTCACGATATAATTCCAATAGAGGCCGCATACTCGTAGAGAGAAAATGCCTCTTTGGTTTTGTTTTCTATAGATCGTGATAACATTAATATTTTTAACAAAACAAAATCGTCGTTGCATAAAAAAAATTACATAAAAAACTAAATAATCATTTAACTTGAAAAGTTTTTTCCGGCGTATTTAACACAATCTGTTGAAACACAGTTTTCTATTTACAAATTTTTCAAGTAAAGCTAGAATTCTCTAGATTTAGTTTTTTTTTTGTTTTGGTATTTGTGGTTTTTCATTTCATTGACTTTTTTTGTGTTGTGTGCTCCTTCTGTGTTAACTTCAATTACATTTAAATTTTAAGTTTCCATTCTATAAAATGAAAATTCTGTATTCCTTGAAGGAATAGAAAATTTTGTGTCTAAAACGACAAAAAAAAAATTTTTGGTTTCCTCAAGGGATCTGAATAACCAAATTGTATATACGTATATGTACTAGAGATGGCTTTTTATCAGATTCAATATGATAGTTTTCCAATTTTCTTTTGTTTTTATTGTTGACATCTTACCAACCGGCGATGGCATTATTGGATTTGTACGTATAAATGGGGTTAAATAAAAGTAAAGTAGATAACTTATAATTTCGATTAACAACGGTCATGGTTAAATTTCTATGTAGTTTAGAAATATTGTGGCCAACATAACCCGCACAAACGTAATCCAATTTCCAAGATCAACGAAATATAAAAAACACAGATTATACCGTAAAATATTGTCTGCATAAAAGTTGGTCGTGTAAGCGACATTTTTGTTTAGTCTTTTCCTAAATTAACTGATTTGTGAATAGTTTTCGTAAAATAACAAAATTACAATTTGCCATATTGTACAAATTGTTAAAGTTCATTAATTAAAATGATAAATTAATGATATATTTTTCACAGCCCACAAAAGCACAAAAAGACCAAAACGTAGAAAATAGAGGAGACAAAATAAATGACAACAACAATAATAAAATATTTCTCATCATTTAATGTTTAAATAACATAATAATAACAATAATAATGATTGTTGTTATCCTTAAGGGGTTAAAAATAACATTTAAAGAACATTTATTTATGAGCTTTTATCATCTTCTCCTATGTCGTTGTCGTAGTCGTCGTCATATCGTATGGTCATAAGAAAATTGTGAGTTTTGTTCTTTTTATTTTTTGTGTACTTTTGCCTGAATGGTTGGATAAGATGTGACACACAATAATAACAGTAAAATACATAAAAAATGATATTGCTGAAGGGATTTAAGATGCTGTATTTTATATACATACATATGGTATGTACATGTGTACTATACTATAAATATACTGTGTGGGGTTAATTTTGTTGGATAAACAAATTTTTATGTTTCAATTTAGTCGAATAACGTTTCATTTTGTGGTTGCCTAATTCATTTCGTTAAAATTAAAATTGAACAAAATTGGCCTTATGATTTTGGTTAATTAATATTTAGGCAAATTATTTTTATCTAATAATGCATTGATAATTGTGCTTAAGGGGAAACAATTTTGAATTAATTTTTCAAATCTTTTTGGTGATTCAGGTTTAGTTGTTTATTTCTCTTATTGGTCTGATTGCTTTTAGCAGGTATTTTTCGCTGATATTCATATTTAAACAAAATTAACGAGCTGAATTAAAGACCAATCCCCTTCGAAAATCAACTCATAATCATTTTAAATATTGGTAAATGTTTTTTTTTTTAATGTAATTCACAGCTAATAGCGAATTAACGATACTCAAACCAGAACATCAAATCAATGCGTCGATTGGTGTCGTCTTTCTCCCCCAACTTACTCGTAGCAGGTTGGTGATGACAGAGTAGATATTTTTTACGTTTATTGATCGATGGCAATGAGCAATATGGACAGAACAAGCAACGGCGCCGGGCTCCACCCTTTTAGGGGCTCCAAAATCGAAGTCGTGGTGAAAAACGAAAAATTAATTTCATTCGTTTTTATGTGGTCAAATGAAGCGAAGAGTACTAATGTGATCAAAAAGTAGTAAGGCTTTTCCATTTAAACAGCGCGGGCTTATCCAAACACCCTAACAGACATTTGTGCCAAATTTCGTGTCAATATCTTTAGTTGATAATGAGATACAGTGCTAACCAAAATTATTTGTACCTGCTAAATTTTTGATGCAACGTAACGGAAACAACTTTAAAAATTATATAAATAATAAACTTTTTGAAAACATTAATTTTACTTCAAAAAATTTAATTACCCCCTGCTTTCCATTTCTATCAAATTTTTTTTTAAATTTTAGTTCTAGGAGAAGTTACAGTTAATTTTGTTTTTGTCAAAATTATTTGTACCCACAAATTTGTTCTCAATATTATTTGTACAATATGGAAAAAATCAAAATAAAATAGTAAATCAAATAAATTTAAGATTATTTTTTACTAAATAAATAATGATATAAGTAGTCACTCATGTTTTGTATGCAGATAGTCAATTTTTGTTTAGCCTCTATAACATCTAGCAAGTTGTTCATAAATTTGTTGTTAACATCACCTAGAATCTCATCCCACTCGGTTTTCTTGGCACCCTGCTACAAATTTTTGTTCTTGTTAGATCGTGAATACCTTCCACTTTTGATGAAGTAACATTCCTGGTTGATGATAAATTAGTTGGTCCTCAATTTGCTCTTCAGCACAATAATGCTCCCATTCATAAGAAGAGTCATTACCACAAAATTATACAAAAGTCTTGAATTTGTCTCGGCCAGAGCAGGGTTTCGATTCAACCTTGCGGAGGCCTAAGTTAAAGTGGAAGGTATTCATGATCTAACAAGACCAAACATTTGTGGCAGGGTGCTAAGAAAACCGAGTGGGATCAGATTCTAGGTGATGTTAACAACAAATTTTTGAACCACTTGCGAAATGTTTTAGAGAATAAACCAAAACTGACCATATGCACACAAAACATGAGTGACTGGTATCATTATTTAATTAGCAAAAAATAATCTTAAATTTAATTGATTTACTATTTTATTTTAATTTTTTCCTTATTGCACAAATAATATTGAGAGCAAATTTGTAGGTACAAATAATTTTGGCAAAAACTAAATTAACTGTAATTTCTCCTAGAACTAAAATTTAAAAAATTTTTGATAGAAATGTAAAGCAGGGTAATTAAATTTATTGAATTAAAATTAATGTTTTCAAAAAGTTTATTATTTATATAATTTTTACAGTTGTTTCCGTTACGTTGCATCAAAAATTTAGCAGGTACAAATAATTTTGGTTAGGACTGTATGCTTGTTTATTTTCAACAAAAAAAGTGCATTTCTCGATTTTTAAAATAGCAGAATAAATCTTCACCTAAAAGTAAAAATAATTTTTTCAAAGGCAATTGAACCTTACCCAGAGGAATTATTCCTCTATAAGTAATTATATTGTAAATCTAAAATTAAATTACACAAATTAGTGCTTCCCGTATATTGTTAATTAAAATTATACTTACATACGCTAATGAAGTATTTACTAATTCTTACTAAATATGTATAAATAAATGTATTAGCTACTAAAATGCATACATTCAGGGGTAATTCATCAATAAAATGATTATTAAAATTAATCTTGCAAATTACATTTTGATAATTTAGAAAAACAACTGCACCAATTCCATGCTTAACGAATTTATTCGTTGCATAAAAATACTTTAAAATCAAAATTTCGTTAAGCTAATTTTTATTTTTATTTTGCGTAAAAAACGAAAACTTAAAAATTCATGAATGAAATAAAAGTAATAATTTTAATTTTGTAAGCAGTAGTAGTTTACTACTATTTCTTATAAAATTAAAATACCTAAAAACCGCTATGTTAAAAATAAACTACAAGTGATCCATATTTGCTTTCCGCAAATATGGATCACTTGTAGTTTATTTTTAACATGACCGTATTTTGTAAAAAGATATAACGTAAATCGATAGATTGGTGATTGGTGTTTTCGACATGCATTTAATTAATTTACATAAACAATTCAATTCAATTTAATTGTATAATTGGTTTCTTACAAAACTGTATTGATGATATTGAAATGTATTGATTGACTACTATGACCCATATACAAAATTAAATGTCAATTAAAAAAATTTTACTGGCCCAAAATCACACGATAACTATCGGTTAAGCTATAGGTTCAGCTATATCTATAAATATTTAATTTTATATTTCGGACTTATAGTAAATTGAGGTTTTTAGTTTTTAATACTAAGGGTAGCAAAGTCCAATTGAACTTCCTAATTTTTGGCATAGATATAGCTGAACCTACAGCTTAACCGACAGTTATCGTGTGATTTTAGTCCAGTAAAATTTTTTTAATTAAACATTTAATTTTGTATTTCGGCTTTAGCAGTAAATTGAGATTTTTTGTTTTTAATACTAAGGGTAGACAAAGTCCAATAGAACTTCCTAATTTTTTGCAAATGTGTTATTGAGCCAGTAAAAAAATTTTAAATTAACAATTAATTTTATATTTTGGTCTTACTAGTACACAATAACTTTGAATGGAACGTGACCAACTTAATTCCCCTAAATGTCATTATTTGAGTAGCATTATTTTTGAGTTTAGTATTGATTTAGTAAAATATTCATCCCGTTGTGTGCCCAAGTGAAGAATTTACTAAAATCATACTAAAACAATTTTAGTAAAATATAGTATAAACTTCATAGGCATACTTACATATCAAATGTAATTATCGTTTGTTGACATTTTTCGTGGATGAATACAAATATTTATTTTTTCTGATCTGCGCACGACGCGGCATACCACGAATCATGATGAAACTAACTAAGCGTCCAGTCGTTCGTGCTCGAATAAAAATGATGACAAAAATTGTACATTTTGTAACGTTTTTACCTCAATAAAACAGGTTGTTCTTTTTTATTCAAACCACATTATGCATGCCGTGTATGAAGTAAACCGCACCACGTTTCTGTATCCCCATCATCACCTCACAGAGCGAGTATTTTGATTGGTATAAGCAGAGCCTTCTAGAGTATAGGAGAAATATACATCATAACGTATTTTTTAAAAGCTTTTTTAGTAGTGTAACTTTTCACTGATTTCCATAGGATTCCATAGTAAAGATGGTGTTTTTTAACTTCCAGTTTTTCAATGAAAAAAGCAAAAATATTATAAAATGTTTATATAAAAGTTTTCTACATATCTTTAAGAACAATATATAAAAATGGCACGGAAATCGTTGATATGCTATTCATTTCACTTCTAATTGTTTGCCATTGTTCTGGGGCGGAATTCGGCAACGTGTCATCCCACCCTAATTTTGCAACCACAACGCTTGGAAGAAACATTTTATTTTAATAATAAAGGGCGACACTAGGCCTAGTGGATCAAAAATCTGGCTAGCTTCCGACAAGATACTTCTTTTTGTAGAAGGTATAGTATCTTTTAGCTTGACTTGGTGGGTAAAATTATCCGTAGCTGGTTGTCACTGTAGACCCAATACTTTTATTGCTTCTGGATCTTCGGAAAGCTTCTTTGGAATGGTGGAACTCGATTCAATAACAATTATATTTTTGAGAAACGCGGATGAATTACTCGACCATTTTCGGAGTCTAAACCCAGATTGGTTTATAATGGTACAAATTTGTTCTGCTAAATTAGCTGCTTCATCTACTGAATGTGCACCGGTTAATAGATCATCGACAAACAAATCCCTTAACAACGTTTGCGATACTTCCGGAAATTGCTGTAACTTAGCTTCGGCTATGTGTTTAATGACTCTTGTCGCTAAATATGGTGATGAAGCCGTACCATATGTTAAGGTTTGTAATTCGTAATGTTTAATAATGGAATCAGGTGAATTACGCCAAACTATTGGCTGATTTCGTAGATCATCAGGATGTATCCATATCTGCCGAAACATTTTCTCTGCATCGGCGGTAAATGCTATTTTGTTTGAACGAAAACGAAATTAAATAGCACCCAATAAATTTTGTAAAGTAGTCCCAGTCAGTAGATTATCATTCAACGAATATCCGGAGGTGGTTTTGGCAGACGCGTCAAATAGTACGCGCAATTTTGTCGTCGCTGATGATTCCCTCCACACCCCATGATGCGGAAGATATAAATAATCGGATGTAATTTTTGGCGGGTCAACTTCTTTCATATGTCCTAGTCTTATGTACTCATCCATAAATTCTATATACCGCTGATGAAAATCTGTATCATTCTTAAACTTCCTCTCCATTGTGTGCAAGCGTTTGATAGCGATACCTATTGATTCATTCAATGGCTTTCTTTCAGATTTAAACGGTAATTTCACCATATAGTGATTATCTTGTAACTAAGTGGTAGTGGTGTTAAAGAGGTCCTCACAAATCTGGTGTTCCGGTAATAACGTTGTGATACTGAATACTTCCTCAGATTCCCAAAACCCAGAAATTTTTTAAGACTATTATCTAGGCTGCTATTGTCGATAATAACGACATTGCAGTGACTGGATTCTTGCCTAGGTTGGTTATTTCTCGTCAATATCCATCTAAGATGTGTGTTATGGGCATAAATTGTATTGTTCGAATCCTTTAATTGCTCTGGTTTAAGGATCTCGAAAAATTTGTCAGCTCCAATGAGTAGATCAATTTTGGAAGCTGATTTCGGACTTGCATCGGCTAGTGTCAAGGTTGAAAAACATTTGCAATGTGACCAATCAGTTTCTTGTATTGGCCTGACGGTAGTTATGAATGGTACCACATGAGCGGAAACTTCGGATATATAATCGGATGGTATATGTGGTGATATGACTAGGTTCACTATTCCCCTAGTGGTAACCATTTTTTGGTTTGAAAGCCCCTGGATACAAATTCGTCCATTTTTACGTTCTAATCCTAATCTTTGGACAAACGCTTCCATGATTAAATAAGTTTGGGAACCTGAGTCAAGTAACACCCGACATAACTGATGCTGACCATTTCTATCTCTTACCTTCACGGTTGCGGTTGGTAAAACTGCTGAACTCAACAAATGACTGGAATGCATACACGACGATTGTGCCATCTGAGAATTCTCTGTTGCAGTTGAATCAATTTGATGGTTGTTGTGTTGTAATGATTGATTACTGCCTGACTCCTTTCCGGTGGATTGATTAGAATTTGTGGCTAAATGCAACAATGTATTGTGAGTTCATTTGCAGAAGTGGCATCTCCTCTTTGACTTGCAGTTGTAAACAGTGTGAGCTTGATTGACGCAGTTGAAACAACGGTTTTCGGCCTTTATCCAATCTCTTCGTTTCTCAACAGGCCAATTCTTAAATTTCGAACATTTGAATATTGGATGGTACTCATTTTTTACAAACAGTATACGATACGACGGAATTGGTAAACGTTTTTGGTGGTTTTACTTGTATAACTGTTCTCTTGGGATAGCTTTTCACGGCATCCAAGGCGTCGTCTCTTCTCATCAAAAAATCGATTAAGGATTGGCAGGTTGGAAATTTCACATCGGATGTCTCATTGGCCCATTTATCTCTGGTGTGCTCGTCTAATTTTTGAATTATTAAATAATTTAACCAGAGGGTCTCGTGTTTCAGCTTCAGGTCCAATGGCATTTAATCCCCTGATTACTTCAACTGCAGTATCCATTATATTGCGAAGATGTTGTGAGGTAAGATTATTAATTGCTGGCAAATCTACTAAATTTTTTATAAACGGTTGTACAGTATACCGTTTTCTGTCGTAGCGAGTTTTTAATTTATTCAACGCGTCAATATAATTTGCATCAGAAATTGGCAGATGTTTTAGGAGATTGGCAGCTACGTTTCTCAAAAATCCCTTCAAATACTGAAATTTTTGTGCATGATTCAGATTCGGGTTTTCGTGGATGGTGGACGAGAATAAATCATAAAATGATTGCCAGCCATTCCTTGTAACTACCGTAAAATGGTGCAAAATTTATTTTTGGTAGTTTAACTTCCAGATTAGCACTACGGTTCTGATCGATTTGTGTATCATTTAGCTCTACGGATACATTCCCAGCAGCTAAATTAGCCTTTCGAATCAATTTGTTCAATTCTGCAACTGTGGTATAATATTTGTCTTCGAATTCATCTGGCTGGCTTTCGTGATCTGGATTCGGTGATACTTTGTTCAATTTTTTGAAAGTCGGATAATAATGTGTCTAAACGACGTAATCGAACCTTCAGCTCTTCTAGTTCAAGCTTCAATGTGACGATGATTTTTAGCATAATTGAGAATCTTTGTTAGAGATCCCTTTATAGTGGAACGTCGTTTTGTCAACACGTCTATTCGAGGCATTATTCAAACAATGAATACTTGTGGCTTAAATTCGAATTAAATGGATGGATACTGCACTTGGAGGCTCTCGTTTGCGTGATTTCAATACTATCACGTGGAAAGTGAAAAAAAAATCCATTTATTTTCCAGATTTTCTCTCGAAACACGGTGCAATGGATTCTGGTAACTTGGTGGTTGACTCACAACAGTATAATATTACGTGGAAGGCGTAAAACAATTAAATTTTGGAATTCACTCACAACCCGGAAAATGTTTACTTGTAGTTTAATGGATCACTCACAATATTTGCATACACGGTAGCTATAACAGAAAGCAGCTTACTGTTTTGTTCACTGCTGATGGTATGATATTCTTTGTTCCATTATGTGCTATCGCCTCATTAATAACTTATAAATACCGTAAATACGTTTCAATTTCCTATCCGGCTCGAAGGACCATGTTTCGATCGAGCACAACTTTGAGTGGACTGTTTCACTGATTTATTAAAGAAAACGAATCTGGGATGATTTATTACAATTGATTTGCAATAAAAATTATATATTTTATAAATTATTTTTGGTTACAAATTTTTGCTTGTTGATGCTGTGAGTCTTCAATTAATAATGCAAGTCATTATTGACGGCAACAAAAAATGTACAAAATGATTTCTTAGTATAAGTGTTTTACAATGGCAATCTGTTTCATCTTGCATTACTAATATTAATTGGTATAATTTAGTATAACGATCAGTTTTTACTCTATCTAGTACATCTAATTCTAATGATTACAATTGACAGATGTCAAAATTATTATGTCAATAATAACAAACATTTGATTCTTTCTCGAAACTTTATTGTGTGAGATTCTATTTTTAGTGAAGTGTTTTATAAATTTTACAATTTTCTATTGTTTTTAATTAATTTGTATTTTATTTAAATATATCTTATAGTTTATTTTGATTTGTTTATTTTTATCAGTCGGGTAATTCTTTTCATAGTCTTTTTCTATCCACAAAATAATAAATCCACGTAAGACAAGCAAGGAGGGACAAAGTACGCAGTACTTTGTACTTCCACCATTTAATTCTACTGATTTCTCTGATTGTGAAAATGAAATAAATACTAAAAAATCAAAAATCGTTTTAAATAATTAAATAATAGTAAATGGTGAATTTGATAATAGTCCCAATATGGTAAATAAAAGGAGACTTAATAATAATAATAATAAAATTAAAGTCGCAGATTCGAAAAATAAAGTAATAGCTCCAACATCATCTTCAACTTTATCTGTTGATTCATCGAATAACTCAAATATGCCGCCAGTTACTGCAGAAAAAATTAATTTATATAACCGATTAGATAATGGCCCATTTACTGTATTTGTCAGTAAAGAGAATTTAAATATTGTTTTTTTAGCTAAAGCACTTAAAATAAACAATTTCAAAAATGTCAAAAATATCTCTAATGTTAGCAAAAATGTTGATACGGTTATCTTTAATAATTTTGAAGACGCAAATAATTGTGTCAAATCAGATATCTTTAAAAAATTTGATAATTATACGACATATATTCCTAAAAATTTCACATCCTCTATCGGCATAATCAGGAACATTCCTATCGGGCTTTCTAATGAAGAAATTCTGGAAAATATTAGATCTAAATACCCTATCTCAAAAATAGAAAGAATGACTAAATGGAATAATATCACAAAAACAGCTGAGGATCTTGAATTGTTTAAACTTACTTTTGAGTCTGGAATTATTCCTTACAATGTCATTTTATATGACAGTGTCTTACTAAAGGCAGAGTACCTTGGATATATTTTTTTTTTTTGTGTTTTTTTTGGGTATTCCAACTTCCATTGATACGGTACGCGTGAGATAAGTTGCGTGAGTATAGATGTTAATCATCCGCATCTTATCATTTGTGATGATCGATAATAACAAGTATGTATTGTTATTTGTGTCTGTGTAATGCATTTTTTTTTTTTTTGGATTCTCCCTGTAAAAGCTTTCAATTGTATATTTATTAGTATATGGTTACTTCATTATTGTTATATTGACTATGACGTCACAATTTGGATTCTCCTCAAAACAAATAAATATAGATTTATTGAATTTTTTTTTGTTTGTGACTAGTGACTTACATTGGTAAAAGTTAAGAATTTATTGTGAAAGTATCTATGTAGTACTCTTGGCGCATACTGGGGTATCTTTATATACAGATATAATAAATAAAAAAATAACAAAAAAAAAAAAAATAAATAAACATTAGCAAAGTAAAGTCATTCGAGTTGAGGCTACCGCTTAAAGCATTTACTTATTTATTTGTGAGGACAAGCTAAACGCTTGTGAGGTAAATTTGATATTATATAATATCCAAAATACCAATCGCCTACGATAAGGAAAAAGTAATTAGATAGTTATTAATTAGAAAAAATAATAATTTATACACTGCATACAGTTTCGGTGAGTTACCATCATTTTACCGTTTTTGTCTGGTCAGTTATTTCATAAAGACGCGGGTTATATTTTTTTTGTTGTACTGTAGACAGAGAGAGAGAGATACCAGGCGAAATTGTGATAAAAAAAACAACGTACTTCGTTTTGGCTTTTAGGCAGGCCGAGCAAGGTCATTAGCGGAGCCTCCAGTTTTTTATCACGCCAGTTGTAGGCATTTTACTTAGCCACACCTAAACAACAGAATAAGAACGGCTGAATTAGGATAGAACCATTGGTTAGCGGTATATGCTGGTGTAGCAGATGGGACGTGATCTTACTTGTTGAAGGAAAAAGAAATTTTTAAAACAACAACAACTTCTGCATTTAGATACGACGGGTGTTTCTGTGTTTTTTTATTATTATTTTTTTGTGTTAGTTATTAGTTGGTGAAGTAAATTTAAAAATTAAAATTTTTTTTTCCTTGTGATTCTGCCAAAAAAATTGTGCATGCTTGAAGTGAAAAAAGAAAATTCTCATACTTTAATTTACAGCAAGCCTAACCATAGCGAGCAGAGAGTACTCTTTGGCCGAAAATGTGGATGGTGAGTTTTTGAAGAAATTTTTTTTTTGTATTACGTTATAACACATGTTAGATGATTTTTTTTTTACAAAGTGCTTCCAGCATATATAATTTTGTTTAAGGAGTTGTTAATATTTACGGTAAATTTATATCTCAGTGGCAGTGGAAGATTATTTGTTTTTTTGTCTTACATGGTCACCGACTTTTGAGTAATTGTTAATTAGTTACTATTTATAAAATGATTATTGATCTTTTTTTTTGGTTGAAATAAAGTGTAAGATCAAGATAAATTAATTTTTTTTTATGGGTGATGATTTGGGAGGATCTTATTGGTCTCGAATTGAAGTTTTTGTGTGTTTTATTTTTTTTCAACACGAATGGTTTGTTCGATTCGTGTGTTTCCGACGACAGTAAATCCGCCACATTCCACTGCAGCTATCCCAAAAGTGAAACGTGTTGGTCGCCGGGATGGATCCGTAACATCTAATCCTAACCTAATCAATATTATTACAAATTATTTCAACAGCATCTGGCAAAATCAAAGGTACCCTACAAAATGGAAAACGTCATTGACAGCATTGTGTTTGACTCTTAAATTTTGGGCAGTATTAAAAAATTTTGAGAAAACAATTCGTTTTTGCTTTATTATTCATACAGCGTTTATCATTCATTCTCATTATTAATTACCCTAACAGGTGTGCGCACACCCAAATATTAGTTGCATGTCTGATACACCGTCGGAATCAGAGAGTATGCTGCTTAAAGCGGATGGTGAAGGTTCCATTACTGAACCCGGCCACAAAATTAGAACTAAACGTTAGGGCACGCATAATCCCCAGCGTCTGCAAAGGAAGTCTTCATGTCTGATGCTTTAATCTATTCCTGAGACACCTAATAGCTCCTCTACTACATTCAAGCCACTTATGCCCAAGTGGTCGCAGATGCCACGGTCACAAAAATTTTGAATACAGGAATAATCGCCTTTTTGACAAAGGGGAGAGATGATAGAAACATTTGTTGAAGCCACTGAAGCTGACAAACCATAAAAAATAAAGAAAAAAAAAAAATTAGAAGAAATTATATGTATACAACACATTACCAGACACTTATCTTATATTTGATGTTCCATCGAAATACCACTGTAATTTCCATAATATGCATCATAACCTAAAATCAAATTACTATATTTAAATTTTCTATTTTACTTAATTAATACATTTTGAATACTTATCTTATATTGTTATGTAATACCTTAAATTTATGTTTTAATCTGAAATCAAACAAAACTTGAATTAATTTAGATTTAAATTTAATTATGAAATTTACCTTGTTTACCTTTTGGTTGAATTTGTTTATGTTTTAATAATGACACATAAATTACCCTGAATGCATACATATTCACATTAAAAACTTTATAAATGTTAATTAATCTTAACTTACAAAACTTTTAAATGTTGTGTAGATTTTTGGCCATCTGCCAGCAACCATAAAAATTAACAATAATGTTACTATAATAAGAATATTTTGTAAAATTAAATAAAAATAAAAATCTCTGTCTTCTAAAATCAACCATCAAAGCGTTCACAAATAAAAAATTAAAAATAAATTATTTCGAGCGATAGTACACGATAGTTGTACTTAAAACCAAGGGTTTTTGTTAACGACCAACCAACCACACCTGCAAGTTTTATTGAACCTTCATTTTCTGTACCAAGTTTTGAGAAGAATTTGGAACCCGACCTATTGGTACAGAAACAACATTATTAACTACCGTCCTATTTGCCTGTTACCTATTTTTCAAAAATCTTCAATAAACCCATTTTAAAACGAATTAATGGTCATCTAATCTCCCATAATATTCTTAACTATTACAATTTTGGTTTTAGAAAAAATAAAAGTATCACTGACTATTTTGTAGAAATGTTTAATTTCATCAACTCCCTCAAACAACAACAAAAAAAAATCATTTTAGTTAACATTGACATTTCCAAAGCTTTTGATAATGTAGATAAAAATATTTTATTAAACACCTTTAAAATCTTCAATTTCCGTAATAACATTACACATTGGATTTCTCAATTTCTTACAAATAGAATTATTTCTATTCAAAATATCAATCAAGCTTCCATTCATTACACTAATAAAGGCATTCCTCAGGGTAGCTGTTTGAGTCCTACCCTTTTTAATATCTATACCACTTCTTTACACGACATCAATAACACCTATACAAAAATTTTTCAATATGCCGATGATATTTGCATTGTAATTTCTGCCGATAATCATGATAACTTACAATTAATAACAGATTCTACTTTACTCTCATTAACTGATAAATTACAATCTTTAAAACTACAAATTAACACTGATAAATCTCATTTTTTAAGACTATTCACTAATAAAAATAATTCCAAATCTCTAAATTTAAAAATTAATAATATCTACATAAAAGAAAGATTAACTTCTAAAATACTGGGTACAACTTTAACAAATAGACTTTCATTATCAAATCATTACACAAACTTAAAAGCAAATATTTCCAATTCCATTAATTTACTTAAAACTCTCACCCATTTTAATAGAGGTGTAAATCCTGAAACAATGATCAATATTTTTAAAGTAATAGTTAAATTAAAACTTGAATACACATATGTTTTTACAGATACTAAATATAAAAAAGATATTAATATCTGTCAATCTATTAAAAATGCTTGTCTGAGAGCTTGTCTAGGCTTCTTAAGAACTACTCCAATTCCGGCTATTTTATCTGAATCCCTAGAAACATCTTCAGATCTAGATTTTATTAAAAAATCACTAATTTATATTTCAAAAAATCTATATAATAATTCCAAAATCGGTAACGACATTAAAAACAATAGATTGTTACGGTTTGATGGGTGTATTTTAATGATGATATACATATATATGTACGAGGAACAGCACAGTAGACAATCCAGTTTGGGGGGACCAAGATTATTGACCTCGAACCCAATACACCAATTCCCTTCAGTAGTCAAGTTGCCCAGACTACTCCTAGAAAGGAACTGGGACCAGGAACGAGTCCGCACCCGGTCATCGCTGAACCCCTAATCCGGTCATACACTTCGTGTCGCACGTTGCCGCGGAAGACACCCTAGAAATGTATGATGGACGAACTGGACTGTCCGCCGCGTGTCCTCGCTCCTCCCGCAAACAGATATCTCCGCCGACATCACCGCGGCTTGTTGCTCTGACTAGAATCAGTATGTAGGGGTGGTGATTTGATGATGCCGCACGGAAACTTCAATTTAAGCCGCTATGTTAGGTTTTGCTGCATTTTTTTTTTTGGTTAACCACACTCAACACTCACTTACCTGAAAGTGAACTAGATGGACTAAAGCACACACACATATTTTCACTCACACCATCGCTCCCTGAAAAAAAAAAATGAATCAACAAAACATGATGGTTTATATTACGTTATAAACATGAATTGTATTATAAAAAATTATCTTTTGTGTTATGACATAAATATTTGTTGTTTATATATATTTTTTCTTTATTTATTGAAATTTAAAAACGCCGAAACGCAAAACATTGGACATAAATCCCTTTGAACGCCCTGCTTTTGATCCGTATTGACACAGCGTGGTAAGTTGAAGTGGTTTACAGGTGATCTCCGGATGAAGAGCTCTACCTCCGCAGATCCCTAAAAAGATGCAAGAGAAACAAAAAAAAAAAAACGCCCGCGCCACACTAAACTGGTGTCTACGGTCCAAAAGCCAACCCTCACCGAGACTCAGACCAATACCTGCGCGGATCTTATGTTTTTTCCTTTCCTTTGTTGAACTGCCCTCCTTTGCTGGAACTGCACTCCTTTGCTGGAACTACACTCCTTTGCTTGAACTGCACTCCTTTGCTGGAACTGCACTCCTTTGCTTAAACTGCACTCCTTTGCTGTAACTGCACTTCTTTGCTGGATGCAAGGTACGGAACAAGGTACTACCCTGTTTTTGTTTTTTTTTTGTTTTTTTTTTCCTTTTTTTTTGGACCACACTGTTTTTGTTTCGTTTTTTTTTAAACCACACTGTTTTTGTTTCGTTTTTTTTGGACCACACTGTTTTTGTTTCGTTTTTTTTAGACCACACTGTTTTTGGTTTGTTTTTTTTAAACCACACTGTTTTTGTTTTTTTGGTTTTAGGTTTAGCCGGTTAGTCTTAAAACTGGTATTATTATTCGTTTATTTTTTTGTTTTTTTTTTTTTAAATTTTTTTGTATTATTAATATTTATATAAAAAAAACAAAATGTGCCCTGAATGAATAGGCTGTGGTCAAAACTTCTTTGTGGCTTCTGTGTATGTCTTCTTGTGGTGGCAGATCCGTGATCAAAGAGAGCGAATCACATTATTCATCCGCTTTTATACTTTTTTTCATGGTACAACAACAACATGGCTAAAAAAAATGTTTTTTGGTGATCATCACGCCTCTAAAGGTGAACACCTTGAACAAACAATTGGGTATGCAACCAAAAAAAAAGAAAAAACACAAAAACCAAGCCAGTTACGGCCATCTACACAAAAGTTACATAAAACAAAATATACCACCATACAGCACCAGCTGGCGTTGGTGATTTTTTTTTGTTTTCATTGTTTCGGTCGATGTGTGGTGATTGTTGTGACAGGTAAGCTAGTTTTGTTGTTGTGGTTTTAATTAATTGTGAAAATTTTAATAATGATTTTAATAAGTTTTATTTCTTTCAGAAAGTAATGAAAAATAAAGAAAAAAAAGGAAATTGAATCGAGAGTAAAGTGAAAAATAGAAAATGAATCAGATAAGTATAAAAAAATTGAATAACAATTGCTTTGTGTAACTTTGTGTATTTCTTGTGTTTTAGGTTAGACATCCAGCTGGATGTATAAAATTATGTAAGGTCAACTTGTTATTATTTCCTGTGTGCGAATGGATACGTGATGTCACCCCAGAACGGATTAAATAATTTGGAATAAGGTATATTTCATGAGTTTACTTTAATTAGAATGTGATTTTTTTTTTTTTTTTTCATTTACAGATGCTACAGTCGAGGAAATTTTTGGACGGTGCGTGAAAAAAAAACAAAAAAAAATGGTAACAAAAAAAAAACAATAAATATGGAATGGAAAATTAAAAAAAAAGAAAATGTGGGTGTTTTATTAAATCAGGACGATGCCTTGCATCGTAACAAGATCTCTTCATAAACTTAATGACTTATATTCGAATTATACTTTTCTTTCCAAAATTAAACCTTTTCATATAAAAAAAACTTCTCCCACTAATTTTAGCATCATAACAAATATTGAAGGAATCACAAACAAAAATCTTATAAACCATTCTGAACAATATGCGTTATCTATGGCTGAAATTAATAAATATAATAATTTTGCAAAAATTTACACAGATGGCTCTATAATTAACAAAACAAGGAATTGGAATTTTTGTTGAGGATAAAAATTGGAAATTTGCCATCCAACTAAATAACCCTACTTATATTAAAAATATCGAAACCATTGCTATTAAAATTGGAATTACCATAGCTCTAATCATTAAAAACAATAATATTATCATTATTACTGACTCTCAAAGTTCTTGTATTTCATTAAAAACGGCTCTAATACACTATACAAATAGACACTATGAAAATCAAATTATTGATACTATCGGCCATAACCAAATTGAAAATTTTGTCATTCATTGGTCCCCGGGTCATTGTGGCTTAAAAGGAAATACTGATAGTTTAGCAAAAAAGGCAGTTTTTTCTCCTACTCACTTTCTTGATAATGAACCTACTCTCACAGACAAATTTAATGATATCTCCAGATCTATGAATAATAAGTGGATGGAAATCTACACATCGATGTGTAATTTATCTGGTCATTTCTATAAACAAGTTTGTCCTTCTCCAAGATCATCTTTCCTCTTTAAATACTCTAATTTTACATCCTGCCAAACCAGGTTAATTTACAGATTAATCTCTGGTCATACAGTTAACAAGAAATTTAAATTCCTTTTGTTTGGGACTTGAATCTACATCTAATTGTGAGATTTGCAACACCGTTGAAGATAACGAAAAAAAAAAAAAAAAAAAAAATATGAATTTTAAATTTATATTTAATTTCAAAACTTTTATTTTTATTTGTATCATTCATCTTCTTTCTAATATTCTTTATTTAATAACTTTCATTTAATCTAATTTAATTATTAAACTTTGTTTTATATAATTATGCTTTATTTTATTATTTTTATTATTTAATTTATAAATCTGATTTAATTATGTACACTTTATTCAACCCTCCACAACCTCCCCTGAGTGGTCTCTGGAAATTTTGGGCTGTTCTCAACTGGTCTTATGGATTGAAAGATCTGACCTGAGCAACTTTAAAAACAAACAAACAAACATTAAAATTACATAATTTTCGGTAAGTAAATTAACTAAGATAAATTGATTATGTTAATAATAATAATTAATTAATAATTCAGTTGCATTCTTTTAGATCTGTAGAACACAGGCAATCATACTAAATATGAATGGGAGTATGGAAATGACTAGATTTGTTATTAATTCGTGTTACTGGTAAAGTAGATGTATATGTATAACCATTATTTTCATTTTAGGTTCCAGTTTTTCCGGAAAATATTTCATGTGTGTATTAGTTGCCTGTATTCGTGATAAATATAATAAACGTCTATACAAAAACTATTTGTGTGGATTTTTAATTATGTGTGTTGTATATGTCTCGAACATCTTTAGTGTTTATGTGGTTTTCACTTATGAGTGTTGTATACATCTCGAACAATTTTCATTAAACCTAGTACCTAGTAAAATCACCTAGTAATTTTTTTTCGAGCCTTTCAGGTTTTATGACCAAATTCCAGGCTTTATCAAATCTCTAAATATGTTTTTTCCATTTTTTGTAAAGGTAACTGCCAAAATGGTAAATTTTTTAAAACTAAAAAAATTTTAGGCGTGCCGGACACATTTTTAAACGTGCCAAGTTAGGCACTCTTGTGATTTGCGATCACTGCTCCACAGTGTTATGTCTGGAGATGGATTTCATTAATCTGGCTTGCCAATAGCTATCGCAGGAAAAAATTCAGTTTAAGTTTCCCGTGGGAAATGTGGGAAAATTTGATAAAGTTTCCAGCCGAAAGTAAAAAATGAATGGTTTAATCTTGGTTTAGTTCAAAATAAAAAAATCATAAAATTAAAACATGACTTCCCAAAAATTTGTGATTTGACCTATTTTCCACCAACAATTATAATTAGAAAGCCTTCGTACAAAATTTAAATATCGAATTTATTTAAAAAAAATTTTTTGAGCGCCATACATCTTTATGTAGTTCGATTTATATTCATGATATCATTCATTAATTGTGGTCCATTGCTAAGTAAATACAACAGGGAGTGAATGTGAAAATACCGGCAGTAAAACCAATTTAAATCCAAAAATTCAAGTCGACTGATTAAAAATCCAACATATTAAATGAAAGCGTGCGATAAATTAAACTACAGACTACGCCGCTTTAAATCGCTTTAATTTTTTCGACAGTAAATTATAAATAAAGCTACTTTTGAAAAAACATATTTAATTTCACAAAAGTTTAAATGAACAAAACCTTTTCTTCTGCATGAATCAGTAAAAGCACTAATACAAGATTGTATTATAATTTGTTGTTTATATGGTTTCAAATGAACTCAAATTAACATTCAAAATTGTAATACAAATAGAAATGCTAATGATAACGATGTTCCTACAATAATCCAATACACAAAAGTACATATTTGAGTGGGATGTTTTTATGTATAAAACCTCTCGATGATCTATCTATCTGTGCAAACAATCAACGATATGCATCGTAGTGAGATGAAAATATGCAAGAGCATTTTTTGTTGTATTTCATTGGAAATATATTATTATAAAACTCAGAATCAATAAATCAGAATCATTTTCACTGGAAAATAAAATAAAATATTTTATTAATAAAAATGAAAATTATTTTTATAATTTTTTTTTTTTATATACATGTTTTCGTATATTTGTTGTGTGTCAATAGGATGTTTGAAATTCAATATGGATAAATTGATTAAAATATGCAAGCTGTACATATATGTGTGGTTATAAATTAATTATGCAATATATAGTGTATATCAAATTACCATCTCTTTCGTTCAATATATTTTAATGATATCATACATACCAACCTATATACATACATACATATGAAAAGCACAACACTGTCCTCGTGCCAAACGCGTCATAAATTACTTATTTTCCAAAATGTAATAAAAATTTTGTCTTGTTGGCTACAGCACGATAGTCATCATCACAGTACTGATGATTCATATCCTTGTGCGGTAACAAGGTGACAAAAATAGCACACACAAAAAAAAATCGGGTTAATAGTTTCCATTTCACAAAAAAAAAAAAAAAAAGAAAAAGAAATTTTATAGTTTCGCGACAACGACAAAAAATTATGAGGAATATGTCTACCTATGATAATGTGAGGGGTGGTAAAGTAAGGTGTTTTTTTTTATTGCAATATAAGATAAAAAATAAACTTATTTCTTCGTGTATATGTAATGTATTTATGGGGTAGAAGACTATACATTTTTTCTAACATGTCAGCAAAGTTATTATTAAAATGGGTAAAATAAAATTCACATCGTCAACGTATTGATTCTATTTAGAATAACAAAACTACAAATTATATTTTGTACAAGTAATACACAAATAAAGTTGAATGTATCCAAAATATTCTTCATCATCATAACATACATAGAAAATTTCTAATTATAAAGAAAATGTTGTTTCTTGCATCGCGGCTTTTCCAATACCTACATCTACATTTACGAGTATACTTAAACGAATATAAGAATGCATCCCAAAAATACTGCCATCCTTCTTTTGATATCGTCATTATAATCAACTATAACCACAATCAGTAACCATTTATTTAAATTATAGTGTTTCGAACATAAACTTAACCTATTCGATACGAATACGCTCGTTATAGTTTTTCACGTTATAAATAGTTGCTCTCCGGGTTCAATGTGGGTTATTATGTTTACACAAAAATGATATTGGGAAAATTACAAATCTCAACTTTTGGCAAAGTTTCAGTTTAGTATCGTTTTTTTTATTTTTGTTTGTTTTGGAGCTGGTGGGTACAGAAACATTGTATTTTTTTTTGTTTTGGCAATTATCATATTTAGGTTATTATTATGTTTGCTTGCATCCACTCTCGTATTATGGCACTATTAGAATTTTTCTTTCCTTCATTCTGCTCGCTATAGTACTAGTACTACAAAGCATAATAAAAATGGTAAAAAAATGGAATTTACAAAAAACAAGGCTAATTACATTTCCATTTATTTAATTTTTTAGTTTTATTTATTTGTGTGCATATTATTTGAATTGTATTGTATGACATGATAATAAAAGCATATTGGAATGAATCTGGAAGTCAAAATGTTTTAAAAATTATTAAAGATGATAGTTTAATGAGAATGGTGTTTAAATTGGTAACTTGTTATTTTCTGGAATATGGCCACATCGATAATCCTTTTGTTTTGTATTTATTTATTTGTAAAGAAATACAATCTTTGGATTGTAACAATCTTTGGAACTACACTTGAAAATGCATCAAACCATACTTGAGTCACTAAACAAAAATATTTTTAAGCCATGAAAATTTATTAGGTTTCCGTCAATTTCTCAATTCAACCGGAAGGTGAAATACATTCGGAGCAAGAATTAAAAACGAATTTTGAAAATTTGAAATAAACTGAACATTTCTCAAATTGTAACTAGTATTGACATTTAAAAGGAAAAATTCCAAAGAATGTAATAAAGAATATACGAAGCGAGATAAAGGAGGAGACATTAAGAATAATTCTTATAATATGTCTTTTTATTATAATAAACGGATAAATTCTAGCATAGTAAGTACCACCCCAACAAACTAATCTGTACGACAAATTCGACTTAGAGAGCAAAATAAATAGGTCTTTAAACGCCTAATGGACACACTTGTAATATATGCTATATGTACATTTTCTTAATCACTGAAGCCAGATAATTACAAATAGAATCAATGTGATTTTTCCAATGCATCGAATTATCAATGGTTATTCCGAAAAGATTGAAATTCACATCATGATAAATAATGGGACAATTTAAACGGGCATACAAGAAAAAAAATTTGGCGACAAACATTAGCATCAAAAATAATAAATTGGCAACAAATATAATATTTTTGAACAAAACAAAGCGACAAAGAGTAGCATCAAAAATTAGAAATAAGCAGCAAATATAATATGTGGTTAAATTATTAATGTTATACAAAAAAATATATTTCAGCATCAAACAAAAAAATTTTCCGACAATAAAAAAACACAAAATTTAATTTTCTGTATTTTTTTATTCTAATGGCTTTAAGGCTCTTTCCGAGAGTTATACTTAATCATACTTATTGACTTATTTGCCGCCAACTTAAATAAGTATGTAAAATTTTTTATGAAACTTAATTAATGCTTATTTTAAGTTACCTCGCCAACATACTTATTTAAATAAGTATGTCTAAATAAATCAGTATAACTTTCGGAAAGGGCCTTAACGCTGTTGGAAATTCCCAACAAACAATCCACAAGGAAACCGGAATGTTTCTAACTTCAAAAGCTCATGATGTACCCCCTAAACAGGTAAGCGGCGCTAACTATTTTATTCACAAGTTTTTATTATGCTTTCCGAATATGTTTAATAATTTTTTGGCGTATTTCCCCATCCCATATATTTATTTAGTGGGCGCATGCTAAAAGACTTCGGGGTTTTTCGACACGCATTCTACACTAAAAAGATATATTTTTTCCATCTCTCTCGTGTTATATTATAAAAAAATACTAAACATAATACAACAAAAAAAAAAAAATTAGTAACTTTTTAGAATATAAACACACAATATAAATTTATCTTTTTAGGCTGCTTTCCAAACGATACTTATTTGTAAAACCTAACTTATTCAGCGTAATTTCTTATGGAACAAGTTAGGTTCCACAAATAAGTAAGTAAATAAGAATCGTTTGGAAAACAGCCTTAGTGTAGAATGCGTGTCAAAAAACCCGAAGTCTTTTGGAATGCACCTACCTTCACATGCACCATAATCCATTACCGAAGTGGATTTGATAATTAGTTTTCATATGTATGTCTTTTCAAAGTAGCCGCATGCCAAAAGAATTCAGGTTTTTTGACACGCAGTCTACACTAAAAAGATAAAATTTTTCGTTCGGAAATCGTCTTTTGAATGCGAGAAAAAGTTCATGACAAACAAAAGGTGGTCAAACAGTAACGATTTCCCTGTTAGCGTTCGAAAAAAGAGCTCTAAGTTTATTTGGAAATCACATCAGTTCGGGGAGATGACGCGATACCTGTTGTTGGATTTGAAGTAAGTCGCATAGTTTTAATATTAATTATAATTATGAATTCATCAGAATTCCTTTTTGGAACAAATCTAAAGAACGTCAATTCTCTGGTATAACCCCCAATGGAATCAACCATGATTATTTTAACATGTGGTCATCCGCTATTTCCGATTATGTTGACAAAATTGGAAAACTGGCAGTAGATCATGCTAAGGAGGATAAATTAATGGTAGAACGACCAGTAGAAGTAGCCATGACTAGGATGGCAGAAGTAATATCTGTCCTGGTCTGAAACTTCATAAGGTGATCAGAACTTCGGTCTTGATTAATTCAATCCCGAAATGAACCTCTTAAGTCAATCTTCAGCTTAACCTCCAACAAATTTACAACTCAACCTCTATCTCAATCGCAATACAATCCTTAACGCTATCACCAAATTAACGGCCAACCCAGCCATCAATTAAGTCACCAAATCAACCCTTAATCAACTTTTAAATCAACCCTTAACCTAACTCCAAATCAACCTTTAAATAATTCCCCAACCGAACAACTCGCACCTCAATGAAAGCTAACTAAATCCTAATTCTACGTTAACTCAAGCTCAACTCTACACTTATTCTTCAACCTGCCCCCCTCCCCCCTCCCCCTATGTAACCGAACATCTCTTTCAAATCGATGATGTAACGGGTGGTCCATCTAATGTTTGCAGTTTCAACTACCGGTTATTTTGACTGTGGCAACACTTACGTCATTCGTGTTATAACAGAAAATTAGTTTAATGTTTGAGATTTACCGGAACGGGTCGCTTAATTTTTGAAAAAAATTAGGAAATATTGAAAGCTTACTTTCAAAGTGGTGAGTTTTCTACCACCCAAACTGCAAGAAATTTACGTGGAAAATTCAGTAGAAATAAAATGCCAACAAGGCAATATGTGGATCAATTTGTGAAGCGAGTTCGTGAAACTGGATTTTTATTGGATAAACCAACACGTGCACGTGCATTTACAGCGTATACAGCCGAGAACATTGTAGCTGTTGCTCAGAATGTGTCTGAGCATCTATCAACATCAACTCGCCATCGTGCTCAAGAATTGAAAATTTTACGCAGTTCTGTGTTGAGAATTGTGCATGAAGACCTCGCTCGGTATGAAGGCGAACAAAGTTCAATTAGTGCAGGAGCTGAAGCAAACATTTTTTTTTTTTTTTATTTATTTACAAAATAAATTTTGAGACACATTATTTTGAGCATAAGCTTATTCACAATAAAGTATTAATATTCAAAAACAAGAAGAGCTCCACAAAGAAATAAATTTCTTGTTTATAAGGCAAACTAACAGCATAGTGGTACAATTCTTACAGTGGGACCATTTCGATCTTGCTTGTAAGATGTTTTTTGGATACCTGCCGTGGAAATTTCTGCATCATCAGTCCCAGCAAGTTAGGTACTCGTATTAAATTTAAAATCGATTGAATCAGGAAAAATAAATTAAATTTTAAATAAAATTATAAAAAAGGACGTCTGTTTGACTCAAAAAACCCATCCTTAACGTTTTTCGATTCGCTAATTGGAATGTGGAACGCTTCGGAAGCGTCACCGAGCCATGATAAACGAGTTTTTGTTTCCCAGAATTCAAGAGGAGGACATACTCGACATTTGGTTTCAACACGACTCTGCAAATTGCTACACAGCAAACGAAACAATCGCTCTTTTGGACGCTGTCTTCGGGGATCAAATAATCAGCCGTAACGGAAATGTCAATTGGCCACCATGCAGCTGCGATTTGACTCCGTTGGACTTTTTTTTTGTGGGGAGCCGTTAAGGATAAGTGTTGCGCTAACCATCCAGAGACTATCCAAGTCTTGAAAGATCAAATCGAAGTTGCCATTGATGAGATAGGAGCCCATACAATCGAAAATGTTCTTAAAAATTGGGTTGACAGAAAGGGGAACTACAAAGCCAGCCGTGGAAGTCATTTGAATGAAATTGTGTTTCATACTTAATGCTAATGTATACTCTTTATAATAAAACACACCGCTTTGCCAATATACCATCATACCACATTATAATAGTACCATCACACGGTCCCTATAATCATACCATCGTGCCATCATACCACCATATAATCATACCTTCATACTGTCAGGTCATGATTTCAACATACCATCCAACCGTCACACCATTATACCGTCATACCATCATACCCTCATACCATCATTCTAGATTAAATACTGTCATACCATCATACCCTCATACCATCACACCATCATTCTAGATTAAATACTGTCATACTATCATACGTTGTATCAAATAAAAAATCATACCATCACACTACTAAATCATCATAACATCACACAATCAAACTATCATATATACCATCTTAGCACGATACTATCATACCATCATACCGTCACACCATTTTATCATCATGCTATCATACCATCATACCATCGTACCAAAATACCATCGTACCATTATATCACCAAACAGGTTTTACACTTCAAATACTTTAATAGCGAACTTTTTACATTTCAAATTGGACATTTCACATTAAAAATTGAACCCTTAACAAATTATATGAATGACCAATTAGGACGAAGCTTGGCCGTTCCTTAATCGATTATGAGGAAAATTAACATGTGGGTTGGAAATGAGATTCTAAAATGATTTTTTGATAAAGTTCTGTAATATGGTCAGTAAGAATATAACTTAGCTATCCGATTATGATGAATTTTGAAGTTTCCAACGAATAGAAGGAAATATGACCCAAAAATAATTTTTAGACGAGGTTGTGAGCAATATGTCAATATGGCTTCTATAATGTTGTCTATTTAGGTTTCTGTGAATCATACAGCTTTTGAGGTTTCTTTAAGACAGCCTAAACGTACTATTTCACTGTCACAATTTACTATGAAGATTATCTCCCTAATAATATTCAAGTTACATTAGAAACTTTTCTTGCTAATCCTTCGCTTTAAACGTTGGGTTATGTTTTCCGAGTATTTGCTGTTAAAGCGGTAGGTTTGGCCTTGCCTTGAAAAATGTAGCGTGTAGCAGACTCGCGGCTCAGTATTGAAACTAATAACGGTAGTGCAGAGTTTCGAAATTAGAAATATTATTTTTAATCCTCATTCCCAATCTCGAATTTCATTATAATCGGTTAAAAAATAGAAAAGTTCGGTCCTGCTTGGCCATATTCCAGAACTTCATCTAAAAATCATTTTAAAATTCCATTACCATCACACATGGATAATTCAAATAAAATCCGTTAAAAAATGGACAATTTCTATCTTAACTTTCAGAATTTCATCTAAAAATAATTTTAGAATCGCAATACTAGTCGTCAATACTAGCCTGTATCGAACTTCATCATAATTGGTTGAGAAATAGGTAAGTTCCATCATACTTCCAGAACTTCATCTAAAAATTATTTTAGAATTCCATTTCCAATGCACAAGTCAAATTTCATCATTATTGGTTTGGGAAATAGGCAAGTTCCATCACACTTAGCCGTATTCCAGAACTTCACCTAAAATTCATTTTAGAATCCCATTTGCAACGAACATGTCAAATTTCATAATAATCGGTTGAGAAATAGGCAAGCTCCATCACACTTGGCCATGTTCCAGAACTTCATCCAAAAATCATTTTAGAATCCAATTTCCAACGCATATGTCAAATTTCATAATAATCGGTTGAGAAATAGGCAACTTCCCTCATACTTCCATATTCCATATTCCAGAACTCCATTTAAAAATCATTTTAGAATCTCACTTAAGAAATAGATAAGTTACATCCTAATTATTGGCCATTCATAAATAGCTAAATGTTGAATTTGAAATGTTAGAGGTTCAATTTGAGGTTTGAGATATTAACCGTGTCCTTTCTTAAGTCTTAAACAATATTTGTGTACATTATTAATTTTTTGTTGAATGTTAATTTAATTCATGTAATTTCTAATATGCTATCGGTGATTAGACCATTTTAATTTTGTATACAGTTTGGTTCAAATCGGCCAAGACATGTGGATTGGTTTAAATATCATACACATATGCTGTACATTAGGGTGGAGTGAAACCGGCATCTGGTTTTTTTCGTTAATCGATGACCCTACGATAAAACTTCATTCGTACAAAAAATCATCATTCCCAATATACTTACTTTAGCCCAAGGGCCAATAGTTATACAAATGTATTACTCTTCAAAATTGAGAAGCCTCCTCAGACAGACAGACAATGAAAATTCTTGATAAATATTCGTGTGGGCATACTACACACACAAATGAGGCTTCTCCTTGGGTTTATGATGTAGTGAATATAATTCACTATGTCAGTACGTTCTGGCGAGGTATAGCTACCTGATGAGTAGAGCAACTTTTCAGTACGAAACGAAACTACCAACATAGGAACTCTGAGGAGGGTTCTCATTTCTGAAGAATAATACATTTGTATAACTCTTGGCCCTTGGGCTAAAGTACGGGGAGGAGGGAATGATATTTCTTCTTTTTTCAGTAGATATGTTATGAGTGATTGGCCTCTTTAGGTTAATAACAACTAAAAGTTTCGGGGATACATCGGTGTTAAATTATTTTGATTTTTTATATTCAGGTGAGCGGATATTAACTGACACAATATAATTTTTTTTTTTTGTCGTTGATATCAAATTATGTTGCGTCTTTTATATTACTTTTGTGATAGTTTATTTTGTAATTGTAATTTAGCTTTAGAAGACAGTGGATATTCAATTGACGATTTCGAGTGTTTCACAAATTAGCACGGTGCAATAATTTCAGAAGACGTTTTTTTTAGAATATGTATCACACCATATTTCTCATCCATTATTTATGTTGAACGTTAAAACAAAATTTGTTGTAAACCTTGTTGCCTCAAATATGACCGAAGTAAATAAAAAGATACATCTGCAAATGCCGGAAAAATTAAACGCTTCCTGTATTAAAATCAAATGCGTACTTCGGTTCAAGTATTATAGCTACACCAAACGTAAGTAAAAATCATCAATTTATCAATTCATGATCGATAAAATATTAGAGCAGTAGACCACAAACAGTGATTTAAGTGCAGCATGCGTCAGTCAAATCCATACGCTTATATCTTTTGTGCTTCCCATTTTCTTGAGTTTCTAACCGCAATTTTTAAACTTAACTCAATTTTCATAAAATTTGCATTTACTCCTGATGCCACCCCATCCAAATAATATATTTTTCAATTGGTTTGAATATTTTTGTATTTCAAATTGGATTTTACTTTGTGGATAGATTATCGAATTCAAAACAAAGCAATTTTTGTTCTATTAGAATATTAAATAATTAAAACTTATTAAATTTCATTTATTTCTTTTCTTTTCTTTTCTATTCTATCCTCTTAGGTCGTACATAGGGAAAAAGTTGGCCGGGATGAACTAATAAAAAATTACGGAGAAACAAAAACTTTAACCGAATATTAAAGACGCACAATTATTGGTTTTTCAGCCACATTTCCAGAAGAGACCTTCAGTTTTAATCCCACACAAAAGCAACAAACTGATGTTGCTTTAGCCGTAGTTGATCCCTTGCTAGAAATCAAAAGAAAATGACATAGTAAGTGAAAATAGGGTTAAACTGATTACATTTATTTTATTCTTTCAATTTTTTTATTTATTTTTAGAATTTATTGGTAAAGATCAACGGGGTTTTTAAAAATCTAGCTTAAAAACGATAGGAGCAGAAAACGAAAATTGGAAAACCAATTCTTATAGAAACGGAAGTTTATATAAATTAAAATCAGCAAGCTATATCATTTTTACTTTCCGAGATTTCATACGATTTCAATCTTCCCTATAAGAATTCGAGTGATACCTTAATTACAAAATGGCTAAAAATTTGCTGTGATTGTTGGCACCTACAGCCAATAGGAAAAAACGAATTAGTAGGTGATTGAATTAATAATTACATTTCGAAAAGTGAGTTAATTTATCTATTATTTGTCAGTTTTGGCGTATTAATTATTGTTATAATTTCAGATTAGCCATACAAATAATGAGTATTTAGCTAACTCTGAGAATAAATCTACTTCTATTGTGGCCATGGGCAATAATAAATCTAATATTTCCCAATATATGATTGTAATCGATGGGCACTTACTACCGCTTCCAGATTTCTTTGATATAATTGCAGCAATATAGAGGAAGAGTTATTTAGGGAAGATAGAAAATTAGGTTAACCTTAAATTGTTATTGAAAAAATGAATTTCTGTTGTTTTTTGTGCGACCGGAAGTTCGATAATTTAAATATAGTTTTTCAACATTTAAAATTAGAACACTTTTTAATTAATTCTACATTTCTAAATCTAAAATGTATTTCAAATAAAAGTTGCAATTTGACTTTTAGGACATATAGTGGTTTGAAGATACATTCTATTAAATAAAATTCACATCAGCAGAGATCGATCGATTGTAGTATAAGTAATATTCAACCAGTTGAGTCAACTGAAAATACAGATCATGGTTTGAATTCTTTTTCACCAGTAAAATTAAACATTGATACCACCCATCAGAATTTACCCAATGACCAAATTATATCCGATTTTATTCAAGACTTAAATTCCTTAAGCATCCCTGAATCAACCATTTCCAAATTCATGAATTACAGTTTACATTTAGTAAATAGCATCAACGTAGGTGAAGTTTGTTCTAAAAAACACCAACAACAAATTGTGCGTATTTGTTTTAGTGTAAAAGCCAAAAGTCCCTTTATAACGAATTTTATTTCTAATAAATAGAAAATATATAATACAACATATAATATTTAAATAAGAAATATAAAAATTAAATAACATTGGTTAAATATCTAAGCTATCTGAAAATAACAGTTTTAGAAAAAGTCTGGGATTAGAGTCATATAACATAACGACTAAAAGTAAAAATCATTTCCGAATTTTCTTGAGAAAATCCTGGGAAGCAAGCATCAAAATGACTCATATACAAAAATATCACTGAACCTAAGCTATCCGAAAAATATTCCAGTTTTGGAAAAAGTAGGGGATCTGGGTGGTTAGGACAGCAAAATTTGATGACATCTCATATAACATAACGACTAAAAGTAAAAATCCTATTCCGAATTTTCTTGAGAAAACCCTGGGAAGCAAGCATCAAATGACCTAGTCCATTTTTGGAAAAAGTAGTGGATCTTGGTGTTTAGGACCACAAAGTTTTATGACATCTCACATAACATAGCGACTGTAAGTAAAAGACATATTCCGAATTTTCTTGAGAAAATCCTGGGAAGCATGTACCAAAATGACCCATATATAAAATGACCTAGATAAAGAAATGTCGCTGGACCTAAGCTATCCGAAAAATAGTCCAGTTTTGGAAAAAGTAGGGGATCTCGGTGTTTAGGACAACAAAGTTTGATGACATCTCATATAACGTGACATCTCATTTTCCGAATTTTCTTGAGAAAATCCTAGGAAGCGAGCATCAAAATGACCTATTTACAATACTTTTTGGATAGCTTAGGTCAAATGACATTTTTGTATAGAGATGGTTTTAATGCTTGCTTCCTATGATTTTCTCAAGAAAATTCGGAATATGACTTTTACTTACCTATATTCGATATAATATATGAGATACCGTCAAACTTTATTGTCCTAAACACCCTGATCCCCTACCTTTTTCAAAAGTGGAATATTTTTCGGATAGCTTAGGTCTAGTGACATTTTTGTATATAGGTCATTTTGATGCTTGGTTCCAAGAATTTTCTGAAGAATATTTTAAAAATAAATTTTAGTTATAGTCGTTATGTTGTAGGAGATGTCATCAGTTTTTTTTTTGTTTTGTGGATCTAACGGCTTGATTTTGAATAAATTTATTTTGTTTTTTTTGTGAAGATTTGATTCAAGATTATAAAAAAAAATATGATTTCTTTGGTTATGTAAATAAAAAAAAACTTTGTTGCAACCAGATTAGTTTGTTTGAAACGATTTGAACGTATAAATAATGAAGATGTGTTATCAATTTTTTTGTTGTGATTGAGAAGGGTCGGAGAGCATGTGGTGGAAAACAAGTGTTCGGAGAAATGGTTTGCTTTGCAGAAAAAAATATCGATGTGTTGAGCTGGCTCCCATAGAAAGTATTTGGTCTATAATGAAGCTAGAAGTAGCAAGAAAGCGCCCAGAATCAATTCAAGCTTTAAAAAGTTTGTTGATGACGATTTGGGAATCCATACCTCCTACGACTTTGAAAAATTTATCACATTCAATGAATCAGATATGTATCGCTTTAATAGAAGCCAATTACGGTCCAACAATATATTAACATTAAAGATAGGATTAAAAAAAACAAAAAAAAATTTAAAAAATAAGTGTTTAATTTATCCCATTTCTTTAACTCCAATCAACGTATTTTGAATATTTTGGCATTTTTCGGGTTTTCCCCCTAAATTGCAGGCACATTTTTTTGCTTCAAAAAATTAGGTCATACATGTATTTAAAATGAAATAATAAGCCAATTGCTTTCAAAAGTTTTATAATTTTAGGAAAGAAAGAATCCAATTTGTAATAAAATATATCTGCCCAATTTTTTTTTCTCAGCACTATATATGACTGTGAACTGTGAAAAAGTTACCAACCAGGTACTTGTCAGAATTAAACAGCGTAATTCTCGTGGAACTTTTTAATGTTAATGATATTAAGTGTAGTGCTAACCAATTGTTGAAGATTAAAAAAAAAACAGAATCCAATAGTATTCTAATTAATAATCAAAAAATTTGAGGTATTCTGATAAGCGTAGTGCATGACAATCCTGGCGCAAATTCTCTTTTTGGTTTTGTTGGAAGTTTTAATGCATTTTATTTTTGCCGAATATTTGAAATTCATAAAAATCAAATACAAATTTCCTTTTATGAATATCAATCTAGATTAAGAACCCTAGGATCAACGGAAAATATCTGCAGCTTAACGATACTAATTTCAATAATAGCAGTGGGGTTAAACATATTTGTGTGCTAAATGAATTACGATATTACAACATATTTCAAAATGGTACTGTGGATGTGATGCACGATTTGTTAGAAGCCATTGTACCATATGCTATAGAAATTTTCTTCCCAATTTTTCCCAAATTTTCGATGGTTTGCATCATTTTCAAGTAGAATACAACTGACAACTTGCTCTTATTTTTGTATATACTATACATATGTATGTATAAGACACTAAATTTTCTCCTTTACAAAAAACCATTCAAAAAATTGTTGCAAATGACAATAACGGAAAACCTTAATGATAGAATACACTCTTTCAACTATGGATTTCTGTTTAGAAAGATAATTCCAACAGCGCTTTTTAGTACAGATTTACTTAGTTTATCTGTTTCACAATGTTCGTGTCTAATTATACATTTTCCATAAATCATTTAACAATTTTTGTAAGGATTTATATGTATACTTTTACTTTCTTTTACTCTAGTAAAATAAAGTATAGTTAGTAATCATGAAAATTTTGGACTTTGCGATTTTTAGAGATTTATCGGTTTTGAGTTCCTCTGAGTCCAAAAAAGTGTGTTTCGAAATGGTGTCTGTCTGTTAGTCTGTCTGTCTGTCAGCCTGCGTCCTCTCTACAGCCCAGATGGTTTAACCAATCGAGCTGAAACTTCAGATTTAAGCTTTTTTGATAAATTGGGAGGTCCCAGTGAATTTTACTCCAAATCGGCTAACCGGAAGTGGCCACTCCCTTGGTCCAGAAAATTTATTTTGCAAATATCTTAAAAAGTATAAAGTTAACAAAAAACTACATACTTAATACAAAATGTTTCCATAAATTAAAAACAAATAAAAAAAAAATTAAAACGGAAAAAAGGAAAAATTATAAAAAAAAAAAAAAAAATTTCACAAAATTCTCTGTTCGTAAAAGAAAGTCGCGTGTTCGTCACGCCTCCATTTTTTACTTATAGTTTCAATACCATTATTTTTTACTGTGTAGTTTTTAGAACCGGGAAAACTTTCCTCAACTTTGTTTTGATCAAAAGGATTTTAACGGTAATTACAGTGTCAGTGGATATTGGGGCACGCTGTTTACCGGCAAATGCTGTTGAATTTACCTGCCTACAAGAGTAAGCAGGGCAACATATTATTTCCTCGTTTCTTGGTGGTGGTGTGGTGAGATATTGTAAATGTTTTATAGTAAAGTAAATTCACATTTCACTATGGAACTCGGCTGACATTACCAGATTCAAATGATTTTTTTTTTATTTTCTTCATGATAAACTCAAGCATTTGAAGTTGGCCAAGTTTTTTATCTCAGCAAAACCAGAAAGTTTCAACAGGCAATACAATTTCCTCTTATCCCATTTTTTTTTTATTTACTAGTATGTATTAATACGAAACGAAAGTAAAATATTGTTTCTATCCAAACGCAGTAATTCAAAATTTTACTTTATTTTTCGGTTTTGGATTTATTTATGAACCCAATTAAAAGAAAATTGTTCTATTTCATTTGAACTACTCGGACCGGAACAAGTTTATGTTTTGAGTTGGCTATGGATTTGGACCCCATATGATTTTATATATGGAAAATTGGACGAAATATATTTCTGATGTAGTGTAGTGTTATGTATATACTTTATATACATATGTATATACATTTTAATGCTAATTGAATTCAATTTTAGTCTAAAGTGTAAGTGTAATAATAATTGAAGTGAATTTTTGGAAAATGCAATCCACCGGGATGCATTTATCAGGCAATGTTTTATATTTATATATAAAGAAATCAAAATTATTGATTTCTTGTTTAAGTGCATGATTTTAACTTTAGTGAGATTGTACAAGAAATTCAATTTCAATTTTAATTACTAAAATCTAATTATCGAATAGAATTAAAATAAATTTTAACTTAAATAGACATACGTCGTAGTTAATTTCATATTTGATTTTATTTTTACGCATACTTATATGCGTTCTTGTGTATATAGTTTATATACAATCGACAAAAATATATACTTGAAACATGATATATAACAAAGCCAACAACAGGTTTTGTGCATCCGTCTCGTTCGCTCTTCGTATAGATTCTCTCAAGAAATGTACTATGTTTATATTGTTGTTGGTTTTTGTCTTGTAATATGCGAACAACAATAGAATAAAGAAATTTTTTGTTGGTTTTGTTATAGTCGTCACAAATATTTTCTGTTTAGTAGTATTTGGATATTAGGAATAATATTAGGAAAACACTGAAATCATGATAAGTATCCTGCTAAATACGCACATGAACAATGGTAGAAATATTTACCTTCAATGTGTGTTGGTGGTTTAGTATATAAGATTATATTATTTGTACGGGGCCAGCACTGATGTAATACTATGGGCCTGATTCAGTGATGAAGCACACAGAATGTAAGAGACATTTAATCGCTTGTGGTTGAAAGTGTTGGTGCGAAAATAGAATACAAATACTCTCAACTAACCAATCCCAATTAGAGTTTTTCATTATTATCATACCCAATTTCCCCTCCACAATTCGTTTGTTTTGTTTTATCTACAATTTGTATGTTTTTCTCACTCATTTATATAATCTGTCGATCACCAATACTTTCATGTATAAGCGCAAAATAAAATGTTGGTGACAATCAGGCTTGTAGTACATTAATGTTGGTTTTGAGTGAAATTCATTTATAACGACATTGAGTTGAGAATCCGTTGTTATAACCGAATGTCGTAATATACGGATTTTAATTATATGAGTAACATAACAAATCAGTTCGGTCGTAGTGATGTGCGAAATCGGTTCTTTTCAGTATCGATATCAACTGATACTTTCATGACATTAACCTGATACTTTGAACCGGATACTTTGAACCGAATCGATACTTTTTTATTATGGATTTGTTTTATTATTATTTTGGATTTCCCGAGATTACTACAGTATATTAATTTTAAATATGTACATACTTTTGCAGACAGAAAAATTAATTTAAATTTAATTTAATTTATGATTGCTATGATTTGAGTTATTAAATATCGGATACTAAAATTAGAATACTCTTAATTTTCTAACAAAACTAATTATCTACCATACAAGCAAACAATTCTATGTTTCATACTAAGAAAGTTTAGCATACTTTAAATGTTTTCTTAATGTGCTGCATACTACATAGTCAATCTATCTATACTATACTCTATAGTATCAATTCAGTTCAAAAAATCGAAATACCATGTACTCAAACTAGTAAAACACCGAAAGTATCAATTCGGTTCAAAAGATCGAGATACCCAAACTAGTATAAAGATAAACACCGAAATGTATTCGTTTTAGTAAAATACCAATTATGTTATGGATTTCTGTACGATAGTCGATACTGCGATACATACATAATAATTTATATACATATCTCGACTTTTTATTATAACTTTCTCTTTCACTTAGGTATTGAGTGTTGGTTTGTTGAAAAGAGTCGATTTGATTATAATTCTTAATTCAATATCAATAGCTGTATTTTGTTGAGAAAAAATTAATTCGAATTATTTTGGAGTTATTTTTTTCTTAACAGAATAAGCCGCGAAATATTTTTTCGATTTAATTTTTATAATCTATGTTGGTATTTTTTCTGTTTTTCATTCAAGCAGTTACGTATTTTATTTGTTCGAGCTCGAATTAAATAACTCAATTTTTTTGTTCGAATTATTTAATTCCTGTCACGTGCAATTGTTGTTGTAAATTTCTCAACAAAATATAGCTAATATCTCTGTTTCGAGAGAAGAGACAAAATAGATTATTTATATAAAAAATCAAATCAACCAAAAAGAAGTGACAATATGTTTATTGTTTTAGTATTTTTAATTTTGTCAAATTTAATGTCAAATTTCACATTGGAATAAATTTTTCGAAAATTGTTTTATGTTTTATTTTCTAAAACAATTTTTAGAACTAATAAAGTTAGTATATATTTAATTAATTTTGTATAAATTAACGCAATTAATTTTGTATGCAATACATAAAATAATAACAAATCAATTTATTAGAGGATCTTGATGGCTTGATGTGTGTTGCAACTGACAAATAAATAAGGTTAAGGTTACGTTGATTAAAGAGAATAATTAAAAACCTTCCTGAATCAGCTGATTGTGTTTCAGCTGGCCGGGACTCAAAAAAATAGTAAAAACCTACATGTATATTTAATTTGGTTGTAGCACAGAACGGCAATTAACCTGTAAGCTGAAATGGGATCGACCGCTCGTTAATTGAAATTTAATTCAACATTCATTCTACATATGCTAACTTAGCTGTGATTATTAGCTACTGCTAGTGCTATTCTTTTACCAAAAGCAAATTAAATTTAGTAAAATCTGAACTATGTTTGTACACTCAGTTTCGACGGATATAAATAAAATTCATAAGATTATGTGCGGATCAATTTAATAATGAGTTGCAAATGTAATGACATAAAATTGTTTCTAGAATAAAATAATGAAATACAATTTATTTTGTTTTTAATAAGTAAATTTGTTTAACTTTCGTTGAATTTTTGTCAAAACATTTAATTGAATTACTGTTCTGGAATCTGACGATGCAAGGATAAAGCAAAAAATTAGGTATTGTATTTGCGTATAAGCCTTTACTAAACCGCTTAGCTTATGATTACATGAACCGCATACCGCAGGACTTCTGTATGAATTTGTTCTAACAATACACAATATGAATCATTTTATGGCAAAGCAACTACCGGCATGTGCATATTTGAATCAAAGGAAGTTAACTTCACATAAATGACATCTGTAAGCTTCAGAACTCAATTAGTTTGGTATCAAATGTTATATTTCATCGCGGCGCGATATCTACGGTGTTGTACAATTATGGTGTAGTTCGAATAATTTATAAATCGGAATACATTTCTTATTTACTTTACAAGAAACCTTTGAAAATCTTAAGAGTTAATTTAGTAGAAATATAGCAAGGAACTTAGCATTCTCACATATTTCAAACGATATTTTTAAGATTATTAAAAAAATGTTATATCAAATTCAATATATTAGCTTGAAATTAAGCTAACATACATATTTTATTTAAATAAATTTAAATTGTACTTTAAAATTCAAAAACAGGTATATTTTGTGAATTCATTAACAGCCATATGTGCAGTTCATTTGAAAGATTTATAGTATCATTATAAAAATAATAAAATTATAAAAAAGAATTTATAATACATATAACTAAATCCAAAAGCGCAAAATATAAAATTCAAGATAAGATATAGATTTGTTTAAGTATGAATTGCAAAATAAATTTTATAAAAGATTAATAAAAATCTAATAATAATAAAACTAATCATAATACTTAAAATTAGCATTTAAGAAAACTATTTTTTGTAAATTTTTGGGCTTAATTCGATTCCTCCTTTCAGTTAAAATTAATCCACTTTTAGAGAAAATTCTCTCTGAGGAAACAGATGATGCAGGAATTGCTAAAATTCTCTTTGCTAGTACTGCTAAATGTGGATAAATTAAACTACGGCTTTGCCACCATTTTAGTGGATCATCTTTTCTTGGAATAATATTTTCCTCAGAGTATTGCCGGAGTTCAATTATTGCCAATGCAGTAGGTGAGTTGATTATTTGAATTGGATTTCTTGAATCAAAGAAGTTCCAAAATGAATCTGATTCTTGTGTGATTTCTTCCTCTGGAATATTTATTGAGGTACTTTGTTTCTGAGTCTCGCGTTGAATTAAATCGCTAACTAATTTTGTTATTCTTTCCTTCACCTGTTTTAATTGAACAGACAGTATGTCAACGTAAAAAGGAAATAGGGGCTGTTCATTTAAAATTAAATATTTTAGTAAGTTTTTATCAGGTAAACTAGTGAAAGGTGGACAGGGGTAAAACTACAACATTAATAAATTTTACGCCCTGATTTAGATGTGGAGAGTCCTGAGTATCCGGCTTGGATTCCAGAGAAATGATCACAAATAAAGTAGCTAGATTGTGCTGTCTTGTATTAACTTTTATTATATATTCCACTAAAAATTTACTAACTATCGATCGCATTGCGGTCTGTAAACGGGTCGAGTCTGTCCCAACTAATACAAAAGATTCTGTTATATTAATTATTCATTTAAGAAATAAAATTTTGCTATTAGGCTGTTTATTAATTAAATTTAGTTTTCAGAATCGCCTGGGAATTGCATATTAATTTTAAAGTTTAATTTCAATTTTATTTTATTTTATTTTAATTTTATATTTATTGTTATGAGGATTAATTATAATCTTAGCTTAGTAATTTTAAATTTCTTAAATACTTTATCAGGTAAATTAATGAAAGGCGGACTGAGGGAAATGGCAACATTAATAATTTTTAATTAAGGTTTAGGGTAAGAAATCAATAACCTATATCGGTTTTGGTTGGTATGTGAAAATGGGTGTATGATGTGTGCATGGGGATGCTAAAGATACGGTTACATAAATTATTCATTTAAGTAATAAAATTTGGTATTATGGTGTTTTATTAATTGGATTGAACTTTCAGAGTCGCCTGGGAATTATAACATTAATAATTTTTAAGTCCTGATAAAAAATTTAGGGAGTCCTGAGTTCCAGCCCCCGGATTCCAGAGAAATGATCAACTAATAAAGTAACCAATTGTGATTGTCGAATACTAACAGTAGTTTGAAACTGGCCACCGGGAAACCGGACCAATTCTGTCATTACTAACATACCTTTCCCATCCTACCACACAAAATTTACTAACTATTGACTGTAACGGTGTTTGTAACCTGGTCGATCTCAAACAATTACTAATATCCTTCCTTATCCTTCCAAGTAAATGTAAAAATGGGTGTACGGTGGGCCCGGCGCTTTCCGGGATCTCCTGCTTAATGCTTGGCCGTACATTCGAAATCAATCAATCAATCAATCAATCAATCAAAATTGGACGAAATATATTTCTGATTTCTAGAAACTTCTTGGGCCGGGCAATTTGTTTATGGTTTTGGGTTTGCCATAGATTAGGGCAAATTTTGATGAACTCACCAGCAGTGGCGTACCGGGGGGGGGGCTGGTTGGTTGAAGGGTCACCAAGTTCTCAAAATTTTAGTAATGATGGCGAAATAGTTGAAACTTGTAAAGATATATTCACAAGCACACGTAATGTTGGTGTTGGTAATGAGGTTAATTCTATAAATGATATAGGTCTTTTAAAGGAATACGCCAGACAGCTGAAAACCCGACTTATTAATTTTAAAATCGTGTGGTACGAGTATCCAGAAGAATCATTTAAATTTCCTATAAGAGGAATACGAAATTTAAAATTTCAATATTCTTGATTGGCCAGATATAAATGGCTAGCATACTCAATAACTTTGGATGGTGCATTTTGTAAATATTGTCTGTTTTTTTCATTGAATCACGGTGATGTTGGGCATTAATCTTTAGGAAAGCTAGTTAAAAATCCGTTTTTTATTTGGAAAGAAGCCAATAAGGTTTTTAAAAACACCAGGATAATGAATATCATAAAACGTCCTTTAATCGTGCACAAAATCGATTGGATATTCATACAAAGAAAACGGAATCTGTGGAGATTTTGCTTGATTCGGCTTTGAAACAGCAAATAATATAAAATCGTTCCAGATTACATCCAATAATTAAAACAATTATATTTTGCGGCCAAGTCTAACTGAAGTGGAACCGTTTTACAATGATAGAAATTTTCGCACCCTTTCACGTTACAGATTATAATCTGGAGATGAAGCATTAAAATCCCATCTTGAACTATCTACGAGGAACGCCACATACATTAGTTCAAAATTTCAAAACGAGATTATTAGTGCGTGTTTGCATATATTAATACGTTCCATTGTAAATCGAGTTAATGATGCCAAAGGTTTTACAGTTCTTGCTGATGAGACAAGTGATGTATTCAATGTCGAGCAGTTTTCCTTATGTGTTCGCTATTTAGATGCTGGCCAAATTCGTGAAGATTTCTTGCAGTTTGTTCCGGTTACTAACCTTATTAGCAAGGGGTTGGCAAATGTTATATCCGAAAATATTGCGAAACTGGGCATTGATACTCAATCCTCATTGGCCAAGGCTATAATGGAGCGTCTTCAATGAGTGGCCGTTTTCAAGGGGCGCAGAAAACATCAGAGCTTGAATTTGCTTGTATTAAATTAAACAGTGCAAGTTAAGAGAAAAAATTTATCCGAATCTCATAATGTTATGAATGTATTGTATGCGCTAATGAAGTTAATTTCTACAGGTACGAGTAAGTATAAATAGTCATTAGTAAAATTACAGTTTATAAATTTCTAAATTAAGCAAATGCTCTATTTTTAAGATAAGTAATAAAAATGTAAGACGCCATTGAGTCTTCTTTATGATAGAGGTTCATTATGGGTATATTAACAATTTAAACTAGATTGACTCCTTATTTAAATAGTTAACGTCAAAAATATTAATAATTTTGATTTTGGTAGGAGAAACCGCAGTACTGTAATTTGTAATCATTAACTAAACTGCTCCCTGTTGTCCATTAAAAATACCCAACCAGGGTATTTCATTTAAAGGAATTGTTCAAAGCTTATTCGTATTTTTCCTATAACGTAGGGAAATGTAGAGTTTTTTGCTTAATTGGAAAATAATGCTTGTTGCAGCAAAGTTCTTGGTGTGATTTTCACAGTGAAGTGCACCATTTTCTTTTTGCTTGATTTTTTCAAATTAGTTTTGTGCATTAAATATTAAGTTTCAGTATATTTAAAATTTGATAAACAAATATTTAAATTAGGTAATTAATATCAAGACCTCGCGAAGAGTCAAGATAATCACTTGGACATGAAGTCTAACCAAATTTTGCCATATTTTTAAAGTTGATAAACGAAGTATGGTTCCGATTTCAATAGCTGTGCTTATATATTTTGTTGGCTTGCCTAATTTTGAGCAAATGTAATCACACCACTTTCCTTTCTGGTTTTTGTTTTGTTTGTACTATTTCTTTGCAGATGAAAGGCGTTTATTAATGGGATACGAGGAGAATATTGAAATATGTATATCTAAACATACAGTTAAATGAATTAAATTTGGGATACAAAGTTTGATTCATTTGGGTTTAATAATTAATTTAGTTTGTGTGAAGTGGATTTTGTATTTTGGTCAAATAAGTTTAATAAAACAATAATAATAAAATAAATGTATTCTGCTTTTATTTCAACATAATTGAGAAAGAAATGTGTCCCTGTCTCTATAGGTAATCATTCAAAAGTATTAGGATACTACCACCATTTTGTCGAGGAGGACCTCCTTTATTATCTATATCATTCCGTGGTAATATAGCGATTTTTCCAAATTGGATTTTAAATATGTGCAGAAAAATTGGTAGGTCACCAATATTAATGTGCAATGTTCCTATTTTTGTAAGACCAGGGGTCAATCGCTAAAGGCTTGTTGACAGTATAATGGAATTATTATCAATCAGTGGCAAAAACCCAAAACAGCATAAGTCGAGTTATGTAGTTTTTGAGATTTATCAAAATTTATAATACTTGCATTAAAACAAAGATTTTAATTTTTTAATTTTTGTTGAATGTTAATTAATTCTTGTAATTTCTAAATATGCTACCGGTCTTACGACACTTTTAAATGTGTTTTTTATTAACACGTAGAAACATTTTAGTATTTACGAACGGTAAATTCAACGAAAACCGGCTAATAGACAGAATTCTATTTATTTAATTTTTAATTTAATATGTTCCGAAGATTGTAAGAGAATTCAATCCAGTTTCGAACCGATGAGCCCATGACTATGAAAAAATCAATCAAGATTGATTTTTTCATAGTCATGGGCTCATCGGTTCGAAACTGGATTGAATTCTCTTACAATCTTCGGAACATATTAAATTAAAAGATTTTAATATAATCGATGTATTTTTACGAAGAATTTTAGTATATAAAGCGAAAAAATAAAAACCAACTTAACTCATTTTCCTTATAAATTGATTTAACCAAAACGACATAAGTTACTTTTTTAAACAAGTATAATTCGTTGAATAGACTTATGTAGTTCTTGCTAATTTAGAAGTAAATTAATTTTGTTATTTTAAATTCTTATCTAAAACGACATAAGTAACTTGTGCTGTTTTTAATAACATTATTTAATAACAACAAAATCGTATCTCAAGTTAAACAGTTTTTTGTAATTTTATTATAATTTGTTTTTGTGAAGTGAAAACTTAAGTGGTGATAAATTATTTTTGCAATTTGTTCAGTAAACAAAAATATATTTAACTTAATATAAGTGGTTTTTCCATTGCAACAATTTCAAAAAAAGGTCTTTATGTACTTTTTAATCAATTTTACTACATTAATAAAAAAGGTTTATGTCTTTAAAAACAAAAAAGGCTTTTTTTCAGATTAAAAATGAATAATAGATTAAGTAGGTCGTCAAGCATGGTAGCACTTGCTTCAAAGGGTAAAGCGTACCCGAAACCATGTGTACCCGAAACCATTATGATTGCAAATTTAAGCAGAAATGAAGTAAAATATCAGAATACATACCTGGGGACTGAAGTAAATTTGCATGCTTTTCAATTTTTGGAGAATAATAGAAATTGTGAAACCTCCACTTATTATAATTATAGCGTAAGTGACGAATTATTGGATACTCTCAAAGAGGCTTATGTTCCGAAAAATCCGTTCGAAAACGATGATGATTCCGACGCTGATCCAAACTATACCCCTCCTTACTGATCAATCAGACGATGATTATGATCAAGAAATGGAAGAAATGCCAAGAAATTTAGATTTTAATCTTGATAATGAAATAAATACAAATCATAACCAAGATTCTGAAAATATTATAACTGAAAGGCACAAACCCGCTATGAAAGAACATCAGATGAAGCGAAACACAGGTCAGGCATATGTGTCAACAAGCGGAAGTATAGTAGTTGCTCGAGAGTGCAAGCCACTACAAAAATGTCGCAAACGGTGTGACACAAAAAAACCATTTGAACAGATGAAGATTTTTCAGCAATATTGGGATTTAACGTCATATAATTTGAGAAGTGCTTTTTTATCTGGATTAATTGAAATCCGAAACAAAAAGTTTCAGACAATACAAAAGCGATCAAACAAAGTTAAAAACTTTTCGTGTTATTATTTTATCGAAACTGATGGGATTATTAGAACAATCTCCAAGAAGAAATTTGAGTCTTCTGGATCAATGATTCCATCCGATAATCGTGGATCGAGGCTGCCATGAAACCTAACATCTGAAGAAAAAGTGAATGAAATAAAAAAACACATAAACTCATTCCCATCATATGAAAGTCACTATACGCGGAGGGATACGTCGAAAAGGTAAGATATGTTTGAAACAATTTCAAATTATCTTAACTTTCATTAAAAATTATCAATGTTTCAGATATTTCCAATTTATTTTATGTTTCAGATATTTCCAAAACGTAATCTGGTTATAATGGGAAATTTCGCAAAAGTTAATCGCGAAATACCAAGATGCAAATAAAGATGAGACGCCATCACTGATATGAAGATGTGCTGCGATTCTGAAACAATTAGTTGCCAAAGCCAAGTTTTTTTTTTAAATAATTTATTACTTTATTTCACCTCATGCTGCACAATCTGTTGTGAATGAGCTACTGCTCAAAACAGGATGTGTTAGCTTCGGGTACAAAATGTATGTCAATAAAGCAAACAAATAAATAAATATAATGTTATGTGGCGGAAAGCAAATACTGATGGTGAAAAGTTTTTGTGGCAAGTTGTCAAATGGATTCGATATACAAAAGAACGAGGCCATGCCCGGTAAACCACAAGTCTTAATATTTTCGAATAGTTAATCTTAAGACTGACAATAGCGTCAGAATTCATAGTTTGACTTGCGTGACTGTTCATTGTTTACATAAAACAAACATAAAGGTAGAATATACATATATTTAGGGCGTAAATGCTAATTGTACAACATAAATAAAACCCGTTTTATAAAATTCCGACATTTAAGTGAGTCTGACAACTGACTTAAATAACGTAGATCTAACTATAACATAAATGTCAATTAATCGACGAACAACTAATCCAGTTATTTACATTTGGCAATCAAGTGTGTTACATTATTGTCTGTTTAAGTCAATTACAGAAAACTGACTTGAACATCTATTATTTGACTAGCATAAACGCCACTTACAGTTGAATGACTTTAATATCTATTTTTTGAATAAATGTTAAAGTCATTTTCAGAAGTTCTCTATTAAAGGTCTATTATTTGACGAGATAAACACACTAAAAATAAAAACGGCATTGAAAGAAGCACATTGGAGTAACAAAAACTTATAGTGTTAAATATGTAAAAAATAACAGCAGGTAAAACAGTTATTTTTTATATTGTATATTAATATGCAATATTGCATTAAATAATTAATAATAAAAATTGCACATTCAATATGGATCAAAAAAAAATAACCTCAAATATTCTTATAAGTGAATTAGAAAGTGATGTTAATACGAGTATTTTAAACAAACCGGGAAAAAGTAGTTTTGATGCTAATTATTGTGTACATGTGGATTTGAATGAAAATAACGGGATATATAAAGTTTCAAATAAACGTGTTAGGTTAAGTAATATTGATACTATTTTAAATGAATCAAGTGAAGAAAATGACTCTAATTATTGTGATGAGTCTACTAATTCAAGTGAAGATGATTTTTGAAATATGGCTATGAAATCCTCTATTTCTGAATCCAACAACATTAGTGGAAATTTAGATTTGATTAATTTTGTTAAACCATACAACAACCCACAAATTAATTCGTACGTTAAGGAATTTTTGCAGAAATGGTCTATTGATCATAATATAAATAAAACTTCAATATCAGAATTATTGAAATTTTTGAAAAAAAATTTCCCGGAACTCCCAATGGACTATAGAACTCTATTAGTTGAGAAGTGATAATACTGAGCATTCGTTTTGGCTCATTCTAGGTAGAATTACTCACATTAGCTTGAATAATGTTTTTGTCATTGGCATTTATCATGGCCCAAAAAAGCCTAATAATTTCGTGGAGTTTTTAAACCCGTTTGTTTCTGAGATGAAACAAATTAAAGATAGCTTTGCTTGTAACGGACAAAATATTTTAATTAAAATTCGAGCAATCATTTGTGATGCTCCAGCTAGAGCAAGTGTCTGTGGCGTTAAGCAATACAACGGGATTGCTGGCTGTCCAAAATGTTGTATTCGAGGGAAATATGATAAGAAATACCACAGGATGTGTTTCAATAATTTAGATGCCCCGCTCCGTACAGATTACTCATTTTCTCAACGAATTGATAAAGATCACCATATTTCGTGTTCCCCACTTGAAGAACTTGGTATAGGTATGGTATCACAAATAGCTCTGGATTATCTACATGTTGTATTGCTGGGAGTAACAAAAAAGTTGCTCAAAATATGGTTCGGAAAAAAACCTCTATTCTCAAAACATTTAAAAAGTTTAATTTCTAATAAAATGGTATTTTGAAACCAATTTCTTCCAAATAATTTTCAAAGGCAGATAAGACCCTTAGAACATTTCGCCGTTTTCAAAGGAAGTGAGCTTAGGAATTTTTTACTTTTTTACGGACCATTTGTGCTGAAAAACTCATTGCCAGTGCATCTGAAAAAATATTATACTAATTTTTTAAAACTACATATCGCAATAAAAATTCTGTGTTGCCCAGATTTCTATATAAAATATAATACGTTTGCAGAACTTATTTTAAAAGATTTTATAAAGGAATATGCTGTTTTGTATGGCTCAGATATGGTAAATCACAACGTTCATGTGTTAAGTCATTTAGCAAAGGATGTGTTAATTTTTAAAGGGCCTTTAGATACGTTTTCAGCATTTCAATTCGAATCGGATATGAATCCATTTAAAAAACTATTGGCGGCCCGAAAACACCCATTGATTGAGTTTGCATAATAGGCTACATGAAAATAATAATTGTTATCTGATCAATAAAAAAACAAACACTGCTCTGAACATTGAATTAAAGAAGCAAAATACATCATTTGAAAACATTTATTTGGAGCTGTTATATTATGATTATAAATTAAATAATGATGAAAAAAATAAATATATTCTAACTAAGGAAAATAAAATTTATGAAATAATACATTTCATAAAGGACGAAAACGAAATATTCCTGCTTGCCAAACAATACCTAGAAAAAACCGATTTTTATACATACCCAATAAATTCTTCAAAGCTCAACATATATCAGTGCCAAAATTTAACATTAAATGTTGAAAAATTACATATTTCACAAATTAAGCGAAAATTATTTGCAATGGTACAAAAAGAGAGCCCGTCACTAAAAATATTTTTTCCGTTAATTAAGTTTCCTACTGCACAAAATAAATGAGAAAACTAATAATACTAAATAAACTGTTAATAAATTCAAAATAAGAAGTAAGATAATTACACAAATTTATAATACATTTTATCTAATATAACTAATTTTTATAAATCCAAATTAGACTCTGTAATAAAATCGTAGCGTGAGAATCATTCGAAATAATTATTTTAAATAAGTGTTTTTAAAATTGTGTCTATTTATTCCAAAATATACAACTAATAATTCATTCTAAAAAATTCTTTATAATAACTAAATAGATTGACGTTTATCTAAAAATGAATAAAGATCATTTTGCAGACGTCGAGTTTGCTGCGGATAAAAATAAACCACACAAAAAACTTGTAGAGGTTGTACGATTCGCATGGCTGACAGAAGATGGCAATCAATGTTTTTGTCCGAAAACTAAGAATTGGAGTATCGAATTAAAAACTTTTGGTATACCGAGGGCAGACTGGATTAAACATCCTTGTCGGGTATTGAAATATCATATTGGTAAGTTTTTAATTATTTTTAGTTTATAATTATTATTTGGTTTAAAATGTTTTTCGTTTTTTTCTTAAAATACAACATAAAATCAGCTAATATAGAGTGCAGCCTGCGTCTAAACTACACAACAACTGATTTATCCGATGAAGAACAAACCGTGCGAAATCAAACAAATATATTAGATGCTAGAAGCTCCCCCAGAAACTATAATAAATTGTTTGATGAGGTTCTGGAGGATCTCATTTCACCATCAGATGAACAAACTATTGAGGTCACAGTTCAACAGCCAAACACAGAAACTGTTGAGGAATCTGTTGTGGAACTAATAACTGAGAATAGCAATTCAGTCAACAATGTTGTAAGTTGCGTCGATTACAATTCATTGCAACAAGCTTTGCAAGAATTAGCGGATCTCAAACAGTCTCAAGTGTTGCTGGCCATAAAAGTTGATCAAATACAATCTAGCATGGATCAACTGATCGCGCAAAATAAAACAATGATCAAGATTATATCAGAATCTAGCAAAAAATCGCTAGCACACTCTTTTGTTCCTGTAACAAATATAGACAATAAACCGCAATTGGATGAACTGGAAAAAATCTGGAGGATAAGCAGTTTAAAGATAATATGGTATGCATACAATTATTAATTATTTTTATTAAGGTTCTGTTCCGTTCTGTTTCTGCATATATGTTTATAAGTATAGAGCGATGTGGGTTTATTGGGGGTCACCTATGATATTTTTAACAGTAGATATCATATCGTTACCTCCCTTCACTACACCCATTAATACTCTGTATATACAACGGTTTTTTTCTTCTTTAAATAAATACGTATTTTGAATAAATTATTTATTTTAATAACTTTTATATTGTTTATTCTTTTCTTATATTGATTTCGATAGGCTCATGCGTATACCCAGTATACGTGGAAAGGTGACGCAAAAAAAGAAGTTAATGGGTTTGTCAAATCTATCCTAACGAAATTACTAGACACAAATTTTGGAGACCAATTGAAGTGGGACCGAATTAAAAAGGTTGATGAGTTACATACTGAGGAAAATGGTAAGTAAACAATTTTAATATTATAGTTTTAAAACCTGTTATTTAACTTGACAAGAACCTTGAATGTCTATTTGTTTCAATTTCTTTGAGGTTCTTTTTAACAAACTTTCACTAGTCCTATAGACCTTAAAATTTGAATTTTGAAAAATGGCTTTTTTACATTTGCTTGTTTTAGTTACAGAACAAATATTTTTTAAAAGATATTCAAATATACTGGAGTTGATGACCGAAATATGCAACTTAAATAAAAAAGATTCATCTTTTTATTATAATAAAGATAACGTGTCACAGGCCACGCAAGATTTTTTTAAAATAAAGAATTATAAAAAAAAATAGGTAGTAGTGAAATTATTTTAATATCTTTTTGTATTTTATTTTAAATGAACTAAATAGTCATAACAATGGAATTGTTATAAAACCTGTATTTTTTTAAAAATAATAAATACCTTATTATTATAAACGTTCTGTGTATTTAATTGGGGGGTAAGGGGCGCCGGTTTAGATGGTCTTATTATACTAGCCCAAATGCCAACCTCACCTGCACGTGGTACTTCCTGCTAATTAACTAACGAGGCTCTGGCGACCGAGATACGGCGGAATAACCGACTACCGAGAACATAGCAAATGATGTTCTTTTCAATGACCCACTACCAACTTGTACTGGTTAGGTTGGTAGTTGATACATAACCAGTTTTAAAGCAATGAGTTCAACGCAAAAAGGAAACAATACCCCAGGTGGTAAACCGACTACTCAGTTGGCTAATCCACCCTCTTACGAGGCTGGCTCAATGGATTCTGGGGTGAGCCAATCATTGCTAAACCCATTCGAAAGAAGTTCAATGTTGTTAAGATCACCAAACAATCATACTAACTCTGCAAATCAGCAGAAAGACGAAAACGCTGAACTCTGTCGAAAACTCAGTGAAGTAGATGTACTTTTAACCCAACTAAGAAGCGAAATTGAACAACTAAAAAAAGAAAATGAAGAATTAAAGAAGCCCAAACCAATGGAGATTTCTGAAAACCCGCTAACTTGTTATAATGAAACAAGTACTCACACCAGCTATAACAATGAGTTCCATACTGATGAAGAGGATCTCATGAGAGAAACAGATTGGGTACTGAAAAGGAAGAAAAGACCTACCAAAAAACGAAATGCAGAATTCTCGCCTGAAGTTGGAGATCATTCGCAAGCTAATGTATTAGTAACTGGTGATACTAATACCAAACCAACTCACCAGCAACAGCAACAAAAGGTTGTACCGAAAGAAAAGGCTCCTCCGCCAATTAATGTAATCGGCATAACAGAATTTGCAAGTATACAATCTATAATGAAATCAGTGACAGCTAAGGAATATAGAGTAGTGTCACTAAACAATAACGTGTGGAAAATCAATACACCAGATTCCGACACATATAGAGCTCTAGCAACAAAGCTCAATGCGGAAGGTAAAGAATGGTTCACATACGAAGATAAAAACGAACGCGCAATTAAGGTTATGGCCAGAGGCCTTCATCCAACGTGTCAAAAGGAGGACATAATTGAGGACCTAAAGGCAAGAGATTTGCAAATAGAAGATGCAGTAAACATCCTAAAACGAGAGAGAGGTGAGAACAATCAAGTCAAAAAAAGGGGGCTTCCACTCTTCATGCTTACGTTTAACAAAAAGGAGAAAGTTGAAAACATCTTCAACATCAAAGCAATTCTCAATATGAGGGTTAAAATAGAACCGCTTAAGAAAAACACGAGGCTAATACCTCAATGCAAAAAATGCCAAGGTTTCAATCACACGCAAAAATATTGCAGACGGGAGCCAAGATGCGTAAAATGTGCTGGAAAACACAACGCGAAAGAGTGTACAGAAAGTAGAAACACCCCTGCAAAATGTATAAACTGTAAAGGGCATCATCCTGCAAATTATAGAGGCTGTGAAGTAGCCAAAGAACTTCAAAGACTAAGAAACAAAACGCATCAGTTTCCTCAAAACCCTAGGGTTACCAGAGAAGAGAAACCAACTAAAACCTAAGCGGAGCCAAAACCACCAGGTATTGGTACAGAGCGGAAAAGTTATTCACAAATTGTACAGCAATCATCTAATGCTACGAATGATAATCCTCTTGAAAGGATTTGTCGAAGCATAGAAGCCATAAATATAAGGCTAGCAAAGCAAGAACGTGGTCTAGAAGCTTTATATAAGCGTCTAGATATGCATCAAACCTTGAACGAGGCAACAGCCCTCATATACTAAAATGAGTAGATCATTAAGAATCGTCACATGGAACGCGAACGGACAAGCGCAACATGTTCCAGAGCTAGAAATTTTTCTAAATTTAGAAAAAATAGATATCTGCCTTATATCGGAGAGCCATTTGACAAAAACATCATTTATTAAAATACGTGATTATGAATGTTACCATGCTGTTCACCCAGGTGGAAAACCCAGAGGAGGATCAACAGTAATAGTGAAAAAGAATCTTAAACACTATGAAGAACCTAGTATAAAAGAGGAAAGTATGCAAGTTAAAACCATAAAAGTTGAAACTAACAATAATAATGAATACAGTATTTCCTCTATCTACTGCCCTCCACGCTATAATCTAAACAAATAAGATTATAATAGACTCTTTAGATCACTAGGATCCAATTTTATTATTGGTGGTGACTTTAATGCAAAAAACACCTATTGGGGATCAAGACTTACAACCCATAAAGGAAAAGAGCTATTCGAAGCCGGACGAATAAATAACTGCGAGTTCCACTCTGGAGGTAAACCAACATACTGGCCTGCTGATATAAATAAAATACCAGATCTCATTGATTTTTATGTAACGAAAGGGATCTTCGAGGATTACATGTGCATCGAAAACAGCGAAGGGATATATTCCGATCATACACCTGTTATCATGACACTCAGCACAATGATAATTAATAAGGATAACTTGCCTAAATTAACAAATAATAGAACTAATTCGGACCTATTCCAAGATCTAATTGAAATGCAAATAAATCTACGAGTGCCGATTAAAACACCGGTACAGTTGGAAGACGAACTAGAGGTATTTAACAGTACTATTCAACAAGCAGCATGGGAAAGTTCTCCTGCTAGTCACACCGAATCCCGTAGGAATCAAAATTATCCTATTGAGGTCAGGGAGTTAGTTAGAGAGAAACGGAAGGCAAGAAAAACCTGGCAAAGGACACGCGCCCCGGAAAACAAAAAAATCCTCAATTTTCTATGCAATAAACTAAAACAACTTATAAAAGAAATTAAGAATGAAACTATTAACAAGTACTTAAATGGTCTCACCGAACATAAAGATACTGATTACTCTCTTTGGAAAGCAACAAAGGGATTAAAAAGAACCAAAACGCATGTGCCGCCTATTAAAAATGGGGAAGGAACCTGGGCCAAAAGCGACAAGCAAAAAGCTATTTTATTTGCAGCTCACTTGGAAGAAACCTTTCAACCTTTCAACCGTTACCTAGGCAAACAGCAGATGAAAACATAATAACAGTTAGCAAAATTGATGAATATAATATTCGATGTGTAACATTACAGGAATTAAAAAATGAGATCAAGTGTAATTTGAACGCAAAAAAAGCTCCAGGATATGATTTAATTACTGGACCAGTCGTAAAAGCCATTCCCGAGAAGGGACTACGAAAATTGGTTGAAATTATCAATGCTGTCTTCAGACAAAAATATGTCCCACGGCAATGGAAAGTTGCTGAAGTAATTATGATCCCCAAACCAGGCAAACCAGCGAACGATAAAAAGTCGTACAGACCGATTTCACTACTTCCTGTAATTGCAAAATTATTTGAAAAATTACTGCTCAAGAGACTCAAGCCAATAATAGAAGAGAGAAATTTGATTCCACCACACCAATTTGGATTTAGAGAAAATCACTCTACGATAGAACAAGTTCACAGAATAACGGATATAATCAAAGACTCACTTGAGAATAAGAAGATATGCTCCAGCATCTTCTTAGATGTAGCACAAGCTTTCGACAAAGTTTGGAACAAAGGACTTGAATTTAAATTGCATCGAGATCTACCAAAGCAATTCTATCAAATTCTTAAATCTTATATCGCAGACCGACATTTCCGTGTAAAATATAACCGAGAGTACTCTGAATTAAAGAGAATATCAGCAGGCATACCACAGGGTAGCGTACTGGGTCCTATATTGTACATCCTGTACACCAGAGATATGCCAAATACAGAAGGTGCCACCATAGCAACATTTGCAGACGATACAGCTATTCTGGCAACTGGAAAGTGTATATCAGAAGCAACGACCAAACTTCAAAAAGCAACCGACACAGTGAGTAGCTGGACAAAGAAATGGCGCATTAGCCTAAACGAAGCAAAATCGGTTCACGTAAACTTCACAAACCAAAAAGTTAACTGGATTCCAGTGTAACTTAATTCAAGCCCGGTTCCAAATGCAAATACAGCCAAATACCTCGGCATGACTCTCGATTGCAAGCTTAGATGGAAAGAGCATGTTAAAAAGAAAAAAGAAGAATTGAACATTAAATATAGGAAAATGTATTGGCTAATAGGTAGAAACTCTGAGCTTACAATACATAACAAATTGCTATTATATCAGCAAATACTTAAACCAATATGGACCTACGGTATTCAACTTTGGGGTTGTACCAAGAAGATAAATGTACAAATGATTCAATGTTTTCAAAACAAAGTGCTGCGTGGCATTGTAAACGCACCATGGTACATTAGAAATGATAACCTCCATAGGGACTTAAACATGGAATATGTAAGTGAAGAAATACAAAATCGTGCGAAGAAACACATTCAGCGGATATCTCGGCACCAAAATGCAGACATACGAAGTTTGTTGGATACCACCAATGCAGTAAGAAGACTTCAAAGGCAGAAACCTTTGGAATTGGGCAGTTGTTTTAAGAAAGATAAATTACTAAATGATTTGTAAATCAGTTGTAATATTAAATAAAGGGGAAAAAAAAAAAATGTATTTAATTATTTCGTCGTATTTTGGTCCATATTGCCTGTTCAATGATTGATCGGAACGTTAAAAATAAGTTATTCATGGAAGTCGAAGGATCGTATACTGTTTGTAAGATTAGTCGACTGATATACAAACAGAATTAAAGTCAGTGGTACAATGCCCTTTTAAATCAAAGGTTAGTTGACAAGTATAGTTACGATAAAGTGACTTCCTCTATAGTCAAAGTCAATTATAGGAGAGGTAACCGGCTTGCTTTTCATATATCCTCTTAGCTGACTTACCTATATAGATAAGTGACTACATTTGTCGACGAATGATTTTATAAATTTCCGAATCTCTCGGCGAATAATCAACTTGTGGTTTACCGGGATGTATTATATAAAACTAGTTATATCAACGATGAACCATTTAAAGTACTTAACATAACACGCCGTGGGTTTAATAATTTAAGTAACTATGATTTTGTTCAATCCTATACAACCCCACTGAACATATCCGACGCAAAAAAATGTGATTTAATTGATCTATTGCCACTCTTAGATCCATCGGCACATTACTTCTACAGGAATTTGAATGCGGAGCCCATGCCGGAGCTTATCCAGATTTAACTTAATTAGACGATGATTCTTAAATAAAATTTTGATCTAGTATTTTTTGATTTTGAATGAGTGATTTTATCTAAAAAGTTAAGTTGAATGAATCAAAGTATAATTTAATATTATTTTTAGTTTCAATAGAAAAACTCAATAGACTAAAACAACACAAGTTAATTTATTTTCCATAGCAAACAGAAAAAAACTGCTTAACTCGAGTTACAAAAAATTATATTGTGAAAGAAAATGTTGAAAATAACGTAAGTCATTTTATGTAAATTTTGTTTAAAATATTAAAATACCCAAAACAACTTAAGTCAGGAAAATCGCGAATGACATCAATGCGTATTACTCGTCGTGCGGGTAAACAAATCTGTAATGACGTATAGCTATCAATGCTTCTATCAATTAAATTTACTTCGGTTTCGGTTTTAAACATTTTCATTTGCTTTGTAGCTAGTTCATAGCCTTTACCCAACGTCACCGCTTTATTTAGTGTTAAATCAGAATGGGTTAGTAATTTTTCCCTCAATTTTCTGAATTTACCCCTATAACTATTTTATCTTTTAATAACTCATCCTCTAATTGCTCGAACTTACATTTAGCTATCTGAGTTTTACTTCTCGTTAAAAAATCATCAAATGCTTCACTTAGACTCTGAGTCATTTTGTTGAATACATACCGCTCATACGTAAAGTTGGATTTGGGTGTGAAATATCCCTCGAACATTGTCATCAATTCCTCCAAAGTCATTTTATCCTGATTTAATTTAAATGTCTGGAAGATTGGTATTGCCGCTGGACCTATGCACGTCATGAAAGTGGCAGCCTGGATATTGTTATCTTTTTTTGATATCCCCGTTGCTGTTGCGTAGAATTTAAATTGCTAGACCCATAACTTCCAATCATTTTCCGGGTTGTCGCTTAACAAAAGTTGTTTAGGTGGTCGAAGGCTTTCCATGTTTTTTTTTTCTCTTGGAATTCCGTCTCCAAAATTGAAAATTTTAATTTTCGGTGTTTATTTAATTTATTGTTTCATACAATTTCACGTTTTTATTTTCGGATGGCTTATTCTTCCGGTAAATTTTTGAGGTTACGCTTCTCCTTTTTTATTTGATTTTAATTAATAAACTTTTTCTTGTTTCGATTTTGTTTACATCTGACACCATATAATGACGTATAGACAAGAGAGTTGAGCGTAAACTGATTTATTATCAAAATACAAATTGGTGTTACCACCTTAATACAATACAAGTACAATATATTTATGTTAGAGGGTGTCTTGTTATAATAATATTTCAACCTACGTTACAAAATCCATCGATGTAATATTGTTAGTGAAACTACAGAACAGTATTACAGAATACCAATTTACATCCCTTTTCTGGACTCTGTGTTTGATCAAATTGACGAGCAGCTTAGTAAGCACAAAGAAATTTTTTGCAGTTTCAAATGCATTTCACCGAATAGAGAATCTAGATATGATCAACAAATTGAAGAAGCAGCAACAATTTTATGTATTAAATATGCACCTCTTTTAAATTGTACTGCGAAAAAAGGCTTAGGAGACTTGCAGTTGTGGTGGAAACATATTTTGGAATTAAAAGTTAACTTAATAAATGGAATGGGCGCCCTTAGTTCCTGTGATGAAAATATGTTCCTTGCGTTCGAAAAGTAGTCGAAATATTTGTTATATTACCAATTACAACAGCTACAACAGAGCGCTCATAATTATAACAACGATTAAATGGTTTAGCGAAGATGTACATTCATCGAGATTTCAACATTTCAATTGAAGAGGTTTTAGACGAACTAGCCCCACACTCTACGGTAGAAATTAATAAACAAATTTATTGTTCGCTGAATTTATTTTTTGCTTTTGCTTTATACTTCCCCCCCTCCTCCTTAATGAATTTCTGGGTACGCCACTGCTCACCAGTACAAGTCTATGATTCAAATGGCTACAATCGGGCAATTTCCAGTGACCCCTTATGATTTTATATTTGGAAAATTCATGAAATATTTTCCTATATTCTAGAAACTTCTTGGGCCGGGAAATTTGTTTATTGTTTTGAGTTTGCTATAGATTAGGGCTCACTAATATGGCACAGCTTCTCGCTAATATGGCATGTCGATGCCATCTTTCCAGTTTAATAAAGAATTTATTAAACCGGGAAAGTGTCTTTTTTAACTTCCAATTCCGGTGCTTTTATGTTTAAAATGTATATTTTTAACAGTATATGCAGAAAATATACACTTAAATATATACATACATATTTAAGTTCATATAATACATAAGTGCGAAACTCTGTAATTTGGATTAATTGGCCTCATGTGTACAGTGCTGGTAAAAAAAAATTGGACAAACAAATTTATTGCAAATTGGAGTCTTTTTTTTGCTAAAATTACAAAACTTTTGAAAGCAATTGGTTTATTGTTTCATTTTAAATACATGTATGACGTAATTTTTTGAAAAAAAAAAAATTGACCTGCAATTTAGGGGCAAAACACCGAAAAATGCCAAAATATTCAAAATACGTTTGATTGGAGTTAAAGTAATGTAATAAATTAAACACTTATGTTTTATTTTTTTTTGTTTTTTATTGATTTATAGAAGTTCAATCTTTAATATTATTATTTTGTTGGACCGCCTTTTGCTTTTATTACAGCGATACACCTCCGATTCATTGAATTTGATAAATTTTTCAAAGTCGCAGGAGATATGGATTCCCAAATCATCATCAAAAAACTTTTTAAAGCTTCAATCGATTCTGGGCGCTTCCTTGCTACTTCTAGCTTCATTATAGACCAAATATTTTCAATTGGATTTAAGTCTGGACTATACGGGGGCCAGCTCAACACATCGATACTTTTTTCTTCGAAGTACTTTTTTACCTTTAAATGAAGAGATAAGAAAAAAAACAAGTTTTTAACAAATTATTTATGTTTATCTGAAAGCTAATTTGTCTATCTACAATTCAAAATTAATAACTCACAATTTTGGCGGTATGGCACGGAGCGTTGTCCTGTTGAAAAATAAATTTGCAAGTCTCGCCAAAAAGCTTTAACGCAGAAGGCTCAAATTCGTTCGGAAGGACCTGCAGATAGACAGCTGCTGTAACGCTGGAACTAAGGAAGCACAATCGACCGGTTTTATTTCCAGAAAAGCATCCCCAGACCATAACTCCTTCTTTTTTTGGTGGAAGTCTTAAAAGACATTCGTTGCTAAGTCTCTCGCCAGGTTTTCTCCTTACAAGAATTCTTCCATCTCCAACATGCACCTTGAATTTTGATTCATCGGAGAAAATCACATCATTCCACATCTCTGGAGTCCAATTAACATGCTCCTGTGGGCCCATAGCAAACATTTTTTTTCACTAGTAATGTGAACTCAGGCTTTTGGACTGGTTTAAGTGCTCTCAAACCAGCTTTAACAAGTCTTTTTCTCACTAAGCCGGGTGAAATTTTTTTTCCCGTTGCTCGCTCAAGATCTGGTCTTATGCCTGATGAAGTTTTAAAACGGTTCTGACAACTTTGTAATAGTATAAAACGATCTTCCACTGGCGTTGTCTTTCTGGGCCTTCCAGAGCATTTCTTTCTTTGTGTACCGCCCATCTCTCGATTTTTTTTAATATTCCACGCGACAGTACTTTTAGAAATGTTTAATCTTTCACCTATTTCACGCGTGGTTAAATTTTCTCGCGCCAAAATCAACATATTGCTTTTACACTGGTCACTAACTTTTCCCATTTTTTTAACTAAAATTGCACTTTATTCTTTATTTGTCTAGGATCACTTACAGAATAACTTAATCTTACAAAATATGCACTATTTATACTTAAAAAATAAGTTACAGGCAGTAAAACATCTGCACCCTAATGACGGCCAAGAACGGTAGGCGTAAAAAAAAATAATTGCTTGCCCAATTTTTTTGCACATCAGTTGCGGGGTTGTACCGGTGTAATAAAAGCAAAAGGCGGTCTAACAAAATATTAATATGAAAGATTGAACTTCTATAAATCAATAAAAAATAAACAAAAAAATAAAAAATAAGTGTTTAATTTATTACATTACTTTAACACCAATCAACGTATTTTGAATATTTTGGCATTTTTCGGTGTTTTGCCCCTAAATTGCAGGTCAATTTTTTTTTTTCAAAAAATTACGTCATACATGTATTTAAAATGAAACAATAAACCAATTGCTTTCAAAAGTTTTGTAATTTTAGCAAAAAAAAAACTCCAATTTGCAATAAATTTGTTTGCCCAATTTTTTTTTACCAGCACTGTATATAAGATTTTCATAATTTTGACAATAATTCAAATTTTGTGAGAGGAGTACGGCCTTTTTGATGGTAACAACTTACACAGATTTGGAATCGTCCAAATGTGTCCCGGCTCAAGAAGTTTCTAGGGTATAGGAAAATATTTCGTGAATTTTCCATATATAAAATCAATTGGGGTCTAAATCCATAGCCAACTCAAAACATAAACCGCATGTTCCGGTCCGAGTAGTTCAAATGAAAGAACAATTTTTCATTTATTTGGGTTCATAAACAAATCCAAAACCGAAAAATGAAGTAAAATTCTTAATAACTGTGATACATACTCGTAAATAAAAAAAATGTGATAAGACGAAATTGTATTGCCCCACGATCTCAAGAAACCCTTAGTTTGTGCTGATAATTTTAATTGGTTATTATATTCACAATCTAGATCGACAATAAAGCCAGTAAGATTTGCTTTAATAATGAAAAGTTATAACTTAAAAGATGTATCAGATGACAAGATACCTTAATCGAACAATAGAAATATAACTGTTTTAGATAAACCACGTAAAAGCTCTTTAAAATTACTTTCAAACCACATTTCAAGATAAAAACTTGTTATTTAGGCTAATAATATGAGAAGCATCGGATTGCATTTAAATTACACTCAAAATACCCCATATACCGTGAAACAGAACAATATAATCCTGTCGGATTTGATATAAATTATTGGGAAACGTATTTAAATATCAAATTTGACACATAAAACACAATTCGTACATAATTTGGCAAATTCAATGTCAATTTATATGAAAATGTAAACCTTTTTTTTTTTTTTTTTTTTTGTTATATCGCATTTCTCAGGTTACACAAACATTGTAAGACATTTCAATTTGTTACCAAAATAATATGAAATATCCTAAATTTTTTATCACATATTTTCCATATTTGTCGTGTGCAAGGAGACACAGACATCGAGGGAACAGAATGACGGTGTACATAGAAATGGAAACCAAATTGGTATTTGTGTACTTGGGAGTGAGTTTGATTCTTTGATTACCTTATTGGGAATGGGATAGAAAAATGAAACCGTTTTTGTTTAAAACCTGTAAACTTAGGTTTGTAGATTTTGAATAGCCCCCTCATCCTTTCAATGTTTTCCTTTCTTGATATAAATATATTAGCTATAAATTTAGATTGGATGATGTGCTGTGTCTTTGTACGCCATTACATGCATATGTATGTAAAGGAATAAGTGGGTTGCCGTTGCTGGTTTTAAACATATATATAAATTTTCATGTATTTTTTAGCATAAAAATTACAGTTGATGAAAAGAATTTTTCTTCTTGGTTTTTTATTCACAGCTAACTTCTCGATTTTTTTTTGTCTGTTTATGTGTGTGTGTGTATGTCGGAAAAGACATTTTCTCTGATTATTCTTGTACAACAATGAAATTTAATGAATAAGTAAGGTAATAATGATAAGTAGAAGAATTTTCTTTGGTACTGCTGCCTGGAATCATATAATAATAAAACGTAAATTTTTCCCGTAATTTTCATTTTTTTTTTCTTCTGCATGTTGCCTGTTTAAAACGATGCTGGTGACATGGAAAAATTTTTATAACCACTTTGAACGTTTAAAACTATAATTAAAAATAACGACGATCTTATTTATACACGGATGGGTATTCTTTTAACAAAAAGAAATAATATTTATATTTATAGATAATGGCGTTAATATTTACGTAGAAAACGGTATAGAGGGACGTTGTTTTGTTCGTATTATGTTCGTTGGGATTTTTTTTTGGTAAATCAACCAATAAAAATTCAGATTAGTCACGTAAGACGATAAAATTCAATATCTTAACTCCTTAAAATGCCTAAAATACAGCATACATTCGTATATATCTGTGTAATATCTATCGTCTTACTTTTTGTATGTTGTTACATATATTTTACGTCATAAAATAGATGAAAATTGAAGATGAACAGTAAAAAGTAAATATAAAGGAAAATTGTCGCCGCGTGTTGTTATGAAAAATTCAGGAAAAATATGTTAAGTTAACCCTTGTTCGGCGAAAATGATTTGTACGGTTTATTGTACGTGAACAAATTTAGTCCTGATGTGGTTATAATATACAGTTTTGTCTTATGAATACGAAAATACGGATAAATAAATTTTTTATGGTAACACAGAAATATAAAAAAATTTATACAAAATAAATGGATACAATTTTTTTTTTTTTTTATGGATAAATTGTTTGGGGATAGATAATATTAGTATTTTTATCAGCTTGTTGAACGCTATATTAAAATCCGATTTTCATTTTGATTGGATTATTTTTCTAACAGATTAATTTATTTATGTATATGCGTGCGGTAATCGAATAAAATGATTTGCTTTATAAATTGTGACATAATTGTAATCGACAAGTAATCCGTTTTTAATTTATGTAACAGTATAGTCGATTACACTATTTGGCTTTGGGTTGAAAGTTATCAAGAAATTGTCCTAAATTAGAATAGATGAATTTATTAGAGTTACAACAACTGTACAGGTTAAAGAAAATTTTATTTTGGGTAATGTAATAAAAACTTCCCTGAAAATTAAGATCCAATGTGTCGATTAATTCTGTAATTGTTGAATAAAATAAAAATAAACAAACATAATGTGTGACGAACATGCACCAGCAGAAATAAAAACTTCTAATGATAGTGCAGGGTCCCGTAATCAGGATTTTTTTTTTAGAATAACACACACTATAGCCGTGTTTTCCATGAGAACTGCACTAGAACTCGATAAACTTTAAATTCCTTTTATTCTATGTAAAACGAAAAAAAATAAATTCATAAAGCGCGAATGTGTAGTGTACTTGATATAATTACATATTTTGAGTTTAAAAATTTCCCCCTTCAGTTATTTCATCAATATTTTCTTATTTCTTGCTGACGTCATTACACGCAACTACACTCGATAAATTCATGGGTTTATCCAGTGTAACTAAAAAATAAGCTATAATTGTCATTATTTATTGCTGTAACAACTTAAAATATGTATTTATGTGAAATGCACTACACATTATCACTTTTTGAATTTAATTTTTTTTCCTGTTTACATAGAATAAAAGGAATTTAAAATTTATCGAGTTCTAGTGCAGTTCTCATGGAAAACACGACTTATGTAGGGTTAGAATAGAAGAATTCCATTTTTTTCAAAACACTTCATTTATTCTACAATACAATTTTCTTCAGTACAATTTATAAATGATATAATGCGTTTATGATAGCCATAGTCTAAAAAACGAAGCTTTTTAAAGAGAATTAGAAACGAGGAAAAAACCAAACTTTTCCAAACTTGTAGTAAAACACATAAAACATATGGAAAATCACTTTTTTCCTAACGCCAATTTTTAAATGAAAACATTAAAAATTCTTAAGTATGATTTCCGAAATATTTTCATAAATGTTTCAATTTCAACATACCATATACATATGTATGAATGTTGTTAATGGTAATATGACACTGGCTTTTTTCCGACTTTTTCAGCTGCTGAAAAATGCAAATGAAGTGAGAGAAATAATCTATATACAAAATATTCATTAGAGTGAGTGTATACAGCGTAATAGAAATTTATATGTCAAAAATTGAGTTAAATTATTTTTTCTAGCGGTAAAATGAGCAACTCTAGTAGAAAATAATGAATTTTTTTTAATTTTTTTTTTTTTGTTGACGTTTCTACTTGTTTTTAAGCATTGACGGTCGTATGTCTTCTTTAGAATGTTTCGACATGATTGTATAATAAAAAATTAGATAAACATAAATAAATAAAAAAAATATTCTGCAAAGTAGGCTGCGTCAGCGAGAATCTGAAGGATTTGGGCAAAAATTATTAATAGAGATCCAAAGTGAGATATTCCACTTCACTCCAACTTCCATTCAGCATCCATCAATCCACCATTTCAAAAATTTTAAAGGAAACTGTTGAAGCAATATACACAACTTAACGAAGATGTGTGCAATTTGACGATTAGTTACAAATATCCAACGATTTCCACAAAATGTGGGGTTTCCCAAATTGCCTAGGTGCAAATGATGGCAAATAAGAAAGGAAATCTATTGTGATTTCCATATGCAAATGTATGTACTATGTAATATTAATAGTTTTATTTTAAGGGAAACACAAGCAAAATTAGGCTTTTAAAAGGATTTGCATCCAATTTTTGGTGCTATAAGGGTACACATACATTTGTGCTGATGGCAAACGCAAACGCCCTTTTCCGTTTTATAGAATAAGCAAAAAGGGTACCTGTGGTATTATGTTCTAACCTGATAATAAATAATGAATTAATTAGAATCCTACCGGCTTGCGGTTTTTATGAGCACGAATACGAAAAGCAATTTACAACACAAATTGGAAATAGAATTAAACACTTTTAAATACATTTATTGTTAACCAGTTATAATAATTTTAGTAGCGTATTCCTCAACTTTCAGACATTTTGTGTCTTTGTTTTATTCCTCTTGTTTTGATATCTCTTAGTATAAATGTAATTATGTACACTTTGATTAAATTAACTGCGCTCATGCCATGTACTAGATTATGTTCATAAATATAAAAGAGTTATGCTCTTCAATATACTACTTTGAATATGCCTCATTTCCCCTGTTAGCTCAAAAGCTTATACTTTATAAAAAATTGGTGCTTTAGTGATACGACCGAACTTAGTGATATAACCACTCGATCCTGCTGCTGGTGCATTGTTTGAATCTGGCTGACGTATCAAATTTTCGTGATTATCAGAATTTGAAACATTTATATCATCATCGTTTACAGTTTGGCGAATATTTGGTCCATTCATTGATTTCCGCAGATGTATAGAATTTCGACGAATAATATTATTATTTTTGTTACATACACAAAATGATCAAGGATGATCAGTATTTGATACTACAATAGCTGGTTCCCATTTATTATTTGATTTATACACCACATTATCACCTGGATTTAGCTCAACTTCCTTCCTTCTGGCCAACTTATCAAATTGTATTTGGTTATTTATTTAATTTTGTCTCAATCGTTCCATGATTACACAAAAATTTTTTCATCGCCATAATTATACTGTTAGCCGTTTCATCAGGTACCTTATGAATTTCTAACCATTTGGAATAATAATCAATAATAACAAAATAATTGGTTCCAAAACACTCCATTAGATCACAATCTACTTTTTCAAAAGGCAAATCTGGGGTTGTGTGGCTTATCATTGGTTGAGAATAATTAGACGATTGATACTTTTCACAAATGCGGCACTTCGATATGATTTTTTTAATGTCGGCGTTAATGTTAGGCCAATACAGAATTTGTTTGGCCCTTGCTTTTGTTTTGGACATTCCAAAATGTGGTTCGTGCAAAGTATTTAAGATTTCATCTCGTAATTTAATTGGAATAAACACTCGATTTTCATAAAACAACAACTCCTCTTCAACATATAATTTGTTTTTCATAGGCCAATAAAATTTTAATGCATCTGGAACTTTGGCTTTTGTTTTTGGCCAACCTTCCTTGTGGTACTTCATTAATGAATGCGTAATGTTGTCTTGAATTAGTTCTGCTTTGATAATTTTTTGTTTTTCCTCACTAATATTAATAGTATGTACGACGTCTTTCAGTGATGTTTCAATATCCGTTGAATCAAAATTAGAATTTCTAGATAACAAATCAGCAACATGTAAATATTTTTACCCGGTACGTACTGAACATCTAAATCATAAATCATCAATTTTATTCGCATACGCTGTAATTTATTATAGGGAATTTCAGATATTAACTTTCTCATAATCGATATTAACGGTTTATGATCTATTTCCACTTTGACCATTCGTCCATAAATGAAATTGTGGAATTTTTTACATCCAAACACTATAGCAAGCATCTCTTTTTCAATTTGTACATAATTGAATTCAGGTGAGTTTAAACTTTTTGATGCAAAACAAACTGGCTTACCTTGTTGCATTAAACAACTACCTAGACCATCTTTTGATGCATCAGTTTGTAAGGTAATAGGTAATTTTGGATTGAAAATTTGTAGCAGCGTATTCTCAGCTATTTTGTCTTTAATTTTGTTAAGTGCTTCAGTTTGTTTATCCGTCCATAAGAACAAATTATCATTTTTTAATAAGAGACGTAATGATATATTTAATTGTGAATAATTTGGAATAAAATTACGAAGATAATTGATTGTACCTAGAATTTTTTCTAATTCGTTGCGATTTTTAGGTTCCTTGATATTTTGAACCGCCCGGATTCGTTCAGGATCTGCTTGCATACCATTTGCTGAAAATATATGTCCCAGATATTTTACGCTGTCAACACAATACTGAATTTTATTTGGATCAAATTTTATATTAATTTCACGTGCTTTGTTCAGTACATTTGTTAAGTTGTTATTATGTTCTTCTTTAGTACTGCCACATACTAGGACATCATCAATGTATAGTATATAAAACATCCCGGCAAATTCCCGAAATGTTTTGAATTTATTTTTTGAAAAACCTCTGGTGCTATTTTCAAGCCAAATGGAAGAACATTAAATTGGTAACAACCAAATGGTGTGGAAAACGTGGTATATTTTTTTGATTTGTCATCTAACCTTATTTGCCAAAATCCTTCACGTAAATCAAAGACTGTAAAATATTTCATGCCTTGCAGGTGCCATAACAAATCATCCAAAGTTGGTATTAAATAATGTTCGAATTCTAAATAGTTGTTTAATTCTCGTGGATCTATAGACAAATTCGAATGGATTTGTCCGATTTCTCAATGAGTACCACATTATGTGTCCATTAAGATGGACCGTTAACTTTTGTTATTGTCATTCTCCATTTGCTGGAGCTTTTTTAACACTTTATCACGAATTCCTAATGGTATGCGACGAGGAGCTTTGCAGATCGGTGTTGTATCATCTTTTATTTTCAATGAGCATTTGTCAGGAAAACAACCCATACCTTCAAACACATCTTTATTTACTAGAATGAAAGATTTTACTTCTTGCAGTTGCAGCGAATTAACATTGTGAATTCGCTTAATCAAGCCCATTTCAACGCATGACTTGGGTTTTCCTCCAAATTAGATAGAATCTCAAACTTTGTAAAATATTTTTTATCCTTATACTGAAAGTTGACAGTAATTTCACCAATTAAATTGAGCTTGAAACCACCAAAAGCTTCCAATGACAATGAAGAATTTCGAATAATTGGCATAGGTGAAATTTCTTTCAGGTAAAATGTTGACATCCACACCACTATATTTGAATTTGATTATCATATTTCCAATTTTTAAATTTTCATACCATGATTTATCATGTATATCTTTTATGATATCTACTTTGCAGTTCACCGCACTAACCGAATCCGACCGAGAGGTCATCCATTTTGGCTTCACCATTTGCTTCACCGAACGACATGCATCAGCAAAGTGGTTAAATTTGTTGCATTTCTTACATCGCTTTCCAAACGCTGGGCATTGTCCATATAAGTGCTTGTAAGAACAATTGTTGCATTTGAACGTTGTTCTATTTGCACTAGCAGTACCAGTTTGACTATTTTTAGAATGATAGTATGAATTTGGTGTATTCGAATATATTTGGAATTGATTTGGTTTCATTTTACTACCATTATTATTATTAGCAAATTTTGAATGATATGAATTTTCTTGATACGCATTGACTTTGGACGGACCCGGTTTTGAGGTTATTTTATCAATGCCTCATGGTGTTGCTAACTTAGCACCTTGTTGGATTTCCTTTGCTTGGACATTAGTTAATTCGGCTATACGGCTTATCTCTTTTGCTTTATCAAGCGTTAGATCATTTATTCGCAATAACTTGACTTGTAAGTCATTATTTGCTACACCAAGCACTATACGGTCCCACAACATGTCATCCTTTGTAGTACCAAAGTCACAACTTTTAACTAATTTTGTAATATCAGTCAAGAAATGGTCGAATGGCTCATCATCCTTTTGACTTCTTCTATAAAACAAATACCGCTCGTAGACTACATTTTTAAGAGGGTTGCAATATTCTTCGAATTTAGTTACAACTAATAAAGTGCATATTCAATTTTTTCCAATACTCCTGTAGATTACCATCAAGACAAAGTGGCTTGGGTGTATTGAATCGACCCGTTGGCTGCGCCATGTGGTATTATGTTCTAACCTGATAATAAATAATGAATTAATTATAATCCTAACGGCTTGCGGTTTTTATGAGCACGAATATGAAAAACAATTTACAACACAAATTAGAAATAGAATTAAACACAAAACAACTTTTAAATACATTTATTGTTAACCAATTATAATAATTTTAGTAGCGTATTCCTCAACTTTCAGACATCTTGTGCCTTTGTTTTATTCCTGTTCTTTTGACATCTCTTAGTATACTTTCATAAATGTAATTATGTACACTTTGATTAAATTAACTGCGCCCATGCCATGTACTATATTATGTTCATAAATATAAAAGAGTTATGCTCTTCAATATACTACTTTGAATATGCGTCAGTACCTATTCCACGGCCTCGAAATTTGTCATCAACGTGTGTACCATCTCCTTTCATGACGCCTTTCCTCTAACCAATTACATGATGAAATCGTTTCCTCACACTAACCTTATTTTAAGTGAACGAAGGTTTAATTATATGTTATCACGAAACCGTAGAGTTGTGGAGAATGCTTTTGGTATTCTCGCAAATAGATTTCAGGTCCTATTTACACTAATTATCTACGAACAGATAATATGAAAAGATCAACAAATTTCGACTGTCTGACAAAAGAAGAAATATGCACTCTCAACCAAAGGCATTTTGATTCGAATGCGAGTAGGTCTATAGGCGCATCAAGAAAATCTGCAAAAAAAATCCAGAAGCTACTAGAAGAATATTTTGAAAAATTTTATAATCATATTCCAATAGACTTTTGAAAATATGTTCGTGAAAAGGGCTGTTTCAAAAGAATAGAACTTCTCAAATCAGTCTTTTAATAAATTCATTCTTGTTAAATTAATAATAAATCTTATAACAGTGTTTGCTTTTTAAATATACATAGACTTTTGATCGGTTAATTTGGTGCCACAATCAAAGTTAAATTATCGATCATGCGGTGCGATAACTTCGGTTTGGTTCCAGTTAAGCTATAATTAAATTATGGTTATTATTCACTGAATCAATAACAAATGGTATGTATCAGAAAGACTTTGGTTCAAAAACGTTATAAAATTTATTTATTATTAAATTGGTCTTGTTCACAAAATGGTTGGTAAAAGAGTGATGATATAAGCAAAAAATTGAAGAGCGCACGAAAGGCAAGTATAATGCACTAATTTATACTATAAAAATATTTACGTGTTGAGCACAATATGTACTATAATTTTATACTTAAATTTGTAATTACCGTGCGCATCCAAATGTATTCATAAATACCGAAAGTTCAACAATCACTGAACTTGTTCGACTGTCATCAGCTATAAACAAATTGTCAAAACGGTTAGTAATAACAATAATAATTAAATTAAGATTACTAATTTGAACTAATTTTAGGCTATAATAACGTACAACAAAGGTTTCAATTCGTGTTTAAGCAAAGCTTACCTAAATATACAAGCCGTCAGGTTCAGACCAATTTTAAAAGAAGCTTAATTTAAGGGGGATACATTTTACGATTTCCCATAAGAACCCATGTAAAATTGAACATTTTTGATTAAAATTTTATGAATGAAAAATACTCGAAACAGAAAATATTTTTAGGTTTATATTTAAATCAAACCTTTGAGTATAAAAATATTTTAAAACCAATAACTTAAATTTAGTAATTTGATTAATATAAGTAAAATAAAATTGTACAAATTTACTTTTTATTTGTATGTATATGTGAAAAATTTGGAAAAATACAGTATAAACTTATAAAAACGAAATCAATGACGTAAGATCTTGTTTTGTAAAAACAAAAAATTTTTTTTTGATCTTATGAAGTTGGCTACGCAACGTTTTTTTAAATTTTGAAAATATTTTTAACAGTGCAATAACTCTGTTAAATGGGAAACTAAGTATATTTACACGTAATTTAAACTAACGTATGTAGTTAATTTATTTATTGTTTTATTTTATTTGGTAAAGTATTTTATGGTTTTCAAATATACAGGTCAAAAAAAAAATTTCAACTTACTACTTTTCTCCAATGACAAGTATGGCATTTGTTGAGAATATCCCTGCCGGCGCAAAAAAGTATATATAAAAAATGAACCACTTACGAACAGTTTACGAACGGTTTCTTATATGGGGCACTACTACTACTTCACAATTTCAGATTTCATATATGAATTTACAAAACCGTGTAGTTTTCTTCATTCCATCTCTAAACAGAATGTGATTTTTGATAAAGTAAAGCGTGGTGCGCCATTTTAATATTTAGTAAATTTTTAATTTGGTATTAATTTTTGTTGTTTATAAATACAATTTAGTGAATGATAGTGACGACGACATTTATAATAAATACAATACATTATTAGCTATTTCTATTTTCGTATTATATTATTTTATTTTAATATCTAAATGAATTTGTTGATCTTGAAGTATAACTAAAATTGAGTATAAGTAAAAATAAATGTGTTAAAATTTAGTATAGGTATTATTAATAATTAATTGATATAATCAAATAAATAAAAACATATATTTGCTAAAAATAAAACAAAATACGTTGTTTTCATTATTATTTCAAAATTAACCGCGGAATAATACTCAAACCGTACGTAATGTTCATTTTAGAACGCTCATAAACGTTACGCCCATATGAGTTCATAAATGTTACGTAAAAGTATAAATAAGTCTTCGCCAATTTGTATCACTTCTCATGTGACAAGAGTATCATTTATGTAACATATCTACTCATTTTTAGCGTAACGTTTACGAACACTTTAGTAGAAGAGACTATTGGTAAAATGAACGTTTGCGTTACGTGTGGCCGGCAGGGATTCAAAAAATTAGCTTTTCCATTTCGTACACTGTCAAGTGTAGTGAGGAATTAATGACATCTGTAGTTTACCACAAAAAAAACATATTTCGGTTACTATTTCTGTTCGAATGAGATATAAAAATTAATAATTCGTTTTTTTGGTTTTCCCCGGACTTATCAATCAATTATGCTTAATAGAGCAATCAAATGTCAAAGTGGTTTTTATGTGCGAAATTTATGTGCATTAATATTAATTATTTGAAAAAGAAAACAACAATTTTTTAGTTTATAAAGAATAAACAATTTATCAGGTTTTTATGCGTAATGGAAGCAACTTTCTTAATTTTTTGCCCTGTTTTTTTTTGTTGCTTCCATGTGTGCTTTTCCTTTTAATAATAAATTATTGTTATTATACAAATAAATAAATAAATACAATATTTTATTAAAATCACAAAAAAAAATTTTGTAAATTAATTAATTTTTAATTGATGAATGGTACCTGCTACTTGAATTAATTTTCGTATTTTTAGTTGAGCTGATGAATTCTTTTTGCTAAACTCATTTACACCGTTAGAGATAGGAATATCATTATTCAAATTTATTCGATTTTAATCACCAAATGCTTGTTTCAATAGTGTTGCAATTTTTGAATGTTGAAAACAAACGCATCGTCCGAATTTTTCGACTTCAAATCAATAATGTCCGAATGAAATAGATCCGCATGCTCGTTAAACTTTTTATTTACTAAATTATACTCCTAACTTGCTAAAACATTATTTTGAATTTTTTTTCTGAAATGTGAATTTATTTTAATTTCTTATTACCGCCATCTGATTTCAAACACGAAAACTACACGGCCATTTTGTTTTTTTAAACTTATTTAATTAGTCGAGTTTATAAGCAGGTAGCACTAATGGCTTATTACAAACAAAAACATGAACGAAAGGTATGACGTCATGAGGTGTAAAGATGTGTTTGTAAATAAAGGGGTTTTAGTAAAACATTAATTAAATATCTATTAACAAAATTTTATTAATTTATTTTCAAATCGTTTATTTACCAATCATTCTTCTTGATAACGTAGGACTCAAAATTTATTTTTGTAAGATTTTTCATTTAAGAAAAACGATATTAAAAAAACATAACTTTTCATATGATATTTTTTTTTGTCTTTCTATCCCTCTTAAATTAAGTTCGAATTTTAACCTAACGGCTTGTATATTTAGGTAAGCTTTGGTTTAAGGTGAAGTGAATATACAGATAAGTTAATTGACAAATTGTCATTTGAGTTTAAAACTAATAAGTTTCTTATTCATTTTCAGATTGAAAATTATTCTACTGATCAACGTCAACTGCTGGATCCGATTAGACCATTTGATGTACATTATTAACACGTAAGTAAATATTGAATTTGTCTTTTAATTAAACTATATAATATTCTTGTTTTGTATTATTTCAGGTAATTTCAGATTTGGTCATTAACAACTTTGATGTTTTATTTACATTTCTTTTAATTTGTATTTGATTATATTCATATAATATATTAGAAAGTTTATGCCTTTCTTCATTTTCCAGATCTGCATCTAAATTTAATATATCTCGGAAAACTAATTCCCCAAAAGGTTGTAACGATGTAAGCATCTTGGGCGGCATAGTGTTAATATACAATTTTTGATTGTATAAATTAAGCAACATTAAGGCGCCATATATGTTAGTGGTGAACAAATTTTGGTTCAAGTCTTGTCTGAACCGGATAAAGTTACCATACCATTAGTGCAGATGGCAAAATAATTGGATGACATAACATTTATTTACTTTTTTTGTTGCTGGTTTGTCATAAACTTCAAAAAAATAATTCTTTTTGGATCGAGAGCTGATGGCGTGTGGATGCAATTCAGGAGAAAAGAAATAAAAATTACAAATACGGAGACACGATAAACAAAAAACACAAGGGAAAAAAAATATAAAACACGGGTAAGAATAAGCCTAAAATTATTGGATAAATAAAAATAAATAAATTAAAAATAAAAATAAAAACGTAAAGACAATACTTTCTAAAAAAGGTACTCTTGTGGCCATTGTGTGTGATCGGATAACTATAGTGTGCAAAAACCAAACAAACAGAAAAAAATTAAAAACTAAAACATATATAAAGTTGTTTGTGTGTGTAACATTCAACAAAAAAAAAAAAGAAAAAAAAAACACCAAGGCAAGAGAACCAGTGTCCGACACGCGGGGTTATTTTTGTGTTGTTTCAGGAGTCCGTGTCAGACGGGCATTGGCGAGTTATAGCTCTGGTGACCACGAAGACGAGGGCACAGCCCCGAGCGTGAGTAAGGAGATTGCCGTGGTACCGCATGGTACAGATCAAAATAGGGGACACTGGCATTGATGATGCAAGCTCCAAAGGTGGCGATAAATACCTACCCCAACATGTCGTAATTTATGTATTATTATTAATTATTAATTTAGTGGTATTTTATTTTTGATGACCAACATTTTTATTTATTATTAATTTTTTTGTTGTTAATTCTGTTTAAGACAAATTTATTATTTTTTTTTCTAATCTCCCACGCATAGGGTATTATTTAATTATTTATTTGTAGAAACGGCGAATTGGCGATACGGCGAGCTCACCGTGTCATCGAAAGTCGGAGAGGACCAGATTTCGGGACGAAGGGAGGGAAAAGGAAAAATATTGAATTTGGGCAATAAACATTGCGTGTATACCGATAAAAATGTTGTTCATTATTAATAAATATAATTTAGTTATAATGTTTTGAAAAAAATTAAAAATGTGTGTTTAAATTTTGTAATTTTCAGGAGATGATCGAAATGTAAGGTGTGAGTGGAGTGTTCGGCTGATGAGATAATTTGTGTTATGCAGCTTTTAAGGTCCAGGTCATTCTCAGCGTTAACCCACCCTTCGACTGAGCACGACCGGCAAAATGCTGCGGCTGAAGAATGGCCTGGATATTCTGTTAACCGGTGTTCCGAATGAGAGGGTTAACTCGAACCGGTACATTTGGTTACAAGGTTCTTTTATATTCCTCTTGTTTAAAAATTTTGATAAATCCTGGGATGTTTGTAAGCACGATCGAACAAGGACTTCTTCTTTGCGGTTTGATTAACATTAAATGAACGTTTATTATAATTGTTCAACGAAGGCATCACATCACAGGTTTCTTTTAAATATAAGAGGTCGTCATAAATTTTCCATGTGGATTCTTCTACATTATCTGTCGTTGTTCCGCTTTTTTTCAATTTAAAATATTTTTGATACTCGTTAGTAAAGTACGATTTTAAATTGTGCCATTTTTTCGGCAATAAGTATGTGTTAAGAAACAGAAAACTCACTATAAGTAAAAATTCCATCATTTATAAATTCAATATTCATTTCGTTGACTAATCCGGTCCAAAATAATTGTTTTTCCCCTTATTTTTATAACTGGGATGGCTGAGGTTCCATATAAATTCTGATGTTTGCCAAATTAATTTTTTGACGCAGAAACAAAATCCATATTATGTTTGCCAAACGTAAATATTTGACGTTTAGAAGGTGGTGTTGTCTTTTTCTTTACGCCTGTTTCTGTCGTATACATTGCTTCTTTTATTGCACTTTTGTCCACGACTAACGTATAATATACCCATTATACATTTGTTTCTTCAATTATAGTGGTATCCATTATTCACTGCTAGTTTATCTAGTAGTCTCTTTTGCCATTTTCATTTTAAAGCGTATTTTGTTGACCAAAATTTAATTCGATTTATTTTTGGTTTATGTTTTTTCCAAGAAAATAGCCAATTTGATTTAATTGACAAAAGCCAACCTTTCGAAATAACATATAAATTTAATATGTAATCTGACTCTGGTGGCAGGTATCATAACCAAGAATTAGAATTATGTTTATTTAAAGCCAATTTTTTTTGGGGTTAATGTTATTCTTGCGGGGATTTAGCCTATGCAATTGTTGTTGTAAATTTGTCAAGGAAATACACTAATAATTAAATTGAAACGTTAAAATGTCGACCGAAATTATTTTAGGATTATTTGGAGGATTTGATTAAAAAATACAATATTTTTATCGGTCGTGAACAAAGTATCGCAGGTGATTTACGACACTCGGTAAACTTCATCTTCGTGAATTACAGCTATCAGTATATGCTTGTTGAATAATACTCGTATACTATTTTTTTAAATGTATAAAATCCGTGTGAAAAAATTTAAAACAGATTGGAAGTATTCGCTAAGTGACTTAGGTGAGAATATACATAGTAACTCTGGATTCTCACCTAAGTAGTTTTGGGACAATTCGCAATCTGTTTTACATTTTTTCACACGGATAGTATTCATTCAAAACAAATACATACCGGTATATAAATTGGGCTAAGAAACCATAGACAAATTTACAATACGAATCGCAATCAAAAGTAGTCATGCCTACATCTTTTTCCATTGCGAATTTTGCATTAAAAAAAAAAAAAAAAAATCCCTGATTTTGTTTAGGAACATTTTCAATTCTGTGAAAAACACAGCAAGCTGAAATACTGTTGATATGTCAATACTATATTGTTTTTGACGTTTAGAAATGTCTAAAATGACAAAATTATTTAGTAAAGCATTGACCAGCGAGTCTTTAAGAAATTTAAGTAAGAATGCGACCATAGGAACAAGCATGTTACTGACCAGCGAAACTTTAAGAACCTTTCGTTCAGTTTCGTTAAATTTGAATTGTCATTTAAAATTCTTTAACAAGAGCGAAAATTACCGCCCAAACTGAAGGAAGAAACGTCAAACAGTGAAACATGGCCTATTTATGTTTTATTAATTAAAATAATGTTTTATACATATTTCAAATATGTACATAATATATTATATAGTGTAATGTAACAAAACAATTATTTCAAAATACAATTACGAAGATTCCTTGTTTTTTGTTGTCAAATCGTGTTACGGATTCACTGGGCGATCTGTCAAAATTTCCTTTACAATATATTTTCGTTAAATTCTGTAAGGTTTTGTTACGGATGCTTAAAGGCTCGCTGGTCAATGCTTAATACAAATGAAAAATGCCACTAACACGGTGACATAAAACAAAAATTTTACTTTGTGATTATTCACATAATCATATACATTTTAACTCGTAAGAACCATCTAGGTGTTAAAAGAAACATTAGGCTCAAAACCAATGCTGTCCATTTCTTTCCTTTTTTTTATCTGCTTCGCCTCGGCCTTTTGGTTTATAAGACCCTGAAATTTAAAATTTGAGCTTAGTGTTCGCTTTATTTTTCTTCGTTCGTAGTTTTTATGTTTTTGTAACATTAAAGCATAAATTGGAAAGAACGGACACTATTGTAATTGTACCATAAAAGCAATGAATGAAGAATTGAAGACGCTACTGTTCTTTGTTGAATTTATATTCTGATGAATAAAACTATTCTTGTCTTATAGTTATAGCACTGAGTACTATATAAGAGTAGTAAATTTCGTACAAAAAAATGTCATATAAATTTAAAAACGAATCATTTTATACTGATTGTAAGGCTAGTTTTTTAAAACGAGAAATATTGTATATACATTAAATATATCTATCCTTTTTGCTCTGCTAGAAATAACGAAAAAACAAAAACAATCAAGTTGGATGTGTGTAGTGTGTATTAGTAAAGCAAAATAATGGATGAAATGAATGGATGAAAAAAAAATATCAAAAAATTTTACTATCATTGTTGTTTTTGTTTTGAATTTTCGTCTACCTATTTTTTTAAAATTTATTTCGAGTAGACAACAATGATAAATGCGCATCTGATCGTTCAATTATGATTATGTATTGTGTTATATACATATATTGTGTGCAATATTTTTTTTTTTTAATGGTCATTCACCTTTTTCATTTGGATATCATTATTAAACAATAACAAAATGTTGCAAGGACATTACGTTTGTTTCCAACCTGTTAAAATATAAAATTGTAGGTGAACACACAAATTTACGGTTTTATGAGTTATAAAAAAATTATCAGTTTATTAAATTGCTAAAATTAGCTCGAAAATGCAGATTAGGTTGTGTGAATTCATGCGAACTACTTATTAACTTATAATTAATTATTTACTTTTACTTATAATATATTAATTTATCTTGTAAAAATTTGATTAGGGCTAAATTGTAGTTAATAATGATGTAGTAAATAGTTTAGCAAAGTGGGTTCTAAATAAGAAAAAGACATGTGTGATATACACTATTTTTGAATGATCCAACAAGACAAATTTAAGAAAAATGCATTCAAATTTAAAAAAAACATTTATTTCAACTCTTTAATATTTTAAGCTTTCTAGTTGCTTGTTTTGTTTTGGAAAATTCATTATTTACCATCGACCATCTACAATTCTTTCTTATTAAAACAAGATTAAAAAAATTTACTAGTTTCCGTATATGGTCATAACAGGCTTCATTTGGATTTGGTAGGAAAGATGAATACTCTTCAGCCATCATGTTTAGGCATTCATCCGTCAAAAATTTTAATATGTTATGGGAACAACAATTATGATGATAATATTTTTCAAAAACAGTTATCAAAGATCGGGCTATGGTGGCAAACTCATCCGAAGGAGCACTTAATGAACCAAAATTATTCTCTTTTATTTTGAAATTTTTTTCTGCCAAAAAAGTGTCTGACATTTTAATTTCATCGCCTTTCTTTATCATTTTTTCCCGGCAGCTTTGACAATCAATTTTTTTCATAATGCAATATCCAGCATAGTAAACTAATGCATTCTCTTTTATGATGTGAATATCGGCCTCCGCAATAATATTGTCCAATGGTAAACTATTTATACTCGCTGATTCTTGGGATTTTAAACTCGTTTCAAAATCGGTTTTAAAGCTATTCCAATCTAATTCAATAGCTTGTGACTCGTCGGACATGCAATTACTAAATGGCGAATTTAATGTAATTTTTCTTACTATAATATTTGCAAAATGTACACCTACTTCATGACTAGATGGCATATAATTAAATCCACCTTTCCCACGGAGCACCGAAAAAAAATTTTCCAAGCAATCTTGGTTGGTTCGACCTGTTAATAAATAATCAACGTCAAACTTTTCTTTTAACATCGTAACTAACAAAATATGAGCTTTTATGCTGATTTTAAGTCCTCTCATAAACTTAAAGTAGTTCTCATTTTTGGAAATAATTGTTAGGTTATCTAGAAATAATAGGCTGTCTTCTAGCATTTTATAAACATTATTTCCAATTTTCAGTGGTCGTTCAAAAGGAGCGGTAGATTTAAAGTTTCGGCAATTTAAGGCATCAAATAAATCATTAAACCGTTGTACAACTTCAGCCGTTGGTATGGCATTGTTAAGGTATTCACCGAATGTTTCTGGTTTAACTTTTAACGTAGTTCTAATTGCGCTGGCTACTGTTCTGCTCATCATTTGAACTGCTAATCTAACATTCATTTTTTGAAAAGTGTTTGGTTCAAAATGATGTACGGTAAGTTTTGGTATTAACTTAACGTTTTGTTGGTGATCAAATTCGTAAATTTTTCGAATGACGTTAATATCAGCTACTCCAAAATCTGAATGTTGAAATTTATTTTTTAAAAATGCATTTCTTACTGATTTAATGAGATGCGGAGGATCAAAGTGTGCCAAAATTTGTAAATCATCAACAAAAAAATATGGTGATTCCGGAGTCACACCGAGTGTTTTATAAGTCGAAATGTTAGTAGCGGCCTGATCGCACGTTACCATAACAATGTTTAATTTCAACAAATTGTTGCAAACCCTTATGTTTTTCTTTATTAATGCCGATAAATATAACGGATTAGAAGATTTGTTGATTAAAATATAGCTGAGAACATATTTCCAATCATCCACCAGCCCACGTAACATGAAAAATAAAACTGATGTGGCCAATTCATTTTTTCTTTCATTTCCATCATCACAGAAACCATCAACGCGGTCTAAAAATATGTTAAAAGCCAAGTCTTTTTTGATGCACATTTCATCGAAAGATAACACACAAATTTTGGATTTTTCCGTCATATTTTGGAATACTTTCTTTAGTTGATTTAATAAAACTTCATTTATTCCTGGTGGTATAAACTTTATAGGAGACCATTTATATATAGATGAGGTGGACGGTAATTTCAAATTTAGTTGGTCTCTCAAATACCTATACGTTGAAGCCGATTTATAAAATAATGACTGTGCGAAAGCTTTGTCGTTTTCATTGTAGTAAAAATCTTCTTTTACAAGAAGCTTACATACACTTTTTGTCGTTTCGTTAACTTTTAAATTATCAATGTGATCGTCAATTTTTTTAAATTTGTTTTGCTTTTTTTTCATTCTCTTTAAACAAAGATTCAGATTTCTGTACGATGCTTTTATTAAATTATATTCCCGTTGGTATTTTTTTAATTTTTTCTTGTAAAGTTCTATTACTCTTCCATTTTTTATACATTTTCGACACAAAGATGCATTTTCTTGTGGAGTCTGGCAATAATGACAGTTCATTTTATCAATACATTTTAAAAATTCTATTTCTTCGTCAATTTGATCAGTTTGGGTTCCGATGGATTTCCAAACTAGTGTTTGGGGTTCTGTAACCAATGGAAAATCCTGTTCCAGATGGATGTTGTCTTGATCACGATTAAGAGATGTTGTTTGTTCATCATCAATATTGAATGTTTTAACTATATTTAGGATTGGCACAGCATTTTTTGTCAAACGATTTTTCGAAGTAATATTTTCATTCAGAAAGTGCCTTTGACATACATAATTGTGTTTATTAACGATAGCATTTCGTAAAAGTCCAATGGAGTCTATCCACTTTTGTTCATGTTCTTTATTTTTCGGAAATTTAAAAAAATGTAGTTTCGATTTCGTCGATTTAGATTGGCAATTTGGAACAATACAGATGACGTGTAGTTTTCTTGTTTCTAACTGACGTTTTTTTTCTAAATTTAATTAAGAAAATGTTTATTAATTAATAATGAAAAGAGTAAGAAAAAGTGTCTTGTTCACTGAGAGTTCTGTCCCTGTCAAAGAAACTAGTAACTAGAAGTTGTGTCCTGGTTAGTTTTGTTTGACTATAAGACTTTACACTAACAAATGAACAAAACCGATTCAAAATTTTAAAGCAAATTTACTTGATATGGTATTATCCGTAATCACTGAGGAGGCACTATTATTTTCTGAATTCGACATTTCCAATAAAAATTTAATGGCAAGTTTAAATACAAATTTTAAAATTATGAATCGATATGGCACTTAACGAAAAACAACTGACAAAATTTCGAACGAAACTAAGGGATTTCAAAATAACGGGCATTTGGACAGATATCGTATGTGAAAAAATAGCTAAAACATATACTAGTATTGGTGTTTCTATTTCATGCAAAAACAACAACAATGTCGTACAAGCCTTGCTAAACGTACGCAGAGGAAAGGAAAATTACACTGCTACATAGGTGGTTTAGTGTTTATTCAAAACCAACAAAAATGTATAAACATTTTTGTTGGTTTTGGTTTATTAGAGACGTTTTTGTATATACACATATATATGTTTTGTTTTGTGATATATGAGTATGGGTGCGTTTTATATGCGTTTATTTGACTAAACACATTTGGAAATGTACCGTTTGTTTTAGTGCATTTATCAATTATACTTTCAGCACGGCTTGTATAAACATTGATGAAGATTTTGATACAATTCTAAGTCATTTGATGTGAAGAATGAAAAAATATTACTTTTTTAACGTAGTTAGAGAAAAGTATAAGGTGTATAAGTGTTGCGACGTATATAACATTTTACATGACCAAAACCAATAACAATTTGCAAATGTTTTATGTTGTTGGTTTTGGCTGCGAGGAATGTTTAAATGATATATATATATATATATATATATATATATATATATATATATATATATATATATATATATATATGTTATATATATATATATATGTATATATATGATATATATATATATATATATATATATATATATATATATATATATATATATATATATATATATACATATATATACATGTTAATTGGAATTAATGCCAATAGATATGTCGCAACACTCTTATACCTATAGAAATGTACTATTATTCATTCCTCTATACGTTTCGAATGAATCGAAAATATTAATAATAAACGAAAAACTAATTGGTTTGATCCAGTTTTAATTATTGTGGTATATTTTTTAAATAATTAATTATAAGGACGGTTTTATGAGTTATAAAAAAAATTATCAGTTTATACAATCTTGATAAAATTAGCTCGAAAATGCAGATTAGGTTGTATGAATACATGCGAACTACTTCACATGAACTCATACAACCTAAATTTTAAAAAACTAGGTAGACGAAAATTCAAAACAAAAACAACAATGATAGTAAAATATGTAGTTTGATATTTTTTTTTCATCCATTCATGATTTATTTTGCTTTACTAATACACACTACACACATCCAACTTGATTGTTTTTGTTTTTTCGTTATTTCTAGCAGAGCAAAAAGGATAGATATATTTAATGTATATACAATATTTCTCGTTTTAAAAAACTAGCCTTACAATCAGTATAAAATGATTCGTTTTTAAATTTATATGACATTTTTTTGTACGAAATTTACTACTCTTATATAGTACTCAGTGGTTATAGTTTAAAGGGAGCACTTTGTCGCACGTATAACACCACGTGTGGCAAAATAAATTGTTTATCAAAGTAAAAGAGTTTGTAACACGTTTATTTCTAGACTTATTAATCTAATCTAGCAACAAATTAACCTAAAAAATTATTAAACGGTTTATTTTAGAAAGCCGTTTTAGAATTACAAAATTAACATAAGAAGCTTCGTAAATATTTCAAACGTTAACCCCAAGAAAATCGAACTAAATTTTAAGCATCTAAAAATACGTTTTCTTCAAATTAGTTAAATTATATAGGTAATAATTCCCTAAACTGGATTATTGTCGATGAACATTTCACAACTAGTTAATTAAACAAAATAAATAAAAGAAAACAGACTTTGAAAGAAAACCGGAAGAAAAATAAAATAAAATGCTCAAGGATACATAAAAAAGACAACCACGAGGGAAAATTGTTACTTTCACGCTTTAATTAAAATAATGAATTAGCTAAATGAGATAAAACGTCCCAGACCTTTAAGAACCTTACCTGATTGCATATTTTTTTATATTAAATTAAATGATTGGATGAAATGGAGGTGACAAATCACATGTAGAAAAATTGATGAAAATGAATTTGTCTAACTAAATTAACAAATAAATAGGAAAATTTTACACTTGCTCTCTAGACACCAGCGAAGATTTTGGTTAGGTTTGTACGTACATGCATACATGTACACATTTAAAGGCAAAAAAACAAACGGTAATAATAAAATAGAACGAAATGGAAATTGATGTACAAGAATAACCAAAAATACAATCCTACTCGTACATGTATACATACATATCGTCGCTACCATCTATCAAACTATCGAATGTGGAAAAATTAATTTTTCATATGCGCTCTAGAATTGGGCATGGTACAGTGGCAAATCGTCAAGTTTTTTAGCTTTTATTGAATCATAGATAATGATTCTGGCAGTTTCAAAAAATATATGACCTAGATCGCCTATATCAGTTATTTGAAGTCAGTTAATTTGAAATCAAAAATTGTTAAATTTTTTAATTACATATTGAAAATCTTTCACTAAATTATTTAGTTTTTATGCAGTATGCTAGTTCTATAAAATCCTTTCAATTGGATAGTTGTCAGATTATTTATTTTACGTTTGATAGTTTGAGATGGTGTCGACGATACAATATATAGATATGAATCTCTATACTATAATAGTGCAGTGTTATTTTTGGGTGAAAAGTGAAAAATAAAATCGAAATTACCCTGAAAGTCAATCCGATTCCCATATCCTTATATTATTGTACTTTACAAAAACAAACAAATAAAATTTGGTCTTTTGTTAGTACCGTATCAAAATCACTTTACCAATACTGTATCCTTATATATCCTGGCGAAGATATTGTTATAAAACAACTACACAGAAAATAAAAAAAAAAGAAAATCCTTATCTAATAAAAAAACATATACAATAATAAAAAAAAAAGATGAAGAAGAAGTAAAATCCATAAGATCAAATAGACAATTCCCTTGAGATTTTTTATATCTTGTATGTGATCCTTCTTCATCGACACATCTTAGTTTTATATCCACACCAAAAATAGAAAGCTAAAAGATATAAAAAATAAATAAAAAAAAAAAAAAAACAGAAAAGTATGCAGCTCACAAAAATAAAAATAAAATCTCTCAATAGGGATTGCTGGTTGGTTTTTTGCTGTTTGATACTCGGTTGGGGACTAATAATCAAACACACATATAAAACACGAGAAGCAAAATAAAACCGAAAACTAAACCAATAGACAAATCGTATGTGTGTGTGTGTTGTTTTTCCATTTTTCCGTTAATTTTTTTTTTTTGTTTGTTTTGTTTTTATTTCGCACTTTTCTTATATGTTATACTTGGGTTTTTTTATTTCCCAAAGAAAATGTATAAAAAAAAAATACAAACCAAATCGACGTAACACAAATTATATCGGTTATAAGATGTGTAGAACACAAACCCAAAATGTAATATTCTGACATGATTAAATGGATGTATTTGGTAGGCACAGTGAAAAGGGGGTGGGTTCCTTATGTTCCTTCTATGTAAGACAATGTGTACTCGAAACAATAAATCATTGAATAATTACCACTCTCGTCTTATTTGTATAGGGTAACTAGGTTCTGTCTATTCACATTATTACATCGTAAATTATTTATTGGTAAATAACGATTCGATACGATTCGGAATGCAGGAAAACTAACCAACATTACGAGTACACGTAAATATAAAATCAATTATCGAGAAAGGTAAAATTTAAAATATTTTTGGAGAAAATTTAATTAGGAAACATATAACAAACTAATTAACAAACTAACAAGAACAATTATTTATCAATACATCAATGTATATCATCATTACTAAGAAATCTAAGGCAAATCAAACGTGGCACTGACGTGTTTGTAAAGTGCTTTCGTTTTTGGCTTTATATAAAGTTCAATTTGTTTGTTGACTGAAAAATATTTTTTGGCATCTTTCGGAAAACTTTCCTTTTTGGTATTGGCTATTGACTTTATTCCAATTTTGTGGTATCCGTAAAATACTGTAGTGATTAATCCAAATAGAGTGTTACCCCTCGATTAACATAACCTTACAATAAGTAGTTTTTAAGTAAAAAAGCTGGATGTGTCAAAAGAAGTAATTAATTGTCAATTGCTAGTTTCAGCCAATGACAGTAATTATGACAATGAATTCTGCGTTGTGTCAAGTAACCTACTCTTTCGCGTGCTGATGTTTTGGTGAGATAGTTTATTAGCCGACCAAAAAACTTAAATCTGGTAGTTTTAGGCGTCCATTAATACAGTCTTCTAATTCGTGTTTATCATCATGGTTAGAGGATTAATGGCCTATTCACATGAATCGTGATTTTACTCGTACGAGTAAAAATGATTCACTGATTTGTCTTAAACTACGACGTAAAATAAATATTAGTCACTTAAAAAATATTTAATTAACAATTCTGAATATAATCGCATTAACAATTTTTTTTAGCAAACACACATTTCCTAATAAAAACTGCAAACAATTTTTAAATCGCGGCCATATTTTAAAATTCGCTCAAGTAAACCCTTTTATGCTATTCTTATTAGGAAAAGTGCGTTTGCAAAAAAAAATTGCCCATGAAATTACATTCGGAATATTTTATTACCTATTTTGTAAGTGACTACTATATATTTTATAATGTAATTTAGGAGAAATCAGTGAATCATTTTTACATGTACAAGTAAAATTGCGACTCATGTATTGAATAAGCCATAAGAACTAAACGTAAGGAATTTTTAATATTTCTATTATCATGTGATCATTATAACTGAAACACGTCTGTCTGTTGAAATTTTTAGTGTGGAATTGTTCGGGCCCTTCTATATGATTTATAGGTGAGATAGAATTTTTGGAGGTCGAGGAAGCTGGTGGTGGTGTTTTAATTACAATAATAACTGAAATTAAATCCTATCTAGTTAATATTGAGTTAAATGTTGGCATTTAAACAGTTTGAGCTAAATTAATAATAAATAAACGTAATTGAGTGATGAAATATTTATTTCAACCACCGATTTGAAGAGTATGTTAATGGATACGGCATACACAAAAAACTGTGGTATAAAAAAGAAAACTAAAAATTGTACTCAGGCTACCTACCAATAGTCGAGTAAATTGTTCTTTTACCTACTTTTTAACAGTGTTCAGGATAAATTCAAATCATGTACTAAAAAGTTAGATAAAATATGAGAAAAAAGGTAAATTACGTCGTTGTTAACTTTTTGACGTTTCTGTGATTTTTGTTAAAATTTCTGCGTTTCCATTATGTACCTATAATATATGCACTCTAAATTATTTTTACTACATTTAAACTTGGTTATTTTGTTTCCTGTTTTAAAAGCAGTAAAAATACATTGCCAAAATATTACTCTTACTTGAATGTAAATTTTTTTAGATAGAATTTGTGGAAGTGTTTCGAATTAATAGTAATTTTTCATAAAAATCTAGTACGATTGCTATATAAGAAGAGTAAACAAGCTACTAAAAACAGTAATTTTTTACATGAGAAGTAAATTAGCTTTAAAGTAGAGTAAAATTTCTATAAGTAGAGTAATAGAGCCACTAAAAATGAGTAAATATTTACTGAAGAGGTAAATTAGCTTTAAAGTAGAGAAAATTCCGATAAAAGTATGTTGATGGATTTGTATTGTCTAATATTTCTGGTTTTTTTTCCTTTGTAATCTGTAATTGTGCCCTAAACTATAGAAATAGAATTTTATTATTATACGTATTATTATCAGTTAACACAATTATCATATTAAATATTTATTAATGTTAAAATCAATTATTTTAAATACTTTAAGTCAATAATCATTGTAAACAAACATTGTCAATCATACTGTCATATTTTCGGTAAATCACAATGGAATAGATCAAGCGGTTCAAATCGGTCAATTCACAACCTCACGAAGCTTGCTATAAAGCTTCAAAAATGGTTTACTATAAAATATGATAAGAACCATGATGAAAAGCAAAAAAAATTATAACAAATTTTGTCGATTCAATCATAAGCTGGCGAAGAAGAAAGAACCATAAAATATTAAAAATCATATAAAAACAGTGTGTTATTAAAAGTTTAAAATAAAATAAAATTAGTTAACAGTTTGGCTACAAAGGTATTTGTTTATTACTATTCACAACAAGCAGTTCAACAGTGGGATTTTTGTCATCATAGTATAATTTTTATGTACATACTCGTACTATACAACTTTACACATTTTCCATAATCAAAGTAGAGTAAATGACCCACTAGAAAAAAGTAAATTTTACTGAATAGTTAAATTAGCTTTACAGTAGAGTAAAATTTCCATACACGTAGAGTAAATAACCCACTAAATAGACACAAGTGAATTATACTGGAGAGGTAAATTAACTTTAGCGTAAAGCAATATTTCCACACAAATGGAATAATCGACCAACTAGAAATGAGTAGATTTTTACTGAAGATGTTAATTAGCTTTAAAATAGAGTTATATTTCTATTCAATCTGGATAGGAACCAAGCGCAATTGATTACATATTTTAAACCCAAAATGGAACGTGTGCTGACGTTTGCTAAATTAATTTAGTAAATTACTTATGGCATTTTCTGTTTATTCGAGGTAAACAAATGTCTCACTTTTTTTTTGTAATTTATAATAAATAAGTCTTATACTTATTGGGAAACATACAACCGACAAAAAGACAGTTTGGTACTTTATTGAACAAAATTAGAATTCTGTTAGACCCTTCACACTATCGTGGATAAAAAAAATTATTGGTGGATCCCCTGGGACAGGCGCTAATTTTTCATATAGATTTCGAGAATTTGAAACACCATGAAACTTTAAAAGAGTTAACATTAAAATCAAACGATGTTTTACCGGAATTGGGATTTTCATATACATACATATGTGCAAACAATTTCTGTTGCATTTCATTGGAAAATTGCACCGCATATCATAAATTAACTTTATTTAAATGATACGTAGAAGCATGTCTGTTTGACTGAATATGCCGTTATAACCGCAAAAGTGTTAACAAAATTTGGTGCACTTTGGCCAAACGATATTTTAAGGGGGCAACCATTTAGAACGCCAAAATTGAACAGATTTTTAGGATTTTTATTTTGAAGGGGAAGAAATAAATGGATCTTTTTGAAATTTTGAGTTTATTATAAATATTTTAACAAGAATTTTTCATTTTTAATCATTGAAAAGATTGAAATTGACGGAGATATATCATGATGAATCCACATGGTCGCGGAGGCCTTTTTTTACGGTGCCAATTGGAGCGCCGTAAAAAATGATCTGAAATAGAAGGGCAAAAGGATGTGGTCAGTATATTCCTGTGGTCACTTGATGAACCTAATCATTCAATAATAAGTTATGAATTGGAAAAATGGCAAATATCAGTTCACATTTTTAAATTTATTAAATAATAATTAACTACCTAATTAATTTTATCCCCAATTTTTTAATTAGAGAGTTAATTTTATTGACGTTGTGTATAGTATTTTCTCCCCCTAACGTTTGACGGGTAGTGCTCCAAAACGTAACGTGTAAAAAATACACAAGTTAGAGAAGTATTCTTATGATATTCAATATTGAATATGTAATAAAATCAAATAATGTTAACGAAGAGATCAAAATTGGACGTGTCTTCTTCACAAAGCTTTTCTCAAATATATTTTTCTCTTCGGTTAAAGAACAATCTAGAACAAATATATAAATATGTTAATGTTTTCATGTTAAAGTTATGGAATGAAGTTATTTGATCCACACACTGAAAGAAAAACAACGGTTGGAGCCTAGTTGGGACCATGACAGTAGCTATTATTTTATTATTTATTCGGTATAAGCATGTACATATATACTAAACCTTGGTGTACGGCTTTATTTTATTTATACTGTCATCTCAGGTCCTATAACTATTAAAACTTATATTTAAACTGGGTATTAGTAGGTTATTTATTCCCCGGGTATGTTGTATTCTCCATATGAATTTCCCCTAACACAGGTTGGGTATCAAGTTAATCTTCATACTTTAAGGTTTCACATGTATTATTTAATGTTCTATGCATATCCTCATAAAGGCGCATCACCACTATGTGGGTCATCAATGCATTTTCTCTTATTTCGACTTAATTAAAGGCATATATCAAATCAAACCAGATGGTTTGCGCGTTTTTGAAGTGCTTGGGTGCTCGTTCCAGTTAAGTGAGCCATGTGGACAATCAAATGAAACCTCATTATGCCATTATTTTATTTGTATAATTATGAAATGCAGGCGTCATATATTTATTGTATACCATAGTTCTATAAAAGCCCCATCCAATTTATTAATAAAATAACTGATACCTCAAATAAAGTCATACATTAAAACCTCCACTCTGACTTCTTGGAAGGCTTTTTTGGATTGTCAATCTACTATCTGGTTGGCTGTACTACCATTGTTTTATATTCAGTGATGTGATTATTGTGGAAAACTAAAATTTACTTACTAACAGTGGCGATCCAAGGAGTGTTTGTTGAAATTTCCTTCATGATGTCTTCTAAAGTGGTACCAAACTGAAAGAAAAATCTAATTTAGTTTAATTTTTTAATTTTTAGATTTGGACTTACCTCGAAATTTGTCTGAAGGTATGTAATATCCTCTTTAAAATATTTCAACAGGGTTTAAAAATATATTCATCAGATTCGGAACATTTTAAAGCGACGCTACTGATTTTTTATTTAAATTGAATTTTATTTTACAAGTTTGTGCATCAATTTCCATTAGTTGTTGAAAATAAAGATGTAAATAAGCATCTTCAAATAAAATGGCCAATTTTGTTTAATATCGGACATCGATGGAATATTTCCGCAATTATTAAAAAATAAGCATTGGTTGGGGAAGTTTTTTCCATGTACTTTTCGGCTAATAGTTTTCCTTTAGCATTCAGTTTTTTGCAATAATTGTCAATCATATTACTTCATTTGTTTAATATTTTCTTCCGAATCATGCCATGGTTGCCAGTTTCAGGCTTCATAACAAAACATTTGTTTGACTTTCTATTTAGAAAGTTAATTCTATTTTTTAATTTGATTATTAAAGAAGTGAAAACTCACCATTTGTGATTTTTCGCCCATCAGCATTAGTTTCAATAAAAGAATCTGGAAATGAGTTGACGCTTCATTTGTCACTTTTCGAATGATGGTCATTGGGATGAAATTTGAAAACCGACGCATCTTCGTGACAATTGTGTTAGCAAATATAATTATTTGCTTATTTTGAAGTATTTCTTTCTTCTCCAGTGTTTCTGTTATTTCGGATGGTAATTTAAGCCAATTAGTTTACACGACTGTATATGGCAGCAAAAAGTAGATTTATTTTTTCCTCTGTAAAAATACACGCGCTTTTTAAATTGTTTAATAGTGTTTGCACTAAAACTACAGATATTGCACATAATCATTATTATTTAATTTTTTTTAAATTTTATTATACGAGTAAAACACTCTTTCAACGCACTTTACCTACAAATTAATTTTGCGATAAATAACTGTTTTTATAAAAGCAGGTTAAATTACGTCTGGACTGTCAGAAACAACACTCACATTGAAAAATTTGTTCGATTGAGAAAATATAAATAATTTGCACATACAAGCGTAAATAACTCTTTTTATTTGGCTCTATTCCGAGGGTAAAATTACTCTAAACTAATAGTATTTTCCTTTACTTAATAAGCAAAATTACTCTAACAAAGATATTAATACGTTTATCGACTAATTTTGATTACAGTTGTAGTAATAATATTAACTTACTTCCGTGTAAGAGTAAAAATGAGGCAACTCCTAAATTCGAGGAGTTTTAACACACGATGAGTAAAATTCATTCAAAAACGTGTGCTCATAGTTAAAAAAATAAGTTTTATTTATATTTTACGAAAGAAAAGCAATAAAAAATATTTGACGTTTCCTTTTGCACCTGGGAGCATGAACGTTCACAAATGTGAAGTTAAAGTGACTGCCATGAAACCTGAATGTATAAATCCGATAGCTGACAGGCATGAAATCAGTCACAAATTGACGACATCGGTTGCTAATCAAGAAAATGACGCCAAAATCATGCTTATCTAAGCTTTTGCTGTGAGAGAGAGTTAGTCCGTAGCGACTATAATCGATCATGTCATTTTCGATGAGCTTTGTTTAAAAACTGATTTTATACCCTATTTTGTGTCTACGTGCCTTGTGAATATTCTTTCACGGCGGTGGTACCGTCCTTCTTTTTTGTGTATACCATTTGGTGCGGGTTGATGATAAAAAAAAGTGAAGAATTTGTTGGCAATCTGGTGTGTATATAGTATGTGCAAAAGGCTATTAATTACGGATTTAAAAGGAGGTCGTAAATTTTGTTGCGGCCAATTTTTTCGTTTAGTAAAAATGGGTTATATCGTTGCTTATATATTTCCAGATCTTCTAATCTGTTCATTAGTAATCCTTTTCGAATTCTGCGTAACACTTGGGAATTTGTGTTGATGTCAGTGTAATTATGTTTTTCCGTAGTCAAGTGTTGTGCATATTTCGAGTCGATTTTTGGTTTTCCGATTTCTTTTGTATGTTCTGTAAACCTAACTTCAAAACTTTTGCCAGTTTGTCCGATATAGAATTTTGGGCAATCATTATATGTATTCTTATAGATTCCGGTATCTATTGGTGTGTTTATGTTACGTTGTTTGAGTCGATTCCCTAATTTGTTGTTGGTTTTAAATGCCATCGTGTATCCGAGTTTTTTAAAAACCTTCGTTATATTCTTGTTGATGTTATTATTGTACTCTATAGTGATGTATTTTTCTGTGTGTTCATTTTCGGTATAACTTGACAACAAAACCGAGATACCGGTATTAATACCGATATTGTTTATGTAACACTTATAGAAACATAATCAATCTCGATTTACTTTTTGCACAATTTTCTTGTTAACCTCATTGTTTATTACAACGTCAAGCCTTTCTTGCAATCTTATCGATAAAGATTTTCCTTCGCGTTTGTGGGTTTCACTATCAACATCACTTTCTGATGTTGAGTATGAAGCTTCATCTGGAGCTGGGGTTCAAGAAAACCGCTTTATAAGATGGACAATTATATTAATTATTTCTTTTCTAGTTACTCGATTAAAATTGACATCCTAGCCAAAAATGCTTTGGATTTACTTACATTTATGCATATATTGCAAAAGGCAAGATAAGTTCGTCTTATTCTCTGGACAAAAGAGGTTTTCATTCGGTCAACTAATGGTCCTTCTCCCAAAGGTTAGAACATGAATGCCAGGTTAGCGTCAACAGACAGAAGAGTAAGATTCCTCTTACACAATACTTCTACGCTAGTTTGACTGGTAAAATCATAGTTAGAAAGCGTTAATTCTATACTCTAGAAACGCTCGTTTCGGTAAAGCTGATAGTTGATTTGACTTCGATCGGAGCTTTTAAGATGCAATTTCTTAATTTATAAAACCGCTCCATCATAAAAAGTAAGCTATTCCATCTTCCACGATGTCACCAACAGCATTTTAGAAGTTTCCCTTTATTATTATTTGTATTAATATTTATATATTTATTAATGTATTTATTTAATTTATTATATTTAATTAGTGGATTTTGTTATATTTAATTAAGAACCATGGTTCGCGCAATATAAAATTAATCTTGTGACTTAGGAAAATTTATTGATTATAATTATAGTTATCCATATACTTAAATGTTATTTATTATATTACTTATTATATTTACTATATTTTTTTGTTTACTATACTATTTATTTATTTAAATATTTACATTGATTGTTAAATTAAAGTTTTCCTAATTTTATCAAAATTTTCGATTTCATTTTTCTTTGCCAATTGATTTTTTTTTGGTTATTATGCTGTAATGTGTTAGTGATTCATAAATCGTTTAATTCAATATTGTTTTCTGAATGGTTGTGCGTGATTACGCGTTTGATGAACCGTTTGTTTGTGTAAATATAGAACGATTTAAGATGGGTTCTTAAAAATTTAATTAGCTGTGATAATGTGAGCTTTCAACCACACGGGGACTTATGAAGTCATACAATATGGAGGTGTGGGTATAGTGAAAATGTGACCAAAAGACCAAAGGTCACACCACTTATTTGTGTAGTGGACTGTGATAGAGAAACTGTGATTAAATAAACTGTGATTAAATAAACTGTGTAAGTAAACATTTATGGTAAACCGTGCATATGTGTAAGAGGTGTGTTCATAATTTGAAAAAAATCAGCAGCATTATCAAGCTCTTAATGATCGGTGGAAAGATCCTCGCCCGTACCACTGCCACCTAGCCGGCAATATGCTGCACCACCAATCAATCATTAAGAGATCTGTTAACGGTTCATGGGAAAACAATTTTCTATAACTAAAGCCCTGAATGAACGGTTACACACGTTAAACTAGCAAAATGAACAAACAGAAACATACATCACTATAGAGTACAACAATAACCTCAACTAAAATATAACGAAGGTTTTTAAAAAACACGGATAGACGATGCCATTTAAAACAAATTAGGGAATCAACTCAAACAACGTAACATAAATACACCAATAAACACCGGAATCTATAAGAATACATATAATGATTGCCACAAATTCTACATCGGACAAACTGGCAGAAGCTTTGACGTTAGGTTTACAGAACATATAAAAGAAATCGGAAAACCAAAAATCGATTCGAAATATGCACAACACTTGACTACAGAAAAACATAATTACACTGACATCAACACAAATTCACAGGTATTACACAGAATACGAAAAGGATTACTAATGAACAGATTAGAAGAACTGGAAATATACAAGGCACGATATAACCAATTTTTACTAAACGAAAAAATTGGCCGCAACAAAATTTACGATCTCAGTTTAAATCCGTAATTAATAGCCTTTTGCACATACACACCCATACACACCAGATTGCCAACAAATTCTTCTCTGTTTTTTATCATCAACACGCACCAGATGGTATACACAAAAAAGAAGGACGGTACCACCGCCGTGAAAGAAGATTCACAAGGCACGTAGACACAAAATAGGATATAAAAGCAGTTTTTCGCATAATTTTAGTTAGGGTTTGTTAAAAATTTAATAAAGGAGTAACATCCGAAACGATCGTAATTTCATTTTCAAATAAAATAAATATCACGTTAAACAAAGTGACAAAACCAAAATATTGTGTTTTATTATATAAAATCTATTCTTTTAACCTACTCTTTGTTTCTAGTAGCTGCAACGAAGAGGCAGTGTAAGCACTTGTTGAAGTTGTATGCAGTTACGGCATATGAAGCGATTCTTATGTTTATTCTTCTGCATACCCAGCAGCCTGACCACCAATTCCTTTTATGTCTTAAGAATTAAATGTTTTTTGAAGCTTTTTGTCAAAGAACCCGACAAACAATTTAAAACCGTAACAGGATTTATGGTTTGGTGACCGTAAAAAGTCGGTTATAAAATTAAAGCAAAAAAGTGAAATATATACACGAAGACTATCCCGAATCTGAAAATCAAATAATAAACTTACAATAACCGACTATCAGAAAAAAAAATAAATGACGACAGCAACCGATTGTAACGAAACCAATCCGATTTTAAAAATGCAGAAAAAGAAAATAATAAGCGCACACGAATATTAGCCCGAAATAATTTGTACTTATATTTTACGGTTTAATGACTGCAAAAAGTCTGCCGAAAGAATCAAAATATGTGAACAAAATGTACGGTGATACATCAGTTTTTTGTCGGTTACTCAGTTACAAATTGTAAAACACGATGTAAAAAAACTAAAAACAAAAAAATCCGAAGATAGACGAATTCAACGAAATGAAATGAACTCATAAACATGAATTTCATTAGGATCAGTTACACAATAAGTAAAAGTAGTTTCATCTGGGGACGGAAGTGGTTTTTTGTAGTGAAAAAAAGTTTGTGTTGTGAAAAATTTGATTTTTATTTACATAAGTGCAACAATATCTTATAAAGGTAAGACTTAATGCATTTCTTGCTTTCGCAATTAGAAAACAATATTATTTTAGAAAATACTAAAAATAATTAAAATTATATTTATTCCAATAAAACACAACGAATAAAAAAATATATATGTATATGCTAACTGTTTGATGTATTTGGTGTGCACATGTACGAGTATATTGAGGGGAATCACCGATTTCTGTTTATTCTTTATGTTTTTGACAGTCCTAACCAAAAGTTCTATGATGAAATGTAATATGGATGTCTGAAAGTGTGTGTGTCCGTTTGTGTGGTTGAACTAATTATTAAATAATGTCAATAATGAAATATTTAATTTTTTGTCGATTTTTTAAATTTACAATTATAATTTTTTTATTTTTTTAGATTTTTTTATTAATTTTTAGAAATATTAAGTATATTTAGTTAAGTACAGGGATATAGTTGGAGTGGCTGCTTACGCACACTTAGACCGGTGACGGTCCATTGTGATCAGGGATATAGTTGTTTTATTGATTTTTCAATTTATGAATAATAACAATTAATTTGTTTCTAATTATTTATATGCAAATATTTTTTATTACTAGCATTATAATGCCTAAGTATAAAATGCTGCAACATCTATCAACACAATCCGTTAAAAGACGTCTTTGTGCTTTGAAACGAATTAATAATTCAAAGCCATGCAAAGACAATAATTCACATAATCGGATATCGATAGTTAATAGTACAGAATATGCTCACTCATCTCATAGCGAATTATTCAGAAAAAAACAGAGTGCAATTTAGTTGAAAGCGGGTTTTCCAATAATAACCATGAAGATTTTGAAAATGATCAAGCCACGTTATCGGATTTGGAAGAAGATGAAGATGTCACAAATAAGGTACTAACAATTTTAGAATTCTTACGAGCTTGGTCTGTGAAGTACAATATAAAAGCAAATGCTTTAAATGAGCTTTTAGACTTTTTAAAAAAATCAATGGGATTTTGCGTGCCAGTTGATAGCAGGACTCTTTTAAAAACTCCTTCAACTAGAGTTGTTTTAGATTGTCCCCCAGGCAAATATGTGCATATTGGATTTGCAAGTGCATTTGACACGCTTTTACGTACTGCTAATTCAACGGAAATTATTTTAGATATTAACATTGATGGAGTACCGATAACAAAAAGTAACCAAAGTTGCTTCTGGCCAATATTAGCAAAAGCTTGGAATTTTAAAACTAGTAAAATATTCGTAGTTGGTGTGTATCATGGCTATAATAAGCCAAATGATTTTAACCAATATCTGAGGCCAATGGTGAATGAACTCAAAACTCTTCTATCGGATGGGTATTTAAGTGACAACAGGAAAGTTAACGTAAAAATTAGATCTTTTATATGCGATGCTTCCGCGCGTTCCAGTATTCTGGGAACCAAATCGCACACAGGTTATTTTGCATGTCTTAAATGTGAAGTCGAAGGGGAATTTATAAAAAATAGAGTGTCGTTTCCGGTCGATAGTCTTGCACAAATGAGAAGTGATGAATCCTTTCGAATAAGAAGAAATATAGAACACCACAAGACTGATTCAATACTAGAGGAACTTCCGATTAATATGATAAAACAGTTTCCGCTTGAATATATGCATCTAGTTTGTTTAGGAACAATGAGGAAGTTGCTGCAAATGTGGGTTTCTGGCGATCCAAAAACTTTGTTAAACACCGCACGCGTCAATGCTATATCAAATAAAACGAGTAATATTTCGAAGACTCAACCATCTGATTTTCAAAGAAGAATAAGACCATTATCGGAGTTAGGGTATTTCAAAGCCACAGAGTTTAGGACTTTTTTATTATATGCGGGACCATTTGCACTAAAGGATATTTTGTCACCAGATAAATACAATAACTTCTTATTTTTACAGTTAGGAGTTTTAATTTTATGCCATCCGGAACTCTATAAACATAAGGTGAACCTGGCGAATGAAATTTTCAAACATTTTATCCAAGAAGTGAGCCTGCTTTATGGAAAACACCATTTAACCTACAATATGCACTGTTTGTCGCACTTGTCGGAAGACGTTAAAGAATTTGGCCACTTGGACTGTTTTTCAGCTTTTCCTTTTGAAAGCTTTATGTATAAAATAAAATGCTTGCTAAGAAAACCGAATCAACCCCTTGAACAATTATGTAATAGAATTGCTGAACTAAACAATGTTGAATTCCATCAAAATGATAAATCAAATGAGATATACCCAATTTGTAAAAGTAGAAAAATAATAAACCGCAAAATAGTATATCACAAAACACAAAATTATTTTAGAAGAAACTGAAATTGATAACAGTGAAAGAAATAGATGGCTTTTTACAAAATCGAATGAAATTGTCAGATTTGAATATGCAGAAAGATTTAATGGAACAACGTTTCTGTGCGGTAAATCAATTATGGAGCTACAGAATTTCTATGACCAGTTGCGTCCAGTAAATTTGATATATATATAAAACGGTTACAACTACCGGAGAAGTAATGAAAAGATGGAGAGTGGATGATATAAAAATTAAATTATTCGCAATGAAAAATGAGCAAGACAACTTTTACGTTTTCTTTCCAATATTACATTTTTTACAATAAAGTATAAGTATTATAAGGTTATTTGATTATTTTTTTAATTCTTTTCTTTTCTTTCATTTCTTTTAGCTAAATAATGTTTTCTGTCGTTGAAACTGTAAATGAATAAGGGGTTAAAGAGGTTTCTGTTGTATGCTCAAAATTGATTGAGGGCGGTAAAGTTGCATGGCCGACAAATTACAGAAAGGCCATAAAAAAACAATCAAATCAAAGCGAGGATTGGACGAAGTTTGCTTGCAAAATTTTAAAAGGAAATATTCCGAATTTTAGCGGTAGCCAAAGCTAAAGAATTATATTTTTCTAATTTTTCCAACTCGGAATGCGAAGAGTATGCAGCATTTAATCCAAAAAAAAAATTTTTCGCAAAAAATTTTAATAATCAGTTCGACGAACCACCAACAGTTGGTGAAAACGCCAATAAGGAAAATAATTCCACAAACATAGAAATTTTAGCAATTGAAGAACTTCCACCTCTACTCCCACCTTTAACACCATTCAACCATGCGATACCCATAAAGGAAAACACTCATATAGCAGAACTCATTACGCATAATAGACAAGACACATTTTCATTAACAGCAGACCATAACATCCAAAACGAGGGCACTCCAGTCTTTAGGGCACACTGTTTCATTGAAGACGTAAATGATGCACACACTAATAATGAAAATATACACAATTCATTTCCTGCTGCAACAGTGTATGACAATTTCCAAAATGAATGTCTCAATGAAAATTATATATCAGCTGGCAATACGAAAATCTCAAATATCAACGTTAAATTGGAAAAAACAATAAAAAAAATTAGAGACTTACAGGAAAAAATAAGAAAAAATAGAAGTTCAATAAAAGAAATTCAATCGGATACTAATACATTGATCGATAATCAAAAAAAAATTATGCAAAATCAGGCGAGCATTATGGAATGCCTACAACTCATCGTTAAATCGTTGCCGAAACAAACCCAAACACCAATAATCCAAGACCAGAATTTTATTATACCACTTCTTCCAATAAATAATATAGAAAATTTAATAAAATTAAACGGCAAATTATCCGTGAAAAATTATATGGATCAAATGGTAATACGAAAAGTTTTGAATCTTTTACACATAATAATTAAAAATTTTATTTAATTTCAGACTGTTTATTTATATAAGTTCAAATCAAAAACTTTAAATAAAACAATTAAAAGCGTTTTTGAACATCTTTTTTCATATGATTTGATCACAAAATACACATGGTCGGGGAAAACATCATTCTCAAAAGGATGCATTATACTTACAATTTTATTACAATCTTTGACAAATTTTTTTAATTTTTCACCAGATATAAACAAATTAGTGTTTGCAGAACAGTTGAATATTTTGGAGTTACTGAGAAATACGTTTAACTATTTAAATGATGAGAATGCTGTAGCATTTGACGCAGTCAAGTGCAGTGTGCAAGAATTTTTAAAAAGAGCCAATTTCAGGCAAAAAAAAATTAAAGCAAATAAGATAAAATTATGTAATATGTTTAATATAATAGGCATACCTACTGCCCGAACTGAAAGTTATTTTTCCTGAATTCAGAAATTCCGTATAGGTACATTATTATTTTAATTTTTGTTTTGTTCACATAAGTTGAAACTTTCAGATCGGAATACACAGTAGGCCCGGCCCACTGAATTTTATAATTTTACCAACAAAAATTCAATATGTAAAATAAATAATATTTCCAAAAGATATAGAAGTATATTTTTCATTTATGTGATACTTCAATACTTTTGAAGGTGGTTGGATGAAGTGAAATCACAGTCTAATAAATAATTGTAATTTCGGTTAATCTGTTGTGCCAATACATACCAATTTTACACTAGTTAAATTGTCCACCATCAACCGTTGATTGGAGAACACAATATTAGGGTAAGATCCTACTTTGTATACCATTATATTGGCTCCGAATATGGAACCTCTGTCGTGAATATGGCAAAATAACCGATCGGTCTCCCTCCAGTCAACAAATATCGCACAAAGTCTGAATTGTTCCTAGCATTTAACAGACAAGAAACCGCTAAACAACCAATCGGTCTTCGTACAGTCAACAAACATTGCAAAGAGTCTGAATTGTGTCTAACATTTGAGAGACAAAAAACCGCTAAATAACCGATCGATCTTAATGCAGTCAAAAAGCACCGGCCGATGACTGATTTGTGTCTAATATTTGACTGACATCGGTCTTCATATAGTCAACAAACATCGAACAGATTCTGAATTGTGTCTAGCATTTGACAGACAAAAAACCGCTAAATAATCGATCGGTCTTCGTAGAGTCAAAAAACACCGGCTGAGGTCCGACTTGTATTTATCATTAGATTGACAAAAAACCGCTAAGTAACTGATCGGTCTTCGTTCAGTCAATAAGCACCGCCCAAGGTCTGACAAATCGTGGTTATTCTATTGTACTTGAGGAAACGATTGTCCGACCAAACACCACATGGTCCTTCAGTCACCATCGGTAATTTTACATTACTAAAATTGTAAATTGTTTTCCGGGGAAGTATGTATAGATTTGGTTTCATTTTGAACTACCAAATTTAACCTTCTTAGAAGTTTATTCAAAAATGATATCAATTCGACTAAATTTGATGTCGCACGTTTATTTTAATTCAACAATTCCTCCAAGGATCGATCGTTTATGTACTTAAACTAATTCCGTTTGGCATACATAGTATTGAAATCAATGTAATTCATTTTTTTGAACCTAAATATTTGTACAATTCATTTTGTCATTTTAATAATTTCCTTTATAGGTTTTCCTCGAACCAAAATTTTTTATTTTTTTTGTAATAAACAATGACACGCGATTTCTCATGTTTGCAACTTCAATTTGATTTCTGGATTTGAATGTAATTATTCATGAAGGGTTTTTATTGCTTTTTTGTTTTGTATAAGTTGGATAAACTTTTTTCAATTGATTTAGTTTAGTTTTGAACTTTTAATGTAGTTCATTGGTGGTTTGAACACGTCCTGGATAAAATCACGTTTGCGATCAATTGAACCACCCAACCATACATATTTAAGATATAATGCAATTATTTTTATTGGTATATATAAATACACTACAACATACAATAAAATCGTAATTAACAATAATAAAAATATGAAATTATGAATTCACTGCATGATTACAACATAAATACGAATATATGAGTATATAGTTGATCTATAATTATATCAACATGTTGTTGTATATTTCGCTTAAAGAAATTAAATAATTTGTATGTTGTAATTTAAGGAACCTAGTATATAAGGAACGAGAAATATACCTTTAATTAACTTAAGAAAATTAAAACTAAAATGTATCCACCTGAGCCGGATAAAGGTGGACTACAACAAATAATTTAAATATGAACGGGAACATAGGCAACAAGACTTGCTCTCTCTAGACAGTTTTTCTTTGTTTTATAAAATACTCATGAAGAAGGTAATGTGAAGAGCTACATCGTATAAAAACACCTTAATATAAACTAAAAAAAATTTAAATTACAAAAGATTAAGGAATGATTAACGGATATATGTATCCACAACTGTACATAAAATATGCGATTCTGGAAACTACTTTAAAATGGGGCACACGCTCATATTGTATGCATGCCTCGTTTCGTAACTTGAAATTTATTGATTTACAAAATAGAGAAATTAAAATTGTATTTTTGCCTGCATTTAACTAATCAAGGAAGCGTATGGTATAATCAAACGGTATAGTAAAAAATCGTTTTAAGGTAATAATAATTTTCCTCCAATTTATGGTTGCTATAAAAGTGTCACATTATTATGTAAAAACATGCCGTATATTATGTTTATATATGAATGTTGTGAATCAATTACGTTCATTTATTAACCCTTAATATATTGTTCTCGTATCAATTGTGCTCCGCCCTAGTTTTCAGATTTTTGTCATTCTAGTCAAGGCAATAACTTTAGTTCATATCCAGAATTCGTAAATAAAACTCAAATTTTACAATTTTTTGTCAAATTTATTTTATCACCACCAAAATAATCACAGTAAAGCCAAGCACATCCGGCAACCGAACCCTTATCATACACTTTTCATAAGCCACAAAAAGTGTGGCCATTGGCTGTCTTACCGATTTTATGCGGCCTCCAAACGTATTCATCGGAACGACACAAACTGTCGTTTAAATAGAAAGAAGTCCAAATATTCTTTGTCTTATTTTTATTTATCTTGTGACCCCTTCTCTTTGTTGAACGAATTAGAAGTGGTCCTGCTTAATCGAGTCAGTTTCCCAAAAATGGTCTTCCAGGCGACGTACGTACTACTGGTAAATTTCTCATGAGCTATGTGCTAGTTTTACAATTCAACCGATGATACCGACTTCGACCTTGTATGATCCAGTATCTGGTGGGGAGATAAGCCAAACTTAATTGTGTTCCTCCATGCATCGTTTATTTATGTGCTTCTTGAATCAGTAGCTTGGTGATTGGATTGTATTTTAGGATGATAACTGGATGTTTATCATAGTAGGTCCAGGTGGTTGTTGTTTTGAACTCGACCACCGACTCGTAAAACATCATCACGCAGGAATGGAGATAAGGATTTAATCTTATTTGTGTATTTGTGTTTGATTTTCCCTTCTGCTTTATGACAAATGTTTGAAATGTTGTCTCTGAGGTATTTTGATCAGAATTTGCGTGGCATGTTTTATTTCTTCTGCCGCGGGAGTATTATGGTTGGTTACAATCTTTCGACATTTGTTGGTAAGCCTTACCACTCACATAACCTTGCCTGCCATAATCCTTATTAATCTGTTTGAGAATTTTAAATATATTTAATCAACAAGATTGTCCACAGTTACCGAAGTGGCTCACAATAGGTGTTGTTTTATTTCAACTTGATCTGGTTTATCTTGTCCCACCATAAATTGTGAGTAATTAATTAACTGCCTTCAATATCCCTGGATGCACAATCTGCGGGATTGTTGATGATTTGACAAAAAACCACTGATACAAAATAGTTAACTTCTGGATCCCCGAGATTTGATTTGCTACAAATATTTTAATTTTTAGGGCTTGCGTTTCTCCCACCCCAGCACAATCATTGAATTCATCTAAAAATATGTTGGTGTTTCATCAAGCTTCATATCATGTTGCACTTTGTTCATTAAGTTCGTAAGTAAACTATAGCTCCGCATAACTCTAACTTTGGTAATGTCAACTGGGTTGCTATTGGTGCTACTTGTGTTTCTGATGTTAACAATGTTGCCTTGCTTCATATACATTTGCTTGATATTCTGTCATAGAAGTACATTCTGTCAAAAAAGTACCGGGAATTGTTAAATAAAACACAAATTTTAAGTTCAATCATAAAAATTTATTTGTCGCCCTCGAAGTACTCCCCATTCGATGATATACACATATGCCATCGTTTTTCCAATCATCGAAATATTTTTATAAGTACTTTCCTCGAAGGCCTCCAGTTCGCGCACCGAATTTTATTTTATGGCTTTAATGGAGTCAAAACCGGTTCCACATAACAGCAATTTGACTCTGGGAAACAGGAAAAATTCACCTGTTCATGTAAAATACACAAGTTTTTCCCATAATTCCGATCACTTCTTTCGCATCAGCACAAGAAATTTCATTTGCATCACAAAATTTACGGCAAACTTTTTGTTCAATAATTTCGTTCATGGTAAAAATCATCTTACAATAATGAGGTCGACTGACAGTCAACTGCTGTAAACAAACTGGTTTACAGATCGCGCTCAAAGTTGGCATCGTAAAGAAAGACTGTCCTATCAATGTAGAAAAACAAAATTTAAAATCCTTCAGGGCGAGCATTTTAAGTTAACAATTCCCGGTACTTTTTTGACAGAATGTACATATACCACTGCTGCGTAAACAACTTCGGAAGCATCATAAAATCCCTGTAATTCTCCTGGGAGAGTTGGATCGAAATCGATCCACCTCCGAATTTTTATCATCTGTAGGTTTGGAAGAGAGGCATAATATTGTTAACATTTGTTTTCTTCTGGCAGTTTTTCATCCCATGTTACGCCGGAGATCCAAAGGGGTTGCACTAAGATTTGTTCCTTGTATCAGAGTTGGAGATAGCTATCTTAGTGTATTAAATAATTTGAATGATTCATACAACATTTTTCGTTTGGTCATTTTTGTTAGAGGTCCATTTGCTCAGGGTAAAACCTCCGGTTCGGAATCAGTTGATCAGTTGGTTTCTTCCTGATAATAAGTCATCGCTCTTAATTATTTTTACTGAAATTGGAAAGTTTTTTCATCATCGGCCACCAGCTGTTGTAATGTCCTGATGATCAGATAAGATGTGGATGCCATCCCTAACGTTACGGTTGTCAGCCGATATGATTTTAATGTTTTGTCAGGGGATGTTTTCCATAATATTTTCTGGTACTTTTGATAATCCGGATGTCTTTTTATTTGTCGGTACTAGTAGATTTGATCACTGCATGATGAGGAATCATATATTCGTTGTTGGTACATTGCTTAATCTCAATCAAATGCCCCTGATTGCGATATCCTTCTATGCACTTCCGATAATCTTTACAGAATTTAGTGGTCATTGACAACCCAAATCTCTCTGCTTGGACGACCCGAGAGATGATATGTTTTATTTAAATGGAGGTCGTACTACGTAGCGGCCGTTTGTATCCGGCCGTCAGCGGTAATTCTGCTGATAATGTTCTTCACAAAGCTTCTCTTCTTCTGTAATAAGTTTTTTGGGTTGTATTTCTTCTACTTCTCAAAATTTCTTCAGCTGGTTATCGATGTCTGTCAACGTGACCATTGACTCGATTTTAAATGGCTTGTTTTTTGATGTATTTCTTAATATAATCCATGATAGCTGGGTCTGTTAGGCAATTGGTTCGCCTTATTTTGCTTTTACAACCTTGTTCATCAAAATACTTGGATAGTAATCGGCACCTAAAAAGATGTCGATTTTACTTGGTTGCTTAAAATTTGGATCGGCGTCGTTTACGCCATTAATCTCCACTTGTGTTTTCCTCATTGGTGGTTTGATTTGCTTGGACGCCTCCTCGGTGATAAATGAAGCTTGTGAGCATTCGTAGCAGTATTGGTTGTTATTTTCCAATCTTTGCTTGGATCATCGATGGTTGCTCGTATCGGTTCACTAGGTGTCCTTTAAGACATATCCCTGTTTACATAACGTGCAAGTAAGTCTCTGTTGTTTGTGTGTGACATGCATTGACCCTTGCTATTTGTTGAGCGGGAACCTGTTTCTAACGCTTGGAATCGTCGTTCTAGAATACTGAGCAAGTTCTCTAATGTTGGCATTTCTGTATGATCCTTAATAGATATCTCAAATATTCGTGATATTCCATTGTCTAGTTTTTTAATGATAATTGGAATTGTGATGTAATTCCGTGATACTGTAAGGATGCCTAGCGTTTTGATGACATATGTATATGCTTTCGGTTAATAAGTCATGTAATAACCTTATTAATATTGCTGATTACTGGGAAGCTCAACATCGCATTAACATGATTGGAAACCAGCTACCTTGTATTTTGGTATCGGTTTACCAACAGTTTTCAAGCGTCATGATAATTATCACCCGTTGTCTCCAAGTTGCCGCGCTTCCGAGTACCGTCGTTTTCAATTGGTGCATCTTGACGGTGTCACTTATACAGTCATTTTCATGAATAATCCTTCTAAATAAATCATGGAAGGATACCCATTTCTGGGGATTACCAAGGAAGTGTGGAATTTCAATCCAAGTTAATATGATCTCGTGTTTTGCTGAATCCCTTGATTTTGGCTTATTTAGTGCCCTAGTAAATCTGGATCATAGTGCCTCAAAGTTGTTGACTAAAAGCTAGAAGTAGTCTTTTCTGAAGTAGGGCATCGTAGTTTCTTCTTCAGGAGCGGCATCCACTAATATTATTTCATGAAGTTTCTTAATTTGTACCATCCTGGAATCGAGTTGCAAAATAGTACGTTGATTGTTGCGTAGATCCTTCATTTTTACTGCCTATATTTTGCGGCGTTGATATCAAGATGGCGACACTTGAATAGATGGCAAAAAGATGGCGACGCTTGAATAGATCGAACGTATTAATTGATGTGCTCAAAGTAAATTAATAATAATAATTATAAATCTGTAGTGAATATTATTTATTGAATTTAGAAGAATAACAAATTGTGAGTTGTTGATAGTTCCAGTGAACTTTGATAATGTTACCTAAAGTCATTCCAATCTGAAAGCCAAAATTTATTAACTAAAGTGGTCTCAATACAAATGAATCGCCCTATAAATTGTGAAATATATGTTGGATTATAAAATAAAATAAAATAAACTTTATAAAACTTAATATAAACTTAAATATATAGTGCTATTATATAGTAATACTAAAGTGTTGAATATTAATGAATTAGCCAGCGAACGCTGGGACCTTTATTTATGACACCAATACCAATATTGTTCTTTACACATAAATGTGATTACGCGAATATTTAATTACAGGATTACAAACTGTATTAATCCGTATTACCATTAATAATACAGTTGATGTTATTCCAATTATTGTGATCAAACGAAAATTAATAGTAATAAGTCTGCAATGAATTCAGTAACAGAAATATTTTAAAACTATTTATTAAGCTGAGATCAATCATAAACAGTTTCTGTGAATTATAGATAACTAGTAATTACCCGTCAAAACTGACGGAAGTTTCTGAAAACTCAATATATAGTAGTTCACATATTTATTTGCTTTTTATACCCCTTACTTCCCCTTCCTAAAAGATCGTAACATATTTCAAAACCCCTCCCTCTCCCAGGCGTAACATAAAAGTATTCACATTTTTAAATTATTTTAATCACGTGAAAGTGAATTTTGCAATTAAGAAAACGGGCTATCAATGATATGATCTATGTTCACTCCTCCCTATCCTTAACAAATCGTTACAAATCATGAAGCCACCCCCATGAAGCGTTACGTAATATGGCCCCATAGCCTGAAAAGTAAAATGTTTTTTTTTTTCCTAAAATAATACGAAATAAGACAATTTAATATTAATTCAAAAATTCTTTTATCACAACGTTTCTTGTAAATGTACAGTTATCATTTATTATTGCGCCTTGGTATGAGAAATTGTTGATCAGCACTCTAAGGTTTTCATGATTTCGTACTCGCGTTAAAGCTACATAAAGCTGGCCATGAGCAAAAACAGGTTCTGGTAAAAACACCCCAACCTTATCGAATGTTTGTCCCTGAGCCTTGTTAATCGTCATTGCAAAAGCCAAAATGATGGGAAATTGTCGTCGCTTCATTTGAGATCCTAAGCTGCTCTCGCTTGGTTCCAAGTCGATTCGGGGGATGCAAACTTCCGCTCCCTTATTGCTGCCTGCGATTATTTCCGCCTTGATACAATTCCTGAACAGCTTTTTTACGATCAATCGAGTTCCATTCAGAAGTCCCTTCTTTGGATCCAAATTCCTTAGCAACATGATGAACGCACCAACTTTCAATTTCAGTGAAGGAGGAGGCATGCCAGAAGGGGTCTGAGAATTCAAAAATTCGACTGGAAAATCGATTGCATCGTTCGGGTCGTCGGAGATCATTGAGTCAATGCTCAGGAAGGTTGTTGCATCTCCCGGTAAAAGATCGAGAATGGCATTGTTGAGCTTTGTGACATGAACATTTTTTGGACTGAGAATGATCTTGTTGGCGACATCGGCGATTTCATCAGCAGTTGTTGTTCGAATTTCAACTCCAAAAATTGATCGAATGATGTTTTCACGCTCTATCATTTCCTCAGGAATTTCGACTAAATCGGGATCGGCTTCTTCCAGATCATTTCGCAATCTGCCATCGCCCAATTGCAAAACCCATTCGTTGAACTCTCGTTGTCCAAATGCTTGCATGTTGGTGATGAGAGTTCGCTGCTTCACAAGCCGCCACAAAAGAGAATTTTTCACGCACATTTCGATGATATCAGCATTTTTTCCTCTGGGAACAACATTTGAGGTTTGTCGAAAGTCACCGCCAAGGATGAGAAGCTTGCCACCGAAAGGACGAATATTATTCATGATTCCTCGCAGAAGCAGATCAATCACTCGAAGAGAATGCGAAGAAAGCATTGAAGCCTCATCGATAATGAGCATTGCAGCTTCTCGTAATTTAATGGATTCCTGCGAGGGGATTTTCATGGATGACACCGATGTTTCGTTAGCAGAAAGCGGGATTTTGAAACCACTGTGGGTAGTTCTACCACCAACTAATAAATCCGCTGCAATTCCTGTCGTGGCGAAAGCATGAACAACTTTACTCTGGCCTCTTACATAACTCATCAAAGTGTTGTAAATGTAAGTTTTTCCCGAATCGCCAGGACCGTCGAGGAAGAAAAATCTCGACTCAGCGATCGAATCATCAATTACAGCAGCAATCTCTTCGAAAATGGCACGCTGCATTGGGTTAAGGGTGGCGATCAAGTTTATGGCCATTTGAGCTTGCACTTTGACATCGAAAACATGTTCGACGTTTTGAATCGGGCCCGGTTCAGGAAGGCGAAAATCTGTGCATTTCATGCCATTCATGCGCAAAATAACCTCAATGTCTTGAAGCAGTTTCTTTTCAGCGGTTATGTGATCGAAATACATGATGTAGTCGGCGATTAAATACTCCTTGAATTGCTCGAAAAGCGCAAGAGGATTTTTTGGCGAATTGAAGACACAAATCAAAGCAAATGTTAGGCGAATTTGATGCGGCATGCACACATGACTTGCTTCACTTAAACATCGTTCCCATTCGCTATCATCCTCAAAAAGGTTCATGGCTCGTGCTGCATCATTGAAGGTGTCAAAAATCACTGAATCGACGGTCTTAAGATCGGTAAAACTTTGAGCTCCACGAATGTGTTGTAATAGCAGTCTCAAATAAAAGCGCTCGCGATCTTTCGGACTGACAGCATACATTCGAGTGATAATCCTATCTCCTATCTGCTTGCGAACTTTCCAAATGCAAAAAGTTTTGTCAAATACGTAATGCTCATGAATTTCGGAATACAAATATTGTCGAGCATTCTCGTCTTCGTGCTTGTTAAGCTCAAACCATGCAGTCAGATGTGTGTATCGGTGTTGAGCTCGATCAGCTACAGCATCTTCTTGGCCGTCTTGAAAATAAACCATCTGTTCGTCAGGGAGATGGATGGCAAGACGATAAACAACATGCGATCGATCGTTCATTGGATTTTCGAGCAGTCGCCAAATTGCTTCAGGAGCACAAACATAACGCGCATCGAGAAATTGCTTAATTTCATTATGAACAATCGGTCCTTGTGCACTTAATTCAACAGAAGCACAATCATATCCTTTGTATATATATATTTGAAAATGTACTTGATTGCTTGAACGGTTTAGCAGGATTCGACGTTAATGTGACAATTGAATTTGCGTGTTAAAAATTTGTTGTATGGAACGACATGACGATTATCAATTTTCCTTTCTCCTATTTGAATCTCAATTCCTTCACGACGACGATAAATGGGAAAACCATTAACTTCGGTTAACGTTTCCTTGCAAAAGGATTTCGGAAATCTTTTTGCACATTCACCTTTTTCCATGCAAGGCGCAAGTGGGTTCTCATTGCCGCAAGGTCCATGTATCATCGAGCGAACAACGATTTCATGCAATATGGGTTCCAGTTGCTGTTCAGGAATCTCAGCGCACACAAATCGATCAATCTTCTTGGCTGTGTCGATTTTTGAGTCATTGGCCAGAATGAAGAGCATGTGAGCATGGGGAAGTCCTCTTTTTTGAAACTCAATCGTGTAAACGTATGCAATGACATTTCCAAAAACCTTGTTCTTTACTATGTCATCGAGTAGTGCTTTCAACTTAATGCTGAACACTCGAGCAACCAAATCTGGTCTGTCACCGGGCTGTTGTACAGGAAAAAGGTTCTCTCGAATCTCTGGCCAATTGGGATTGCATGTCATTGTAATGAAAAGATCAGGCTTGCCGTACTTTGCCACAATTGCCATAGAGTCGTGATACTTTTCGCGCATGTTGCGAGGGGAACCTTGAAATGAAGATGGCAAGATGACAGATCGACCAACTGTAGTTCCATGACGAATTGCCACATTATTCAAAACGTCCATTAGACCTCGATATTGCTCGACTCGTAAGCGTCCCTGCTGATTGCGCACAAAGTTCAAATTGTTGGCTTCAACTTGCAGATGAGCATCAACAGCCCACTGCTGTAACAATTTTCCGCCATGGAGAATTGGATTGAAGCGACCGACTCGAATGGCAATTTGTGCAACTTTCCATTGCAGAAGAGTGATTTTAGTTCGCTTTCTCTCGGGACAATTTTTTTTTTTTTTTTTTTTTTTTTGAAAATAATTCTGTTTTATTATTTCTTTTTTAATTACAATCTAGTCTAAGACTAATAAGCAATTTTATTCTAACTTAAATTACTACATTTTACTGAAATTTAAGGGTTCATCCATCGATGTACTCCTTAGTTTTGATATTTATGATTTGATCGCGCTTTTGTCGTGCGCTAGATAAAGATTTATTTTAACTGATTTACACTAACTCAAAAGGCTTTACTCTTTTGAGCCTTCTAACTAAATCCGTATTATCCAGTAGCTGGTTGGCCTCTATGTTGACATGGTGAAGTAGCCGTTGTTCATGACTTCTAGCAAATTTCATAATTTCGGTTTTGATGAGTTCTATGCCCAGATCTTTGTGGATGTCGCTATTTCTGACAAACCATGGTGCGTTGACGATGCTTCTTAGCACTTTGTTTTGGAATCGTTGGATAATATCCATGTTGCTCTGCTTGGTACATCCCCACAGCTGTATACCATAAGTCCAAACAGGCTTCAATATTTGCTTATAAAGCAGAAGTTTATTAGGGATTGATAAATGAGAGTTTCTTCCCAGTAACCAATACATTTTTTTGTATTTTAATTCCAACTCGCCTCTTTTCTTTTTTACATGAGCTTTCCAGCGAAGTTTAGCGTCTAATGTCATACCAAGATATTTGGCAGTGTTTGCATGTGGTATTTCTTGATTATTTAAATATACTGGTTTATGAACTAATCTCTTGTTCGTAAAGTCAACATGTACAGATTTAGTTTCATTTAGTTTTATGCGCCATTTTTTTGTCCAATTGTATACTTGCTCTATGGCGTTTTGTAATTGCTCTGCTGTATCTGAGTTGTTGTCACCTACTGCCATGATAGCTGTGTCATCGGCGAAAGTGGCTATCATGTTGTTTTGTGGGATTGGGACATCTCGGGTATATAGTAAATACAGTAGTGGCCCAAGTACACTTCCTTGTGGAACTCCTGCTTTTATTACCTTAAGCTCTGAATATTCATCTTCTTGCTTAAGCCTGAAATATCTTTCCATTATATATGATTCCAGTATTATGCTGTACTGTTTCGGTAGGATTAATTTGAGTTTGTAGATTAATCCTTCGTGCCAAACTTTATCAAAGGCCTGCGCTACATCAAGGAATACTGCTGAACAAACTTTTTTCTCTTCTAAAGTCTTCTCAATAATATTGGTTATTCTATGCACTTGATCGATAGTTGAGTGCTCACTGCGAAAACCAAATTGGTGATTCGGAATTAGATTATTTTTTTCAGTTATTAGTTTAAGCCTTTTTAATAGTAGCTTTTCAAAGAGTTTGGACATTATCGGCAACAACGATATAGGCCTATATGATGTTATTAGATGTGGCGGTTTTCCTGGTTTGGGAATCATGATGACCTCAGCCACTTTCCAAAGTTTGGGTACATATTTTAATCTAAATGCGGCGTTTATGATATTAGTTAACTTTACCGTAGCTTTTCCCGGTAGCTGCTTTATTATTTCTCCGGTAATCAGGTCAAACCCTGGTGCTTTCTTTAAGTTTAAATTGTTTTTAATTTCATTTGCTACTTCAGTAGTCGATGTAGGGGTGACATCTTCGAGAATTTGTGTTATGTTTTCATCCAATATTTCTCGTAATTGACATTCATGAGGTTGAAATATATTTTCAAGATGATTGGCAAAACCTTCAGCTTTTTCTTTGTTTTTCCTTGCCCATGTTCCATCCATTTTCCTGATAAGATGGATCGGCATTATTGGCCTTTTTAGAGTTTTAGTTGCTTTCCAAAGCGAATAATCCGTATTACTATCATTCGTTAACTTACTTAAGTAGAAATTAACTGACTCATTTTTTAATTTCTGAATTTCTCTTGTTAATTGTTGAGTAAGATTATTTAGTCTTTTTTTGTCCTGTGGAGCTCTAGTTTGGTGCCATTTTTTTCTGGATTTGCGTTTATCCCTAAGGAGATTTCTAATTTCTATTGGATAGTTATTTCCTTTTAGCCTTGATTTGATTTCTGGAGTACTTTCCCATGCTGATTGTTGAATATCTGTAATGAACTTTTCTACTTCTATGTCCAGTTGATCCATAGTTTTTAAAGGAACTTTCAAAAGTATTCTTTGTTCCAGGTGTACTTTGAAACTTTCCCAGTTCGTATATTTGTTGGTTAATACTGGATTATTCCCTTTTTGGATGATATACTCGCTTAGAGTTAGGACTATTGGAGAATGATCTGAGCTCATATCTTGGCTTTCTTCAACTTTCATAAAATTATTAGAAATATTTTTGGTTATAAAAAAATCGATCAGGTCAGGTATTTTCCCTGGGTCAGTTGGCCAATATGTTGGTTTACCTGTTGAAATGGATTCACATCCATTTTCTTTGATGGCAATCAATAATTCTTTTCCTTTAGTGGTAGTTAATCTAGAACCCCAGTGAGTATTCTTCGCATTGAAGTCACCACCTATTATGAACCTTTTTCCCAGACGCTTAAAGAACTCTGAGTATTGTTTGCTTTTAATTGAATGTCTTGGTGGACAGTATAATCCTGCCACAACAATAGGAAAGTTTTCCGTTTTTATATAAACCACTGTGGCCTGAATTTCTTCTTTTCTGTACTTTGCTTCTTAAAAATGTTGGATATTTTTTTTAATGATGACTGCACTTCCTCCTCTGGCTGAATTATCTGGATGAATAGTGTGATATATGCAATAGCCTTTAAATGTTATGTAGGATTGCTTAGTAAAATGTGTTTCCGAAATAAGACACACATCAATATTCTCAATGTCGAGGACTGCTTGTAGTTCTTGCTGATGCCGGAGCAAACCATTAGCATTCCATGACATGATTTTCATTGTGTTGTTCATTTTTGTGTTGATTTGGGTCTAGCTCCCAATGCTCTATCTTCCAATTTTTGTAGCCTCTCATCAAATTTTGTTAATTTCATGAGAATATCTTGTAATGTTTGACTGATGTCTACATCTTTAGATTTTTGCTGGGGTTTATTGACTACGCCACTTGTTATTTCAGCATATGTAACACCTTCAGTTCTTAGTTGGCGGCCAAATGGTTGCCCATTGTCTTGTTTTGCATGCCTCTCATATCGATTTGACTGGCCATACATTTGAGTTTTATTCATCCTTTGGTTTTTCATTTTCTGAATTTCCTTTGCAACAATACATCCTCGATAGTTAGCAGGATGACCTTGTCCACAGTGTACACATTTAAGTTGAGCTTGTGGATTGTCGCATTTTCCAGTTAGGTGGTGTCCGGCACATTTAACACACCTTGGAAGTTTGCCACAATATCTTTGCGTATGTCCATATGCCTGACACTTTTGGCATTGCGGAATTAGTTTAGACTTTCTAAGTGGTTGAATTTCCACTTTCCAACCCAATAAACTAGTGATCTTATATATTTTAGTTATATTTTCGTCACAACTGAATGTTAGTACAAACATGTCTAGCTTCTTTTTATTTCTCCAGCTAACTTTGTTCATTACGCTGATTATTTTAAATTGTTTCGATGATAATTCTTCTTTAATTCGTTCTGGGCTACATGTATGATGTAAGTTCCTTGCCATAACTCTGATTGGCCTTTCTTGTTTATTTTCATACGTGTGAAAGATAAATGAGCCTTCGGTCAAAGTTTTCACTACGTTTCTATATGCATTTACGTTGATGCTTATTTTATTTTGATTCATCAATTTAGTGATGAATGATTCTTCTGAAACACTCGCCTTAATTATATCATAGAAAACGTGATAATTTTTAACATCATCTACTATGATCGGTGGTGGGGGAGGTGTTTTTTTATCTGTTTTGATATTTGTCTCAACCTTTTGAGGCTGAGTGTTTTGATCCAGAGTTTGTGGTTTTTGTGGTGGTGACGGTGTATTATTTAACCTTCTCTTTTTACTTTTTCTAGACTTTGCACGAATCCATTCTGTTTCTTTAGCTAAGTCTTCCTCATCGGTTTGATATTCAACGTTTTTATTAACATTAGAATTGGTGTTTTGTTTCTGTATTATTGATGATTCGGTTGGACATTTAACATTGTTGGCGTTAAGTTCGGTATTTTGGTTCTGCTTCATTGATGGCTTAGCTTGAGTTTCGTTCTGCTTTAATTGCATCATTTCTTTTTTTAGTTCGTCAATTTGTTGTTGTAAATTGAGAATAATAATGCTTTGCTGATTTTTCTCATCAGTTACTTTTTGCCATTGTTTGTATAACGTTAGCTCTTTTTCTGAAGTACCACTTTCAAGAATAGATGTTTCACCATAGTTATATGAGGTTGTTATACTTGCTTGTTGGGGTGCTGCTGTTGCGCCCTTATTATTTTGGAATCGTTCCATGTTAAAATTTTCAGATGAGAAATTAAAAGTTTTCTCAGGAGATCTAGCAACGTTTCCTCCCTTGTGGAACGGGCTGTTTACTATTTCCATATTTTTGTTTTTTTGTGTATGCAAGGATCGGCCCTCCCCAGAATCCTTAGGGCCACTCTCATCAGAGAGTGGATTGCCCAATATTTCTATTGGTTTACCACCTCGGGACAATGAGCGGTATTCATTTGCATGTTTGGTTGCCAGCCAGCTTCTTCAAAAGGATAGAATAGTACGTATGTCATCGGATCCAAATGTAAACTTAAAATGTTGAGGTTGATGAGAGGTTGTTCATCATTACGTGGGTAAACTCGAAAATAACGTTCAAATGGAGGCTGTCCGTCGGCAGAGCGAAAAATCATTGCCACCTCGTTAACTGTTGGAAGATCGTAACGACGTCTATCGTCATTACGATCGCGCCGAAATGCCATGTTCACAACGCTCAACCTCACCAAGATTTCGGTAGGCTTTCGCATAAATATTTTGCTCTCGAATCATTTCATCCAAAGCGCTGACAATAGTTGCGTTCAATCGCGAATTAGCAGGATGATTCATGCGATCTTGATTCGCCATAGCTGAGTCGATAACATATAGCTGAGCATATTGTCGTTGCTCACCTTCAGCTGGATGCATGTGGCCAGTACGATGATAGATCTGACCGTGAACGCGAAAAACATAAGGGCCTCGTCCTTGAAACTGATGAATTTGCGCACCCATTGAAGCAAATGCAAGCATAGAGTTGTACGATCGAATGTTATCATGAAAGGCTCGAAAATGTGGGTGATGAGGATTACTGAGAAGCTCATGAAGAAGAAACGGAAATTGTCGCATTTGCTGGCAGCTAGTTTCAAGCAATACAGTTCCTTTGTGGCAACAAAATTTGAAGTTTCCATCCGACGATTTTTCAGCACTAAAATTGAGAGAATGGCAATGTCGACATTCAACATTCATCACACCACAACTGTGAGCATTAATTTCATTGTCTCGGAAGGTTTCATGATCAAAAATCGATGAGTTCCCAGCGGCTCTCGATCTTCGCATCCGATTTGCATTTTGAGCTCTGCGAATTATGCCTGCTCCCGGCATTTTATTTAAAAGTCGTTGGCGTTTTTGCTCATTATTGCGTTGACGACCTTCTTGCGACTGTCGATTTCTCCACCTTAGTTGTCGTTCACAATTCAAACGCAATTTCCGTCCTTCCGGAGTTTCTCGTTCCATTCTAGTTAAAAATTTTAAAATTTTGATTTCTCATGTAAAGTAAAATTTAAATAATTTAATCTTTTTCGGGAACATTGACATTTCAAAAGTTTTAATATTGCTTACATTTATTAAGGTATATATAACAAATCTATTTACACAACGTCTGTGTAAATTCGTTAAAAATTGAGCGAAAGTTTCGCTCTAATTTTTCACACGTTAGTGCAATAATAAAAAACTATCTTTAAATTCAATAAAATGACACAATTTTAACACTTTATTCACACGTAAAACATAAGAACTAAACAAAACAATTGAAGAAATAAAATAAATTTCAGTTTCTTATTTTTATAAACACACCCGATACCTATATGAGTATTTGAAACTAATTTTACAATGGTTCCTATGGTCATGATTGCATCGAAAGGGCTCCACGAATTAAAAAAGGCTCACTTAGCTGAAATTTACAGCGGGCCGTATTATACGCGAAATATTGATACAATGAGGTGTTAGTGCATTTAGTTTGTAGTAGTGTTAGTGTGTGGGGTGTATAATTATACATATAGCGTCACGCCCACACTGGGTATATTATTTAACAATAAATAAAGAGGATATAGTTTTCAATTCGTTATGTTGTAATGAAATGCCGTTATAAAATGAAAAAAAAAAATAATGCAAAACGTTCTTGGTGAGGATCGAACCCGGAAGCTTATTGGAAAAAATTGAATATCGAAAAATAATTTTCGGTACCAGCCTAAATTACAGTTTTAAAAAATGTATTATTACATATTACATTATAATCATTGTCTACAATATAAAATTTTATGATTTTCAATTCGTATTGAAAAAATGAAATACCGTTATAGGCAAAAAAATTATTAAAATTAATAGGTAATTCGATGAGCATCGAACCCGAAACATTTTCTATTCGAAGTTCCTTGTTAAAAAGTCACCACCTATATCACTCGGACTATTCAGTTATAAAATCCAAGCATCTATATTGGAAATATAAGAAAAGCGTTACGGCCGCACACTGTGAATTATATATTAGTAGAAGAAGTAGAAGATAGAAGATAATCCAGTGAGTTTGGTGAATTTTATGTATTTTATTCGAGTCAGAGTGTTAAAATCTCTTACTTAAAATGGAAGCGTTATCAGCATTTAAATTCTAAAGTTATATTGAAATCTTTAAGTATAAACTTCACTAAACATAAATTAATAAAAATATAATCTAAATATAATAGTGTACGAGTGGAAGTAATATTAAATTGTCGAAGATTATTATTTAGCAAACGAAACTCACAAATTCGTATTTTAGAATCAAGTTGATGCCTGCTGTCATAAAAATCATTTAATTTTTTCGACTTTTTGTGTCTTACCAAAAACCGCTAAAATGCCACCAAAAACGCGGCATCAGTCAGTAGACTCAATTGATTATCTTAAACAGCTTGTTAATAAACCCGATTTATCATTGAAAGATATTCTTTCATCAATGATACTTTTACACGAAAGCATTGATAAAAATATGGATTCAACAAATGAAAAAATTGATTTTTTGCTGGATGAAAATGCCAAAACAAAACATGATATCGTAAATCTTAATGTTAAAACTGAAAATACCCAAGCTGATGTAGCTTCTCTACAATAAGAAGTAGCATACTTGAAGCAAACACAGTTCCAAAGCGACATTATCATAAGTGGTATGCCCCATAATGCAGATGCCGATATCACCATGGCCAATTTAGACAAGCTGACTAAAACTGGAGTGCAGAATGTTGAATTTTGTTATAAAAAAATACTACCCCATAAAACAGATGGGCGTCTACAGCAAATTTCGCAAATATTTGTTCGTTTTCGGGACTACAATACCAAAAGTGCTTTTATGACAAAAGTAAGAGAACTTATTATTATTTGGGGGAGAACTTATTATTATTAGGTGGTTTGGCGTCTATTGGAGGGGGGATCAAAGTTGAGTAGATTAATCTACCAGCTCCGTAACCTTCCAGTAGGGTGCGAATCACGTGAGCTGTTTTGGTCTTGTCATTAGGCAGCTGCGTGATGGGTACAATTGTGTAAGGGGTAACCTGTTCACAATTCGTAAGTGTACCTTGTGGCAACCACTGGTAACTAAGGCCACTTGGCACATTTTTGGCCATTTGGCACAGGCTAAAGTACGGCGCTAAAGGAGAAAACCTTGACAAAAAAAACCTAATCTAAGGTGGAACAGTTTATGCCGAAAGATGAATGGCTGATAGGTTAATCAGCCCAAAATATGCGGACTCTGGATACCAGGCGACCTCTAGTTTTATTTAGCCTTCCTGTAGTAAAGCTGGGTGACCTACAGGTGATTTGCAATTCCCAGCAACTCGTAAGAGTAAAATCAAACCGAATACGGGGCAGGAGTATAAATATACGGGAGTGGGACAACCCTCTCGAGGTCCTTGAGCTCCAATGCTACCGTCGTTCTAGCGGAACTATGTACATGCAAACATGTAAACATCTAGGAGGGAGAGCAATAAGCCCAGATAGTATGTATCACGTACCGGCAGGCAGTATTGTCAGATTCATTAAGAACCTGGATATTGACTGGACGGATAATTAAGCAGGGGCCAGCACAATAGATCTTTTACGTCGCAGTGCGAAGTGGCTGATCGCCCGCATGGCCCCCCCAAATAATAATAATAAGAGAACTTGGATCGATATTCGTAAATCAATTGTTACCTGAACCGGATTCAGATAACCCAGCAAGAAAAATCTTCATTGGGGACAGATTAATCAGTTACTTTGCAAAGCTTCATTCTGAATGCCGAAAACAGAAAAATGAGAAAATATTATCATCTGTTTTTTTTACTAATGGAAATCTTTTTGTCAAAATACGAAACGCCGACGAGACGTCATCTCCACCTGTAATTGTTAAGTCTTCAGCTGATCTTCTTAACAAAATTAGACAACATCACTACAACAATCGAAATCGTCAGGAAAATAAGTAGCACATCAATGAAAATCATGTACCTCAAACTAAACATTATACAACAAATACAACAAATACATTTCAATTAGAAATAACTCATTCATTTTATAATAAATTTTTTTTTATTACTTATTATTTTTTTATTTTTGTTGAATTATCTCCAAATATTATATAATTACACTTTTTTAATTACATATCACTCAATATATTAATTATTTTTTATAAATTATAGATCAGCCGAATTTGAGATTGATTAAAATGAATTTGGATGATGTCAGCTGTTTGGATGATCATATCTCAATCGATTATGAAACGGGTTTCAGTACTGGTAATGACAATGATTCAATTAATTTTATTTATGTGAATGCAAATAGTATACGCAACAAGTACGATCGTATAGTAAGTCTCATCAATTCAGTAGGTAGTGTGATTCACGTAGTCGCTATTACAGAAACTTGGCTTTATGAGAATGAAAACAGATTTTATGAAATTCCGGGATATACTAGTTTCCATTCTAATAGACCAGATGTATGTTTTGCATTGGTAGAGGTGGAGGTGTATGTCACTATATTAAGGATTGTCTATCGGGAAGTATGGTGAGCAAACTGGACATGGATGGAATACAATTGATCTCGGTCAAGATAATCGAAGCCAAATTTAATGTGGTGTGTTTTTATCGATCACAAAAAGTTACCAATTCTTCCTTATTAGAGTTTATGGAAACGCATTTGCCCCAGTGTAAAAATAGCCTGTTCTTCGGTGATTTTAATTTAAATATTTTGGATACCACTGAAAGGTCTGTCAAGTTGTATACAGAGATAGTACACTCATGAGGTTTTGTTATACTTAATAAAATACATCCCTCTTTTTCTACACGTGACTCAAACAGCATTGGCACTATTATTGACCACATTATCACAGATATAGTAGATATTCATTACAAATTAGGTGTTAAGAATATTGCTAATGAAGGTTGTGGAGATCATAAATTATTATCCCTCAATATCCAAGTTAGTTATCAAAAACATAAAACTCAAACTAGCTTTGAGATTCTTGATTATGGAAGACTTTCAAGCGAAACAGTTTGGTTTATCTTTGGAAATACAACAGCCTAGATGAATTAACATCAGAATTAAGCAGAGTTATTTCAATTAATAAAAAAAGGATTTCATTAGTTAATAAAAAAGCACCGCAGCCGTGGATGACGAACGAAATTGCATCCTTAATTAAAAAAGAAAAATCATTTTATAAATTATCACGACCATTTCCAAATAGTGAATATGTCAGCAGTCAGCATAGACACTATAAAAAACTTGTAGCTGCGAAAATTCGCAACTCAAAGTTGGCCTTTTTTGGCAACGAATTTGTGAACTGTTTCAATAATTCCAAAAAATATTGGAGTGTTATTAAGGAAGTGGTATACCATCAATCAACTCAATGCAAACGAGCTACAATTTACTTGGAAAATGGAAAAGAATTAATATCTGACCAGTTTGAAGTGGCATCGATGTTTGGGGCCAATTTTGTTAGTGTTGGTAATGATTTAAACAGCAGTACAACATCTAATTCAATAGCCGCAGACTGTCAACATATTGCTGATCCATGTAGGAGCGCACAGTTTCCTTTCTTGTTACAAAAAATTACAAATGACGAAATAAAAAAGATCGTTGACAGCCTAAACTCTTCAGCAGCAACAGGTTTGGATGGAATCTCGGTTAAATTTGTAAAGAAATTTTCGCAACAACTCATACCAGCATTAACTAAATTAATAAACCAATCATTAGAGAGCTCTTTATTCCCTAACAAACTAAAATTGGCAAAGATTATCCCCGTTTTTAAAAGCGGAAGTACAACTCAAGCTGAAAACTATCGCCCGATATCCATACTGAACTCTGAGTTTATTGAATCTAATAATATCCTATCAGTTAGGCAATACGGGTTTACTAAATTGTCGAATACCACTGCTGCATGTCTTAATCTTATTAAGGGGACATTACACCTTCAAATTTTAAAAAATGAAATTTTTTGAAACATTTTTTTTAATGGAATAAAAAGAGATATCTTAATGAAACTTTCCATGGACATTTTATTTAAGTCAAAGCATACAAAAAAAATTTTTTTAGATTTTTTTCCGCCCCTTGTCGTCTGCTACGGTCATTTTCCAAAAAGACCGAAAATTCGCGGCGTGCATCAGAACTGCTCTCAGAAACGTCTGAAAAAAAAAAAACGAGGTTTTATTCAGCATTAAATCGCCCTTGGAATGAACTAAAAGGAAGAAAATGGTCTAAAAAATAACAAAATGGCGGCATTTTTCGAAAATGGAGCTTTTTTGTCCCCTGCAATTTGTTGTAACTCAAAAAATTGAAAGCCGATTTTCTCTTCCGTAGTTCATTCTGAGCAGAAATATGTGTAGATCAACGTGTTAAAATTTTAGAACGATTGGATAAGTAGTTTTTTCTCAATCTTGCACGCCAACTTGAAAAAGGTCATTTCGAGATAATCGAGTTTAAAGTACAGCGAAGTAGACCAAAACCGTAGAAAAAAGACTTTGACGCGCTCCGTAATAAATACAATAAACATTTTTTTGTTGACATTTTCATGTTTATATTGTTAAAATCCTGTTCTAAAACGTTTATTCTAACATATTCGATCATAAAAAAAATTTCGATTTTTTAAAAATCTGAAGGTGTAATGTCCCCTTAAATTCATTTTCGTTTATGCCGACTAAAGTTACTACGGCATGCGACCACAGCATTTGGCCACAAGGCTTTACCACTTAAGTCAATCATTTAGTGAAGTTAGAAAAGAGCTAGAAATCGTTACACATTGAAAATTATTTTTGTCTTAAGTCGACTTAAGCGGTTATGCCTTGTGACCAAAGATTAGTTGTTATTCCTTGGCTGTTTGCCCTGACACGAGACTGGAGAACTGTTTTGCTGTTCTCGCTTACGGTTGATGTTCTGGATATCCACAAATCTGGATTGAACACTATTTTTCAGGCGCGATTTTTACAAGGCAGCAATAAATATAGTTTTATTACAACAAATAATTAGCTTAAAAAACCCAACAACAATTTCAGCTAAATTATTCGTACAAAAAATAATTTGGATTCAATAATTGCCATAATAAAAATTACCCCAGTACTTATGTACGTATACACAATATATAAAACAACACTGACAATTAATCTTTTACGTCCATACGTACAAACCCCACCATATAATCCGAAACCTCCATTTCAAGTCATTAATATTTTCAACACCATAACTAATTACATATCCCTACAATTTCTACTTTTTTGGTCATGACATTTTATCATTAAGCTATTTATGACATTTAATTTCAGGAAACAATACACGACTTACCTATAGAAGTAAAAAAGGAAGTAAAAACTACTTCCAACCTTACGTATGTATGTATAGACGATACAAAACAAAATACGAGTTCAACTGGAGGTGCGGGAAGAAAAGTGCCAGGCAAAAATAAATACCTCAAACAAAACCTTATACAAAAAATTGATATTTAATGATTATGAAAATGATGAAAGGATATTTCTAATACAAAAAAAATAAATAAAATTTTATGGTTAATTCATTATAAATTAAAAAATAATTTAAATATAAGAAAGAAAGCACAAAAAAGTCAAGTTGGTTTATACGATGACGATAAGGATATTCGTAGGAAAGTATGTTGATGTTTTTCAAATTAATGTACATATACACATAAAAAAAAAACTGAAGAAATTCTATGGAAAGGTAGTTAATGGCATTTTCCGTGAGATCTACTGTCTACATTTTCTATTTTCACTTCCTTAATATATTCCATACAAGCAAATTATTATTTTTTGGTTCGTATGATGGAAGGATGAAGAGAGTCTGAGAATAGTTTTAAATATGATTAATTATCTTTATGTTTCTACTGTAAATCGACTAATTTATTTAATGATGATTTAATTAATATTATTTGTGCCGTATATATTTAATGATCTGAATTTGTGGTAAACCAGTTCCATAATTAATATTTTTGATTTTGATTATATTTTAATTATTATACGAGTTATAATTAAGGCATTGAAAATCGAAAAACATGAATTTAATATTCTCTTATATTAAGTTCAATTTAGAGAGCGACGAACCAATATCTTAAAAAATGAAAAGTCATTTGTGACGGAGTTAGTGGATACATTAGACAACATACAGTTAGATCCTAACTTTTTGCATAAACATCGTAAGTATTGTCACCCACAAAAAAAAAACAAGATAATCACTAGCGCTGTCGTGCTGCAAAAATGTTGGGTATCAAATGAAATGGCGTCCAATTCTGGAATTCGAAATTCTGGAATACCGGCCAATATTTTGATTTCAATTATTCCGGTATTGAAAACACTAATTCTGGAATTAATGAATTTCAATTGTTCACACTAATTTAAGCAATTTAAACGTAATTTTATGTAATTATAGTCTGTCTTGTACTAAAAAAACATATTTACAGGGAAACTTCTCTAAAGTTACTATTCAAGAGATCCAGAAATGTTAAAAAAATTTGAAAATTTGTTAATCTGAAAATCCAAAGTCAGGCTAAAATGAAAGATTTTCTTCAATTGTAACAAAAAAATTATACGTAGTACTTCAGAGACTGACCAAAAAGTGATCAATTTAAAGTGCTCAATGTAGAGAGGTGTTTACTTTTGGAAGTTTTAGAGTATTTCTCTTTTGCATTCACCATGACAAGACAGCTAATAAATGGATTTCGAAACAATAAATGCCCGTCCATGAAAATTATCTTCTGCATTTACATAGATATTTAATTTCATCCGTCTCTAAAATACACACGTGTTGTGTTGTTTCTTAGTTTTAAACTGAAAAACTTACTTGCTACCTAATAACTATACAGCCCCGTACATAGCCTGATTTCTAACTCAAACAAACAAATTCAGAAACTTCTCTCTTCATCCAATGCCTGTTATAAATTTGATGAGAGCAATTCAAACTCGGGCAGTGATGATATAATTGATGAATTTAATAATCTTGTCCTTTGGCCCAGAATGCTCATAGCGAGAACGTTATTTCAACAAAAAATTATGGTTTGGTCTGTTTTTCAAAAATGGAAAGAATAAACATATCGCTGTTGCGATGTAAAATTATATCTACAAAATTCCTTAAAATCTTTAATTTATCGCTAACAAAATTAGTGATTGCTATTTGTGACAGAAAAACGTTCAAAATTGAAAAAAATATTTAATTTTGTTCCTGAAAAATATCGAGAACTTAGATACAAGTTTTTACGTTTCGAAAAGGACTATAATTTTGCGACGATAGCAGTGCCCTTCGAGGCTAAAATTCTAACCCAAACGACATTTTATAAGGAGCGAAAAGAAACTAAATATTTAGACTTGTGACTGCGATTTAGTATTGTACGTTAGTTATTCGGAATCCCCATACTCGAATATAGCAACGCTTAAACTGGAAAGGTGGACTGACACCCTCACTTGTAGTGAAGCCAAGACAAGTTTTGCCTAAACTAGACTTGGGGCGCACCAGAACATTAAGCTCTTTTGAAGTAAGGACGGTCGTAGGAATACTCACGGAATACTGCCTTTTTGGAGAACATGCCAGAGGGAAATGACTTCTGTAAAAGCAATTTGGGCGAGGAGGAAGGAACTTTAGTTTAATTCCTTTGCTCATGTCCAATTGAATTTATATAATTATTAAAGTTTATAGAATTTAAAGAAATTATGGAATTTTTGGAATAAGTAAAATTTTGGTTTGTGGAATTTATAGAACTGACAAACTTGAAACATTTCACAGAACCCATAGAATCTATAAAATTTAAACAATTTATAAAATTTGTGGAGTTTATATAATTTGTAGAATTCATGGAATTTAAAAAATTCATAAAATCTTTAGAATTTATTGAGTTTATATTCATATTAGAATTTATAACATTTAAAGACTGAAGAATTTAGAGAATTTATAAAATTTATTAGATTTTTAAAATTTATAGTATTTATCGAATTTACAGAATTGATAAGAACTAAAGAATTTATGAGATTTATGGAATTTAAAGCACTTACTAAATTTTTAAACTTTATTCATAGAATTTATAGAACTTATAAAATTTGTAGAATTTATTGAATTTACATTTGTTAATGGTTATAAGTTTTTTTTCGAAATTTTTGTATTTACGAAAGAAGTAAAATTTAAGTTTGTAGAATTTATAACACAGACACACTTGAAATAATTAATAGAACTCAAGGAATTTACAAAATTTTAAGAATTTATATTATTGATAAAATTTATAAATTTTATAGAATTTGTGGATTTTATAGACTTATTAGAATTTATAAAATTCATAAAATTTAAAAATTTATAATCATATAAAAACTTATAAAATTCTTCCGGTACATAACCAGATAATTTTTTACGAGGAGCGAAATTTGCCTATGCAGTAACTTTTGTTTAGTCGGTATTTGGATTTTGCGAGATTTTGGCACTATCCCGGAAAATTTCATGAAAATACGGCCTTTCGACCTAATAAGCCTTTCCAGGCGTTCGGCCATTCTACCGGGTTGGGTACGAAATATCGACAATCGAAATACCGAAATAAAAATCTCGAATCTCGAATATTTAATGTAATTTTGTAATATTATTTGCGGCGCCGCAAATAACATTACAAAATTATATTAAATACAGTAGAGATACAGTAAATATTTTTTAAGTGATTATCATTACCAAAATAAATTATTGGACAAATTAGTTTCAGGTTTTAGCATTTTATGATGCATCGTAAAGTGAAATTTATTGACAATCTGTGAATTTTATTTTAAAAAATGTTTTTCTTTAAAAATTGATGTTTCTAACTGGTATGTAATGTTACTTCGTTATATTATACGGACCGTTTTTAAACAATCATTTGATTTCATTAAATGTAAATACTTAAAACAAATCTAATCTATTTGAGATTGCGTAAAGAAAGAACTGTTTCTGAACATAATTCGATGTGAAAAGTTTATTCAAATTATTAATAATTGTGATTCACAATCTTTTTTATTGGTGTTGTTCTCAGAAGAAATCGCTCAAATCTAAAAGTCGTGCAATAAGCACACAACTTAATGGTGAAATAGAATTTATAAAAGGGACTTCACTGCACAGTCAGAGCCCTGATCCTGGAGCGCTAGCACTGTGTCAAGCTAACAACATTATAAAAAATTTAAGTAAAAATTCAATGACTAATCATCGCAAATTATTCGAGAATCAATAGTGGAAACATTCGCTGACTGTAGAATATATTTGCCATCCAAAACTGCGCCATAATCAAAAATTCGTCAGACAAGATTTGCTAATTTAAAGGAACCAAATAATTGAGCTGAAGTTAATATTCCCGAATACCCTAAATATTGCGATGGAGAGCTGTTGGTATTAAAAGAATGTAATTTTAATGCTCAAAAAATTATATTACTTGGAACCCCTACTAGTTTAAAATTTTAGGTCAATCTAATTGCTGGTTGATGGACGGAACTTTTCATGTAGTGCCATAAATAATGCGTCAACTTTTTACGATTCATGGTAAGATAGAGAATAAATGTGTGCCGCTTGTATTTTGTCTGATGAATAGCAAAATTAACGAATGCTTTTCTCAGTTTTTTTATGAACTTTTTAAATTAGCATGTGATTGGAATATTAAGCTTAATCCAACTCGCATTGGGCAATATGTTTTTTCCCTAATACAGATCTTCGCGGATGCCTTTTCCACTTCAGTCATATTATTTGGAGAAAGGTACAAAAAGATCAATAATTGCATCAAAATATGCGAGATCAGAAATTTGTAGCCTTCATAGGTATTACCGGCAAAGATGTAAAACTTATAGCATCTTTGTTCAAAAATATATATTTGTTTGTGGCACAACAAATAAAAGAAAGCCTCAGCATGAACCAAACTTTTACAAAAAAAAAAAATGTGGAAAAAATTCCACGTACTCAGAATTGTGCTGAAGCTTGACATCGACGCTTAAAAGTAGTCGTAGGAAAGAAAAATGCCGGCATCTATCAAATTATTCACGATCTTTCTAAATAATTGATCATATCCAAAACTAACTTACAGCGAATACAAATGGGTGAAACCAATCCGTTTCACGGAGAAAAAAAATAGGATACATTGTCATAAATTATATGAACCCAGGCATTTGTTGCTTTTACTATTATAAATTACTATTCATTATAGGAAACACTTCTATATTACATACATAATTAATTTGTTTCTTATATAGTAGTGATTCCTATGTTGCACATGCTACTATGGAAATAGTAAAGTCCCCCGTACATATGGTAACATTTACTGAAATGTATAGCACCGCATGCTATAATTTGAGTACTATATTATATAGTAAATAAATCAGTAAATTATTTTCTCGGTGTGAATAGGAAACATTTAATTAAATATAAAAAAATTAGAAAGGTCATCAAAAAACCGAGTAATATTGAAACGGGGGAATCATTGAAACGCATTGCGCAAAACATAAGCATTTAACAAACTTTTCATTAAAAATGTAAAATGGATCAACAAATTAAAAATTGAAATATCAATTTAAAACACATTTAGTGTATTTTGAAACTAAATATGAACTTTTATTTTACCCAATTTCTCCAAATTTCGATATTCTCATCGATATTTCTGGAAACAATATTTAAATATTCGATATTTGGGATTTTCATATGATTTTTATCAATAGTTTGTTTTTCGATTTTTCGTTTGGCGAGATTTTAACACTATCCCAAATTAAAATTTTCTAAATTTCTATAAAAATAGGTTTTTTCTTTGGATTATTTAATATTAAACGCTCCGTCAACTTGGCAGACACAGATCAAAGGAATTGTATTCCTCTTATAGCTTGTACTGAAAAGTTTACCATAAGTGTGGTGTTTTGGTTGGCTTAATTCGTTGTGTTAGTGCGGAATCGACGAATGTATTAGAACGGTAAATTCTTTGTCAACCTTGCAGATACAGATCAAACGAATTGTTCCGTTTGGATTGCTTCTACCGATAGTTATACCACAAATGTTTTAAGTTGTGACAAAAGTCTATAACTGAATTAATTACTATCTAATTACTCTGGATTGTGAAATTTCTGATTATTTTCGGTTAAATGCAGTGATCCTAAAAAGTTATTTTGAACTTAAATTTTAAAGAAATTAATATGATTTTGTTTATGTTTCGAGATTATAGCATTCTAGAAATTATTCGGCGATATTCTAAAATTCGATATTATAAAACTGAAATAAAAAAATTTATTCGATATTTTGTTTATTCAGTATTTTGATTTTGCAAGATTTTGGCAGTATTCCGGAAAATATCATGAAAATACGGCCTTTCGACCTAAACGTAGTAAGTTATTTTTAATAAAACTATTAAACATTTTAAAGAGCAGGTCTCAAATTGAAAAATTATTCCAGAATAAAATTCGCTAAAATAAGCGGAGTTAAATGTTCATATGTAAATAAATTCATGCACGTATTTTGCTTTACATATAAAATTCGCTAAATCAAACCGACTAAATGACAAATAAAATAATTGGGTGTTAAGGGGGGGGGGGAGGTGTTTGGTCTGATTTCGAAAATGTCTATTATCTTAAAGGTAAGCTTTACAGTTAATAATTTATTAACTTAGGCGACTATAAAGTGCAGTAGCAGTAGCCCACCAATGGAAAGCGAAAGATGAATGTATGGTTTTTTAAAGTATACTGCTCTCTGAGATTTCGACCCTCAAGGCACCAAAAACAAAGACCAAATGACCAAATCCCAGAAAAAAATTGGCTAAGCTTACTCAACTTTTAATGAAACTTGCTTAAAAATTCAATACTTCTAAAATATTTTATTAATGCAGTCTTTGATAAATTTTAATGCAGTTGATTGCTGTATTATAAATTAATGCAAATTTTATTAAAATCTTTTTAATGGAGCTTTGTATTATTTTGTAATACAGCCTTCCACTGGACCTATATGTAATGCAATTTACATTACATAAACAATATTTTTTTAAGTGTGTGATATTTATATAATTGTTTTAAGCTTTATATTTTATAATTAAGTGTTAATTATTATTTAATTTGTTTCGAATAGAAATTGTTTGGTCTACTGTATAACCAGTGCTCCAATCCATAAAAGTTTTTGTCTTTTGTTGAAAACTTCATACCCGTAATTTTATGAGCATCAACACGAATGCCTGGTTTCATAAAACCATATCGATTCGCGAGGGCAGCTTTTGCCGACTAATGCTCATTTCAACAATTACCTCTCTTACACTCCAAGCATATCAAATCATAATCACAAGCTGTAGACCATGGCAGTTTTGGTAGTAAATGTTGTTTTTACAATTAAACAAAATCAAAAAGTTTAAAGTTGGTATTATCAGAACCATCATGATATGAATAGAGCTGGCATGTAAAAAATAAACTTAAAATAAAGAACATAGAAACACTAAAAAATAATTTATTCTCATAGAGTTTGTATGTATGAAAAAACGCGATTTCGATTGATGAAAAAATATGAATTAAAAATTAACAATAGATAAATAATTTTTTCTGAAATCACTAATAAACGACTCGATGGCTAACTCATTTAAAGCACGGATTCTCAAGCTTCCCCATTTTCCAGATTTAATCAAAAGAAAATAAGGGAATTAAATTAAAAAACGTTACACAACAACAATATAATGACGTCATCACTTATCCACAACTAAAATCAATGGTAAAAAAAAGACAATGCGTCTCCGCTGAACAGCCAAAATTAAAATAAATCAAAGAGAGTCAAAGAGAAAAAATAATATGCATTGAGCGAGAAGAAATCAAAAAAATCAATTCAACTCACATTGTTATGCATCATAAATAAACGACATAACCAAAATACTTTAACTGTAATTTAAATGCCTTATTTATTTCTCAAGTATTAGAAATATTAATTAAATTAATTCACAGCTGAAAATAAATACAACATGATTAATATTTGGCATCGATTTTTATTCCCAAAAATTAATGAGCCATTCAAAATAAGTTTTTGTTTAGAATATTTGAATTGTCATAACATTAGAGAGCGGTGTATAAAATAAAATAGCTCTTACTTATTATTCCCATTCCTAGATGTCACTTAACACACAAATAAAAACAACAGGGATTCGGGCTGAGTAAACGATTTGAAAGAAAACTTTTTTCGTAAAATTAACATAATTTCTTTCATAGCAATGGTTTAATTTTAGTAAATTTATAAAAAAAATTATATTAAATTAATTATTATTACAATTTAGTTATTACTATAGAGGGAAGCCACCAAAAATATGTTTAACCGAATCAAAAATCAGACCGAGTTTAGAATCCGACCAGTTCGATCACCTATTTGATTTTTTTTATATGTTTTTAATTGTAGGCGACATCTATGGTTTAAACAAAATGTCGTTAATGAAGCATTGCCACATGATATGAATATATGTATATAATATTCGGACAGATTTTTGTCATGTGGCAATGCTTTTAGAAGGAGACTAAAACGAGATGGTTATAATTGTTTATAAATTTTATGTTATGACGTATTTTACAACAACAACATTCCATAAAAGTTTAGCAATGTTTATATTCCAAGAGGATTTTCACTAAGAAATAAACATTTTCATGATTCGATTTTTCAATCAAATAAAATTACATATTTTATGAACATTTTCGTATAAAAATAATGTAAAAGCTCATAATTCTTATAGACTAAATATGTAAATGAAAACAATCGTTTTCCCATATAGTTTCATAGTAAAGAAAAAATTGTATGTACAAGCTTAGTAAAAAATACAGTCAATGTGGAGGATCTTATTTATAGAGTAGGCTCTGGTATTATGTACTTTAAAGGCGTGATATAACTTTAAAGGCGTTCCATAGTAATTTGTTATTAAGGCCGTGCCCGAATACTTTGATAAATATTCACACGTAATAATTTTTGGTATAAAACGCGCTCATCCAAATTATTATAGTCTTTTCCTACGATACTTTTTGACCGATTCAGAAGAAATATTGTAGTGGATATGATGATTATATGACGATGACGGTGTATAATGCAGTTGCTTGAATTTTTCAATAAGCATCGATTGACCATTTTTGCTCATACCTCAATTTTGTAGAAAACCTTAAATGAGACATTTTTAGGGTTATGATGCCCTTAAACAAGAAGCCTACAGTATGATAATGCCACAAATATTACAATTTTTGGATTATTTTCATCAATTTTCCAACAAAAAAAACATGAAAGGCGGAGAAATTATTATGCAAAAATTCTTATATTGCTGTATATGGACAGTAAAATTAAAAAAATTGTAAAATGGAAAATTTCTCACATAAATGTCACAAATTATTATTTGTCATAATATTCACAGTATTCGGGAAATTAAAATGCGATTTTATTAAGCAATTCACAAATAATGTATCGATCAACATGTCGTTGAAATATCATTCATTTAAATATGAAAAAAGCCAATAAAACGTCACAAAAATGTCAATGTCAGAAATGTCAATGTTACAGAAATGGGAATCCGCCCTCTAAAGAAATTTGCGAGGCCTCGCATATTGACTCAAAAGCGAATCACAAGCGAATTATGACCAACACAAGCGAACGACACCACTACATAAAAATTTAGTGTAGTATACGAGCATATATTGAGTTATTTTTGGTTTCTTTGATGGGCTTTCGCTGAACTTGATTTTGAAAATAATCGATGTGAAAACGAATATGACGATTCTAGTGAAGCTGAATATGCATCAAATACTACGGCTTTATCGGACCATTTAGACGATTTTCAAACTTTGAACATATCGAATGATATAGCCGAATGGTTTGTTGAGTTCAAAATTACATAGGCAGCTGGGAATGGTTTGCTAAAAGTTTTAAGTAAATATCATCCAAACTTGCCCAAAAATATACGAACGTTAAAAAAAAGCACCAAACGAATCGAACAAACGCATTGTTCCCATGGGTGAAGGATTATATTCACATATTGGATTGAAAAAATATATTGAAAATTTTCTTAGAAACAATAGATACGAAAGTAACCTAGTACGTATTGACATCGGTATTGATGGTGGGCCATTGGCCAAAAGTTCAACACATCAATTGTGGCCAATCTTGGGGAACATAGTTCCCTTAAAAGAAGTATTCTTAATTGGAATATTTCATGGACTTAAAAAGCCATTTTGTGCCAATAGTCTCCTACAATGCTTTGTTGATGAACTAAACGACTTAAATGGACAGGGTATCTCGTTTGAAAACAGAAAAATTATGGTAGAAATAAGATCGATTATTTGCGATTCCCCAGCACGATCATTTATATTGGGTAAGTTATTTGCAATATGAGTACATATTTTCAAATAAATATTTCATATTTAGCTTTATTAATAGAAGAAAAATTAATCAATTTATTTATTAAAAAACTCCAAATGTAATTCCATAAAAGTTAATTAAATACTTGTTTTTCAATTTAATTAGGCGTCAAATCTCATTCAGGATATAATAGCTACACTAAATGTACTATACGAGGCATTTATTTATAACATAAGGTCTGTTTCCCATCGATGGATAATCCTCTCCGTACTGATAACAGCTTTCGCAATAAAACACATTTAGATCATCATGTCCGTCTCGACGGAATTCTTGAAAAGGCAAACTTCGATTGCGTCAGCAGATTTCCAATCGATTATATGCATTGTGTATTGTTAGGTGTAATGCGGCAAATGCTTAATATTTTGATTAAGCAACGTAAGAAACAATTTTCATTAAAGAAGAATGCTATCATCGCAATTAATGAACGCCTTAAAATACTGAAGAAATGTATGCCATCGGAATTTGCAAGAAAACAACGCACGTTGGACGATATCGAGTATTGGAAAGCAACCGAACTTAGAATGTTTCTATGTTACACGGGATTGGTTGCCTTCAAAAATATTATTGATGAAAAATATTATAATCATTTCTTGTTATTAGTATGTGCTATCCAAATATTGTGTAACCCGGAGGACTGTTTGACGAATAATGATTGTGCTGCCCATTTATTAAAAAAATTTGTTACACAATTTTCCTATAGATATGGTGAAGAAAATGTGTCGTACAACGTTCACAGTTTACTTCACTTGTGTGCCGATGTAAAAGTTGTTGGACATCTGGATTCTTATAGTGCATTCAAATTTGAAAATGAGATGCAGAACATTAAGAAAATGATGAAGAAAGGATCTTTTCCCATTCAACAAATTCTAAATCGAGTAAAAGAAAGAGAACATTATTCAAAACCAAAAAATCAATTATTATGCAGTCCAATATTTTCACTTTCATCTTCTTACCCAAATAATTACTGTTTAATACAAGGAAAAATTTTAAAAATTCTAAAAATTGAAAATGATGTTATAAAAGGCCGTTTTATAATAAATTTAAATAACTTTTTTAATTATCCTATACCATCGTCTAATTTATCAATCTTTCACACAAATGTGGAACAATACAATGGAGACATGAAAATATTTTACCTGACAGACATCAAAACAAAAATCGCCACGCTTACTACTGAGATTGGATCAATATATATACCACTACACACATATAATGTTTTCTTCTATTGCAGATATAGTACTTGAAATCAAAGTTTATTTAATTTAACAGGTAATTTTGAATATTGCAAATAAAATAAATTAGATAAAAACGAATGTATTTTCTCAATTTAGAATAATAGATTAACTGAAAATGTTTTCGGATTCCAACGAATTTGGTGAAGACGATTCGGAAAATTATCATTTTCAGTTCTTGAAAACGACAGAAACCCCAAAGTCCAGCACCCAAAAGCAAATACATGAAAAGCCGCATTTATATCACCAATGTAGTGATGAATCGGAATTTCCAACATCAACAGCCAAATTTGGCAATACAAATGTGAATGTTCCAGCTGCTACGCATACCATAACAGCGACATCTATCGGTGCATGTAATTGTATCGCTCGTAAAAGAGCGTTTGGTGAGGCTTCTGCATTACAATTGGAAACATCGTCAGCCAAATTGCCAACATTTATTTATAAACCTGTTCCGACTACTAAGAACATTAGAGCTGCGAGTATCACTCACATTAATAATGGATCCGATGTGGCTCCTAAAAGAACTATATTTCCGGCTGCTACGAACACCATAACAGCGTCAATTTTCGGCGAACGTAATTCTGTCGCTCGTAAAATAGCATGCAGTGGTGAGGCCTCTACATCACAATTTCAAGCATCATCAAGCAAAATGCCAACATTTATTTATAAAACTGTTCAGGCTACTACGAATATTAGAAATGCGAGTGTCGATCACAACAATAATGCATCTGATAGCCAACCAGAGATTATTGAAAGCGATTCCACAAATAACCAACAAAACGCAAACGAGTCAGCAACATCCACATGCAACATGGTATCCACAAAATGTGTGGATAACGAAAAGTTGATACTGGCTAATACTGCACTAATAAATCTTTTACTTAAAGAAGTAAAATATTTAAGGCGTGAACAGCAACATAAATTAACAAACCAATCGGATAATAGAGATGATAATCTCCCACAACTACATCTACCTGCAGACACCGTCAAAGGTATTGAGCATCAAATTAAAGCACAGGAATACGAGATGGCTTTGGTAAGACAATCATAATAATATAATGCACATTATTTAGTACGTTAACAAATATTGATTTCCAATTTCAGACAAAAATGTTTAAACAAATAAACGAACCGACCAATGATAAATTCATACGAGCATGTTTGAAATCGGTAATTACTGATACCGCAGCAACAAATTTTTCGTGGTTTGGTAAGGGCAATAATATTCCGGTGAAATCATTCGCTATAATGAACATAATCAAAGGTTAATATAATGATGATCTTCATGAAATATTCAATTTTTTATTTTTTTTTATTCATTCTAGGAACCACACTACAACGTTTCCCAACAGTGCCTTAGTATGAAATAGTGAATATTATAAAAAAATGGTTTCACTATGCGAACGACCTAGTGCGTAATGCAAATATGCATTCAAATAAATAAATAAATGTAATGAAACCTATAAATACAAATATAAAATATGAAATTTTTGTAAGGTAGAAATTAAATTCCTCAATAATTCTTTATTTATAATTTATTGTGATATTTTGAATAAAATAAAATAAATAAATTTCAAGCATTATTTTTAATTTTTTAACATTATTTTAAGAGAGAGAGAGAGAGAGAGAGAGAGAGAGAGAGAGAGAGAGAGAGAGAGAGAGAGAGAGAAATGAAAAGCGGTTCGCTAGTGATTCACTTTAACATCGCCTGCATTTTATTTTTGTTTCGCCTGTAACTCGTTTTTAGCTCACCCGTATTTCATAAGTGACTCTAATGTGAAGTGAATACGAACTAACAATACATTTACATGAGCTCGTTTCCATTTTAATTTCCATATGCCAGACGAAATACCAGCGAATCGCTATTGACTCGCCAAGACGAATCGTTTGCGAGGTCTTTCATATAAAAATGACCTCGCTTGCGATTCGCCATGTTTAGAGGGCGTTGCTTTATTTAAAAGCCTACTAGATATATTTTGTTTTTAAATGTTGTCGATATTATTTCCCACCAGCAAACTAGTTTAGATAAATTTAGAAATTTAAATTTCATATTACCCGGTAATCTATTCATTTTGTCTTAAAGACACCAAGGGAACAATTGTTGGGTTTAGAAGGTGTATTAACCGTAGAAAAGTATTTCTACGAAAAATTCGACATCACCTCGGAAAAAAGATCAACAAGTTTATATTACTTCTTTTTGTTAAAATCTGCCCCACGCAATGCTTCAATTTACCTTAAATCTTGTGAAAAGGGAAACGATGTACTGTCACATGCGGTATCGTTTTTGAGAAAATCTGTTTGGGAGTTTTCTTCTCTACTGAAACTCCCTCGATGCTAGACTCGAATGAACCCAATAGTTAACACAAACTGCTTATTACTAAAATCTATCTTTGTACAAAGTTTCGATCAAAACTATCAATATACATAGCAGGCAAAACAAAAATAATAATAATATATGCCTGGAAAGATGGAAGGACGGAAACGACATTTTTTAAATCGATGTTTTGGATTCCTTGGAACGTAATTTGTCGAGAAATGGGAAAATCCGCAGCAAATTTTTTTTTTGCGACACAATACTTACCCAATAAAACTTCATTATGGTGGGAAAAGTAAAAATATTAAACATCTCGTTTTATCAATATCATTATTATAATTCTGTTGAATAGAATAACTAATAAAAAACACCTAACGCTGATGTTTTTTTTTTCTAATTTTAATATTTATTGTGGATCATAAAATTCCTCTCAAATGTATCGTTATTTTGAAATAAGTCTCGATTTGAATTGAACCACCAAGTGACTTATTCCAAGCAGCCGTATTGAATAAGTCAAATAAGTCGATTATTAGGTATTTATTTATTAGGTAATTTAGGTGTGTATTTTAGTAAAAATATTTAGAATTTAAATATGAATTGTAGTGGTGAATTTTATCAGTGTATTTAGTGTTGAATAGGGAGAATTATAAATTTGAATTTAGTTCCATTCAAATTATGTGTTTGTTTCAGTAATTAATTCATCGTTTGAACCAAATTTTTTTTCGCCAAGCAATTTTTTCATTTTCGTAAACAGGGGCCAATTTATGAATTCGATTCGAATGCACTCGAGTCTTCGAAGTATTGGGTTCTTATTTGAATTGAATTAGATTTGTTTGTTTCTTATTTAAATCAAATATGATTCTTACACTTCGGAGAGTCGAACACGTTCAAATCAAGGAAACAATCGCTGGGGACCAAATCTGGCGAATATGGTGGATGCGGAAGCAATTCGAATAGACGTATGCACAAGTGCATTGTCTCGTTGGAAAATAATTTTTTTATTCGCCAAATGTGGCCATTTTTTCCTTCAATCATCGTGAAATCGTTCCCAATAAGTCTGCATAATATTTTTCATTTATCGTTTTCCCGTTTCAAGGTATTTCATGTGGATTATACCGCGTGCATCCCAAAAAACTGTTGTCATCACTTTGTTGACTGACAGACCCACCTTTGCCTTCTTCGGTGTCTGTTCGCCCGGAGAAATCCACTGTTTCTTGGTCTCCGGTGTAAGATAATGGAACGGAAGAAGTTTAGTCGGGAATTGTAATAGGATTTATATGTAGTGAATTTTATACTTTAAGTTTCAAAATTGTATGTATGAGTTTTATTTTGGTATTTTAGGCATGAATTCCAAGAGTGAATTTTATTGGTGAATAAGGTACAGGAATTGAAGAATTTGATGGTGAATTTTATGGTTGATTTTTAAGAGTGAATTTTAAGGCTGAGTTTTTGAGGTAAATTTTCTTGTTGAATTTTAGAAGTGAATTTTCATGATAAAATTTTGGGGTGAATTTTAGTCACAAATTTTTAATGGTGAATTTTAGGTGTTAATTGTGCCGCACAAATTCACTTTCAAAATTCACATAAAAAATTCATGTTTAAAATCATCACTTACTCCTAATATTCTAAACTTCATTCCTAAATTACATTAATAAAATTTTATTTTTAATTCACTACTGGACCTACGCATGAAGAGTAATGCATAGGTTCAGTAGTGAATTTAAAACGTGAATTTAAAATCAAATTTTATTAATGTAATTTAGGAATGAATTTTAGAATATTAGGGGTAAGAAATGATTTTAAACATGAATTTTTGATGTGAATTTTGGAAGTGAATCTGTGCGGCACAATTCAGAGGAGAATTTTTAGTAGTGGATATTTATAAGTTTAGAAAGTGAATTTTGCTAGTGAATTTCAATAGTTAATTTAAAATTGAATTTACGGAGAATTGAAATAGGATTTTTAAGTGGTGAATTTTGGAGATGAAATTTGACGGGTTAATTTAAAGTGGTGAATTGAACTGTGTTAGTAAGTTTCTAAATTTTAGATGTGAATCTAAGTAATGAATTTTAGAATTTTAGGGATAATCCTTAAGAAAAAATTTTAGTAGTCAACTTTAGTAGCAAATTTTACAATTTGTCGGGTGAATTTTTTTAGTGAGCTTTAGTATTTGTGAACTTTATAAGTACATTTTAGTAGCTAAATTCGCTACTAGTGAATTTTATAATTTTAGGGTGAGTTTTATAGATGAGTTTTAAAGTTAAATTTTTAATGGAGAATTATGTTAGTGAATTTAAGTACGTGGTGAATTTTAATAGTTCATTTTAGAATAAAATGTTGTGTCGAGTTTTAGGTCTGAATTTAACTAATAAATTTTAGAAGTGGACTACCTATAGGGGCGAATTTAAATTTTACAATATACCTTAATACTAAATTTTAACAATTTTTGGCTGAATCATTTACTGAACACTGTTTTGTTAATAAATATTTGATAATTTTTTTCAACCTTTTTCTCAAACAAAAAATCGTCTGCTAGCTTAATGGGCAATGAGGCCGCGCTCGATTAAAGTCTTTATACATAATTTAATATTATCCAAGCACGAATAATACTTATCTGGCCTTATAAATATGCATCTACGGTAAAATTCGTTTCATGCTACATTGGTGTTTAACATTTTTTTGTTTCGTTTTTGTTAATATTTAGCTCTGAATAAATTTGTTCATGACTCTCATTTACAAAAATCGCCGCGCGCTTTATTAATAATAACATTATTGTTATAATGGTTAATTTATTCGATTTTTGAAGTTTTTTTTTTGTTATACATACATACATAATTTAAAAACTAAGTTTTGTCATGAAATTTTCAATTTTTTAAATGGACAATTATAGTTCTTCCATTTTTTATTTTTAAATGTTAAAACACGCTATAAATCACTTTGGCGAACAATACCTATATTCCTTGATTTTTATTTATTTCGTTTTGTGTAATAGGGGCAGGTGGCACGAGGAAATAATTTTAATAAGTCCCGAATGTGTTTCAATCGAAATTTAATTAGAACTAATTTGATGATGATCCACTAAGAACGTTTTTAGTAAAATAATATCATTGCAAAAAATGTATCGTGGGTAAATGGGATAACCAATTATAAATCAAACTTTTAACTAACAAAATATGGTGGTTTGCATACTCTCTGATTATTTAACTAGCACAAAGCTTCGCCATGAAACTTCATCATGGATATTGGCGTTTTGGTTCGTTGATTGGCCGGAATATACGATATTCTACAGCGGAATTGAGTTTCTATAACCTTTTCACCTTCGCCTAACTTACCTCTTATATCATCATCCTCATCCATACGTAAAAAAATATATACAGACATACATACTTAGCATATACCATAGAACTGAACTGCAAAAATGAGCAGCAATGGTAAATTTACATGAACAACAACAACAACACCAAATTTGTTGTAAATTATTATTTTCTTGCTGAATAATAAATGAAAATGTGAAAATTTGCATATGAAAATGAATATTTTCATTGTATGTACGTATTTTGGTTTGATGGACGAATGGTATTTTATTTATACAACATTTTTTTTTTTGTTTCTTCTGCTTTAACTTATTGTCTGCACGCATATGCGGTTCCATGGTGTTATTACAATTTTTTTTTTTTCGTTTTTTTGTTTAAGACAAATTTATTAGAATTTTTCTCCAATTTTTTTATTTTTTTATTTTACTGTTCCTGTGAATAGTGTTTTTCCGTTGGGTAGTTTTTATTCGAAGTACACCACAAGTAAGGCAAATCACGTTAAAATATTCACAACAATTACATTATTACTACATTACATTTTGTATTTTGTATGTACAAGGTACAGTTATACTTTTTTATAGCTGTTTTAGTTTTTAATAGGAATTGCCGGTCACAAAACAAGGGAAGGAAAATGGCCGGAAATCTATAATAACTTTATGTAAGTTTTGTAATTATTCAAAATTCTTTAGTATGCATAATTATAGTGCAGAATGCAGATTAAAGGAACGTGCGTGTCAAATTTTATTAATAGAGAAGAATTTATTTTTGTCAACAATGTAGCTACATTTCTGTGATGTAAAAATTTATTTTATTTTAAATGCCAGGTGTAATAACTTAATACGGCGATGTGCGATGAGTGCAATTGGCAATGATCCCTTTTCTGACTGTAATAATGTACAATGCCCTTTCGTCAGTGGAAAGCGAGGTAAAGACGCCATCAACATGGAGCATACACTGTGACACGAACTGCAATGACGTCGAGACTAGGATGATAGGCTACCAACTCATTAGGAACAGAAACTATAACCGCAATCAATACCCTGTCCCCTCTAAGCCTAGCTTTATTAAATTGATAAACCAGCGAAACAGAGTGTTTGGATATTAGTTTGGGGAAATAACCGTTTTACCATTTTACGGTTTTTTACTATTTTATGTGTTATGTTTTCTTCTTACACAGTAAATTTTTGTTATGTTGGAACTGAATATTACGATTAATGTCATTTAAAAACTAATACAAGTTAGTAGAATTAAATTAAAATGGATGGAGAATGGAAAACTGTAGGAAGTTTATTTAAGAAGACAATTAGAAGAATTTTGTAAAGTGGAAAGTGACGTAAATATGTTTGATTGTAATGCTGAAAACATGTACAGGTTGTGACTCTTAAGTTAGTACAATAAATTAGGGAGTTGATGGAGGACGCTATTCTGAACAAAAAAAAAATATGACATCACATGCCCTATCTGTAACCGTTACAGAGATAATCAAGGTTCTACTGTAAAATTAGTCACTTTGAATTTCACATATACCTGGTGTGCAAATATGAATCCGGAATTTTTTAGTAAAAAGTACACGTTCGTCGTATCATAATGGTTAAGAGTATTTTATTCAACATACTGCCCATTATTAGTTATAGACCTTTCCCATCTCTCTGGCAATGCGTGGATGTCACACCAAAAAAAACTGTTATTCTTTTAAGACAAACCAGATTTCGAGCCATTATCGTACATTTTCGTAGGAAGTGAAGTGCTCCTCAGCAATCCCGTGCCCACATGTGAAAATATTTCCCAATTAAGTGCTTCCTCACTGAAAAAAATCCTGCATCAATGTAGACAAAAACTGCATTAATTGTAAGAAAAGTTCGTTAAAACTGAGCCGATACGACCCTTCGTTAATAGAACGAATATCATACGTTAATATAGTGAAACAGATAAAATGTTTTATTTTAATCTTAACTACTTACGTTGTAGTATTTATGATTCGATTCATATAAGATACAAAAAACGTCATAATTTTAATACAGCTATAAGAAATAGAAGATAAGATGAAATTTTTCATAATACTAATGAAATGGTAAATCATATTAACGAATAAATTCATACATTTAAGTTAGAAATTCATTATTCATATGTAGGAAGAATTTAATAATGATTATTTTCATAAATATAATGAAAATAATTCATAAAATGCAGGAACGAGTTCATAATTTATAATAAAAATTACATAATATTCATATATATAGTGATTCATAGTAAGAATGCAAATTTTTGTGTTGTTTGATGACTAATTTCGTAAAATCTGTATAGCACAGTTGTAAAGAAATAAAAAACTTAAAATTTCGTTTTGTAATTCCTTTAGTTTTTTGGTTTCTTCTATTTGTTCTTAAAATGCAGTCAATTTAATTTCATAAAAATAAAATTTAATTTTAAAATAAATATAATTAATAATTAAAAAATATAATAGGATTAATAAACGCTATGTTGACAGGTTACATTCGAAATTGTTGATTTCTCCTATTTTCCTTTTGAAATTCGATAGTAATTTGATATTCTGTAAAATCAATAAATTAAATTATAATCACGTGTAGGTACTTTTATTTGCTTATGTTTGTTACCTGACCTGATCCAAATAGGTACTCAAAAAGCGAGTTTAATTCATGATTTTCTCCAAGTGCCGCTGAAATATCTTGATTTCCAGGATCGGTAAAATTTGGAATAGTAAACATTTTCTTACAGGCGCACTATAATAAAGCAGAGGTATTACTAACACAATAATAAATCACATAAATTATAAATTTACACATTACAATGAATTTTAGGGTTTTTCACACAAAAGTGTTTTCGTTTTAATTTCACGGAATAAGAATTAATCAACGATCTCAAAAGCGATGATTTTATTTAAGTTCTTATTAAAACGAAAACACGGACATAAAATACCGTATTTACCTGATTTTCAACACATAAAAATTATTTTAATTTCTCACGATTTTTCAAACTATGTAAATGGTCATTTTAAGCCATACCATAATAGTTAACAATAAAGCGTATGCAATTTATTTACTTTCGTTGTCCCAATCATGATTCAACTTTACGTAATTTTCGTAGATGCTAGAATAGATCCATTCAATCATTAATAATACGAACAAATTCGTATACATTATGAAATTTGATATATTCGAACAAACAAAAATGTAATGGAATCGTTACGCATATGAATTTATTCGTAATATTCAAGTACTATAAAGCCACATGATATGATGAACAATAAGTATTTAAAATACATTTTCATCATATTCTTATTCATAAATATTATGAACTGTTCATAAATATGGTATGTTTTTTTAATAAAATCATGCAAGTTTCACTAATACGCAAACATGTGAATGTACTATACGTATAGTACAATAAACTAAACCATTTTTTAGTTTATGAACTGTGATTCGTACAATTAACGCACAAATTTTCATGAATTTACCTAAATTTTTTTTTAGTAATTTTTACTTTAATAGTACGAATTATGGTTAATGAACGCCATTCGTAAATAAAATGCACGATATTTTTTTCAGTGCAATGTTTCCTTGACCGGTTTTGCTTTGTATGATGGTGTATTATCATGAAGCAATATCACTTTGTGTTGCCTTTTATCAGATTCTGGTCGTTTTTCATGCAAAGCTCGATTCAAATTGAAAATTTGTTGTTGATAGCGTTTAGTATTTAAGGTTTCACCAGGTTTTAGCAGCTCAAAATAATTCACACTCTTCTGATCCGACCAATTGGAGACGGCTTCCTGTGATACATTCAATTGATCTGCGAGTTCTTTTTGCGTTTGAGCGTTATCCTCATCCAATAAGGCTTGCAATTCACAATCTTCAAACTTTTGTGGTGGTCTCCACGTTCTTTGTTTCTCACGTCAAAATAACCTCTTTTGAATTTATTAAACCACTCATAGCATTGTAATTTACCAAGAGAATGCTCACCGTAAGGTCAGTGGCGTAACTTGTGCCTCTAAAAATGCTTCTTGTACCAATGAAAAAGTAACGCTGTTAGTGAAATCTTACACTCAGAAAAAAATACGTTGTTGAAAAGTACTATTTTCGTATTTGCTGCTTCAAAATGTAAATTTTGTTGAAGTGAAAATAATGTTTTTAGCTCAAATGCTAAATTGATGTTTTCAAATTCTTTCCTCATTCCTTAATTTGTAGTCTTTACTTGAACAATTTTTACTTTGCCTCAAATAATTTAAATTTGTTACCGTTTCTAAAGTAACTATCGTTGATTTAAAAATTAAAATCGTTGCCTTAACAATTTTACTCTCGACCAATATCATATAAGTATTTTTTTTTAATTTACCGTTAAAAATCAACAATTTTAGGCTTTAAAATAAAAATTTTAGTATTTGAACTAACAATAAATTTGTTGCATAGAATAATTTTAGATTTTTTCATATGATTGTGCAGTTATTTATCGAAATACAATTTAGTTTGGTGTTACATCGTGAGCAGTGTGGTTTAATTAAAGTTAAATAAGTGTTAATTGATGTTATCATAAATAATAATACGCGCTTTGGTGTTTAGATTTGTTTAGTTTGTATATAATATACATAAATACTGCAATGAATTTAACAAGTGAATTTCTAAATCCTAACACGTCACCACCAAGTGAAAGCTGCACAATTACGGCGGCTTCAGATGTTATGTGTTTGTTTTTAGAATGGGGCATTTCTTTGAATGCGATATCCGTTTTAACGGAATGTGGAGTTAATTCGATGGATGTTTTAATTATGATACATTCTCACGACCTGAACGAAATTTTCAACACCCGAGAATTAACTGGTGATAAAATAAAATTACGGTACAATCCACAACCATGGCGTGAGGCAAATAACGTAAGTTTAAAAATGAATTATAATACAGATACAGTTAGATTCATATTTGTATGTGTTTTTTTGTTAGTATGAGCTACTGACATGTTGTGGTTCTGATAGAACTATGTCAAATGCTACAACAGTAGATCGATGGCTCGAATCTTCAAATGATACTGTAATTAGATCACATCCAGAAGCACATTTACATTTAGAGAGCATTTTGTCGAAATCTATCGAAGGCAAAAAAATAATCCGCCACTATAAGAAATTTAATTTGTTAAACAAGCTCAACAGACAACGTTAGTTCGAACAATTTGTGATTTTTATTACAAGTCAGAAATGCGAATGGATCCAGTGACAATGATGAAAGTGGCGGAAGAAATGGTGAAGTTGTTCCCTACAGAATGTGTGGTAAGTTATATTTAGTAGTTAGTTATATTTTTAATTATTAAACATAATGAAAATGGTAATGGTTGGAATGGATGACTAAATTTAACATTACCTTATAATCGACATACTATGTACCACGTAGTATCAAGCGAAATCCAAGTGGAAAACTTTACGATCGCTACTTTAATATAAGATATAAAAGTAAAAAAAATCGAATATCAACTCCTCCATTACGCTCTATTGAAAACCACATAATTACAGAAACTTCTGATGACGAGATAAATGTAGAACATGAGAAAACCAAAAAATGGCTTCAAAATAATCAACCCAGCAATATTTTACAATTCTGGAAGAATACGTCTCAGCGTAAAATGAAAGAAAATAAGGTAATGTTGTAGATATATTGAAAGATTGGCCACGATATAAGAAACATAAACGGATACGAACTCGTAAAAATTTGAACAATGTTCTTTATGTCTAAAAAATGTCTCATACGTATTTCATTATTGCAGATCGACGTCGACTTTGAAGCTATTCATCCGGCCAAAACAAACATATGGTATTCTTTGAAAACTTTAAAGACTGTGAAAAAAAAATTATTGAAATGGTTTTTCCTTCATGTATTAAGGATAAATTAAATTTAAAATATTTCAATAATATTACAAATAAAGACTTGAAAATTGGTAAATAATTTTGATATATGTACATATAGATAATTTTATATATAGCAATTCCAATAATCTTATATCATTACAGATTCCCGACATTACTATTTCTTCATTTTACTACATGCGTTAGTATTACCGCCCAGGCTAAACAAAACATCGAAGCCATCAATATCCGATGCACAAGATGATATGACAGTTTATTTGATTAATATTAACAATTTGAAACAAAGAGAAGAAGAACTACGGGATCAAGCTGTAAATAGTTATTTGTGTATCAAGAGCGCAAAGTGCCAGTTTGTCACGCGAGAAAGGAATTTGCTGGCCGACGGGACGGAGGATCGATCTATTCTTGGATCCCTTCAGTTTTCTCTTGTTTAATTGAAAATAATTTTTTTTCAAATATTATAGAAAACTATAAAAATATTGTAGACTTTGAAATACAAACTACTCCATATTATAAAAATGTGTGTACCTACAAATTTTAGAATTGTTAAAAAGTTTGATAGTGTTTATTTTAAAGGAAAATTGTATTCTCTAAATTTGTATGTTAAGCTCAACAACACACATATTGTTTTAAAAATTGTTTTGTTATTCTTTGAATTAGAAAATAACATTCACTTAATTGGTCAAGAAGTAAATACTCATTTTAGTAATAAATATCAAGCACATAAAATGTTAAATGAATTAGAATGTTATTATGTTAAATCAATAAATGAAATTACAAGTCCAGGAAAACAAATAACTTTAAATAATGGTGAAAAATTCATTAGATTTAAGTTCAATAAGCCATTGTTATGAATTTTATTCTCAATAATGTATAATATTTGTTCAAATTAGCTACATCGAATATTTGAAATTACAAATCCAAATAAATAAAATGAATTGTTTTGAATCTAAAAACCAATGTTGTTTGTATTAATTAAACAAAAAAAAAAAAAAAAATTAAGAGCACTTATTATTTACAACGCTATAGTAGATCGACAGGAAAGTATTCGTCTTAACAATACTCATATTTAAAAAAAACAAGTAATTGTATTGTTGATTCAACAACAGATCGACACTTAAAAGATTTGTCTTAACAAATCTTATTATTCTTAAATCTACAATGAAAGCATTTGTCTTAACAATTCTCATATTTGGAAAAACAAGTAATTTTATTGTAAATTCAAAAACGATGTTTTTGTTTTAAAATGATTCTATTGTTGTAACGGGACAACAACTTTATCATTTTTGAATTAAGATCGACACGTTGTTGGGCACGAAATAAATATTAAGATATTTAAAATTAACAACTTTTATATTTAAAAATACAATGTTTTTTTCTGAGTGTATTTCTTCCTATCGTCTAGTATCGGATTAATTCATAATATTTGATTTATCTGGTTTGGAGAGTATGGCACGAAACATCTTGCGAAACATCCCAATGCTCTGACAATTTCTAAATATATCGATAAATCATCAAAAATTTCGAATATAATTTGAAAAATATCAACAACTTCGAATTTTCAAAGTATCTTGAATATTCTTGAAAGTTTTCAAATCTCGAATTATTCATAACTTTTTTTATGAAATTGTATAAGCATAAAATATGTATTTGCAAAAATTGTCATTTAGTTTGAAGTTTGATAATTCTTGGGTTTGAAGTTTTAACTTGTAACGTTGAGCATTTTTTAAAGTTTTAGGTTTCTAATAAAAAGTTTTATATATTTGCAAAAAATCCAGAGCTTTTAATTTTATAAGCTTTCAATTATCAATGATTTTTTAACCAAACCATTTTACTCAGAAATATGATTTTACAAAGGTTTCCCGAATTTTGGCTAAAATATAGAATATCTGTTCTCAAAGTTAATCATCAAAACCTTTTAGTTTTAAGAAGTTTTCAAACCAAACCATTTAACTCTAAAATTTGATATTACAAAGCAAGGTGGTATTTTTGGATAAATTTCGAATATTTGTGTTCAATGAGCTTGCAGCTTAATAATAAAATTATACTATGGTATTTGGGTTTAAATTTAACATTTGCGAGTCTTTTAATAATTTTAGTTTTTTGTTACAATGTTTTATGTGCAAAAAATAAGTATTTGCATAAAGCTTCAAAAGCTTTTAGTTTTAAGAGCTTTCACTGATTCACACTTTTTCAACAATTTACCCCAACATTTCATTACCCTTTGTAATGGAATTTTAGGATAAATTTAGCATGTTAGTTTCCAATGAGCTTTACGATTAATAATTAATTTATACTTTTTGCGTTTGAACTTAACGTTTGTGAGCCTTTTCATAATTTAACGTTTTTGTTAAACGGTTTTATGAACATAAATTGAAGGTAAAATTTTAGAATAAATTTAGAATATTGGTTTTCAAGAAGCTTTAAGCTTAATAAATAATCTCTACTTTTGAGGTTTGAACTTAACATTTTTGAGCTTTTTAATAATTTCATGGTAAAACCATAAATGTTTAATGAGCATTAATTATGTATATGAAAAAAATTGTTAAGAGCTTTAGTTTTAAGAGCTTTCACTTATCCAAGCTTTCTAAACTAACCATTTTGCTTCGAAATTTGATATTACAACGGATAACGGAACTTTAGGTAGGATTTAGAATATTTGTGTTCAATGTAAATTATTAAGAGCTTTTCATTTTCAGAGCTTTTGCAAATCAAACCTTTTGAATTTTAAATTTGATATTATACAGGAAGGTGGTCTTTTGGGATTAATTTAGAGTATTTGTTCTCAATGAGCTTTTAACTTGATAACATATTTATACTTTCTCGGTAATTTTTGTACGTTTCCATAAATTCTGTTTTTCGTTTTATGAGCATAAATCATGTACATATTTGGCAACAAATACCAAAAACTTTTAGTTTTGAGAGCTTTCACTTATCGGAGCTTTTCAACTCAAATCGTTTTACTCAGAAATTTGATATTACAAATGGCATTTTTTGGATAAAACTCAAAATATTTGTTCTCAATGTAAATATCCTTCATCCAAAATGTGTTTCCATTTTCGAGCGTTACATGTGTAAGAAAAACAACTGATTTACTCAGATTTAATTTTCAGGGCATATTCGGGTCATCGTTCAAAAGTAGATGAAACAGAACGTAAGTCATTTGATTGACCTCAAATAAAACGAATCGTCTTGCAGCTCTACGCTTTGACGAGTCCCAAATATATCGATAAAGCATCACAAATTTCGAATTTAATTTGAAAAATATCATGAATTTCGAAATAATCTCAAAAATGTCGAATTCTCAAAGTATCTTGAATATTCTTCATAGTTCTCAAGTATCAAATTAACCGTAAGTATTTAAAACCCAAGGGAATCCTATACGTGCTAATCATCGCCATGTAAAACGTAAATAACCTGGACATTCTTGAATAATTTCAAATAACCTATACAGGAAATCAGAGAAATATCGAAATTTTGGCATATTCTTAAAAAGTCTTTTAAATATCACCATTTGGATTTATATGTGCAACTCTGCAAGTTCTTACAACTCAAAGCTAAGCGCAGAACACTGCCTTCGAAAATCTTTAAAAACCTCGAAACTTAAGAAATTTAGAATAAACCGCGGAATAGTCTCGATTACCCCAGAAAATTTCGAAAAATCTCTATATTATGTAAATATCGATGGATCTCGAACAATTTCAATAATACCGAAAAATCTGGATTTTAATGAATAATATAGGAAATACTGTAAAAATCTAGAAAACCCACAAAAATTTTGAAAAATTCTGTAAATTCGAGTAAATATGGAATTAGTGGTCAAGTAGCTTAATGTTACTAATTCTACTAAGCAAGTTAAGGATAAGCTCAACAAAACGATATGCAATAAGTATAGAATCCTCGAATGTTATCGAGTAATTTTTTAAATATCGAACAACCATATTCTTGGAATAGGCTCTAAAATTCACGAATAACATTGAACTATCAAATACACCTTACTACGATTTCAACCATACTCGAATAATCTCGAAAACCTCGAATAATCTGATTGTTTAATAACACCGAATCACCAATTAAGTCTCAAACATCACGCATCTCATTTTTATGATAAACTCTAAAAATCTCGAGAAATTTTAAAAAGTGACAGGCCGATATGAAATCGGGAAGCGAGAATTTCCAAAATCAGGAGAACCTCACCAAAACAACCCAAAAAAAAACACAATGAATTGTTGGCAAATTGGGTTGGGCATTTTCATTTTTCTTGTATTTAAAATAGTTTTCCAAAATAAATCTGTCAATTTCATTTTTATTTACCGTTTAGTGGTATAAATATGAGAAACTATAAGTCGAACGAATGCTAATCGATTATAGAGACTGACTATGGTTTACCTCAAGTGAGGGAAACAAGAATTAATTTTCAGTCGCGGTTATGTATTTTTCTAGTTTCTTCTAGATTTTTATGAACATCACAATGATACAAAGCAAGCTGCTAACACCAGCATATTACTATAAGCTCTCTCGCTTTTAAACCAAATTCAACCTTTTCTAATCAAAACTAGATTTGTGAAAGGTTGAATTTTAAATGCAACAAGGGTAAACTTGGAGTTTCGCAAAACGTGTAGGAGTAATACAAATAAATCACCACAGCAAACAGTAATAAAATTATTGTGGTTTGATGTCGAAAGCTTTGATTTCAAATGAGTTTAGCTAATTTTCGTCTAAATATAAATATCTGTCAGAACCTAAAAGCATTTTTATTTCTCTGGAGTCAGAACCGAGAGGAAATATTTGTAACAGGGATGATTTCTTATTTTTTTAAAAAAAATTCTTTCTTTTTAATCTGAGCTATCTAATCTTAAATTTGAATAAAATGAGATCTCGTGGGCCCCAATAACCGTAAATCTCCCCGCGGCTGCGTGTGCTGCGGGTACCTAATTACGCTACTGCGTTAGCTTCGATAAGTATTCGATGTGATTCTACGGCAGTTTTCTTCAAATGATAACAAAAAATCAATGATGTCCGCAAATCGTAATTTAAAATAAATCGTAAAATTTTTATCACGAAAAAAATGCGTTATTGTATGAAACTTATATGGTTATGAATTGGGTGTTGTTGACAGATGTTAAAAGAAAACAATGATGGTTGGATAGAATTTTTGTAATCATGTACGCCGCTCCAAAAAAATTTGTTTCGAAAAATTCGGTATCGTATTGTTTAATTATTTGTAATAATGTTCAATTACACAAATTTACAGGTATGCATTTTATTTACGGAATTGCTGATGGAAAAACTGTACAAGCAGGGCACATTTATAGCGAGAGGTACCCCAATCGCCGAGTACCCAATATTCTGAACCTTTATGAGAATACATTCAAGACTTATGGAAAATGGTTCCTTCAAACGAGGAAGTGTCCCAGGAGGGCCGGTAACAACTAGAACGCCTCTACTAGAGGAAGCTGTTCTCAATAAAATAGCAGAGTAGCCCAAGACGAGCACTAGAAAAAAAGCTCGTGGAAAATGTTTATAAGGGAGGAACAATTACATCCCAACAATTCAAAGAAAATGTTTAAGATATCCGCAATTTATGGGGAAGGTGCTTTTTTACTGTTAAGGCAAATTTCGCATCAGAGGCCATCATGAATTTCCGCACTAATTATATTTGTCATATCATAGCCGTATCCACGGTTTCTTGTCGGAACCTAGGTTTGTCTTTTTCCTGGATTTGTTTTACCGCTGCGTAAATTGTTTCCCCAACTTCGTAAGTCTTTAGTTCATTCTTTTTATGATTCTCACGTCGATTTCTATTTTTTGGGGTATTTCTAATGCGTTATACTTAGTCTTCATTGACTTTATGTGTGGAGTTTAGCAAATTCGGGTGATTAATGCGATGTGTTTGCAAAAACTATATCGCATGGCTTTTTCTCAGTAACCGAATGGATAGAGTTGTTGTATCTGAACGTAGCAATGTTAATTACTTCCTTTGTGGTGAGGTCGTTCTTTGTAGTTGAATGGACTCTCTCTACAGTTCAATTTACCTTACTCTTGCGGGATGGTGTTAGATAGATTTGTATTCCCCAGAGTTTTTAAGTATGTAGTCTGTTTTAATTGGACTGAAGATTCGTTGTCCATAACTATCATTCGTGGTGCCGAGAAATAATCTGGTATTTTTATTATCTTATACCTTAGATGTAAAACAAATCGATCCTTGATTCGAAAGAACTTTTTGAATTTAGAAAATTTGTCAACACACCAGATACATTTTTCCTTGCTTATCTCTATTAAAACTATATGGATAATTTCTGTTGGGGAGGTTGGAATCAGTGTTTCCTGAAGCTTCGGTTTATTTCAGTGCCGATCGTATTTGTTAGTATATTTTTTTAACTAATCTGGCCATTTGTGGGAAACAATTGTTCTCGGGAATTTGCTCTTTGTTTTCTTTTCTAGTTCCTATGTGCTCTTCGATGTTCCCTTTCAATAATTTTGAATTTCTTATCTTCATTATTGATATCCTCAACCATTCTTTGCGTTATTATTATTTTGTAGTTGTTTAGATGTGTTTGATAAATCTCCTGAAGGATTTGAATGTGGTTTTCGGGAATTTTTATTCATTTAATTAATGTTGGGTGTAATCTCTTTTTCAGATGATGCAATAGTTGTTCTTTATTTATCTCCGTGTGGTTCCTCAAACCTATAAATTTCGTTTCCCTCAGTAAATATCAATTGGTTTTTAATCACATTTAGTGGCGTTTCACAGTGTCGGATCACTTCTGCGCAATGTACCGATTCACTACTGGATGATGAAAGATTATTAATCTCTGTATTCTTCTATTCTGGCTTTCCATCTTTTTAACTAACTATTGTGGTTCCTATTGCTTAGAGCGAACGTCAGTGGTTGGTGATCTGTAACAATTTTGTTTTTTTTCTCCATAGAGATAATTTCGAAGGTTGTCTAATGCCCACACAATCGCTAGCATCTCCCTCTCGTTGGTTGGCGTAGTAGCTCCGCTGAAGATAGTAAGTCTTTTAGCTGTTGGTAGGCTTTGAATTCCGTTTCGTTCGAATTTATTGGAATTTTTCGTGACTTATTTGCCTTGACCTGTACATTTTCTCCTCGTATCTAGTTTGTCAGCGGCTTTGCGATTTTGGCAAAGTCTTTAATAAATCTCCTGTAGTAGGAAGTTAGACCAAGAAATCTTTTTAGCTCTTTGAGATTTTCTGGTGGTTTCATCTTTTTGTATAGCAGCTACTTTGTTGGGATCTGCTTTTATTCCAGCACTTGTTATTGTGTATCCAAGAAACTCTGTTTCCTCCTTCAAGAATTCAGTTTTGTCAAGATTTACTATTCCTGTTGATATTGTGATCATCTCTTCGGCTTCTGATTCTTCTTATAATTCACCATTTTCTTCGACGTACACTTCGTATGATTTCTCCTCATTATCCGGCGGTTCGATATGGAATACTCTTTGTTGTTTTGCTGAGTTATTATTTATATCCGAATTGCGGCCTCGTTTGTAATTGGGCCGATTCATACAATTTACTCGTTTTGTTTGTATAGACTCGTCGGCTTCTATAGGTACTGGTGATTTTGATTGTAGTGGCCCATTGGTGGTCTATGATCCAGCTGACGTTCTATGTATATCGCATATGATCCTGTTGACGCTGTATGTTATACGCCATATTCTTTTGTTGGAGCAACAATCATAGAAGTGGTTTTGGTGCAACATGTTGAATTCGTGTTGTATTAATTTCGTTACCCGGTATGATGATAGAGTTACCGATTCTTCGGTTGTGAATAGACATATTTCTGATATTCAAATTTTGAATTTCCAAGCACGACGAATATGCCTCTGGAAGGGTTGATGGTTGTTGTATGGTGAGCGTTTCAGAAATATCACCATTCACCCATCCTATGAATACGTCCAGAGGATGATTAAGATAAGTTTCGCTGAGTACAGTCATGGTGTCCTAACTGTAATTTTCGGTCTTCACTTTATTCATTATCAGTGATAACTGATGGTTTACATTAGCATAGAATTCGTCTATGCACTAATTCCCTTGTGTGATATTATTTAGTTGGTGTTCCAACGTTCTCTGATCTCGCTTTTCTTCGTAGTGTAGAGACAAGCATAATTTTATATAGCATTCCAGTTTTCGTCTAATATGTTATGAGAAATCAGAGCTGAATCTGCTGTACCTCGGATTTTCTGTCGAATGCTCTGCAGGGTCGCTCGATAAATGGTTAGCTCCTTTCAACACTGTAGACCCAAGAGACAAAATGTGTCGGGTTTCCGTCGAATACCTGAAGTTCCTTAATGCAATCCGGTAATTTACTTATTTCGCGAAGGCCATTTTCAGTTTTTGGGCCCTATAGATTGCTTTTGGCTTGTTGTTCTTTATAACTTTCTAATTGATATACTTTTTCCAACTTTTTAATTAACTCTATTTGAGCGTTAAGTGATCCGGTTAATTGCACTAACACTACTTACTTGGTCTAATGTGGCCATCGTTGTTATTGGACATTAGACATTTTTACTTCGGTCTAAAAAGACCAAAGTATTGAAATCCTGTTAAAAATTGTTAAAAATGATCAGTAGAGTAGACGAGACAGCAGAGACGCAACAACTTCAACAACAACGTCAAACAACACTTGCTACAGATGGAACAAATTTGGTGCAATCTGTACCACATTCATTAAATTTCCAACTGAAATAGTTGTCTTTATCAGAAACTATAGAATCATTGATTTTGCTACACAATTTAAGATAGTTCTCAATAGCTTTTACAATAACTTCCATACGGTTCTGTAAATAATTTATTTACCTTTCCTAGTATTTACTAACAAAATGAAAATAACAAATTGAATTTTAACAAACTATTAGAGCAACATGAATAAAAGCTACAACACTTATCACTTAATTTTATTATACTTTACAAACAATTTACTTTTCCTGTGTTAAAATATACACGTTGCAGAAGATCAAACAAACGGAAAAAACAAAAAACAAAGGAAAACAAACTTGAAAAATCTTTCCCGATTTCCCACACACTTAATTTTCTTCTGTATACATGTATCTCGATTCCTTATCAATCTCACCTCATCATCATCATCATCATTCTTCAACAAATTTTTTTTGTTTTGCTCGTCTATTATTATTACAAAAACACAAACAAAAACTACACACTTCGTAGATGTAACGAATTTCAGTACTATATAGTATGAGGTATGTGGGTGGAGTTGGAAAAACAAGAAGAAAATATTATTTTTCATTTCCTGTTTCATTTCCCTCCGATATGTCTAGATATGTATTATACATATGATTTAATATGCTGAGGATTATGTGATTTCTATATGTACACACTTAGATATTCATATCAATTTACTCGTACACACACATATAAAATAAGAAAATGATACAGGAAAATCCAAATTTAACTTGTTGTTAACAAAAGGATAATTGTTTAACTTTAAAATATTTATTTTGTACGAGTATAATGTACGTTTTCCAATTGATCACAAGAGCTTAACATACATAATCTATAATACAGACAATTTCTTCGTGTTATTCCCATTTTTATTTTACTTTCCTTTTATCCAAAAGAATTTTCCATAATTTTCAAATTTTTATTTTTTTGTTTGCATCAAATGAAAGAAGATTTATGTTTTATGATTTTTTGCTTTTTTTGGGCCAAAAAAGAAATCGTTTATGATAATTTAATAAAAATAACAAAAAATCATGTAAATTGATTGTTAAATTTTCATATTTCCATTCTTGCTTACGGAGTTTGTATGTATGTTTATGGGTGTGAGAATCATTTACCGAGTATAGGGTGTGGGATTTTAAGAGAAAGCAGCTATAATATTAAAAAATATATTTTACACTCAAAACATTTTGATATTTGGGAAAATTTTAAATTGAAATTTTTTTTGTTGATTTTCATTTAAGCTATCACTTGGGTAAGATTTATATTGTTGATGAGAGTTTTTATATTTAAAATTTGATTTTCAGCTAATTGAATAGTTATAGTTTTTGGTTAACAGGTAAACGTAAAATCCGAAATTTAAATGCAATAAATACTAAGTGTTTTATAGTTTGTGTGTTAAATCGTCTTTCATCCATTACTCAATAATACAGAACTGTTAATGAAAACCGCACACACAATCAACGATTTTATCAATTACCTACTCGACAATAAAATCATAATTTTTCCCGTTTTATGTTCGTTTTCTGTGTGTTGTGATTAATTGTTGGAAAAAACAACAACAAGAAAATTCATTACATAAATTGATGTTATTCTTATATTTTCCATAGAAGCTTAAAATGAAACGAATACAAAAGTATTCACGTTTCTATGATTTAAGTATTTTTTCGCTTTGAACAACGTTAGGCGTTATCATTTACAGGTGGAGAGAAAGTTACACTCCTGTGTAAGATTTATATCGTTTTGGAATTTGTTGTAATCTTTTTCTAAATATAAAAATTTTAGGTGAGAAAGAATTAGGCTAATTATAGAAAGCCATATTCTTAATATTCTTCAAAGCTTTCCTGTCTAGGAATTGGTCGAAATAGTACAAATGTTGGTCAGTTGTTCAGCATACTTCATTTAAATTCGTCTAAACCTGATATTTTATTTCACATGCTCAAAATCCTGTCTGATGTTTGTTAGATTCTTAGATTTCGTTCCAAATTTAGATTTTCCGCTAGATTATATACTGTGATCTTGCATTGATCGGACGTAAAAAATAAAAATATTATAAAATAAATTCTGAATAACAATTAATTTTTATTTTTTGGGGTCATAAATCAAAAAACAAAAAAAAACAAAAATTTCTGTGTTTTCCATAATTCTAATAAAATGCCGTATATAAAAGTGAATAAATCTAATGTATCTAATAAATCTAATGACTTTGGACTTTGTAAAGGTTTCTTAAAGTGCGATAACTGTGATACGATTTTTCACTCGAGTTGTAAAAAGATTTTTGGTGCTAATTTAGCTAATGCAGCATCGGTTGCTACTTGGTATTATTGCGCTGATGAGTAGTGAATGATTCTGATAAACTAGAAGATGATTTAGCTGCTCTTGTTTCCAGTGATTTGAGTGACATGATCTTCGTGTAAGCTGCTCTATCTCGCCTTATTTCTATGATTCTGGAAGTGCATAAATCACAGAATTGGTTATCTAAAAAATATGATGATACACACGTAGCATTCCAAAAATGTATGGATGAACACCAAGATTTAAAACAACGATTAAATAAATTAGAAGAAGATAAGTTATTTATAAGAGACTATATGACTTACTGATAAATAATGGTTCCAATAACAATGAAAATTCAATAATAATAAGTGGGTTGCCCGTTTGTTCTAATATAACACAACAAGTAGTAACAGTTTTCAATAACATTGAATTTTCTGTTCCTGTTGATGGTGTGGTCGAGTGTTATAAAATGATGACTAAGTCTGCTACAGCTGAGCTCAAACATAAATTGTTTGAATGTAAAAAGAATAAGAAAACTATTAGAACATCCAATTTAAATTTACCAGAAGGGAGAAATGTTTATATTCGGGAATTAGTACCGAAATCAAAAATGGTGCTCTACACTGAATGCCAGGGATTTAAAGTTCAATACAATTGGAAATATTGTTGGTACAAAGGTAATACTGTGCTTTTAAAAAAAGATGACATTTTAAGTTGTCAACAGTGTTTATTAATAGTTATTATGATTTTGATAAGCTTAAGTTAAGTCTAAATGGTGACAAGTAGTTTTCTAGTGTTTCCATCTAATATATTTTTATATCTTTTTTTTCTAGACTATCACTGAAAAAAAAGTATGCTCAGTTTATGCATTATATGTATGAAATTAAGCAAAAATGCTGCTTCAATATGCGCTAAGCGAAATTATTCTTAAATTTAGAATACGATCACGAGAAACGATGATGATTTATAATTTTTTTAAGAAATTAAGAACTTAAAGTACAGTTCAAGCAAACTACATTTCTCTTTTCAAGTATATTATTCTTGAAATGATAAACCATCTATTTAAAAATTGTTAACATCTTTTCAAATTTAAAGTATATTTATGTTTATTTTTCTTTTCTTAATTACAAATATTCTTAATTAAGGAGTAGCGAAGTATAAAATTGTTAATGTTTTTTATTATTTATTCTCAGGATAAGTATAATTTTGCTCTGATTGGAAGAAATTTATCATAGTTATAGTAGTTTCAAAACATGTTTTGTTGTTATTGCTCATAATTAAACATAAAACAAGTATAATTAGATTAATATTGATGCTAATATTCATAAATCTTGAGAAAATTTTAGCGTCTATGCTTTCATTTCTGAGAAAATAGATATCAATTTAAGACTATAATTCATAGTTTGGTAACACTTGTTTTGAGAATAAACCGCACGCCTCACGAATAATTTAAAATCTCAAATTAAGTAAATAAAATACACAATTTAAGACTATAATTCATAGTTTGGTAACTCTCGTTTTGAGAATAAAGTGCACGCCTCGCGAATAATTTGAAATCTCAAATTATGCAAATAAAATACACAATTTCATTAATTTTTGTATAAATTTTTATTGATTATTTACCCGAAATATATATTTTTATATGATATTACACTAATTATTTTTTTTTATTACTAATTTTATACATACATAGGTACATTTTATTTCAAAAACATTTTTTTTATATAAATTAATTAATAAGAATAATTTTAAAAAAAAAAAAAAGAATAATAATATATATAGTATTGTAGTATTTATTTCTAACTAAATATTTATATACATAATTTTCTGTAAAATAATTATTATAATAAATCAATTGTTTTGAAGAAAAACAAAAATAATTACTTTACATTAAACGAAATTTTGCATACATTTTTCCATTCTGCGTTTTTCGTAAAGTTGTTAATTTTAAACGTACTTCATTTAATTCAAAACAATCTAATAATTCTTTTCCAATTAAATATATTTTGTATTGAATATCAAATTTAAATATTTCTATACTTTGTCCAACCACAAATACTTAATGGTCTCCAACCAAAATATTTATTATTTTAAATATTTTTTTTCTAAAGTTGTTTACATAAAAAAAGTAATTATTAATTATAAAATCAGTGTTTTTATATTCTATATGAGAAACAGATAGCATATTTTTGAATTTTGCATATTGATCAGGGTTAAAATTACACTCTTTTTGTAGTTTAATTTTCTTAAAACTATTAATAAAATCTTTATTCATTAAAATTGAGTAAGTAAATTTTATATTACATTTTTACTTAATGGTGGGGTGGTTTGGCGGCTATTGGAGGGGGGATCAAAGTTGAGTAGATTAATCTACCAGCTCCGTAACCTTCCAGTAGGGTGCGCATCACGTGAGCTGTTCTGGTCTTGTCATTAGGCAGCTGCGTGATGGGTACAATTGTGTAAGGGGTAACCTGTGCACAATTCGCAAGTGTACGTACTGCCTCCTCGTGGCAACCACTGGTAACTAAGGCCACTTGGCACATTTTAGGCCATTTGGCACAGGCCAAAGTACGGCGCTAAAGGAGAAAACCTTGACAAAAAACCCGAATCTAAGGTGGAACAGCATATGCCGAAAGATGAATGACTGATAGGTTAATCAGCCCAAATATGCGGACTCTGGATACCAGGCACCCTCCAGTTTTATTTTTAGCCTTCCTGTAGTAAAGCTGGGTGACCTACAGGTGATTTGCAATTCCCAGCAACTCGTAAGAGTAAAATCAAACGGAATACGGGGCAGGAGTAGGAATATACGGGAGTGGCACAACCCTCTCGAGGTCCTTGAGCTCCAATGCTACCGTCTTTCTAGCGGAACTACATGCTGTAGTAAACATCTAGGAGGGAGAGCAATATGCCCAGATAGTATGTATCACGTACCGGGAGGCAGTATTGTAAGGTTCATTAAGAACCTGAATATTGACTGGACGGATAATTCAGCAGGGGCCAGCACAATAGATCTTTTAGGTCGCAGTGCGAAGTGGCTGATCGCCCGCATGGCCCCCCCCCCAATAATAATAATAATAATAATAATACTTAATGGTAAATGTATTCTTGAAAAACTAATATTAGTATAATTTTTGATTTCACGGTGCTTTGACTCATAGCGCATGAACCAAAATAATCTTAAAGGTCCCGACATTTTTATTATATTTGGGTAATGTATTAATATATGGTGTTTTGGCTGTAATTTTCCTGCAAAAGTTTCAATATATAGCTTATTATGTAATGAAATAATTTTCTTTCGGATTGAATGCTCGAGTTCAAAATTTTAACTGTGAAATATGCTCAAACACGTCATGCATAACATCAACAGCCATGTTTTCTGTGATGTGAAAACTTAGAATCTCATTTAAAATGGAATTTTCTTTAATTCCAGTTTCAGTGTATCGATCTAATTGAAGATCATTAACGTAATTTAGCTTATTTCTTAATTCTACCTGCTCTTCAGAATGTATTTGATTTAAATCATCCTTGTTTACTTTGCATAATCTACAAAAGTGATTGTGTGAAAAAGATTTGGCATATCCTAAAATAGAGTTAAGGCCTAAATTATCTCCGACCACCAAACCTAACACAAAATAAACCGTCATTTACCGCAATAAAATTCTAGAACTTTCGAAGAAATAAGTTTTTTAGAAGTTTCAAGAGCTTTGTTTGCCTTAGGAATTTCATCTAATGTAACTTGACTGTCACTTGGCTTAGGTAGTTCCAAATTTTTATTTAGGACTTTGTCATTAATGGATGTTAAGGAAGTTCAAATGTCTTTTGTAGGAATTCATTTTAGAAAACACATTAGGGCAGTTATTTTGAACACATTTAAAATTTCCGTCATTTTTTAACCTATGGTAATGTTTCAAATGAACAAATAGCACGTCAACCCAACCGTGCAAAATGAAGTTTGACAAACAAAACAAGGATACATAGTAAAAATGATTTTTTTTAATTATTAAGAATCTATCTAATTAATTAAAAAAGTAAGAGAAGTTGAGAAAAATACAGTTAACTAAGCAAAAATATAGTTTAATTTTAATTACAATATTAAAAAGATCAATGACGAAAACTTAAATCTAAAATGATTTTTATAAAATTATCATAAAATATAAAAAACATAAAATATTGCATTGAGTTCAATTTTAATTATTAAAAAATTCAACTCGTTAGTGAGCTTTAATCTAAAACTAATTTATGAAAAATAGAATTTAAGTTTATGAAAGAAATACTAAAAAAGCAATTTTCTTAAAAATACAAAAATTTAATTAGATTTCAAATCTGATAAAAATAATATCAGTTTTGAATCTGTTATATCATGCTCTGTTGTAATTTCATAAAAATATTGCTGGATAAAAGTCCATACCTTGGACGCTTCTAGAGGATATCTGATATCAAACACAAAGAAAATCTTAAACCAGCAATCGACCGCAGCCATCAGATTTAAAAATTTGTACCATATTCCGTCAAATACCACTAGAAATCCCCTTCCATCAACTATAACAACCAGTGGTTGCAAATTTAATTTGTTTTCTGCATATTTATTTATAATTTCAGTTAATTTTATTGCAATGGCGGCGTGATCGAGAACCTCCAGTATAGAAGAAGATACAGAATTTTCGATAGATGACTTCCAAATTATTTTTTTGTTTGTTGGTTTGTTGACCCTTGATGTCAGCGGTAATGCGTAATGCAATAGTTTCAGAATGGCAATGTCTTTCTTATCTGTAAAAATATATTATAATATAATATTAATTTAAAATATGTGATCATTTAATTTAATTTATGTTACCTTTGTCATTGCTGTTTTTTAGGTTTAAAGCATCCTTCTTCGCTTTTATGTCTTTTATATGTCGTTGGAGAATTCGATCCGCTACGTCAGTAAACTGGCTCCATTTGGTAATTAAAAGTACATATACTTTTTCCAGGATACAAATTCTCAAAATTTATGTCAACCTTAAAAAGAAACGAATTATCCTGTTAGTATATAATAAAATTCATTTAAAAAAACAGCATTCCAAACTTACTAGCCTGGATATATTAGCCGATCTAAAAAGACTCCACTCGTTCAAAAATGTTGTGATTTTTTCTGATATTGCTGCTTGAGTATTTAATTCGTGCCGCCTACTAGAAAATGTTGATTCCCACTTTAACTCAACCACGTCCCATGGGTCGAAACAGTTGAGCCACCTTTTGTCCGCTATCTGGTTTGCGGTGAAAGTTACAACATCACTTCCACTTGATCCACTTGCTAATAATATATGCATTGTTTTAAAATATATTATACGTCAGTTTCTTAAGACTAAGTTCTAATAGCTGTACCGGGTGAATTTGATCTGCTTCGGCGTTTGCGACTGGTAAATATCCCTCTATTTAAGCGACTGGAACAATTTATATATCTGGTGTATACATTTCCAGACGCATATTTTTGTAATTCTTAAAGCTTAACTGCGGCTTAAAGTAATATTCCTAAATAGATAAATAATAATAAAATGGAAGATAATTACTATTTTGTTTTTTTGAACACGTAAAGTTATGTTTATATTGCGTTATTTAGCAAACAAAAACACCATTTAAAACTTTACAAATAATTTATTGAACGCTTTAATATATTTTCTAAAACAAGGTTTTCATCTTCAACAACTGTTGTTAACCAAAAGCCTCTGAGGATGAAAACCTTGTTTTCGAAAATATATTAAGACATTCAATAAATTATTTGTAAAGTTTTAAATGATAGATTTATTTGTTCAACTTTACGCAATGGAAGATAATTATTTTTATTAAAATCTATCCCATAATATTACGATTGTAACTTTACATGAGGAGAATAATTTTGCAATATCCTTACGAAACAAAAAAAAAAATAAAAAATAAGGATGAAATATATTAAATAATAAAGGTTTGCCATAATTCTTCTGTCGCTTTCGTTTGAAGACCGATAATCCAATCGGAGGTAGTAAAATGCTTATACTAATTAAATTCGTCACTTTTTACACTTTCCATAAAATAGATAACAAATTTATATCGTCACTGTTATTCGCAATAAATAAAAACTTCACTATTTGCATTTTTCAAGAATTCGTCAATTTGATGTACTAATGCAATCCGCTAAAATATATGAGCATATAGTCACTTTTTGTGTTTTTACAAAAAAACAGTTTAAACTATTATATTTTCACCTTCTACGTAGTCACTTTTATATTAACACTAACATCCCTGTTATTCGCAATACATAACACCGAGATTGAGGGACTATTTGCCCTTTTCAAACTTGTCAATATTTTTTAAATCACTTTGATAGCACTAATTAAAATGATATTGATAATTTTTGCATAATCCGCATACCGTTAAATTTGTTTTTTATAAATTTAATTTTTATATCATTTGCACGCACGTCTTTACACTTTAAAATTTCAACACAAACTGAGGATATTATACAACATAACATCAGTTAAAATGTAACAAAGGACATCGCCGTTTTAAATTGTTCTATGATATTATTTTGAATAGTATTCTCAAAATGTGACGAGAAATCGTGATAAATTATGCTCAAAACATCAATTTTATTCTCAAATTATGAAGAAGAAAAAGAGGTGTGAACAAATCGAAGATTTATTCAGATGTTGAGATTAATATACAGGAATTGAGTATTAACTTGTATATCTATAAATTTAATTTGGGTTAAACTATACTTCAATGTATATCACTATGCACAATTTGAGGTAAATTGCAATTCGCAGTTATTTTGATGTTGAGAATACTAAACATGAATCGAGAATTATTTACATTATGCTCTTGTATTTATGTATAATTTTAAAATTGCAGATTTATATGCATTGAAGTTGTACTTCAAATCAACGGATGGACCCAAATCTTAAAAAGAGTTATATATACATATTTCGTCTGTATATAAATTGTACGTTTTGTGTACCCTTTCAAGTTGAAGCCTAACAGACGACTTTACAAAGAATAGTGGAGTCTATATTGTGCAGAACATAATGATTATATGATACGAATCATCACACGATTATTTTAAACAATAGTTTTACAGGTAGTTTACAGGTGAACACGGTGTGACTCTTTAGTCACAATTTCAGGCTTACAACCGAAATCGAATCATTAATTAGAATGTGTCAAAATATCGTATTTACTCAATTCACGCAGGCGAATATAACACGCACCCCAATTTTTGGCCTCAGTGCGCATTCACGTCAAAAATAGTTCGGTCTTTTCGATCCACAATCTACACTAAATGATAAATTTTCTCTATCTTTTGTGTTACATTCTAAAAAAGTTACTAAATTTAGTAAGTACTGAGGAATTTGAAAAAAGATTTTTTTTTTTTATACATTTATAATTTTTTTCCAATTAAAACAATTTTTTTAATGTAAATTTGAATTATCTTTTTTAATAGTTTTAAACTGGAAATTCCAAACCTTTTACAGTGCAACAACAACCCAGGCTTGGTATTTCCAGTTTGAAACTAATAAAAAGGACGATATGTATGTCTGTACATCATACAAAAAAAAAAAATGATGCAGCGTAATCCATTCAAAACAAAATCAATAAAAAAATTAAATTGCCGGCCCAGTTTTCAATTACCATCCTTTTCCTTTCTTTCAATAAACGCATACAATAACTTTTAAAACTCCCTTTCTCATTATATTTTTGGTGTATCAATATATTAGGAATTTTAGTATGAAAAATAACGGTCCGTATTTGTTTGAAGGGAAACATTTCGTGAACATTTCTGTATGTTGGAAATTTTTTCAGACCCTTGAGTGTGCAATATATGGAGGTTTTACTGTATTAAATAATAAAATTGTGTAAAAAATATCGAATATAACAAACACGAGTAAAGAGTCGAGTAAATTAAAAATTAAATCGGTAGCTGTATAAAATATTTATAGGCAAACATTTTGCACATAAGTCGTAATTGCGCATCTCTTGTACTCTGTTCTATTTTCTTGTATATAAACGGAACCAACAACAATGTCTATAGTATGGTCTTTTATACGGATTTCCTAACAAAACTATTCTCGCTCAAACCATAAATATCGCAATTTTGTACCTGAGTCGGAAGTTTCAATAGATTCATCACAAGTATTAAAACAAGAATTTACTAAATGATATTGCCGTAAAATATATTTTATAGTATACCTAAAGTGTAAATTAGCAATCTCCAACGAATGATTTTGCGCATAAATATGGTAGTTTTAGCGGGTAAATTAAGAAAACAAAATGAATTTAAAAGAAACAGTTAACAGTAAAAAAATATTTCATACAAAAATAAATGGGTTTTTTTCATTTCCCGCCCATTAAATATTATTACTAATAAATTTTTCGCATTCCAAATTTACATTATGATCAGTATCCCTTTAGGTAATAAAACTAAATTTTATAGCAATTATAATATGTATGTATATACTTAGTCACATAAAAAAACTACAGATTATTTGAAAATAGGAATATGCACTCAAAAAAATTTCCATACGAAATACAAAGGGGAAAAAATCTTTACATTAAATACCCGAAATATGAATAAAAATTTGCTGCCCATGCTAAGGTTAATCTATACATATGTATTTCAAAATAATAATTTAATAAATTTGAATGTATAGTGTCCATAATTTTACTTTCTTTTTTTAAGAAAAGAAAGTCTAGTAATCATGAAAATTTTCTATCCTCGTGTTTTGATAGATTTACGCGCTTCAAGCCCCTGCAAAGTAGTTTAAAAAATGTCTGTCAGTCGATCTGTCTGTCTGTCCGCTCTCTACAGCCCAAACGAATTAACCGATCGAGCTGAAAATGTATATTTAACCTTTTTATATAAAATGTAAGCGCCCAATGAATTTTGGCGGAAATTGGCTAACCAGAAGTAATATTCACCCAAATCTCGATTTCCAGCGATAATTCATAAAAAATATAGGCGCTAATTTGAAACAATATTGGAATTGAGTTCGAATTGCTCAATCGGTTGTAAGTGTTGAAAACATTTAATTTTGTAGTAAACTCCCTCTTGAGAGATTTTTAAAACTTTCGAACTAATGAAAAAAACATAATTATGATTAAGAAAAACAAATCAAAAATCTTTTTTTTTTAATTAAAATAACTTTTCAAAAACTGTGTTTAGATTTACTTAATTTGAGAAAACATGTTTCAAAACTAATTTTTATTAGAGATAATGTTTCAAGAAAATCAATTTTTTTAATTTAACTGCGAAATGTTTACTAGAATTGAGAATAAATACTGCAAGATATCTTACAATTTGTGAAAATACGAATTGAAACAAACAATTCTCCAATCAAAAGTAATAATCCTCCAAAATTGCATAAATGATTAGAATTAACAATTTTCAAATTTTATCAAAGAGAGTAAATAAGTCTCAATGTATAATGTGAGGTTTTAATCCGTTTAGTCTTAATTTATGCAATTAATTCTAAATTTCGCGTATTATTTTTTGAAATGTTTATCAATCTTGAATTTATGCTTTTGAGAATAAGCTTTTCATGATAGTAGTATACGATTTCTTTCAGTGTAGTAGCACCATTAACACTATGTTTTTTTTCATCAGAATATAAGAAGTTTAACACAGAATTTGGATGAGTTTATGTGCCAGCTTGATGCGTTAAACTACAAGCCAAATATCATTCTCTTTTCTGAGATTTTTATTGGTCAACAAGAGGTAAATTTGTATAATAATGTAGAGGGTTATAATTTTATTGCTAATTGTAATTCTCAAAATCGGAATGCAGGAGTCGGGGCGGCGTATTAACATTGCATTTGACATTGAATTAAATGCGCATGTTGAATATTTAAAATTTCGAAGCGCTGATGGTATCAAGATAATGTTTCATTTTAATAAAATTAATTTTACATTTTTGGGATTTTATAGACTACATGCTTTTTCGGCTGATATATTTATGAATGAACTGGATATTTGTTTAGATATGATAGATATTGATGTGTTAATAGTTATGGGGGACATAAATATTGATTTGAGTTCTCAGAGTCAATCTTCAGTAGATTATTTGTTATGGCCTTGCATCACTTGTTGATCAGCCTACTAGAATGGTAAATAAAAGTGCTTCAGTAATTGACCATATATTTTTGAGAAAAAATCCGACACTTGATTCTTTATCTTATACATCCACTGTTAGCGATCTTCAAGTTACTGATCATTGTGCTATTTTTGTAAGACGAACCTGTTGTGCGTACCAGCTTCTCTTCATCTAAAATTAAAAAAATTAATTTTGAAAATCTTGAACGTTGTTTGGATGTTGAAAGATGGCTTGATGTGTTTAATAGTACTGACGCAAATAAGGCTTATGATAGTTTCCTATTTACATTTTCAAAACATGTGATATCATGTACTGAAACATTTGAATATCGGTCACCTAATAATAAATTAAAAGCATGTTTGGATACTAAACTTTTAAATTTATTAAAGCTTAAAAATCATTTGGGTTTAAAAGTAAAAAAGCATCCTCAAAATGTTCAACTCCTCTTTAGATACAAACGTTTAAGATCGGAAGGAAGTTAAACATGCGATAATATTAAAAAGCAATGGAAAATAATTAATGAAGCTACTGGTAATTTCAAAACTTTGAAAATTTTTTGTTTGTCTATTAAGAATGATGCTGGTGTTTTATTAAATGATTCTAAAGAGGTTGCTGATGCTTTTAATAAGTTATATAAAATTAAAAATAAAAAAGTTAGATAAAATTAAAAATAGATACATTTTGCGCCAATCATGTTGTTTCAGTGAGGAGAATCATTATTTATATTCAGGCAAATTTGTTAATAAATGTTTTTTTCTCACTGCCACTAGTCCAATAGAACTTCTATACCACATTAATTCAATGAAATCAACCAATTCATGTGGTTTTGATGGCATTTCTAATTTGTGTATTAAAAGAATAGCTATTTTTATTGTTGATCCGCTGTCGTTCATTTATTATTTAAGTTTGTCTGGTGGAGTTTTCCCAATAGAATAAAAATAGCGATTGTAATATCACTTTATAAAAAAGATGATCCTACAAAAACGAATAATTATCGACCGATAAGCCTTTTATTTGGCTTCTCGAAGATTTTTGAAAAGCTTATTAAGTCGAGAGTGTTAAGTTTTTTATATACCACGAAATTTTTAAATAATGGCCAGTTTGGTTACCTAAAAGACTGTAGCACCGAAGATGCAATTATAAAAATATTGTCTCCAATTTTCGAGGGAATTAGTTCAAACAAATTCACTTTAGCTCTATTCATTGATATTATGAAAGCTTTTGATACTGTTGAACATAGCATCCTGCTAAAAAAATTCTATGCTGGTTTTAGGGGTGTCACCCTTGATTTCTTTAAATCATATCTGGATGACCGGTTCCAAATTACAAGGGTTGGCGAGATTTTGAGTGACAAATTGGCTATTACATCAGGTGTATCACAGGGTTCGGTTCTTGGGCCAATATTATTTTTAGTTTACATAAATTCATTATTAACATTAAATCTGCATGGTATAACGGTTTTTGCTGAAGATACTGTTATATATTATTCAAATGTTTCGAGTTGTGAGTTATTTAATGGAATGCAAGAAGACTTAAGTCATTTAAGGAATTAGTTTAACATGCACTCATTAGTGTTAAGCGAGAAAAGTGTTTTTAAGACTTTTAATATTTATAATTATCATATTGGTTCTAATCTTCTTTTAAATTCTGTAAAGTCGCACACAGAGAAGATTGTAATTCAATTTCTTGTACAAGTGCTTGTATGGAGATCAAAAGGGTGGATAATTATAAATATTTAGGATTGTGGGTTCACCAACATTTGGATTTTAAAAAGCATTTTAAAGAAACTCATTTGCTTCGTAATATAGTGCCCAGAAAGATCTTAAAATGGTTATATTATCCTTTGATTAACTGTCATTTAGAATATGGAATTGCTGCTTGGGGTGGTTCATTCATAAGTAATGTTAGCTATTAATCACAATGCAAAAGTAAGCATTAAGGGTAGTAAATTTTAAGAAACGTAGTGAATCTATTTCATTTTTTTTTTGATAAAGGTAACATTTTACCATTGCGTAAGCTATATGTTTATAGAGTTTTAAAAACATTGTATAAAAGATCAGGATATTTAAAATATATAAAACCTAAAAGCTATAGTACCCGTTCTGAGGAATAATTTGTTCCATTTACAAGTAAAGAGTGGTGTAAAAAATTCTATTAATATAGGGCACCTTATCTGTTTAATAAATTACCACTGGCAATAAGGTCTGCATCTACATTTTTAAACTTTGCAAAGAACCTTAGGAAATGGTTTATGGAGACTTCTGATATTGAATGTTGGTTGTGAAGTTGTTTCTGAGTTCGTCCAGGTTTTACTTAATACTCTTAATTTTGATTTTGATTTACATATATTTGGATTTGTACATAATTTATTTATAATTTCATTTTTTTTTTATATATATATATATATTTTTAACTTATTTTATTCACAATAAATTAATCAGAATTTTTGCTTAAAAACTACTTGTTAGTTTCTAAAAATTCTTACTTTTTATTTTATTTTATAATGTGCATATTACTTTTAGAACCTATGTTAATTAATTGTTTGCTATATTAGTTTAATCCAACCTTAACATGTAATAAAATAAATATGATAAATAAATAATAATAATAATTGTATAAACTTGACAACAATAATTTGTAGGAATTTGGTTTTTATTAATTATAGTTGTTTATAAATTTTATTTTATTACTATTTTTGTTGTAAAAGTTTATTTTATTTTATTTTTAACAATTATAATTTTGAATTATATAAATTTTAATTATTATTTCTTGACGTGTTGCTCGCTGTAGATGTCGAATGGAAGAGAGTGATTTTATTTGACAATCTTATTTTTATTAACAATTTACGCCAGATGCGACATCTACAATTACTTGCTATAACATGAAGTTATCTACGTTTTACAATTCAGCAAATATAAAAATGGCGAAGTGTTATAATCTGTTATATAAGTGTTCTACAGTTTTAACGTTTACGACAAATACAATGTCAATAAACAATAATATACAGATTCTAGGTAAGTAACAAATTTTACAATAATTAAATAGAATTAATTCTTATATATACATAATTTCTTTTTATATTAATTAACTGCATATGTGGAGATGTTTATGGTCAACCGGATGATATATACAGCCGTGTAATAATTCGGCTATTTTGCGATAAGTTTATTTACATAATATATGTAATTGAATTTTGTTTACTAATGAACTTTCTTTTCAGGTAATTACGTTATGGATCAGTATAAATCATCACGGTATCGCATCTTGGATTCTACAATATAAGAAAAATGAAAAAGTGTAAAATAATTTAATAAATAAATGTACGGAAATTTTCTTAGACTAAGTTGTGTTTCTCTAGGTGTTGAACATACCGCTGCCCATGAATATCATAGATTTCATCGATTTGGTACGGGTAAGACGCACAATTTTGTTACTGCTCGATCTATTTCGCCGTCAATTGTTTTTATGGTTACCTTTCTGACGAGTTCATCATCCCCTGGGTGTATTCTTGTAATCTTGCCCATCTTCCATTGGTTGAGTAGCGGATTATCTTCTTTGATAATAACGACGTCTCCAATCATCAAATTTTTACTTTTGAGTTTCCATTTGGTACGCTGTTGTAACGTATTGACGTACTCCTTGTACCACCGTTTCCACACTAATTGCACCATTTTTTGTACGATTTGCCAATGGTTTAAGCGGTTGTATCCCTCTGCAATATCTGGCTGGACAAATGGTAGTAGCTGTTGACCCACTAAGTAATGTGCTGGAGTGAGAACGTTATCATCATCTGGACTAGCTCTGTAGAGTGGTCGTTGGTTCAGCATTCCTTCTATTTGTATTAGAAGCGTCTCTAATTCCTCGGTGGTTAATATTTGGTTTCCAATAACTCTTTCTAGTTGGGTTTTTATTGATTTTATGCAGGCTTCCCGCAATCCACCAAAGTGTGGGGAGTATGGCGGGATAAAATGCCAGTTGACTTCGTGTTCTCTTAACAGCCTGGTTGCTATTAAATTGCTATTATCCTTCAACATTTGATTGAAATCGGTTAGTTTTCTTTGAGCTCCATGAAAATTCGTCGCGTTATCTGTAAACACATCGGTACACCTACACCATCCCCTTCTGGCAATAAACCTGTTGAAAGCAGCCAAAAACGCCTCTGTTGATAGATTTGAAACAACTTCTATAAGGATTGCTTTAGTACACATGCACACAAACACGCAAATATAACATTTATTTGATTTTTGACCTCGACCTCGAAGCGAATAAGTTTTTATTGGTCCAGCGAAATCAATTCCCACTTTCAAGAATGGTTTTACTAGTTCGACTCGTTCCTTCGGCAGCATTCCCATTTTTTGATATAACCATTTTCGCTTCTGCTTGGTACAATTGACGCAATTATTTATTATTTCTCGTATTACGCTCTTAACCTTTAAAATCCAGAACTCCTTTTTTAAGGTGGTGTACAAATAAGATGGCCCGCAGTGTAAATGCTTTACGTGGTAGTATGTAATAATGCCCTTGACTATTGGATCATCTCCAGGTAACATTACCGGATGTTTTTGGTTGAATGGTAAGGTTGCCCTTTGAATGCGCCCACCTACTCGTATGATGTCGTTACTGTCTAAGAACGGATCCAGTGCCTTCAATTTGCTGCTGCTGGGTATTTGCTTGCTGTTCTGCATGGCTTTTATTTCATCTATGAAGTGCCGATTCTGAATCTCTCGATACACACGATTACTGGTACTGTTGATTTCTTCACGTTTGAGACTTCCAGTTTTTTTAATTGGTTCTTTGTAATTTAAATACCAACGGTAAATATATGTTAAAATTACCAAAAACCGTCTATAATTAGCGTTGTGCTCATACGTTTGGTAGATGATTGATTGACTCTCAGATATGCGTAAATTCATATTTGTTATTTTGATCCGCACTTCTGTTTGATTCATTGGATCGACATTTCCCATTACTGGCCAATACGACTTTTCTTGAACAATAAACTTAGGACCATTCCACCATAACGAATGATCTTTGAGCTGTGTTGGTGTTAAACCTCTTGTGGCACAATCAGCTGGATTTTGGGTAGTAGGTACATAGTGCCAACGTTCTCTTGGCAGACTTTCTCGAATTTCACTCGTGCGGTTTGCTACAAACACTTTCCACTTCTTCGGTATATGAGACAGCCAATCTAAAACGACTTTAGAATCTGTCCAGGCGATAACTTCCTCATCTTCGATATGATAAATTTCTCGAACATATTTAATTAATCTCGTTAGAATCAAAGCACCATTTAATTCCAATCTTGCTGTTGAAATGTTTTCGAGTGGAGCTACCTTTGTTTTGGCTGTTAATAATCTGCTGCTTTGGTTTGTGCTATCACATATGTAGATTGCGGCGGCATACGCATTCTCACTGGCGTCACAAAAACCATGTAAACTCATATTGGACTTGTTATTAATCTGCATCCATCTTGGTGCTTTTATTGTGGCTAATTCCGGTATTTCGTTTCGAATGATCAACCATTCGTTTAATGTTGTGAGTGGTATTTTATCATCCCAACCAAGATTCAAAGGCCAGAGGCTTTGGTAAACTATTTTTATTTTAATAGTAAACGGAGACAAGAGGCCCAAAGGGTCAAACAGACGACTGGATTCTGATAATAATTTTCTCTTGGTTGTACTTGGTTGTGGATCAAGATGTACTGAATAGGTTAGTGCATCTTCACTAGGTGACCATAACAGCCCTAATACCTTGGCTGTATCAGAGTGTCTATCAAACTCTTTTTGTTGAATCCCTTGGTCTTTCGGCTTTGAATTATCCAATACTTCTAGATAATTGGACAACCATTTTCTTAACTTTAGACCCGAATTTTGGAATAATTGACTTATCTCTCGTTTAAGATGGATTGCTTCGTTGACTGAATTAGCACCACTCATCAGATCGTCCATATATATATTATTACGAATTATATTGGCTGCTTCAGGATAATTGGACTCATTTTCATCAGCTATTAATTTAAGCACCCTGGTTGCTAAATATGATGATGGTGACATCCCATATGTAATGGTGTTCAATTCAAACACCGAAATCGGTTGATTCGGATGCTCTCGCTATAAAATTCGTTGAAATTTTCTATCTTCTGGATCTACCCACACCTGTCGGTACATCTTTTCGATATCAGCTACGAAAACCACGGAATGACATCTAAACTGCAATAATATAAAATATAAAGATCTTTGAATTGTTGGTCCTACTGCTAAAATGCTGTTTAGAGATTTTCCGGTGCTCGTTTTTGAGGATGCATCGAACACGACTCGAAGCCTTGTGGTGGAACTGGACTCCTTATAAACTCCATGGTGAGGTAGAAAAACAGAAAATTCGGTTTTATTGGTATCTATTTTGGTCATATGACCCAATTTCTCGTATTCCGACATAAATTCTCGGTATAACTGATGAAAGTTGCTATCACGGTTGAACTTTCTTTCCATTGATAACAATCTGGTTTTAGCGGTAGCATATGACTCACCAAGTGATTTGGCTGTGTCGGTAAATGGTAATTTCACTGTGTAATGACCATCTTGGTTCCTTGTAGTAGTTTGACAAAACAATTTTTCGCAATACTCTTCATTTGGTTCTAATTCGGCGCTTTCATAGTGAGGTAAACTTTCGGCTGCCCAAAAATTTTGTAATGATTGGTTTACTTCGCTCAGTTCGGTATATAATGATGAAGTCCTTTTTTCGTTTTCAGGTAGGTAATGTCCGGCTAATATCCAACCCAATTTGGTCTTCTGGGCTATCACCGAACCATCTTTGCTTTTTATTTGTCCACTAAGCATTAATGATAAAAAGTGTTCAACTCCAATTAATAAATCTATCCGTTTATTAGAGGACTGGCTGGGATCAGCCAAATGTTTGCCTTTTAGTTGCTGCATAAAACAAATGTTCGTTGATACTGGTGTTATTACATGGGTTATTGTAGGTGTAATATATGCCTTAACCAACAACTGGAATTCTGAATTGAAATGTGGCTTTATTACCACTGATGTTATACCCTTCGTGTGTCCGGCCTTTAATTGGTTTAAGCCGAAAATTTCCAACCTTGCGTGTTCTCTTGTAAGTCCCAAACGGTTAATGCATTGCTCTGATATAAATGAAGACTCTGAACCTGAGTCCAGTAATGCTGTACATGGTTGCCATTGTCCGATTGAATCACATACGTTTACCAGGGCAGTTGGTAGTAACGTACCGGTTGATTCTAAGGATTGCTGCATACACGTTTTCCCTGTCACATCTTTTGCTTTACTACGAGTAGTTATTGGTTTAGTTTCCTCATTCCTTTGGTTTCCTAGTGTCACTGAGGATGTTTGTTGAACAGTTTCGGAATTGTTTGAAACTCGTGAGGCCCTTTCAGCGGTTGATAAATTTGTATTGACTTGCTTCTGTGAATGATTAAATGTTTGATTATCAATATGTAATAGGGAATTATGTCTTTCACGGCAAAAACGGCAACTTTTCCTCGATTTACACTGATACACTAAATGATTATCAGCTAAACAATTAAAACACCTCCGTTCATTTTTCATTAACTCTCGCCTGCTCTCAACCCTCATGTTTTGAAATTTGGTACATTGATATAACTGATGCTGGTTTGTGTGACAAATGGAGCAGGTAAAACTGGTTACGAACGTGTTGGTCTTACGTGTTTTAATAGCTTGATTTACTGCTCCTTCCGATGAGAAAGTCTCCAATGCATCAGCCCGATGTTGCAAAAAATCAAAAAACTTATTTACGGTTGGGTAATCGTGGTCTACAATCTTTTGTGCCCATAAACTACGACTTTCCGCATCTATTTTGCTGATTAAAATATATAAGAGCCATGGGTCCCTTGATTCGGCTTCTTCGCCCAATCCCTTCAATCCTCTCAGGATTTCGTCGGACACGTCATGTAGCTGATGAATACTTTCGCCATTTACTTGACTAATGCTTGGTTGGTTCATGAACGTCTGGATAAAATGTTCCACCGTATATTTCTTCCTATCGTAGCGAGCCTTTAATTTGTTTAGGGCTAACAGGTAATTCGCCTCTGTTATCGGTATATGCTTTAATAACCGGGCCGGTTTTTCTTTCAATAAACTCATCAAATATTGAAATTTCTGGATTGGTTGTAGGATACTATTATGGATTGAAGACACAAACATCTCATAAAATGTCTGCCATTCGGTGTACTCTCCATTAAACGGTTTAATGTTAATTTTTGGTAATTTAACATCAGTATGAATGTCACGGGAATTATTGATCGAATCATTCACTGCAAGACTTATATTTGGGTCGATTGACATCGTAATTTCACGGAGAGCTTTTTTGAGATGAGCTGCGATGTAATAATATAGTTCTTCAAAATGTTCTAATTGTGGTTCATCGGTTCTGTCGATAGTGTATATTTCATTTTCAATTTCTCTTACTTCTCGAAATATGTCTTCGATACGTTGTAGCTTAACTTGCAGTTCATCAATGATTACATCTCCTGGTTTTAACTCTCTCACAAATTTTTCTAACCGACCAAAACTTCGTTTAATGTTATTTCTCTGTTTTTGCAAACTTTCGAGATCAGCCATTTCACAATCACGTTATTGACTTACTAGCACGATGACCAAATTCAAAACAGTTCAAAATAATAATTGTTTAATTGATTTATTTAATTGATAATGTGGTAAAACCGATTGTAGATTATCAATTTTTAGGTTAAGATCAAAATGGTGGCTTGATTTTACCGCGTGGTAAAATTTTGATTACAACACTAGTTAATGTGTTAGGTATTTATCCCACCAATTTGATATTAAAAAAATGTCTAATTAAATACTTGATAATCTTGTTATGAACTAATTAAATTCAATCATTTGTAATTGGTAAAAATGATACGGTTCATCCAATTAATTCAATATTTGTGAAATTTCTAGGTTAATTAGCACCTTTTTTTTATGAAAACACGCACAAATTGAAACAAAAAAAATTTATTAATCAGACCCTTTTCTGATATTGGTAATAAGATTCACGTTCGGTTGGTTTTACCACGTTTCGACGGTTCCACTATTAACAATTATATGGTATTAAACAGATACTTATCTGATATTTGTACGCCTGTCGTTTTCTTGGTTAACAATTCCACGTTGCGACGGTTCAAAAAATATCCTCACTGTCGTGTAGATATCCGGCTCGAAGGACCATGTTTAAAATTGGCAACAATAATTTGTAGGAATTTGGTTTTTATTAATTATAGTTGTTTATAAATTTTATTTTATTACTATTTTTGTTGTACAAGTTTATTTTATTTTATTTTTAACAATTATAATTTTGAATTATATAAATTTTTATTTATTATTTCTTGACGTGTTGCTCGTTGTAGATGTCGAATGGAAGAGAGTGATTTTATTTGACAATCTTATTTTTATTAACAATTTACGCCAGATGCGACATCTACAATTACTTGCTATAATATGAAGTTATCTTCGTTTTACAATTCAGCAAATATAAAAATGGCGAAGTGTTATAATCTGTTATATAAGTGTTCTACAGTTTTGACGTTTACGACAAATACAATGTCAATAAACAATAATATACAGATTCTAGGTAAGTAACAAATTTTACAATAATTAAATAGAATTAATTCTTATATATACATAATTTCTTTTTATATTAACTAACTGCATATGTGGAGATGTTTATGGTCAACCGGATGATATATACAGCCGTGTAATAATTCGGCTATTTTTCGATAAGTTTATTTACATAATATATGTAATTGAATTTTGTTTACTAATGAACTTTCTTTTCAGGTAATTACGTTATGGATCAGTATAAATCATCACGGTATCGCATCTTGGATTCTACAATATAAGAAAAATGAAAAAGTGTAAAATAATTTAATAAATAAATGTACGGAAATTTTCTTAGACTAAGTTGTGTTTCTCTAGGTGTTGAACAATAATAATAATTATTAGCTGCATTTCTTGACGCCTAGTGATCACCTAAAAAATAGCCAACCATTCGAAATTAATTTTATATGAAAAAAACTTCTAGTAGGCGGTATTATTATAAATAATTCGAATAAGAGTTCAATAAATCAAATGTTTTCTTTGATTTATTTAGTTCCTGTATTGGTTTATTCAATGCACTTAATTTGACTAGGATGCGTTTCAATATGTTTATTGAAAGAAACAACAAAAAATTGAACAAATTTTTGATTTTAGGTGAACATTTTGGTCCGAGTAGCTCTTTGTACTTCTTTGTCAATTCATGAAACATGATTTGATTCGGATCAGATCAAATGTCAAGAATTACAGCTATGTATTATCAGAGCCTACTGTATAAATAGGAACCTCCAGTATCGACTGTATTGTTTACTAAGCTTAAAATAAGGTACACACAATTTTTCTTTACTATGAAACTATGTGCGAAAACGTGTATTTTCATTTTCCATTTTAGTTTATTACAATTATGAGCTTTTGTTTTATTTTTATACAAAATTAGTTATTTTTGAATTTTAAAATGTTGTTTTTGTTATTTTGAATTTGCGAAGCATGCTAGATTGTTTTGATTTTTTCTTTCCTTCACGCTAATTGTATTGTAAATAAAATTGAAACGTGTTGTGTATAAATTATGTATACACAACACGTTGCCCGAGAAATAACTCTTTCTGCACGGCTTTATTTGCTACTTTTTTCACAATCAATTTTACAGGTTGGTTGAAAAGTATTGAAAGTGACACCTATTAAACAGTAGAGGAATCAAAATTTATACGCCATTTTAATATTTCATCTTTCATTTGAACACATAAAAATTTTTATTTTGATCTAGCAATTCATTCTTTATTTACAAGTCATTAGAAGTTGACGTGTCAGTGTATTCGTTTACAATGGATGAACCACGTAGTGGACGTCCAAAAAGTGCAACAATACCAGAAATCATTGAGCAAGTGTATAATATTGTTTGCGAAGATCCAAGTTTGACTAAGCATGAAACTGCTGATATCATAAGCCTCGGTCGAAAGAGTAATCCATATTTTAAATGAAGAATTACGTATGAAACTGGTGCCGCATTCGTTAACAATTCAATAAAAACTGAATCGAACTGAACAAATTTCTCAGCGTATAGCCGATGTTTTCTTTACTTCGGAGAATTCCTCCTCATGTTTTACTCGAAAGTGTCGATCAGCTAGTTATAACTTTAAAATCAGGTAAAACTGCTTCGGCAGATCTCTGTCTAGTTTATATTCCAGGCCTCGGTGCTATACTTTGTAGAAGGCTTGAGATATGTCCAAGAAGACATTTGAGCAAATTTTTGATGTGAAAACATCTTTAGCGGCAGGAGTAAGTAAAAAATTGTATAGAAATCATGTTACAGAAACATATGTGACGATCAAATGATATTACATGTATGTGTGAATATGGACCAGATAAAATAGAAATTTACACATACACATGCAATATACAAGATCATCCGGCATTTTAAAATCATCGTGACCCGAAAAAAAACGCTAACGTTATTTTATTTTATTGTGAAAGTATCTACTATATATGGCCGCAGCACGAAGTATTTTTAAAAATGAAAATCACATACGAGCAAAAGGAGTACAAATTATGCATGTGTAGTGTAAGTGATACAAAAAAATGAAATGGAACGGAAATTAATTATATCGCGCACGAACAGCCCAAAACAGCTACGTCCCGGCGATAGTCACGCCGTTTCAGTTTCAAAAGATTACATCGATCCAGATATTGTGGGAGGACATATTCTACAGCATGCGTGGTCTGCAAACATCGAAGCGCCTACAGAAAAAATTACTTATGAACACTCTCAATCCTCCCGGAATAAAGTGGTAGGATGGCCCCAAACTGGAGATGTATACTCCAAAATATAACGACTAAACGAGACTTACAGTGATGTCAAAGTTATCGGGTCCCTAAAACCTCTGCAGTTTCGTTTAATATAGCCCAACATAATAAACTACTTTGAAATAATGGTGACAACACGTCTGGTAAATGTAGCGTTGGATGCAAAAATCAAACCAAGATCGGAAATGAACTCAACTCGGTCAAAGTCTTCATTGTACAGCTAATATTCGTAAAAAAAGGGTAAGCGGATACGGTTAAAAGAAAGAGTCTTACATTTCCTTATGTTCAGAGCCAGTCTATTGTTAATTGACCAACTGCAAAATCTATTTAAGTCATGCTGCAACTTTCATGTCTTCTGCGAAGAGGAGAACATCGTTGGAAACAATGAAAACAACAATTGGTCAATGTGACTACCTTGAGGCATGCCAGATGGCACACGAAACAATTGGGAGTAAGAACCCAAGATCCTAGAAGATCCCGGAATGCTAACGATCAGTGAGGTAGGAAAGCTAAATGGTTGCATAGGAATGAACTGACAATTTAGACTCTCTAGCTTACTAATAAGAAAAGAATGGTTAATCATATCAAAAGCCTTGGCAAAATCTGTATAAATAACGTCAAGCTAATATCTGGAATTTAAACTATCAAATAAGTCGCCACAAAACGAAACCAAGTTAGTTAGTGTAGACCTACCGGGATAAAATCCATGCTGTGCAGGAGAAATGAAGTTTTTAGTATGGAAGAACAAGATTCTATGAACCATAGACTCAAACAGCTTGGGTAAGACGGAAAGAATGGCGATCCAACGATAATTACTCACATCACTTCTTCTACCAGCCTTGAAGATTGGATCAATACAAGAAATTTTCCAAGGATCATGAGCCGCTAACTTTCCAACCACGAACTGGAGCAAGCAATCCCGAACTTCTTCCTCGGTAAACTTGAAAATATTAAATTGATCGAACCTCTCCAAAGGTGGAGAGACGATAGCGGGCGACAGAAAAGGTTTGTAAACCGACGTAAAAAAATTGGCAAACTGATTACAGATGTCCATGGTAAGACATAGAAGACCAAGGAAAGTCAACCACTTTTTCTTACTGTTAATTAAATTCCAGAACTCATTAGGACTAGATGTTAACTCATCCTCAATATGCACTACATAGTTGTTGTAAAGGAATCCGTTTAGGCACTTAAATTCCTTGCGGGCTCTATCAAAATCAGGATAGTATTTAACACCATGCAATCTTTACAAGGAATGAAGCTTATTGCGTCGTTTCTCGAGCAACAACAACTCATTATTATACCATGGCTCCCGCGATGACCGATTTTATTCATTTTAAGCCGCGAAACGTGCTTTTTGATACCACGCCTGAGAAGATCATTGAACCTTAACATCATACAATTCAAATTTCCACCGCGTTGTAAGAAGTCCCTAAAAACATAATTTTTTTTACAATTAGAATGAAAAATATTTATCGGAATCGGTACGTGGTAGATGTTTCCACAGCCAGTGAAGTCCGGACATGAAGAAATCTTGACATGCTTAACATCATTAGCAAATAACAGATCAAGGATTTTCCCCCGACTGATACTAATACGGTTGAGCTGCGTAGTTGAGATACCAGCAAAGTAATCGATGATAGCTAATGCCCTCTCATCGATAGAAGATGAAGAAAATATGCCGTCCACATCGTCCCAAGAAATACCGGGTATTATTATTATTATTATTTACTGGAGCCACCTCGCACCGCGACCTAAAATATCTATTGTGCTGGACCCTACTTAATTATCCGTCCAGTCAATATTCAGGCTCTTAATGAATCTGACAATACTACTGGCCGGTACAAGATACATACTATCCGGGCTCATTGTTCTCCCTCCTAGATGTTGCAGTCTTTGCTGGAAAATGGCTGGGCAATGGCACAGAACATGTTCCGCTGATTCCGCTTCCAGACCGCAGAAGCGGCATCCATCTGTCGTACTTAGGCCCATCTTCTTAAGGTGATACCTTAAGGGGGCATGACCTGTGAGGAAGCCAGTAAGCAGCCTCAACTCAAGTTTCCTAAGTTCAAGACACTCCTTAACCCTGACAGACGAAGGTGATATAAATTTCTTCGCCTGTCGTAAACCTGGAATTCTGCGCCAGTAGGAGGACTTTTGAACATCCTCCCAGCGTTTTACCGCTGCTCTAAGGTGTCCCTTAGTGACACCGCAGAAGGGTTCTGGTCCAATAAATAGAGAGGCAGAACCCTCACGGGCGAGGCCATCAGCTGCCTCGTTTCCTTCGACTCCAGTATGACCTGGCACCCACATAAGTGTTACCTTATTTGAGCCTGCCAGATGTTTAATAAACTTCAGACAATCCCATACCAGCCTTGACTCAACGGTACAATACCTAAGAGCTTTTAAGGCCGATTGGCTGTCTGATCCAATTTAAATCTTTGCATCGTTTAGGCCTTTTGCTATGCCTATCCTAGCGCAAAGTTCTATAGCATGTACTTCTGCTTGAAAAACGGTAGCATTGGTACCCAAGGACTTCGAGAGGGTAGTGCCACTCCCGTGTATTCCTATCCCCGCCCCATCTTCCGTTTTTGATCCATCTGTAAACCATACCATGGACCCTAGCTCAAATGATGGTCCACCTGCCCTCCACACATCCCGGTCAGGTAACCTAACACAGAATGGTTTGTGGAAGTCCAGTTTAGCTGGCATACCGTCGGAATGCATTCCTATGGTAGGGTCTGTCTAAAATTCCTTAAGGATTTCCAGATGACCCACCATATGGCCTGGTTTGATATTTCCTTCCGCCTGCATTTTCAGGGCCATAATTGCAGCGTCCCTTTTAATATGCAGATGTAACGGTGTCAGTCCTAGAAGTGTCTCCACCCCCGCGGTTGGACATGACTTCATTGAGCCCATAACACCTTTGCAGGCTACAAGCTGAACCTTATTCAATAAAGTTTGCGTTGTCTTCTGCTCAGTTTTAGGCCACCATACAACCGATGCGTAGGTGACCATAGGCCTAATGATTGTAAGAAATAACCAGTAGATCATTTTTGGTTGTAGTCCCCAAGTACGCCCATAGAGTCTTTGACAGGCCCAGAGAGCCTTGATGGCTCTATTTTGAACTTTCAACAAATGTTGGTTCCAGTTCAGTCTTTGATCTAGGGTAACCCCTAGATATTTAACCTCGCTGGAAAAAGGCACAGTAGTACCGTTTAACGAGGAAGCTGTAAGCGCAAGCTTTTTCCTCCTCGTAAAAGGAACAATAACAGTTTTGCTTGGATTGACACTGAGTCCTTCCTGGTAACACCATTGCCATATTATATTGAGTGCATTTTGCATGCGATCAGAAACGACCTCATCAAACTTGCCTCTGATTATGATAGCCACATCATCCACATAGCCCTGGACATCAAACCCATGGCTACTCAGAAGGACCAGTAGTCCGTCAATAACCAATGACCACAAAAGAGGAGATAGTACGCCTCCTTGGGGACAGCCCTTTACAGCCTTGATTGTCACTGATTCGCCACCTAGTCTGGCAGTAATCTCACGATGTTCCAGCATGGAACGGATCCACCTAATTGTAGAAAGCGGAACCCTTTTCCCCATTGCTGCCCTCTCTATAGATCCATAGGAGGTATTATCAAACGCCCCCTCAATGTCCACAAAGGCACAAAGGGCAATTTCTTTATAAGTCACTGCTTTTTCAATCCTCGTGACTAGACCGCTAAGGGCCATAACCGTGGCTTTACAAGGACCTCACTTTTTATTTGATAGTCCAGGATTTTTTCCATCGTCTTCAATAGAAACGATGTGAGGCTAATTGGCCGATATGCCCTGGCCTGGGTGTCTGGACGACCCCCGCCCTTTGGTATAAAGACCACATTTACTTTCCTCCACAGTTTCGGAATATAGTTAAAAGCATAACTTGCCCGAAACATCTGGATCAAGCTGGGGAGTATTTCCTCAATACCTTTTTGAAGTAAAGCTGGAAAGATACCATCCCCTCCAGCGGATTTGAAAGGTTTGAAAGACCCAATAGCCCATCGCACCTTGCTGGGTGTGAACATTTTCCCAGAGAGACTCCAGATCCTACTGTGAGGCGCATAGGCCACCTCACTTGAAGGATCATGCGAGTCCTCTTGGGCTCCTACCACTACTAAATCCGGAAAGTGGGTCCCTAACAGTACCTCTAAGGTTTCCTTCCGGTTTTCAGTGAACCCCCCATCTTGCTTCTGGAGAAGTCCTAAACCATTTGAATGATCTCTGGAAAGGAGTTTCTGGAGACGAGCTGCAGAGGGCAATTTATTGATTCACTCACAGAAATTCCTCCAGGTAGCCCTTTTGGATCTCCTTAGCTCGAGATTATATTTCGTCAGGGCCATCTTATACTCGCCCCATTCACCGGTGCGTTTAGCCTTGTTGAATAATCTTCTCGATTTTTTCCTCAGTTTACCCAGCGTCCCGTTCCACCAAGGGACCATCTTTGTGGAATCTCTTCGCTTAACTGGGCAGCTGTTCTCGTAAGCCAAGTGTATAGAATTATGCAACTGGTTTGAACAGATCTCCAAACCCTCTGGAGACTCTATATTACCCGCAACCGAAGGCATTTCTGATTCGAGTGAGATTCTATAAGAGTCCCAGTCGGTCAGTTTTGGAATTCTGATTTCCCGCCGCTGCATGGTCTCAGCCGCCAAATCGAATCTGATGTGCAAGTGATCCGATAATGAGGCCTCTTCAGACACATGCCAGTTTTTGACCAAGTCGCTGAAATGCGGACTAGCAAGTGTCAAATCTAGGACCTCTTGCGTAATCGCATTTATAAAAATAGGTTTCCTTCCCCTATTGACAATGTCTACATTATTTGAGATCAGAAATTCAAAAAGGTACTCACCCCTGTTATTGATGTCCGTGCTACCCCACACCGTGTGATGCGCGTTTGCATCGCATCCTATCAGCTAGGCCAACCCATTGCGTTTGCAATGAGCTATGAGCCGCCTAACGTAAAGTGGAGGTATTAACTCTGAGTCTCCAGGAAAGTAGGCGGAGGCCACTATAGCCTCCTGTTTGTCTCTTTCACCCAGAACCTCAACCATTACTGCAGCCAAGTCCCTGGAGATGAACTCTGAAATGGGAATAAAATTAATTTGCGAACTGGCCAACACAGCCGCTCTCGGACTTTGAGATCTGTTATGATAAATTAACTTACCCACTTGATTTGGTATACCTCTAATCTGGTTACCAATCACCCATGGCTCCTGGATTAGAGCCATGCCAATCTTTTGGCAGATAAACCTACGACAAAGGACGTCCGAAGACGCCTTTGCATGATGCAGGTTTATCCGCAGGCAGGCGATGTGTGCCTTCAATTTACCGAAGGCCCCTTCTGAAGGCCCTGCTCAGCCTCCTTTTCAGCACCGCCACCATCCGCATGCTTTTTTCGTCCGGCCGATGGCTGACCAGTGTCCTCTATCGCCGTTCTGCTGGCCCCCGCTGCCTAAGAGCCTCCAGGCCTAACCAGTGGCTTACACGGGGGGAGCCCATGTCAGGCCTTCCCGCGTGGAACCCCTGACGCCTTCCTCTCCCTTTCCCGCCTTCTCCTCACCTGTCTCCTGAAAAGGGCGGTCACCCCGGTTGTCTTGACTACAGGTGCCGCTACCGTAGCTTTTACAGGCTTCACCACTTGGGTCCCGCCGACAGAAGCCGGTTTAGCTCCACTCTGACCACCCTTGGGATGCAATTGTACAGTCCCAAACTTATAGTTGACCTTAAAGCCAACCCGCTTGAGCTTCTCAACTGAAGAGTGGTCCATAGAGAACGTGAAAAAGGCCGAAGAGCCTTTCGCCTCCCTCTTGATCACTCTCCAGTTGATCGCCTGCATGCCTTCATTTTAGCTTTTTATAAAACCAAAAAGCTTCTCCGTGGGCAATTCAGCACTATTTGGGAAGGTGCCGAACATAATCCTGGCTCGAAGCAGGTTATCCGCCTCGGCCACGATTGGCTGCGCACCATCCCATGGCTTGATACTGCCTATGACCTCCCTGAGCCACTGAACAGTGGCCCGGTCAGCACAAGTTAGTACCAGCCAACCAGGCCGAAGCTGACTGCCAAGGAACTTAGGTTTAAGCTCTTTGGCCTCTTGCTCTAGCACCTTATCTAGGATGCCCTCCTGGACAGCCTTTAGCTGCTCTCCAGCGAGGACAACCTCTAAAAAGCAAGTGGGCAAGATCCCAACGATCTCTGACTCCGCAGCCTGCCTGAAGGTAAGTCCAGACCGGACCGCAGAACACGAGACCGTCGAGATAGATTCTTCTCCCCTGGCCTTTTTTTGTGCCGGTGGAGTACCCTCATCCGAGCGAATCCTCTTTGATGGTGGGGCCTCTGCGGGAGCACAAGACTCCCTTTGTGCCGCATCGCCAGAAGCCTTATCTCGCTTCCGGGCGGTTTGCCCTTAGCAAGAAGCCTCTTGTACCGCTTCTTCGCGGCCCCACACATTTTCACGCGAGGAGCCCCGGAAGGTTTGTCAGTGATGCTGACAGTTCCTTTCGGGTCCTCCAAACGACTTTGCTCCCCCCTGCTTTCACAGAGGCGATACCCCCACTTACGGGGCCGAGTTCTCATCTCCTGAGATGTCCATGTCGGAGTTGAGAACTAATTTCTCAAGCCCCGAACGGAGCTCCCCATCCGATGGACCACTCATCGAGAGTCCCACAGCGGAAAGAGGGCCGAGGTCCTCGAACACCACCGCAGAACTATCGCTGGTGCATGACGCTTTAGGAGTGTCATCATCCTTATTATTTTTACCTTGTTTAAACATTTGGTTCCCACGAGTTGGTGGGAAAAGAAAGTCGCCTGTGAGACACCCAGATTTACCACAGGAAGGCTAAATAAAACTGGAGGGCGCCTGGTATCCAGAGTCCGCATACTTTGGACTGATTAACCTATCAGCCATTCATCCATCGGCATATGCTGTTCCACCTTAGATTAGGGTTTTTTATCAAGGATTTCTCCTTTAGCGCCGTACTTTAGCCTGTGCCAAATGGTCAGAAGTACCAAAGGGCCTCAGTTACCAGTGATTGCCACGAGGAGGCAGTACGTACACCTGCGAATTGTGACCAGGTTACCTCTTCCACGATTGTACCCATCACGCCAGCTGCCTAAAACATGACCAGAACAGCTCGCGTAATGTGCACCTACCGAAAGGTTACGGAGCTGGTAGATTACTCTACTCAACTTTGATCCCCCCCCTCCAGTAGACGCCAAATCACCTAAAAATACCGGGTAAATCAAAGTCGTCTTTAAAGCGTACATGGCATGTTTAGGTGATTAACTTAACAGAACTGTAATTTGTCAGTAAGGTTCGTTATCCTAGTCTTGATCCGCAACGTTTAAGCCGGGGTTTCTCAGTCTCATCGAAATGGCTTGAACTAATTCAATAGATATTTATACATAAATATTTTCACATAAATCTTTTGCGAGTTGAGCGTGAACTACTCGCTCGATATTTTTTTATTATCCAGAGCATCTTCAATTAAATCTGTGATTCTGTGCACTTGATCTATGGTAGAATGTATCTCTATAAATTCAAATTGGTGAGGAGGAATGAGTTATCTTACTTCTATTACTGATTTTAACCTCTTAAGTAGTAGCTTTTCGATTAATCTTGAAATTGTGTGAAGTAGGGCCTGTACGATGTTTCCTTGTTAGGTTTTAGAATCATTGTCACCTCTGACATCTTTCACTGGTATGGACCATATTTCAGTTTGAAATTTCTTACAGTAATTTTCATGATCCTTTCTCTGGTAGTGCTTTAACTATCCAGTGATTAGGTCATAACCAGGGGATTATTTTGAGCTTAAGTTGTTGTTAATTTCTTCATTTAGCTCTTTTTGTATTACAGGTCTTATGTTTTCGTTATCTACTTTATTTACTGAAATTATATTTTCTTCAGCCATTTGCCTTGTAAAAGGTTGAAATGCGTTTTCAAGATATGCTCCAAGTTCCATCGTCATTCTTGTAGTTCTGTTGTTCAGCAGTTTTAATTGAACATCAAGTTGTGCCGGAGTTTTAATTGGTACTTGTAATTCAGTATTGTCTTAGGCTAGGTTCTAGAAGAGATTTCAGATTGTTTTATTATTTGTTAACCTATAGGCAAATTTTCATTTTTGATAATGGTATCACTGAGTGTCATAATGACAGGCGTGTGGTCAGACGAAATTCGTTCACTGTTTTCGAGTAGTACACGTAGTTTTCAAATATCCCTTTCGTTACAAAGTAATCTATCAAATCTGGTATCTTATTTGTATTCGCTGGCCAGTATGTTGGTTTTGCTCAAGACAGAAATTCGCACTTTAAAGCCCGACCAGCTGCAAACATCTCCTTACCCTTGTGGGTTGTTAGTCTTGATCCGCAATATGTATTTTTAGCATTAAAATCGCTTCCGATTGTGAAGTTAAAATCGAGAAGCTAATATATTGAAGATAGGTTTATAAATGATTGGCCACTTCATTTTTTTCTGATTAACAAGTCGAAAATGTTGTCAATGCCATTATTTTTAATATATTTTGTCTATAAAAAGCCGAAAGAATCTTATTGATTTAATACAGACAAACTTTCTCTTTCTACTCTTGTTATAATATAAAAAATAATCAAGAAAATAAAGTGCAAATATTATTTAAACGTGAACGTAAATAAATTTTGTTTGAGTATCTTTCATTTTACATATTTTATTTAATGTAATTAAAGTTCTTCATATAACAATCGTAATAAGGCAGGTTTGCGAAATATCTACATTTATAATAGTGATTTGAACTAAATTGTTGTTCTAGTATGGTGTAAATCAGTTGAATAAATAGTTTGTTTTAATTATATTTATTATTTTTGGTCGCTTCTGAGTCACTGTTTTATAAGCTGTAAGTTAAATTTACGATTTATTTATAATTTGCGGTTTTCATTTTTAATAAATCGTATAATTAGAATAGAAATGTGCTGTAGATGTATTACTAACTATTGGCTATTCTTAGGTATCTGTAAACCTTTCCAAATCCTTTTCCGGGTGAGGCCCGGTCTTGTCTGGGAACTCTTGCTTATAGCTTGGTCGAACTCTCCAATCAATCAATCAACATTCATAAATGATGCATCTTTGATGTCTGGCATTATTTTAGAACAAATTATGTTCTATAGAAAAGTTACTTCAGTTTCAATTTTTTTTCTTTCTAAATTAATCAATATTGTAAATTTATTCTTATCTTTATCCAACATTTTATATTCTCCTTTCGAAATTATAGATTTTATTTTAAATCGTAAAACACATCATACTACTAAATTTTCCCAAATCTAATTTCAATGTTTTTAATTTAAATTTATTTAAAATAAATTTACCTATAAAAATAAATAAATAAATAAAATTAGAATACAATTTATACAGATAAAAACACAGACACACACACACAAACAATTATTCAGACAATATTAAATTTTGCAATATCTTGATTTAAAATATTTATTGATACAATTTTAATATTATTACATTTAAGCATAATGAAAATTAAAAAAAAAAAAATTGTTGGAATGCTACTATAATACAAATCGGTATCTACTGTGTGAATACATACATATAATGTGTGGTTCAAACTGACCGAATTTATATAATAATTTAACAGTTTCTGTTCACAACAAATTAAAAACATTTTAACTTATTTTCCAAAAACTAATTCTGTCCACAGTCTGGATAATATACAAAATAACTGGTACAAATGAAAAATATTTAATGATTTTCCTCAAAACCTATAAAACAAAAAAATAAAAATAAATTTTTAATTTGATTTCATGACATTTTGACTTGTAGCCATAAACATATCAAATACCGAAAAATACTACTAGAGACGATAATATTCATAATAATAATAATAATATGTACGTGTGTACGGCTATGTATAAGAGGATAGTATTTTGTAGCCCATATTGTGGTTGTTGCTGGTAAATAGAAAAACATTCAGTTATACATGATCGTGCATATATTCAAAATATGCTGTTGGTAAAATACTGGCAAAACAAAAATAATTTTCATGAACAGCAAAACATTGTTTATCCATTTATATTTCTCTCTCGGTATATCGAATTTTGTTGTTTATATGTTATCATTACGAAACGAATTTCTGTTACACGTATGTATTCTTTAATTATTTATGCCATTTTGAAAGGTCGAACATGGTCGAAATTCATCGTTGGAAATGTATGTTAATTTACGATAAAACTTTGTAAAGTTCCGCTAAAACCTAAATTTGGACATGATATAAGACTGACTAAATAAAATATTTTAGTGAATAAAAAACGTCATGAAGCTTTCATAGTTAGCATAAAAGTGTAGCTAAACAGATTACCAGAAATTATTTTAAAAAAGTGTTAGTTTAGTTTAGTTAATGGAAAAATCTAAGATTTTTAAGTAAAACCTTATTTTCAATATCGTATAATCCTGCAACTCCATCAAACTGTAATAATATCTTTTTCGTTGTATACAAATTTTTATCAGTCAGCTTCGCACAGTTTAGCTTCTTCATCAATTAAAGAGTTTGTGGCGACTTAAAAATAAATTTTTGGTTATTAAAGATAGTACAAAAGCTGGAGCGATTAAGTTTATATTATCAAATTTCTACATAAACCTTAAAATTAAAAGTAAATAAAACTAAAATAAATATTTATATTAAAAGGTTTTTTATTCTAAAATAAAAATGAAAAATCAAAGTGGTAAGTGTAAGCAAAAAATAAGTTTTGTAGTTGCTGGGCTCAACGGGATCAATCCAAACAGCACATTGCTGAAGACGAATTGGATTATTCATGATTTTTCCAATCAACGGATATTTCATATAATATAGTGATAAAGATTCCGGCATAATTCTAAAAATTATTTCGACACTTTCGTGCATTTTTTATTGTGTATAAAGCCACATCTAATCGAACGACAAAATTTCATCTTCAATTGCCTGCATTTAAATACAGTGCTCATATAATCGCTTCATATTAACGCTAACTCTACAGATGCCAAAATCAGCTAGAACCGTAGCAAATACTGATATATAGAACTAATACAAATAGTGCCAATTAAACCAGAATAACAGCTTTGGGTACAATTTAATAACGTTCATTGTCAACATCTATCAGCAAAAACGAACAATTATTCCAACTATAAAAATATTGTCATCAACGGAGATATTAACGTCATCATCCCGTTATTCATCAAGATAACAAGCAGTTTTGGGCACATATTCATCCACGTTGAACTTCTTACAACGGGACAAGGTCAAGTTTACGTTCCTATATTACAATTATAACAGTTATATTTTTTTTTCCTTACTAATTCTGTTTGTATGCTTTATAATATTTTTTTTTAGCGAAAATTGTGCAATAAAATACAAAATCGGTGAGATCGAACACTACGTTGGAGCAACGCACTGTAAATGGTGAGAATTACTTTTGCTTTTACTACATATTTTCGGTCTTGAATTGCTATTTGCTATTTTATTCGATCCTTTGTTCATAATTTGTTTTCCCAAAGTGTTGTGAAAATTAAACGATATCAGACAGTGAAAATACAAACACTAAAGGAAAATCGCGCAGCGTGGATTCATCAATTTCTGTTCCGTTTCCACCCTTTTGGCATGAAATGCCAGGTCTTTGGTTTGTGCAAGCGAAAGCCGTGTTTAGCTCGAAACGAATACATCGGACAATCAGCAATATTTTCTAACGGTTGCTGCAATACCCATTGATATAATCGGGATCGTGTCGGACATACTTACAAAACCGCCAAAATTTTGAAATTTGCAGCAATTAAGGCAGAAGTAATCAAACGATTAAGTCTATCGGAAACCCAACGCCGATAAAATTTGGGAATTTCATAGCCCATCAACGTCGTCATTGGGAGTTTGCAGTGTCTCTAAACCAAACGAAACACCCACGACCGGAACACTAATAACCTTAGAGAGCCTTGCGGTAGCGATTAACGAACTTCGTCAACATGTTTTTAAACAAAATCGATCAAGATCTCGGAGCTATTCTCACAACCAGTTGCGCAAGAGATCAGCTTCAAATTCACGTAACCATTCTTCCTCTGGCAGACGAAAATGTTGTTATTACCATTACCGATACATTTCTGCGGCCAAAAAGTGGGCGGGAGGTTCATGTGAGTTTGTTGGTCAGTCCCATAATAATAAGAATAGAAAAGAAAAGCCGGAAAACTAAGTAGTCCCAAAGTTCTCGCGATAAATGATGGAACACATAATACCAGAGCCTTCTAGAGTATAGAGCCATCATCTTAATGACGTATTATTTAGAAGCTTTTTTAGTGGTATGACTTTTCACTGATTTCTAAAGGAATCCATAGTAAAAATGGTGTTTTTTAGCTTCAAGTTTTTCAATGAAAAAAGCAAAAATATTATAAAATGTTTATATAAAAGCTTTCTACATATCTTTAAGAACAATATACAACAAGGCCATATTGGTATTAAGTAAATATTAATTGCAGAAATATTAAAATTAAATTATTTCTAAAATATATTTTTTCGAACTTTCATTTTGAAAAATACATCAAAGTTGGCTCTGACAAATTAAAATAATACTTGCTAAATTTATCTTTAGTTTTACTAGTGTACGTAAGATGTCTAAATGGTTACAGAAAAATACGAAAAAAAATTATTTAATCGCAAAATTATCACACGTTCCTATATTTTGTGAATTTGCTTTGCTTTTCCTACAATTGTTGAACTTGAAATTTCCCCAGGTGGTAATTTTTGGTATGATTTTTCCAAATTTTTACGGCCATCACTGCCATCTATGTAATGTATATTGACTTAATGACCAAACGAATTGTAGTAAGCTTTTATTTTAATTTGACCAGAATGCTGTTGTTATGAATTTTTTTTTATATTTTGGTTTAAATAAATCAATTATTACAAGAAAATGAAAACGATTTACTTCAACGACGTTCATATATGTTGAAATTCAAACATTTATTAAAGTATTTCAGAAATCATAATTAAGAATTTGTAACGTTTTCATTTAAAAATTTGTCTTAGGAAAAAAAGTGATTTCCCATATGTTTTGTGTGTTCTACTATGAAAAGTTTCGTTTTTTCCTCGTTTCTAATTCCCTTATAAAAGCTCTGATTTTTTGATGATGTCTCTATAAAATACAGGATGCTCTGCTATCGGTCGTTGAAAAATCTAATAGTTCAATTTTAGACTGAATTTCGCTATATTTATTGTATACAGTACGTATCCGATGCAATATGGATTCACATGAGCCTATTGACAATGCGCCTACCTCGCCATATTTCTTTTTAAATAGCGTTAATTGACCTATATAGGAACTTCGCTGCTTCTTAAGCACCTCTAATTGTTCAAGTTCGAGTTGTCAAGAGTGATTGTGTGCAGAAAACAAATCAACTATAGTTAATTACACTTCACTTAAAACCCGAATTTGCGAAATTAAACCGAAATAAATGAAAATGTACAACTTATAATACTACACTTAAGACTTAACTCAAAACTAAGTGATTTTAATATGTTTCGAAGATTGTACAAGAATCTGTGGCGGCTCTTACATTCATTCATTTTTCATTTACTCTCCACCACACAAATCAGTTCGCACGAGAACAAAGAAACGCACCTTATTCATTCGCAATTATACCAACTGCACGATAAAACAAAACACAAAACAAAATTCTACATAAAATTATTTTTTTGTATCAGTCTCGCCTCGGATATCAACGCGACCACACGTCGCTCTTGTGTTGGCCGCCAACCACATTTTTGGCGTAATAAATAAAAATGGTGGTGATAAATATAAAAATTATAAATTATAATAAATTATTTAAATAAATTAAATTAATGGTGTCATTGAATTATTGTAATCACTATCGACGCCTTCGATAAGTGGTAACCCCGACGGCCGTGTTTACGGCATTTTTACGAACACGCCACGCCTAATTATTTCGCAAAGGCGCAACCAATTTTAAAGTTATTTTGGTGTACATTTTTTTTTTGGAACACGCATCGACCAACATTTTCAAATATGTGGATACCTGGTACGATCCTGCACATACGGTACCACACAAATACACAACGCCAATACAAATACAATAAATATGGAGTCACATCACAAACATTTAGACACGTGCGCACATATTTAAGTGGAGTTATAGCAACACCATCACCACGATCACCGCTATCGTCGTCAACAGCAGCTACAACAACATCATCATCAACGCCACCATCACGATCAACATTACCGCCGTTATTTTACCACGGCGTACATACCTGCGCCTTCGTCATCGCATTCATCATTACGACCACCAGTGACATCAGCAGCGTCGTGATTCACCACGAAAACCATCGGTAGCCAACACACATAAAAAGGGGCACCATCCCATCACCGACAGCGACATCACCACCGTCATCACTAAACGGTAACAACGTCACCGCCATCATCATTCAACGGTGCACAAGACCGCAACCTTTATCTTTGCCGTCATCATCATCATGGTCACCATCAACGAGCAGCATCAACAACAATAGCAGCGACACATCATCTTCTTAAATTTTTTATATAATATTGTAAATTTTTCACCACCATATTTTTGTTTCATCCGCGTTCATTTTTTAATTTTTTTTAGATTCAATAAATTTTTTTCTGTTGTTTTATTAAATCGACTCACACAAACGACATACAGCCATTCCCGACCACACTCCCCAGACTCACAAAAACAGACACGACAGAGGACCGAAACTGGCCTCAAGACACGACGTCAGATTACAGAACATCCTTCTGGTCTGGCGCGTGTTTTGAGGCCAGGCGAAAAACTTGGACAAGTAAATGCCAGGCAAACACTGGCAAGTCCGGGTTTTAGCACCACACACGCAGCACTCAGTGGGGACAGTGTTGAGGTCCACATCAGGTCTATGGTCGAAGCCCCTGCTCCCAACTACCTGGTGTGTCCTCGTCACTGTCCTACACTGCTGCCCACACGCACGCAATCATCACACACACTCGCACACGCACGCAAGCATCACACCCACACTCGCATACGCACACGAGCATACCGAGCAATACGCGCACTCGTCAAACACACGAGCTTAAGCGCACACTCGCACTCGCATACGCATCACACACACTCACGCACGCAAGCAACTCACACACGCAAACATCACACACACTAGACATACGCACACATCACAGTTACAGAGGGGGAATTCACTCGTTGGGGAGTCCTGTGGCGGCTCTTACATTCATTCATTTTTCATTTACTCTCCACCACACAAATCAGTTCGCACGAGAACAAAGAAACGCACCTTATTCATTCGCAATTATACCAACTGCACGATAAAACAAAACACAAAACAAAATTCTACATAAAATTATTTTTTTGTATCAGTCTCGCCTCGGATATCAACGCGACAACACGTCGCTCTTGTGTTGGCCGCCAACCACATTTTTGGCGTAATAAATAAAAATGGTGGTGATAAATATAAAAATTATAAATTATAATAAATTATTTAAATAAATTAAATTAATGGTGTCATTGAATTATTGTAATCACTATCGACGCCTTCGATAAATCCAATCCAGTTTCATACTGATGAGCTTATGATTACGAAAAAATCAATCTTCCCATCAGGCCGCGGCGACTGGACTGATTATACCATAATTTACATTTTATATATACAGAATGTGCTGTGATTTAAGTACTAGCGAATCGTACTAATACAGATGAAATCTCTTACAATTTTTTTTCCTCTTCACGATATTCACACTGCTCTGTGTGTAAGCTAATTTTGACTTTTTTATCAATGTTTTTGTTGAATGTTAATTAATTCATGTAATTTCTAATATGCTATCTCTAATAAGCATACACTGCGCCAATTAAAAAACGGAACAGAAATGTTCTTCGAAAAAATACCCAGATTTGAACGCTTGTATCTTGGTGAAATAACAACTTTCAAAGAAAAATTTTTGTTTTTAGTTGAAGGAAATTTTGTTTTCTTTTCGATACTGGAAACCGTTTAATTTTATTTTGTTTTTTTATGACTTTTTTGAGTAAAACAAAAGGTGTCTAAAAAAAAAAAATTTGCTGCTGTTTGAAACTGTAAACGAACTTGCTCGATATTTCATTTTATAGAGAATTTTGAAACCTTGCAAAATGATACTAGGAAATTTTCTATGCGGTCACTCCTTGTCGAGTTATAAAAGTTTTAGAGAAAACGTATCAAAAAGCGTTGTGTTCTATGGGGTTTAAATCTGGGCTTCGCGGAGGATGGATTATTAAATTAATGCGGTGCTGTAGCAGAAATTGGTGTGTGTTTAGAGCCGTGTGCGGCCGGGCATTATCATGAATAAAAAAAAATCCGCGCCCAATTTGCCTTGTCATGGAAAGCATATGAAGCCTTAAAATTTCTTCTACGTATCGTGCTGATGTTAAAGCTGGATGTGGTATTACTACCAAATCTGTTTGCAATTCCAAGAAATACCCGCCCAAATCATCACCGAACCTCCATTAAATGCTGCGACTGGCATCACGCAATTAGGGTGGAATCGTTCCCCTAGTGAACGCCAAACTATGCATCGGCCGTCTGATGCATACAAAATGAACCGCGATTCATCCGAAAAAAGGACCTTACACCAGCCCCTCTGAGTCCAGTTGCCATACCGCGACGCATAATTTCTTCTTTGTCGACGGTGATAATCAGTCAGATACGGAACTATGACAAGTCGAAGTGATCTTAATCGATAAGCTTTCTACCGATTTAATATCAACTGTTTTGATGTCTGGTTTTGTATAGGTACAATACTTCTTGTTTCTTGAGCACTGCTCGTCCTGTTTTTTGTAGCATAAAGTGCGATAGCTCGATCTTCTCTTGATGTAGTTTTTCTTGGTCAACCAGACCGTTCGCGCCGACTCACACTGCCTGTTTCGAAATTCAGCCAAGTCCGGTTCACAACAGACACACTAATATCACAGATTCCTCAATTTCCCGATAAGTTTCACCGGCTTCAACTAAAGCCACTATTTTTGTAGCGCGAACGAGTAACTGTTCTTTTCGCTTCATCTCGCTTGACTCTTTAAATAATTATGCGGTAAATTAAATTATTGTTATCCATAAAATAACGTAAAATTTAAAGTGGCTTAAAATTTTATCGTAGAGTGCTTAGTTTACAAGATAAGAAAATGTACTTGTTAACGTGTATACGCTTTTTGATACGTTTTCTCTAAAACTTCAATAATTCGACAAGGAGTAGCCGCACAGAAATTTTCCTAGTTTCATTTTGCAAAGTTTCTAAATTCTCTATAAAATGGCCGATTTGGATTTTTGAATGAAATATCGAGCAAGTTCGTTTACAATTTCAAACAGCAGCAAATTTTTTTTTTTTTTAGACACCTTTTGTTTTACTCAAAAAAGTCATAAAAAAACAAAATAAAATAAAACGGTTTCCAGTATCGAAAAGAAAACAAAATTTCCTTCAACTAAAAACAAAAATTTTTCTTTAAAAGTTGTTATTTCACCAAGATACAAGCGTTCAAATCTGGGTATTTTTTCGAAGAAAATTTCTGTTCCGTTTTTTAATTGGTGCAGTGTATTAGAAATTACATGAATTAATTAACATTCAACAAAAACATTGATAAAAAAGTCAAAACTAAGCTTGTATGGAATGATTCGACTCTAGTTACATAAGTTCTATCTAAATTATAAGAACTTTACTTAACTAACTTTAAAATTAAATGAACTTACATGACGTTAATTGAATTGTGTTCAATGACACTTTCGTCTTAAATGCTCCCACTCGTCTTCAGATCAATTGCAATAAGTTGTAAACTTCGTCTTAAATGCCGCTACTTGTAGTTAAAATTATGCCGGATACTAATCACTTGGATATCAGGTTAAGTTGCAAACTGGCCCGTCTTAATATCCAAACGTCAATGGTGTTGAATACTCAGTTGAATTATGATGGATTGAAGTACGTTTATGTGTTCTCGAAGTTGATATTAGTTCACCTTATTGATGATTCTTAGATGCTAATTTGAAAATTTGACAATGAATGTTGATGTGGTGTTATATTTATAAATTCCTTACGGTTGCAGTAACCGATGATTGTTGAAGTATTGATGACGTTTTGTAACAGCAAGCATCACGATGTAATGATAAAATTCGTGTTATAATAATGTTGAAATTTATAATGTTTAATCACAACAATTAATCGCGCTTACTGTAGCTACTTTGCACCGTCGTAACTTATTTATATTGAAGAATATTGAACAAAATATAAAACCCGATGACTGTTCAATATTGAGGTTATATATACTGCCTTGAGTAACAGGGGTACGAAACGGGTTTATCAAACTGGAATATTATCCGATACAGTTTTTATAATTTGTTGAATGACGATATTAATCCACGCGGTCCCAATTATCCGTTATCCGGCTCGAAGGAACAAAAATGTGAATGCTGGTTTTAATATTGCCACTGTGGCCGAAGATTTTCCCAACATTCACTGCAAACGAAGTATTTCAATTAACCTCAGGCTCGAAGCTCGAAGGACCAAATTGAATGTGAAAATGATGATTTTTTATTTCTTATATGGCCGACGATTTTAGTCACCATTTATAAAAATAATTATTTACACAATTCGTATAAGCCACCAATATGGTTAATTGTATTTATTTTCTTGTATTTAATGAATGAATTATAAATTACAATTTTAGCAAAAACGTTATACAATATTAAATTATTTATTTTATTATTAATTTTTAATTTAATGTTTATTTCGTGAACTCATAATCTAGAATAGTGCCAAAAACTTCAAATTCCCCAAAAAGTGCAGATTAGTTCGAACAAATTACTCGAAGGTTAGTATCGACGTTCACATGCAGGTATCGCGTCGATCAATTCTATGTTATTATTATTACACTGAACTCCAAATAATGCATTGGAATTCATCCACCATTTGACAATTTGAGTTGTCATTTTGGAACTTTGAATATTTTGGTAACTATTGAAGATAAGTATAATTATTTTATTTACATTCAAATTACATAAGTTATTAATTATTAATTCTATTTTTCAGGATAAACAAAATTTATACAATAGTAAAGGGTTTAGTGTTTATTTAATCTACATGTTAATTTATATTGTTTTTGGTTCTATTTTAGGATATGTTGGTTAATGTTTTCAGGTATGAGATTTGAATGATTTGGTAAGTAGGTATGTTATGAATGACCATTAGTTTCGAATACATTTTCTTTATTTATTTAAATGTTTAAACACTTATATTCGTAATATTTTTAATTTTAATTTTTTTATTTTGGATATTGTTTATAATAGCAAAAATTTTAACAATCAAACCGGATTCAGAATTGATCCAGAGGCAGCCACTAGAACCTTCTACTATTTGGTCATAACAAATTTCCACAGCCTTTCCAATTTTATTTGTTTTTCATTTTTAAATACGACAAAAAAATCGTATAATAAATCAAATGCCTGGGATGGGTTGTTCGCTGCGATAACTTCAAGGCGGTGTCATCTCAACAACTAAATTATTCTCCGATGTCGCCCAAACATATATTTCCAAACAAATACATATACGTATAAGCTTCTCACGTGCAGACATTTTAAAATATTTTTTTTTAATGGCTCAATTTGACTTCATTAGGGTAATTGCCAATTTATATTCGGCCATATTCAATATCTTGTTCTTTTAGGTTTAGCGTGTCCAAACAAATTTTTTTATAAAATACCGTAACATATGGGATTGATCGTAATGCCAAATGCCTTCTAATACATAATGCATCGCATCTACTGTATAATTTTGGATAACATGAAGTGATGGGATTTCATTAAAACTTCATTAAAGTTTCACTAAAAATTCCCATGAATTGAACATTGTCTAGTAGAACGTCATTATAATAATTTTCAACATTTTTCATCATAACTGTTTGCTCTTCAAATAAAATGTTCGTTACATTTTTGGTTACCTTACAAATAATGCAAATGAATTGCTTGCAAATGATTTATTAACATTTAGAACCGTGACCGTGTTTAATCTTAGGTTATCATCTAGAAACAGCCCTAATATGAAATGGACTTGTTGAAATGATCCTTTTCATTTTTAATACGTTAACCATCTTGTTCTAATGCTTTAAGTTCGTCGATTAAGGGTTTTAAACAAATGCTAAATATAAATTACCTAAACTAGAGGTTTTATCAGAAAGACATGAAAATGTATAATAGAAATTACAAATCGAATGGGTTGAAAAATGTGATCCGAGTGGATTGTTAAATACAAGGTCGTCACCATATAAAAAAAGGAATATCTATTTTACAAGTTAAATTTATTTGTCCAAAACAGACCTTAGATGAAATTAGAAAATTCATCCTGATTGTTTTGTAAATTCCTTCTGGTGTTTAAAGTATCTATTTTGCTGTTCAAAAAGTAATCGAAATTGCACTCCAATTTTTAAAAGTGAAGCTATTACTACTGTTTCACCATATTGAGATTCACTCCGTCAATAAACTGACAAGTTTATTACAAATAATTTTTAAATTAGTTTATTACAACTATAACTCATGTTACAGTAACAGTTTTCGTTTTTATAAACCTCACATAAGATTTGTTATAAAATATAAAAACGTCTATAGTGATCAAAATCCTTCACTCTATAAAAACATTTCTACAAAATATCGAAAACAACAAAATAAATTCGAAAATATTTCGAATTTTTGACATGATATACGAAAATCGTTGCTCTAATAACAGCAATAGTGACGATTAGAAATTTAGGCCTAAACAAAATATAGTGGGCACATCCAACACAGTGAGGCCTCATTGAAAAATTTGAAAAAAATCTACTTGGTTGTAGTGAGGTATCACTGTGCTGGGTGCGCTAAGTGTGTTTAGCGGTGAGAACAATCTCGAAACCAACCAAAATATGTGAACTAAAGTCATTTAAATTTTGTTTGTTTTTGTAAAAAAATTCAAATTTATCGACACATCGATATTTATAATTTTACATTTTTATTTTAATTGGTTTTTTGTAGTAAAATTATTTTGAAAGTGGTTACCACAAACATCGACATTAATGATGAAATTGACTGGTCTTCAGAAAATTTTAACGGTCACTTAAATTAACTCCAAAAATTCAAGTATACATATATACTCATGAAGGACATATTAGACTGGCCGCACACACCATTAAGAAAAAGTTTGAAAGTTCAAAAAGACAAGAGCTTTGTGTGACCAGCTCATTATGGATAAAAGATGAAGAAAGACGAAAGAAAGAAAAAAGAAAAATCGATTACCTCAAAGAAGAAAGGAAAGCTGAAAGAGTTAAGAAGAATGCGCTTAAATAAAACGGAAAAATAACCAAAAAAAAATCCGAAAGCGCTATTAGAATCAGACAAAAAACCTAAAACAAAATTGCAAAACTTTTGCCAACCGCAAAAAGACACACGAGCCAACACAGTACACAGTAACATCCGGTGCTCTAGCGTCATTACGATATTGTTCATCAATTCACCTCCTTACGTGGGAAAATTTTTTCGCACGAAAAAAAATTTGGATCGACTCAGACTAAATTCCGTATGTCATGGGAAAACATATTATAAATGCACAAAATTTATATCGGGGGATATGAACTACAAAGCCTGTGACATCAGGGTATCGATTTTGGTCGCAAAATGAGGATTGAGGATTGAGAATTTTGTATATGTACACGGCGTATATTATACATTTTGCTATTGTGTGCCGTCAAATATTTTTATTGTATTAGTGTGTTTTCTCATGATGGTAAGTATCAAAAATAAGCTAAGCGGGTGAAATCGGTTCAACTTTTTTGTTGCTTCCGCTCGCCTTGAGTTATTTTTCCCTACCTTTTAACATGAGGAATTCATGTTTTTCTATCTATTGCTGTTGTAAACGAGACATTCATTTTACTTCGTTACCAAAAATCCAAAACAATAAACGCAATCAATTGCTCGTGGTGATCTTCAATATAAAAAACAAAAAGCAGCATAAATAAATGGTTTTTAATTTTTACATTCTTCGTCGACCCCATTCATAATATTTTTAACTTTTTTTTTTTTTTTTTTTTTTAGTTATGTGAGAATAAACATTTGAAAAATCAAAAAAAAACAATTCAGTGTTATCTCATGCGCACGAAAGGAATGTTGTACATATTTTTATTTCCAGTAATTTTCTGCAAAATTTAAAACTAATAAAATTGTTAATTAAATAATGATTTAAAGATAAATAAATATTAACTAAAAATGGAAAATAAGTCAGATAAATATTGATAAACTATAATTTTATTAATAATTTAAAATGATGAAAAATCACACGACGTAAATCCACCCTTTCCTGTGCTTGAATTAACACTAAGCCAAAATAACTAATTTACTTCTTATTTTTTTCCACATTATATTTTATATCCCTCTTTTTCGTGTCATTTTATCTCTCTTATTTGCATCATGTTAAACAAAAAACTTAAAAAAACGCCCATTAGACACTGTCAAATGTGCGTATTTTTTAGTTTTTTGTTTAATATAACATGGCATAAGGTTTTTTTGTTTAACATCGGATAAGAGGGATAATGTGAAAACTATAAGAAGTAAATTAGTGATTTTAACTTTTAGTGTTGATCCAAGCGCAGGAAAGGGAGTATGTACGTCGTGTAATTTTTCTAACTTAAAATTATTAATAAAATTATAGTTTATAAATATTTTTCTGATTTATTTGCCTTTTTTAATTAATATTTATTTATCTTTAGATCATTATTCAAGTAACAATTTTATTAGTTTTAAATTTTGCAAACAATTACTGGAAATAAAAATATGTACAACCTTTCGTACGCATGAGATGACACTGAATTTTTTTTTTTTATATTTCAAATGTTTATTCTCTGTTTTTCTCTATTCTTTGGACACCAATACAATTTACCAATACTTTTGCCTTCCGGTAATACTCGACTCAATCCTCAAATTGCGACCAAAATCGCTGTCCAGGTGTAATGGAATACTACATTGAAGGAATCAAGTGTTTGAAGGAATTAAAATGCACATATGTATCTTCAAAGCTTTGCGCGCAACTCATGTTTAGCTATGGTAAATTCCAAAAGATACTGAAGACAAGTAGCTAGTTAGCTATGTAGCTGAATATTTTTTTTTTTATTATTAATATTTAAAAGCTTTTATTTAACTTGACCTGTTAGTTCGTTAGTATGTTTGGGTTAAATTTTTCAACTAAATTTTAAACCATCCCCAGAACTGATTGAGCTAAAATTTTGCACACCTTTGGTTCTAGTGACAATACAATATAGTATACTCAATATTGTTATACATTCTGTCAAAAAAGTATCGGCGGGAATTGTTAATTTAAGATGCCCGCGCTGAAGGGATTTAAAGAGTTTTTTTTCCTAGATTGGTAGGATTGTCTTTTATTCCAAGTTGATTAAGTCAGTAGACCTCATTATATGATTTTAATATGTTTCGAAGATTGTAAGAGAATTCAATCCAGTTTCGAACTGATGAGCTTATGATTACGAAAAAATCAATCTTCTCATCAGGCCGCAGCTACTGGACTGATTATACCACAATTTACATTCTACTCGTATATATACAGAATATGCTGTGCGTTAAGTACTAGCGAATCATACTAATACAGATGAACTCTCTTACAATTTTTCTTCTTCACGATATTCACACAGCTCTGTGTGCACGACGATTTTTACGATGAACGAAATTATTGATCAAAGGGTTTGCTTAAATTTTGTATTGCACACGAAATTTCTTGTGCTGAAGTGACCGGAATTATAGGAAAAAAACTCGAGGATTTTACACGACGATAACGCGCGACTCAATAAATACCATTGATCAGCCACCATATTTGCCTGATTTAGCACCAGGTGACTTTTTAATATTTCCCAGACTCTCGCTGGCATATGTGTATATTGGGAATACTTTTTTAAAATTTGTGTTTTATTTAACAACTCCCGGTACTTTTTTGACAGAATGTATGTTTAAAAGAGCCGCCGCCGCAAGATAGCGAATTACTGCATTCTTTACAGCCCCCTTGATAGAAATATCAAATGGAGGGGCTTGACTAGTATAAAACGATAAGGTGAGTGACTTCATACTAAATCCAATATGGCGGATCAAAAATTTCTCCATAACCTTTTTGACATAGGTATCAAATTAAAGGGATTGACGAGCAAAATACGATAACCTAAATGATGTCATTCTACATCAAAAATGGCGGACGCAGTCGTCTTTCTCAATTTAATATTGCGGATGCCTAAAGATGGCCGACTAAATCTGTTTTACCACCCTCTTGACATGGGTATCAAATGAAATGATTTGACGATCGGAATAACGTTATTCCGAATTCAATATGGTAGATTACTTTGTAGCGAATGTGCTGAGACATGGGTGTCAAAAGAAAAAGAAAACTAGAAAAAGCCAAGACGTAATGAGGCAGAATCACAGCGTGAATGCAGATTAGAGGAATTGAAACACAGCAATACTCGATTAGAAAATTTAAGTAGACATAGTTCACAGTTGAGAATCACAGAATCACTTCGACAATTCCTTGTCCGAAATGAAAATGCACAAGTACATATGGCTCAAGTAAGAGCCGCTGAGATGCTTGAACAACGCCAAGCAACAAATGAAAATGCAAGGATGCATATGGCACATTATAAAATAAATTAGTACCATTAGTCTGTACAAAAAGTTTCTATCCTATTACCAAGTCATAAATGATAGAGTGAATTTAACTCAAGAATTGTTGGCAGGCAAAACCACCTTAATGTACTGTAGCATCGTTGCAACAAATATCTCGGCAGTAACAATAATTAAAGCTAATAATTAAAGTTTAATAACTTAGAGGCAGGTTATATACCTGAAGTCGCTAAACGATTGACACGACCTGGCCAACGGTGGCTTTCAAAGATTATACCGTTCACAAAAATAGTAAAAATTGCTGGAATATTCGGACTATTCGGGTTTCGCGGACAAGTTATTCGGCATCGGAACGGTCGTTCTTTACGAACACCTGGAGAATCTTAATATAAGACGCGAGTTCTCTGTGTCATACACCAGAGTATATGAAGCTTTGGAGTGGTTGGAGCCACAGTCCTTTGTATAGGGATGTAGTTATCGATCACAATGCACAACTCAAAGAACATGATTTGATTCACATAATCAAACCACAACCAGATAAGGAAATATTTGCGGAAGCCAACATTACAGACCCTGTTACTCATAAAGCGTTTGTGTCAATTAACGACACGTTTCGGATTTTTCGAGCTTCCTGGCATCTGCGCTATGCTACTTTAGAATATCGTATATATATAATATTGCCAAAAGGCCACAAATCGGAAGCCAGAGCATTCGAAAAATGTTTTTCGTATACTGTAAGCAACCTCGAATGAAATAAATTGAAGACTGTTCATGTCTCTGTTTTTCGATATAAGTGACCAACAATCAATTTCCGACGTAGGAATGTACTGAAATGAAGACGACTGATGTATAAAAGTTTCTTATTTCCTGAACTGAAACAGTTTGGAGAGAAACACCCGAATCACCCATACCAATCGTATGATCAACAGGCTGTTTAGCGTTCGATTGACTAATTTTAACTGATTCTGCATCTGTTCGGCACAAATTACGGTAAAGTGTCTTACACCCCGAATAAAGATAAGAGCATTGTTCATGCCGAATTAAACCCTTGTTGATGGATTAAATGAAATTGTTTTGAAAATGTGCCTTAAACGACATTACGTTCAGCAAATAAATCACGACACGAGTTTACAGTTTTCGCTCGAGCTTAACCAATGCTTATTCATAGGTATAACGTGCTGTACAATTGGAGGGAATATTCTGTAAAAACACAAACCGTGAAATTGATTTAAAATCCTGCAGCACATTTAGGTATTTCGTGCTTATATACTCATTACTTTTTATTACTTATGGGGAAGTACAAAAATAATTGTTTGCGTAAAATTTGGTAACCAACGGTTATAACAACATAATGACATACATATGTACGTATGTACATCTCTATAATAAATTTAGTACATATATTTGTAATAATACATTTAATTTACAACAATTTTTATGTTTTTTTTTTATACAATTTCGGTGTTAATAAACTTTTATAGCGATGGATAATAACCGTAAAATTGTAAATATAATTTTTCAAGTACTGACGAAGGAGTAAATCGAATTTTCCAAAATGCTATCAATAATCTTAAACGGAACCATCATTATTGTGACCATCATCGTTTAGCTGCTTTAAAATAAAACGAAGATCTGTTTTAAATTGAAAATAAAATATTTTTATACATTTTTTGCGATGTCATCGATGATGCAAACGGATAATAATCTTACTTTATACGGTCGGTTTGATTGGTAAATCAACCATGATATACACTACCATATCGTGCCAGTAATTAAATTAAGACATAAAACGATAGTAATATTGTTGAAATTGGTTTTACAGTGCCCCAAATAATGTTTCCGCTTTTAATTATGTGCGGTGAATCATAAAATTTACTGTATTAACAACAAACGAATAATATTCTGCATACGTACTCCGGTTTAATTATAATCAAATCAATTTTAATGGGTTTCTTTCATTTTTTGTAAAAGCTTTAAAATTTAAACAGCAAAATCGATAAAAATGAAATTTTGTGTATGGATATGTATTATGAAGCTGATGAAATGTTTAACAGTTAACACTTACCATATGCAATTCATGATTATTATCATAACAACGAAACTGTATCATAAAAATCATAAACCCCCATATCATATTTGTATTATTTGTATACTATTGCGATACAATGACTGTATATCTTGAAAGGATAATAATCGACTGGGTAGTGGAGGGGTGAATAATTTTTCGGGCGGATAGTACGAGTTAAATACATTTTTTGTTTTCGAATATCGACAATAACCAGATTTGATTTTGATTGCATAAAAAACCAACATGACCTGAATATTTAACAGTAGTCTCACATAGCATACACAGCTAAGACATAAAGAAAAGAACAAAACCAAATACTACAAAAATAAACTACCTGATGCTTAGTCGATTTGATTTCTTTCAAACCCCAAGTGTCTCATACTACAAAAATGTTTGTGAACAAAACCCCAATTCTTGTTAAATTGTCTTGATTCTTGTTTCTCGATTTAGTGTTCTTCTGAAGCTGCTGATGATGATAGAATTTTTTTTTTTCAATGTATGTATATCAAATTGTGTTTTGATTTCATTTGTTTTTAAATTTTAAATCGTTTCGTTGAATTTGATTAGAAATGGATTAAGATTGGTGTGGATACCATGAGATATGTGCAATGTTTACTGTTTTTGTAAGGAGACAATAAACAAAATCTATATGAAATGACGTAGAGGACTTTTATCTGATTAACAATATGTAGTTAGCATATTCAACTACATAGTATTTGGCAAACAACTTTATGGAATTGTTAGTGTCAATTTGTTGGTTGTCAGGAGTCTCTGATTTCGCAACTTTGACTTTGACATCCTGGAAAGCGATTTCGGTCGCAAAATGAGGATTGATTTGAGAATTACCGGAAAGCAATAGCATTAGTAAATTGTATTGGTGTCGAATGTGCAGCTTTTCACTTAACATGATGCAAATAAGAGAGATAAAATGTACGACAGAAGAGAAATAGTTTAATACTAATTTGCTAATATACTATAATTCTCTTTCAGTTTGTATTTGCGGTGTAAACCCATATTATATTTTATTTGTTTTAACAGGTAATATTTAACTTCATTGTTTATTTATGCATGTGAAGTTTATCCTAAATTTCTCCTAAATAAAAAAAAAATGGCGTTTAGTATTATTTTAGGAAAAACTTCACACGTCTATATAGAGATGTGAAGTTTATACTAAATCTTTCAAAATTCAAAAAAATGCGAATGTATTGGTGAATTGCAAACATTTAGGCGATTTTAATTTATAATTAGGCCGCTTCATAAAGTTCTAATGAATTAAACACCCTCAAATATGGCCTGGATTGCACCAACCCAAGCGTCAATAAATAAACCTGCACAAATATTAACATTCTTGAAACCGGTTTGAATAACATCCAAAAATCCCAACATAGGTGATTCATTCTGATGAACTCTTAGTGTTTCACAGTGATTTAGGAATATGGTAACTCTATTTTTAATTGCCTTTTCGAGAACTTTGAGAACAACTGGTTAGATTGCAAGTGGTTTTTAGTTTCCCTTATCACTACGAGCATCTAACCACTCCATGCTCCAAGGAAAAATTGAAAATATGAGCAAGAGCAGGACCGACAAAATTAGCAACAGCTTTCAAAATTTAATTACTAAACGCCATTTTCGTTCATCAGCTGAAGATTTCTTGCGAACGATCAATAAAGGAAAGTTCCAAGGACTATTAATTGGTTCGATAATGTTTTCGTTTAGCATCCTATGAACTTGTTTAACAACCTCGTCTTTAAGTGATTCGGGGAAACGATATTATTTGACGTGAACAGGTTGCGAATTTTGAAATGTTGGAATCTAATACATATAATACAATATATATGGCAATACGCGTTTGTTGTAGTCAGTCAGAGTATCGCTTTCCAAGGTAGAAAACAACGTTGAAATCACGGCTAATTTTTAATATGGAAGATTTTTCTTTTTCGTTCAAGTGACTGAGATTTAGATTTTCAGTAAGCTTGGTTAATCTTGCTTCTAAGGAACTTGCTAAAAGCTCAGTTTTATTTTACCGATATTAACTGGATAATCGTTGGTATTCACTAAACTTACTGAAATTGTAACTTGACTGATAAACGTACTCGTTTTACTTTTGATATGGATTAGGTGTATATTCTATTAAAAATGTACCGGGAAATGATGATTTAAAAGGCCCGCTGAAAGGGATTGCACATTTTTTATTATCGCTAAGTTGGCACAACTGTCCTCTCTTATTATGTAAAGTTCGAGCGCGATCTGCCATTTAGTCTGTTTACAGTGCTCGATTTTGTCAGTTCTTCATTTTGTCAGTTGGTGGTAAACCTTTTTTTCGATTTTTTGGGGCACTGCAAAAACATCTTCGTTTGCACATTGACAGAGTTTAATCAATTCAATTTGCAATTGGTCGACTGAACGAGAATCTTCGAATTGTACTGTTAACTCTTTTTTAATTGTTCCCATGTTGGCCCATCATGTAACGGCAACTGAATATTTTGCGCACATTGTCGGTAATACTGTAGATAATACTATTAGGACAATTATACGATTTTTAACATGTTCCGAAGAGTTCGTTTAATTGTTAAATAGGTTTCAGCACGCTGCTCGACACTAACAAATAGTAAAACGTTAAGGAATATAATCAGAATTATTGTATAACGACTTAAGGAAGTTTCGAGCTCACTATTTGCACACACTTCAGAATTTTTAGGTAATAGCTGTGTTTTATCCTAGGCACATTAGAGCTATATGCAGGAGCAGCAAAATACAGCTCCGAAACTGACGGACTGTAGCTTATAACAGGTATTCTTGGATCACATATTCCCTCGATTATGGGGAACATAAAGTCGCCAGAGCGGTTAGAATACCTCAGCGTTTGAGAACAGCTGTCCTATAAACCGAAGAGTGTCCACAAATATGATCCTCCGATGACGTACTCAGGTTTAATTAACAATATTTAATATTAAATTAACAATAAATAATAATAATTAATTTGCCTAATTTCATAAGAGGTGCTTACATATTCGATTATCGACTAACTTGAAACCCAAGACAGCCTTTTTCACCTGCGACCCAAGAAGAAACGCAAGTAGCCTTGGAACACATCGTCTCCACTTTTAGGCCATCGAGTTACTTGGAGAGCAAAGAGTTCTAACTGACACTCGTTCATGCTTGTTTTAAGGCGCTCTAATGCTTGTGATAAGGTCTGATTTTCGTAATGACGGCATGTTCCATGTGCCGATCCTAAATCTCACATTCGGTTATGAGTTCGGTGTTGTTTTGGCGGTATCCAATTTTTTTTTTGTTGGCATTTTTTTTACGGATGCGGGTCGTTATCCCAGCGATCCAACCGTTTAGTCGCTTCTAGGACAGTTAGTGGTTACTGTAGTCGAATTCTAAGGCTATCATAATCGTTCGGAGAGTGATTTTACGAGTTATGTGAGTGCCTCCAATCAGAGGGGCGCAAAATACCCAAATAAAGATCAATATATATGGACAACACAACATACCTTCCGATTTATTACGCATCTATTGGCCTTTCTCATGGAGAACGGATCTTTCTTATTGTTTATTGCGTGATATCATGTAATTTTAATTCAAATAATCAAGCTGCAGATATGTTCATATATCGAACTGAAAAATTTGCTAAACTACTGCAATTTATTGGAATTAATAATTTAATAGTAAATACAGTTACCCTAGATAATGAGTCAATTACAACTAGTCTATTAGGCCTATTTGTAGAATACCTAAAACATTTTTAGTATAAAAAATCGTTGTTTTTATCATTCCAATAATTTTAAAATAAATAATATTGCTATATTAATAAAAAGTTTAAAGGAAGAAATTCGTAGGAATTGGTTTTAAAACAGTTACTAGTTAAAAACTAAAACAAAATAGAGTATATAGGTACGTCGAAAAAAAAGATATATCCCAGGAATTCAAAAACAGAGTGTAAAATAACGAGAAATTTTTTTAACGTTACGTAAGGTGCCAAGTTTTCTATTTGTTTTAATTAGTAGTGTAAAATCAGTGTTGTGATAAAATAAACAAGTGAGAGACAATTGTGAAAGTGCGCAAAAAATGTAAGCTCAGGTTTTAAAACCATTCAAATAATTATATGTGATTTTGTGATATATCGTTTGATAAGTCTAAGTAATTTTAAAATTTTTAGTTTTCGTTATAGCCGTTGTATATTAACAATTGCTTCAAATAAATTCGTGGAAATACGAGTAGTATTTATAAAATGGCGGTTAAAAGAGCAACTAAATGTCGCGTTCAAGAAAATTTAATAAAATTAAATGAATATAATTTGAAAAATGTTATGAAAGAATTATACGGCAATAATTTATTTGACATTAAAATTCCACGCAGTAAATCAGCATTAATGACCACGATATGCTCAAAATTAAAAATTTCTAATTCTCACGTGAATCGGTTCAAAATATATTGTCTATAATAAAAAATAAATTGAGCAACAGCGAGATCGAGGCAAACTGCGATGAGGTTTTAACAAATCCAAAATTTCAATTAACGATGCACTATTAATAGAACTTCCAACAAATACCATTTTTACATTAAACAGCGAAAATAACAGTTTTGAAGAAACTGTAAATAACCTCGATAAAATCGATTTACCAGTAGAAATCAGAGAGAAGACTCCGGATAAGTGGTTCGCTCAAGGAACATTTAAAATTAACATTTCTGATGCTAATCATGCATCAAACGAAGAAATCCGGGAGGCAATAAAAGAATCGCTAATTGCAGCAAATATATCGTGCGTTTTATCTTTCAAAACGTTAAATAACACACGGAAACATAACTCGAAGATGATGTATGCCATATGTAAATATCCCAACCATGAACAAAAATATAAATTTTTAATTTACAACCAAAACATAGTAAACTTTTTTACAAAAGGCACGGATGTCAAGGATCATGGTAGATATAAAGAGTTCTTTCAATTGAGAGGTCAACGTCGAATTATAACTCAAGTTGAAATGAATAATAAAACAGCGAATTTAGTTTATCTAGAACAGCTCTATAAAGTAGATACAAATTTACTTAAAACTGGCAATACACAGAACGTGTGTAGGCAAATAGTCCTACGGAAAGCGAGGTCTGAGCGCAAAAATATTAATGACCTAGTTACTAAGTGTGATATGATGGATGCCATTTATCGTTATTCGCGACAATCTCCAAATAAAAGATATATATATTTAGCGTCAGATCCATTATATGTCATATTAATGAGAACTGATAAACTATCGATTCTGTCAAAATATAATGTTAACGAGTTACATACATATTGATGCAACAGGAGGGCTTATCAGAAATATGAAATGTTGTGCAGCACATAACTACTCAAGAATTTATTATTATGCTATAGTAATAAAAATCAATACATTTATAGTTCCAATTGCTGAACTAATTTCAGCTAGACACGATAGTGTGGCCATTGGAAATTTTTTAAATTATTTTAATTTCGAAGTGTTGCGAAACGACTCAAAGAGGAAAATGCCAAAATTGTTTATAACCGATTGGTCCTCGGTTTTCATAAACAGCATATTGAAGGAATCGAACCTCATGGACATAACTAATTATTTAAAATATTGTTATGATGTTATCTACGAAAACAAAAAAATAGACAAAGTTGGCGTGTTCATATGTTGTTCGCATTTCGCAGCAATACTTACGCGCCAAATTAAAAATAAAATAAGTAATTGTACTCAAGATTTGCGAAATTTTATAATGATTACTTTTTTTTTAATAATCGATGCCAAATCAATCGAAGAAATTAATAAATTATTCAAATTATTTTGTTTAATTGGTTGCTCCAAATTTGAAAGCCGGCTATACAATAATGCAAATGTTGAATTTTTAAGTTTTATAAAAACTCGTCTTAATAATATTGACGAATATGTTGATATATTGGAGAAAATACTGATGAAACGAAAAGTGATAATGAATCGCTAGAAGATGAAGCGAACACTACATCACCATTTTATACTCATTTATTTATTTATTTATTTATTTATAGTATTTATAAATAATTTAGTATTAAGAGGAAAAGCACACATGGAAACAAAGCAATCGAAACAAAAAAAGAAAAAAAGAAGTTGCTTCCATTAGGCATAAAAACCTCTTAAATTTTTTCAAACAATTTCCACCTCGTGCTTACACATTCTATTTTGAGCAGTAGCTCATTTACAATAAAATGTACAGCACGAGGTGAAATAATATAAAAATTAAAAATTAACAAAATAACATGGTTATTAAAAATAAATTAAAAAACTACGTATTGCCCATCAATCACGCCACTCCAAAAATTTTGACCTAAATAATTTTGCCGATCCTAATCTCTTAATTTCCAATGGAATTGAATTCCAGAGGGAAACTCCCCTAACACAAAATGACGCGTTTAACGACCTACAACAATTTTTAGCCGGAATTAGGCGGAAGTTAGAGGAATGAAACCTACTAAAGATTAATTTCCTATATAGATAACAAGGCTCCTTAGCTTTAAGAAGTTTAAAAATAAAAAGACAAACGCGAAATTCGTAAAAAATAGATAAACTACATTCTAAAACAAGGCTAGAGTAGGCAGAAATATGATCGAACTTCCTAATACCAAAAATAAACCTGGTACAAGCATTGAAACATCTTTGGAGAACATTCATATTTTCCTGAAGCATACCGAATAAAACTATGTCACCGTAAATAAAATGAGGAAGAAGATAAGACAAAAACAATTTTTTCCTAAACTGACTATCAGAAAATCCAACCACTTTATACAAACAACTAAGCATGCCAAAGACCCTCTTACTAATAGTAACTAAATGGTCACCCCAAGTAAGAGTTTTATTAATAACTAAGCCTAAATCCCTAACAGTATTTGAATATACAATTAGCGAACCTTGCAGAAAAATACCAGGAAAGGACGAGGTATCTAACGGTTTTTTATAAATTATAATCGACTGAGATTTATTCGCGTTTAAAACAAGCCTGTTAGAGACCGACCAGCGAACGATATTACTTAAATCTTCATTTATCAGACAAATATTCCTAACAATAGAATCCTGATCTAAACGACTATTTCTATAAATTTGAACGTCATCAGCGAAAATATGAAATGAACAATGTTGAATGGAGGATTCTATGTCATTTATGTACATAGAAAATAATAGAGGACCCAGCACTGAACCCTGAGGCACGCCGGAAATTACAGGAAGGAAATCAGACAAGGAATTGTCGAAAAAAACTGCCTGAGAACGATTAGAAAGATAGTTAAAAATCAATTTGGCAGCAGAAAGCGAAAATCTAAACTGAGATAAGAGTTTATTGAAAAGAATTCTGTGATTAATAGAATCAAAGGCCTTAGAAAAATCTAACAAAGTTAAAGAAGTTAATTCCCTATTATTCATATTACGCCTAATATCATCACATACATTTAATAACGCAGTAGAAGTACTATGAAATTTTCTAAACCCAGATTGGAAGCAACTAATTAAACTATTGCTATGTAAATGCGATTGAATTTGATTTTTAACAACTATCTCGAAAGCCTTAGAGAGAAAACTTAAAATGCTAATTGGCCGAAAATGGGATAGCTCTAAAGGATTACTGATCTTTGGAATCGGGATTATTTTACTTAGCTTCCACTGATCTGGATAGGAAGAGGACGTGAGAATAAAATTGAAGATATGTAACAAGTATTTTGAGACGAAAGGGAAAACTACCTTAACGAATTTTAAATTGACGTTATCCAGACCAGAAGATTCCGATTTAACCTTCCAAATAGCAGATTGTAAATCCTCGAGAGAAATATTTGAAAACGAAAACGAATTAGAGGACGCGTTAGAGAACAAATCGACGGAACTACTGCCCGAGTTCAGACTAGAGCAAAAATAACTATTAATTTCATTGGGTTTGAAATCCCCACTTGAACTAATCTTGCATTTACCTAGGCCTAAATTACGAACATTACGCCAGAAAACCTTGGGAGGAAGAGAGGAGTCTAACTTGTCCTTGAAAAAATTACGTTTAGCAATTCGAATTAACCCTACAACTCTGTTACGAGCCTGCTTGTAATCTAAATGAGACTGACTATTAGGACACCTTTTCCATACACGATATTTACTAACTCTAATATTTATGGCATTCGAAATTTCCTGAGACAACCAAGGCGGAGATTTTGCTTTGCAAGTAACCTTTTTAAGCGGAACGCAACTATTAAACACCAAACTAATATACGAGTTGAAAAATTCTATTTGGCTAGTTGCCGAACTAAGGCAAAAAATATCCTCCCAAGGAACTGAGTTACAAACTAAGTAAAGGCGGGAATTGTCTATACTAGAAAAATCTCTAAAGCTAAAACTCTTAGGTTTAGGTGGAGAGTAAGAGTTTACAGAAAAAACTAAAAGATCATGATGGGATCCCATACCGAGAGACAACTGATTGAAAAAACAAATAGAGTTATTAGTAAAAGATATGATATGATCAATAAGGGAATAAGATGCCTCGCTAGCGGTTGGACAAGAAAACGTTGGTGCCACAGTGTTGTGTACGGATAAATTAAATTATTATTTTTTTTTAATTAATTATTATTAATTATTTCCTAGATTTGTTTAATACAACGACAAACTCGATTGCAGATAATGAGCACATGACACACAAAAAAAATAAATTTTATTGCCAAGATTTTATCGAATTTTGTATTAAAAAATATTTCCATATTTACCTATTTGGAGTACCATATTTATGAGATATTTTAATAAAAAGCACCGAATGTCAAATGCCATCATCGAAAATTGGTTTAACATTTTAAAAAACAATTTAATTAAGTGTCCCAATCAAAAGTTGGGTCGTTTCATTAATAATCTGCAAGAAAAAACCGAAATGCTTTTTAATGCTATTGAAATAGCTCCGGATATTATGCATCGCAAGCAAAAATTAAAAATTGAAGAAGATTTGTACAGTACGCGAAGTCAACCAACGAAAATTATATCGGTTGTTGAGCTAACCCCAAATAAAAAGAAATGTTACGAGTTGAAACCATTAACGAATCCTGATCAAACGGAATTTATATTAACATCGCTACAAACTCCGGTATCTACTTCGAAGATAATCGATCATGATGAAATCGATCCAATGACATTTAATCTTAAAGAATGTGGGAAAAAAAACGACCGCGTCAGAACAAATACTCCGGCAGGGTAGCATTAAGTCGCTATATAACCCCGAAAATTTTGAAATTTACAAATAACTTATATTTGGATAAAATTTCGAAGAGTGGTTTCAATTTAAAATTGTTTAAATTTCGTTTTCACCCTTTATGGGAAACTAGTCTGACTAGCGATTGTTTTGCTGGCCTCAATGGGTCATCCTTTTTAACAGCCGAATTGGTTTATGTTGCTGCGAATGTTTTATTATTAAATACAAGCGACGTTTGCTTAGATCCGTACCAATCATTAAAAATATTGTCAAGTAATGAAGTTTTCAAAATTGTCGATAAAAAGAAACATCCCGAAATAACAATTTGCCGTAATAAAAGGAGAATCTATATACCAAGCGTGGTTAACAATTGTCATTTTGTTTTGACCATTATTGACTTTCAACATAAGACAATCGCATGCTACGATCCTTTGTCGCCTGAGAAAACTATACATGCTTTAGTAAAAAGAGCTCAAATCTTTGTGAACGAATTACAAAGAGCTTGGGGTGATGTCTCCATTACAAAATTTAAAAGCATGCCAACATATAACTTGGCAACACAGAGGGATGGTTTCAATTGTGGGCCGCTTATTTTATATGCTGTAGATTATACAAGTAACAATGCTTATCGGAGCTTCGCGCAATGCTTATTCATTCTGAAGATGATAAAATATACGAACAAGGAATTAACGAATACCGCCAACATTTAAGAAATGTGATAGCAGAAAACTCCGAATCAGTTTTGGAAAATTGTTTCATATGTTTTGAAAATGTAAAGGAACCTGAACTTATGTTACAATGCCAAGAGTGCAAACGGAAAATTCACAAAAATTGTGTTCAACATAACATCGTTTCTTCATTATTGGTATGTGTTTTTTGTCTATAAGACAGTAGATCGATTATAAATTAAAATCAACAACAAGTTATATGATTATGAAACAGATTGTTTTAAAGTGAATTTTTTGATAATAAATGTTTAAACAGAATTTTATATTGTATAAATAAGACTTTCTATCCCTCTTTCTCTTTTTATCATTCCCAAAATCTTATCATAAAATAGAGGAGTATTACGTCAAAGTTCGTCAACTGGAAATATGGTGTGTGGTACGTATATATTGAGCTATATTTGGGTATTTGAAATCCAAGCCAAAATTCTAAAACTTGGTCAGTAGTTAAATTAGGCCTACATCTGGTCACCCAATAAAGGAATCCGATGAGCAATTCCTATAAATGCGTTTAGTATTACGTCAAAGAGTTCGCCAACTTGAGGTATGTTGTGTGGTCCCTATATATTGATCTCTATTTGGGTATCAGAAATCCAAGCCAAAATTCTAAAACTTGGTCAGTAGTTAAATTAGGCCTACATCTGGTCACCCAATAAAGGAATCCGATGAGCAATTCCTATAAATGCGTTTAGTATTACGTCAAAGAGTTCGCCAACTTGAGGTATGTTGTGTGGTCCCTATATATTGATCTCTATTTGTGTATCAGAAATCAAAGCCAAAATTCTAAAACTAGGTCAGTAGTTAAATTAGGCCTACATCTGGTCACCCAATAAAGGAATCCGATGAGCAATTCCTATAAATGCGTTTAGTATTACGTCAAAGAGTTCGCAAACTTGAGGTATGTTGTGTGGTCCCTATATATTGATCTCTATTTGGGTATCAGAAATCCAAGCCAAAATTCTAAAACTTGGTCAGTAGTTAAATTAGGCCTACATCTTATCACGCAATAAAGGAATCCGATGAGCAATTCCTATAAATGCGTTTAGTATTACATCAAAGAGTTCGCCAACTTGATGTGTGGTCCCTATATATTGATCTCTATTTGGGTATCAGAAATCCAAGCCAAAATTCTAAAACTTGGTCAGTAGTTAAATTAGGCCTACATCTGGTCACCCAATAAAGGAATCCGATGAGCAATTCCTATAAATGCGTTTAGTATTACGTCAAAGAGTTCGCCTACTTGAGGTATGTTGTGTGGTTCCTATATATTGATCTCTATTTGGGTATCAGAAATCCAAGCCAAAATTCTAAAACTTGGTCAGTAGTTAAATTAGGCCTACATCTGGGCACCCAATAAAGGAATCTGATGAGCAATTCCTATAAATGCGTTTAGTATTACGTCAAAGAGTTCGCCAACTTGAGGTATGTTGTGTGGTCCCTATATATTGATCTCTATTTGGGTATCAGAAATCCAAGCCAAAATTCTAAAACTTGGTCAGTAGTTAAATTAGGCCTACATCTGGTCACCCAATAAAGGAATCCGATGAGCAATTCCTATAAATGCGTTTAGTATTACGTCAAAGAGTTCGCCAACTTGAGGTATGTTGTGTGGTCCCTATATATTGATCTCTATTTGGGTATCAGAAATCCAAGCCAAAATTCTAAAACTTGGTCAGTAGTTAAATTGGGCCTACATCTGGTCACCCAATAAAGGAATCCGATGAGCAATTCCTATAAATGCGTTTAGTATTACGTCAAAGAGTTCGCCAACTTGAGGTATGTTGTGTGGTCCCTATATATTGATCTCTATTTGTGTATCAGAAATCCAAGCCAAAATTCTAAAACTTGGTCAGTAGTTAAATTAGGCCTACATCTGGTCACCCAATAAAGGAATCCGATGAGCAATTCCTATAAATGCGTTTAGTATTACGTCAAAGAGTTCGCCAACTTGAGGTATGTTGTGTGGTCCCTATATATTGATCTCTATTTGGGTATCAGAAATCCAAGCCAAAATTCTAAAACTTGGTCAGTAGTTAAATTAGGCCTACATCTGGTCACCCAATAAAGGAATCCGATGAGCAATTCCTATAAATGCGTTTAGTATTACGTCAAAGAGTTCGCCAACTTGAGGTATGTTGTGTGGTCCCTATATATTGATCTCTATTTGGGTATCAGAAATCCAAGCCAAAATTCTAAAACTTAGTCAGTAGTTTAATTAGGCCTACATCTGATCACATAATAAAGGAATCCGATGAGCAATTCCTATAAATGCGTTTAGTATTACGTCAAAGAGTTCGCCAACTTGAGGTATGTTGTGTGGTCCCTATATATTGATCTCTATTTGGGTATCATAAATCCAAGCCAAAATTCTAAAACTTGGTCAGTAGTTAAATTAGGCCTACATCTTATCACGCAATAATGAAATCCGATGAGCAATTCCTATAAATGCGTTTAGTATTACGTCAAAGAGTTCGCCAACTAGATGTGTGGTCCCTATATATTAATCTCTATTTGGGTATCAGAAATCCAAGCCAAAATTCTAAAACTTGGTCAGTAGTTAAATTAGGCCTACATCTGGTCACCCAATATAGGAATCCGATGAGCAATTCCTATAAATGCGTTTAGTATTACGTCAAAGAGTTCGCCAACTTGAGGTATGTTGTGTGGTTCCTATATATTGATCTCTATTTGGGTATCAGAAATCCAAGCCAAAATTCTAAAACTTGGTCAGTAGTTAAATTAGGCCTACATCTGGTCACCCATAAAGGAATCCGATGAGCAATTCCTATAAATGCGTTTAGTATTACGTCAAAGAGTTCGCCAACTTGATGTGTGGTCCCTATATATTGATCTCTATTTGGGTATCAGAAATCCAAGCCAAAATTCTAAACTTGGTCAGTAGTTAAATTGGGCCTACATCTGGTCACCCAATAAAGGAATCCGATGAGCAATTCCTATAAATGCATTTAGTATTACGTCAAAGAGTTCGCCAACTTGAGGTATGTTGTGTGGTCCCTATATATTGATCTCTATTTGGGTATCAGAAATCCAAGCCAAAATTCTAAAACTAGGTCAGTAGTTAAATTAGGCCTACATCTGGTCACCCAATAAAGGAATCCAATGAGCAATTCATATAAATGCGTTTAGTATTACGTCAAAGAGTTCGTCAACTTGAGGTATGTTGGTTGGTCCCTATATATATATTGATCTCTATTTGGGTATCAGAAATCCAAGCCAAAATTCTAAAACTTGGTCAGTAGTTAAATTAGGCCTACATCTGGTCACCCAATAAAGGAATCCGATGAGCAATTCCTATAAATGCGTTTAGTATTACGTCAAAGAGTTCGCCAACTTGAGGTATGTTGTGTGGTCCCTATATATTGATCTCTATTTGGGTATCAGAAATCCAACCCAAAATTCTAAAACTTAGTCAGTAGTTAAATTAGGCCTACATCTGGTCACCCAATAAAGGAATCCGATGAGCAATTCCTATAAATGCGTTTAGTATTACGTCAAAGAGTTCGCCAACTTGAGGTATGTTGTGTGGTCCCTATATATTGATCTCTATTTGGGTATCAGAAATCCAAACCAAAATTCTAAAACTTGGTCAGTAGTTAAATTAGGCCTACATCTGGTCACCCAATAAAGGAATCCGATGAGCAATTCCTATAAATGCGTTTAGTATTACGTCAAAGAGTTCGCCAACTTGAGGTATGTTGTGTGGTTCCTATATATTGATCTCTATTTGGGTATCAGAAATCCAAGCCAAAATTCTAAAACTTGGTCAGTAGTTAAATTAGGCCTACATCTGGTCACCCAATATAGGAATCCGATGAGCAATTCCTATAAATGCGTTTAGTATTACGTCAAAGAGTTCGCCAACTTGAGGTATGTTGTGTGGTCCCTATATATTGATCTCTATTTGGGTATCAGAAATCCAAGCCAAAATTCTAAAACTTGGTCAGTACTTAAATTAGGCCTACATCTGGTCACCCAATATAGGAATCCGATGAGCAATTCCTATAAATGCGTTTAGTATTACGTCAAAGAGTTCGCCAACTTGAGGTATGTTGTGTGGTTCCTATATATTGATCTCTATTTGGGTATCAGAAATCCAAGCCAAAATTCTAAAACTTGGTCAGTAGTTAAATTAGGCCTACATCTGGTCACCCATAAAGGAATCCGATGAGCAATTCCTATAAATGCGTTTAGTATTACGTCAAAGAGTTCGCCAACTTGATGTGTGGTCCCTATATATTGATCTCTATTTGGGTATCAGAAATCCAAGCCAAAATTCTAAACTTGGTCAGTAGTTAAATTGGGCCTACATCTGGTCACCCAATAAAGGAATCCGATGAGCAATTCCTATAAATGCATTTAGTATTACGTCAAAGAGTTCGCCAACTTGAGGTATGTTGTGTGGTCCCTATATATTGATCTCTATTTGGGTATCAGAAATCCAAGCCAAAATTCTAAAACTAGGTCAGTAGTTAAATTAGGCCTACATCTGGTCACCCAATAAAGGAATCCAATGAGCAATCCATATAAATGCGTTTAGTATTACGTCAAAGAGTTCGTCAACTTGAGGTATGTTGGTTGGTCCCTATATATATATTGATCTCTATTTGGGTATCAGAAATCCAAGCCAAAATTCTAAAACTTGGTCAGTAGTTAAATTAGGCCTACATCTGGTCACCCAATAAAGGAATCCGATGAGCAATTCCTATAAATGCGTTTAGTATTACGTCAAAGAGTTCGCCAACTTGAGGTATGTTGTGTGGTCCCTATATATTGATCTCTATTTGGGTATCAGAAATCCAACCCAAAATTCTAAAACTTAGTCAGTAGTTAAATTAGGCCTACATCTGGTCACCCAATAAAGGAATCCGATGAGCAATTCCTATAAATGCGTTTAGTATTACGTCAAAGAGTTCGCCAACTTGAGGTATGTTGTGTGGTCCCTATATATTGATCTCTATTTGGGTATCAGAAATCCAAACCAAAATTCTAAAACTTGGTCAGTAGTTAAATTAGGCCTACATCTGGTCACCCAATAAAGGAATCCGATGAGCAATTCCTATAAATGCGTTTAGTATTACGTCAAAGAGTTCGCCAACTTGAGGTATGTTGTGTGGTTCCTATATATTGATCTCTATTTGGGTATCAGAAATCCAAGCCAAAATTCTAAAACTTGGTCAGTAGTTAAATTAGGCCTACATCTGGTCACCCAATATAGGAATCCGATGAGCAATTCCTATAAATGCGTTTAGTATTACGTCAAAGAGTTCGCCAACTTGAGGTATGTTGTGTGGTCCCTATATATTGATCTCTATTTGGGTATCAGAAATCCAAGCCAAAATTCTAAAACTTAGTCAGTAGTTAAATTAGGCCTACATCTGGTCACCCAATAAAGGAATCCGATGAGCAATTCCTATAAATGCGTTTAGTATTACGTCAAAGAGTTCGCCAACTTGAGGTATGTTGTGTGGTTCCTATATATTGATCTCTATTTGGGTATCAGAAATCCAAGCCAAAATTCTAAAACTTGGTCAGTAGTTAAATTAGGCCTACATCTGGTCACCCAATATAGGAATCCGATGAGCAATTCCTATAAATGCGTTTAGTATTACGTCAAAGAGTTCGCCAACTTGAGGTATGTTGTGTGGTCCCTATATATTGATCTCTATTTGGGTATCAGAAATCCAAGCCAAAATTCTAAAACTTAGTCAGTAGTTAAATTAGGCCTACATCTTATCACCCAATAAAGGAATCCGATGAGCAATTCCTATAAATGCGTTTAGTATTACGTCAAAGAGTTCGCCAACTTGAGGTATGTTGTGTGGTTCCTATATATTGATCTCTATTTGGGTATCAGAAATCCAAGCCAAAATTCTAAAACTTGGTCAGTAGTTAAATTAGGCCTACATCTGGTCACCCAATATAGGAATCCGATGAGCAATTCCTATAAATGCGTTTAGTATTACGTCAAAGAGTTCGCCAACTTGAGGTATGTTGTGTGGTCCCTATATATTGATCTCTATTTGGGTATCAGAAATCCAAGCCAAAATTCTAAAACTTAGTCAGTAGTTAAATTAGGCCTACATCTTATCACCCAATAAAGAAATCTGATCAGTAATACCTATAAATGCGTTTAGTATTATGTCAAAATACTTGTTTAAATCAGTACGTGCCGTTCTATTTTAATTTATCTTAATCTTTTAATATGTTAAATATATTTGGTATAACTAAAAACAATATATAAAATATATTATTTGCAATTAAACTTTTATATAGTTATATCAAAGGTTTCTGAAAAATGTTACATTTTCACACATACTAGCAATCAATTTGTTGTTTTTGTATTTTTAGGATAAATATAGGATAAACTTCACATCGCTGTTTATTTGACGTGTAAATAATTTCGAAATTTCTAAAAGTCATTTATTTTATTGTGCGCTGAAATTATTTTGTCTTACATATATTTCTTGTGTTCGTGTTTATTATTGTGTTTCTTGAATATAATAGTTGGAAGTGTTTTTTTCAAAATTAATTTTGCTAATCAACATGGGAATCGAGAATTTTAGCCGCTTGGATATGGTACCCGGGCAATATTTTCAATTTTAATGGAGGAAAATTATCAGCGCCGCAAAAAAGTTGCTTTTGCTCAAAAAATTGCCGTGAATGCAGATATTATGTGTTAACGACACATAAAATGCTGTACCACACAGTGTCGCGTAACTGGATTTTATTATTTCAAACTCAATTCGAATAGTTGAGTTTTATTCATATTTACATGTATATTTTGCCTTCAATATATTGTGAAACTAGAAAATATAATAATGTGCTTCAACATACGTCGTGAATTCAATTCTTATTTTGAATTACTAATAATTATCCTTACGATAAAATAATCGTAAGCGTCAACACTACGAGTATGTATTACAAAAAGCCTTAAGAAAAAATCAAGTGTTCGAATCACACGCAGCATTTAGGCAAAACATCGAAACTCTTCTTCGTGGACAGATGTAAAACCACATCGAGATATCGAAATTAACATGGGGGTTTGTCGAGCCTTGATAATTGTTTATCATAATACAACAATTTTATAATGGGTACATCGACGAGTGCACCATAATCTTGATTGATTGATTGCGATGTACGATCAAGCATTAAGCAAGTCTCCCGTATTATAAATGCGAATACCATAACACCATACCCATGTTACACAACACGACACCATTCTTCATGAAGCCAAACCCCGTAAAGAAAGGCGCCACATCGATAACCACATAAGTCTAATAGTTGTGATATTCGCCCCTGGCCAGGCCGCCGTCGTACACCTTTTTACATAAAACAAGATCGAGGGATGGGAAAGGAATGTTAGCAACAAAGACTCAACCCGGTTCCAGACACCTAAGTAGTTGATAGTTAGTAAATTTGTTAGTAATATATTTTTTTTTTTTTTTTTTTTAGTAATTTATTTAACACAAGACAATACAATTTTTTTTTTAAAGTTCATCTCTACTGCTCCAACCTGTAAGAAGACACAATGCAACACAAATTTCCTGGTACCGCAAACTCTTTTTTTCTGAAAAGCTGTAAACAACTATTATTATTCCCCTACACCATTTTTTCCATCGGCGGTTGTGAGAGGGGGCGAGATTTCGTTCCATCATCATGTTCTCCTGCGGTCACCCAGATTTGTACTAACTGTAGGTAGTGTTGCTTGACGTTGTTGTTGAAATCGTTGCGCCTCTGCTGTCCCTGCTACTCGCCCCCATCGACGAGTGCACCATAATCTTGAGCAAAAATTTTTGAGAAAATTCTGTGAGAATAATTGTACAAACAATGGTAATGGTGCCTTTAATTGTGTCTAGTTGTAAATGTTTTTGGCTAGTTATTATAGATATATATATTCGAATATTCTACAACAGCCCTTTGCTGTAGTAGAATATTCGTATGTTATACCACAAGACGATCGAAAATTTTCGATTATACGAGACGTATTGCCTGAAACCTGTGTTTTGCAAAGACAATACGTCGAAATAAGAGAAAATTATCCATTGTCGTGTGGTATACAGGAGACTATATCTTGAATAAAGAAAACAATAAATTTAAATAGAAAAGTTACAATTTTAATAATTATAAATAAATGTACAATTATTATAGATATTTGTTGCTGCATTAGACGGTTGAGAAGACGGTTCCTTTAAGGAAGAAGACGGTTCTTTTAAGGAAGAAGACGGTTCTTCTACGGAAGAAGGCGGTTCTTCTTTAATTAAGGTTGTATCTTTCCTTAAATTTGAAATTATGCTGTTGTCATGTTTTTCGTTTAGTTGAAGGTATGGTTGAATGGAATTGGCTGAGGTGTGGCCTGTAATTTTTATTATTTCCTGAACGCTTGTGCCAGCACTTGATAATTCGCTAACAGCGGTTGACCTATTCGAGTGGTTGGTTATTTTTACTCTTTTTGTGACTATTCCTATAGATGCTGCACCTTGTTTTGTCCATTTACTGAGTTCGTTTACTCCGAGCGGAATATTTTTGTACCAGCAACTATCCGGATATTTATTCCAGTCTTTAATCACAGTAAGAAATAAACGATTAGTTTTAATGCTTTTGGTCCGTTTCGACATCATTTTTCTATATAATCGGACAGGGCAATGATTTATGTTTTCTGCATTTGTAGTTAACCATTTACTTTCAGCTGTTCGCTGATTTCCTCCTTGGGCGGTTTTAGAGAAAACCGTGTTATATTCGATACGTCCTGTTTCTTTCCCGAAATTATCTTTTTCATCTGTAAAATAGTCTAAAAGGCACGAAACTGATTCACCTCCACGCCAAGCGAGTTCCACAGCAGCAATTTGATAAAATTTACGTTGCAGACCGGAGGGCGTGTTTTCGTCAAATGTATCCAAAATTTTGCTGATTTCATCAGCCACTAACGCCGTTGAGCTGATTTTTCGTTTCGTCGGAATAGCCTGAAGTACTCTTCTTTTCGAATTTTTCGCATTTACCGCGGCTTGAAACACTACATCTTTAAATGGGTCAATGGTTCGCTTAAATTGCGTAAAATATTTCTGGTGCACCATTTTAGCGGTAATATTCCAAATTGTTTTAACTACTCCTTCCTTATACTCCGTGCCATCTTGTTTCCGCATGTTGAATGAAAGCCCAATCTTTTAGAATTAGGGCGAGTTCTTCGTTGGTTGTATTTTCATCCAACTGGTACTTTCGCACATTACAAAATTGATTAAATTGTCTTAAAACATATTCGTGAGTTTTTTTTGTATTTGCCGGCTTGTTGTTTTCGATCATTTCATCAATTATTTGTAAAGAATTATTCCCGAAACGATCCATTTTGGATTTATTGAAGTCGATAACTGGAAACTGACATATATAAACAGAATTGTTGTTTTTTCTTTTGTCAAATTTCAAATTTGCTAAGCCTACACGATTTTAATTATGCTACTACATTTTACAAATGTTTATATAATCGATTATACAAAGGCTTATATAATCGATGTAACCATAGTTACTATCTATTAGAAAAACCAGGCATACATTGATTTTTATATTTTAATGAGTGATATAGTCGCATATATACGTTAACACGCATATGGGGTTCCCACAAAAATACAACGTGATCATATTTGTCACATTGCATTAGCAATGACAACAAGTTACACGTGCATCCGGCATAATGCTGAGTGAATATTCTTGACGACATGGTTTCATATTCTACATATTTTTAATTAAGCAAATTGTAATTAGAAAATAAGAAAATAATCAGTTGTAATTTCGATGTTAAACAAATAAGTTAAAAATAAAAATTATTCTGTTTTAACCAAAAATCAATCAAGAATTTAACTGGCGCCGAAACAGGGACCCTTGTGTTAAATTGTCCTGTGCCGTAAAGTTTTAAATATTAACGTGAAACCAAAGTGATAATTAGTGTAAACATCTTACAAAAAGCTTTACCAGAACTTTAAAAATAAAATAAAACTGATCAAGTGAAGTTTAATCAATAACTTTATAATAAAGCTGACCGAGTGAAGTTTAACCAATAACTTACTAATAAAATCCTAAGTAAGATCATAGCGATAATCTAAACAGTGATTATAAAAACGAAGTACCAACTTTAAGGACAAAAGTTTAATCATAACTTCAAAATAAGGGAGAAAATTAATTATCCCACGCTAATCAAACGACAACTATAAGTATTGGAAAACGAGGCCCCGAAGTATCCTACTAGGAAAAACGGAGTTGAAGAATAGGTGAAGCAAGGATAACCACGCCGTATTTTCGCAATAATTCAACAGCGGTCCAATCAAGTTGTAAGGCACGAGGAATTAAGGCGATTTTGAGCAAGCAAATCCCAAAAATCTTAATTACAACTCCAGATGTCAATAATACATTTGTTAATTTTAATGTAAGTCATAATTTTTGAATAGAATAAATAAAAATAAAATTAAACCTTTAAGATTTATTAGTTACTATAAGAATATAACAAAAGTTTCAGTTAAGGAATAGAAAAGGTAAATTTTTTAAAATTAATAATTTAATAAAAATATTTACAAAATTAAGATATGATTAACAATTAAGTTTCATAAATTTTTTTTTTTTTAACCAGATCTCTAACAAATTTTTATATAAATTAATTTGCACTGTATCATATAATTAATAATTACAACTACATCCATTTCCGTGAACCACCAATAGGACCTATTCGCATAAAATTGACATAGAATTCTTACATTTCGATACTACTTTTAACCGGTGTATAAAATAAAATGGGCAACGAAACAATTCTCAAATCTCCGAAATTAAATCCAATAGATCACTCTCAGTCAATACCAACCGCAAGCGGTACAAAAATGTTTGACTTCACTCAACTTCAAAACATCATACAAGAAATAGTTAGCAGACAAAATCAATTATTATTTAACCGAATGACTAACGCTCCATCAAATAATAAAATAGAAACTAACCAAACCATAGACCCTAGATATATCAATAATCTAAACGATCTGGATAAAATACCAGACGTGGTTAAGAGTCTACAAGACTTTTCCGGACAACCAGGAGAATTCGGATCCTGGAAGAAAAGCGTAGATCGTATTTTGAAAATTTATGAATACCTAAAAGGAACACCCAAGTACTATGGAATTCTCAGTGTTATACGAAATAAAGTAACTGGTAATGCGGATACGGCCCATGAGTCCTACAACACTCCTCTGAGCTGGGAAAAAATCTCGAAATGTTTAACGCTCCACTACGCGGATAAACGAGACCTAGGTACGCTAGAGTACCAAATGACTACCCTAATTCAGAAAGGTAGTTCAATCCCAGAGTTTTACCAACAGGTTTATTACCATCTCTCACCTATTTTAAACAAATTATCATCAGAGGAGACCTACCGAAATTATTGAGTATGAGGGGACCAATGGACATACCAGAAGCCCTCTTTCACTGTGCTTAAAACTCGAGAATGTACAATATTGTGTTCAGCACAGCCACGGAAATATGAATATTCAAAGGACTCAATTTCCTTCCCCACCACCTCCTAGAAGAACCATACCAATACAACAACAGCATTTTTCTAACCAAACCCGAAACTTGTACCCTTCATTGTTATATAATTCTCAAGCATCCCAAAATTTTCCCAATTTTTCTCAAGCATCCCAAAATCCTAAACCATTTCAAAATAATTACCAACATCCCTCAACTTCTAGACAAATCCCGCAACATTATAATCAACAACCACCCAAAATACCCAATAGGAATTATTTTTCTAAGCCACAACCAATGGAAATAGACCAATCTATACACTCTCGACAAATCAATTACCAAAATAGACCGCAAATGAACCAATTCGAAAACAAACGACCTCATTCAAATCAAGTACACCAACCAGTTAAAATGCAAAGAGTGTACCATGCAGAACCGTTTCATGGGGACCGTGAAACGCAATGGCAATACTACCATTAACAAATGGAATCAGAGGATTCGAAATATGACCAGACTCTTGTAGAATATACCGACTCACACGAAATTATAGAAATATCTGACGTATAAGATCATCATAACGAACATCCTACGGAACAAGACGTAGAAGAACAAATAGACGACATCCATTTTTTAGATTAATACACTCTTTGCTTCCCTATATAGAGTATACGGCGAAGAGTGGAAACATTTTTAAATTCCTAGTAGATACCGGATCTAATAAAAATTATATTCAAAAACAATACATTCGAAATCCCATTCCTAACGAGAAACCTTTCATGGTAAACTCAGTTGCTGGTAGCGTTAAGATTACACGCCACGCATTAATAGATCTTTTCGGTCCAGAAAGGAAATTAAAATTTTTTATATTACCTAGTCTGAGATCATTCGACGATATCCTGAAGCAGCTCGGTGCCACAATATACACCGACAAGGGATTTATGATCATTAACCCAGACACGAAAATACTTATCAAACAACACCTTTCTGACTCTGTGAATAATATAAATATTAGAGACTCACACCTAAATGCAGAACAAAAACAAAGACTGGAACGAATAATAAGATCATGACCACACCTTTTTTCCGATCGCGAAAAGAAATTGACTTTCACAACAAATGTGAGAGGAGAAATTCGTACAATCAACACCGATCCCATGTACAGCCGCCCTTATCCATATCCCATGTGTTTGAAAGACGAAGTGGAGAAGCAAATTAAACAACTGTTGGAAGATGGTATAATTAATTAGACCATCCAAATCTCCATATAACTCCCCGGTATGGATAGTACCGAAAAAAGAAGACGCATCGGGAGAAAAGAAATACAGAATGGTGATCGACTACCGAAAATTAAATTCGGTTACTATCTCAGACAGGTATCCAATACCTGAGATCAACGACATTTTGGCAAACTTAGGGGAAAATAGATTTTTCACCATAATAGATCTAAAGAGCGGCTTTCACCAGATTCCTTTAAAAGATTAGGACATTGAAAAAACAGCTTTTTCGGTTAATCATGGAAAATACGAGTTTACCCGCTTCCCATTTGGCCTTAAAAATTCCCCCTCGATATTTCAACGCACCCTCGATGATATCCTTCGCGACCACATTGGGAAACGTTGTTACGTTTATATCGACGACATAATCATATTTGGTAAAACAGAAGAAGAACACTTCAAGAAAACGCCAATATGAAGATTCAACTCGACAAATGTGAATTTCTACAGGATAAGGTAGAATTTTTAGGATTTGTCATCTCTAAAGATGGGATGAAAGCGAATCAGAAGAAGGTAAAAGCCATAACAGAATTTCCCGTACCCAAGACCGTGAAGGAACTCAGATCCTTCTTGGGATTAGCCGGATTTTATCGTTGTTTCATCCGGGACTACGCAAAACTTGCGAAGCCCCTGACTTCACTCTTAAGAGGAGAAGACGGGCATGTGTCCAAAACACTCTCAAGAAATAAAATGGTAAAGCTTAACACCGAAGAAGAAGCTGCCTTTAACAAAATAAAAACCTCACTCGTCTCCAACGAAGTTCTGTTATCATTCCCAAATTTCCAAAAGGAATTTGAATTGACTACAGATGCCTCCAACTTTGCACTAGGTGCAGTTTTATCTCAGGAGGGAAGGCCAATCACGTTTCTCTCAAGAACCTTAGATAAAACGGAAGAAAATTATGCGGCTAATAAAAAGGAAATGCTCGCCATAATTTGAACGTTAACATCTTTGAGAAATTTCTTTTACGGATCAAAGAAAGTGAAGATCTTCACAGACCACAAACCAAGATGAAACGTTGGAAAGCTACCCTGGAAGAGTACAATTATGAGTTAAAATATCAACTGGGAAAAAAAAATCTAGTAGCGGATGCCCTATCGAGAACACCAATAACTTCCGGAATAAACGTAATGTCAGTCACACAACATAGCGACAAAAGTTCTCCGCATGATCTGGTCCCCACAGTCGAAACCCCCCAGTTAATGTATTCCGCAATCAACTAATTTTAAACGTAACCCTTTTCCAAAATATTCCAGGCACATTATTACACAACGAAGTTTTTCAAATTCAGACATTATAAATTTTTTTAAACGTTACCTTAATCCACTCACGATTAACGGATTGAAGACTTCAGAATATATAATGGGAAAAGTTCAAGAAGTATACCCAATACATTTCAGAGACTATAAAATTCGATTCACTCAGAAGATGGTACAAGATATTACGGATGAAAACCAACAAGGGGAAAAAATATTATCTGTCCATCGACGAGCACATCGTAATGCTCGAGAAAATCGAGATCGAATAATCGAAAATTATTACTTCCCCATTATGACCAGGAAAATTAAGTTGCTGGTCAAACGTTGTGTTATATGCCAGAAGAATAAATATGATCGCCATCCCAATAAGACTATTATTACCCCAACACCTATCCCTAATTATCCTGGACATAGATATTTACTCAACAGAAAATAAATTGGTTTTAACGGCAATTGACAAATTCAGGAAACTCGCCTTCTGCAGACCGTTAAAATCCAGAGCGACAGAAGATATCAAACAACCACTTAGAGATATACTATTTTTCTTTAGTATACCAGAAATTGTGGTCATTGACAATGAAAAATCCTTCAACTCGAATTCCATAATATCAATGATGGAAGATGGTTTAAACGGGAGCACCCCGAAATCTTACATTACAAAATCTTGCAAGTACAAAATCTTGCATTTTTTAAAAATCATGCAAATCAAAATATTGCCAAACCAAAATCTTGCAGTTATAAAATCTTGCAAGTACAAAATCTTGCATTTCAAAATTTTGCAGTTTTAGTATCTGTACCTGTCTTTAGTATCTAACATAATATTGCGTATTGATAAAAGTCAATTGAAAATCGATATAAGTCAGTTTTGAGTTTATATTAAATTATAGCAATTTTAGTCACAAAAAAAACAGAAGAAAAGTTATAATTGTATAATATAATTAAAAAGAAATTAAATAAAATAAATTGTACAGCAATTAAAAAAGGATAATATTATGCCCGATTCTTTTTAAAAAATCAGTTTTACTGAGTCTTTCCCTTTTTTTAATGATACGTTTTATTTTTCTATTTTTGATTATTGCCTTTTTTTCTTTGAAAGGCGTTCTCTGGATTTCACCTTATCAATTTGAGCTTTTGCCACAATTAGTTCCTTTGATAAATTTTCAATGATTCGGTATACTCCAGCATGCCGTTATCGAACCACAACTTTAAGCCGTCGGTGCCAAGCTTCGACACTGTTTTCGGTCCGTGGGAAGTTTTCTGATCTTATATCTGCATCGGCAATAGACCAGAATTGTAGCATATATCTTGGTGTATGATTGAGGCCCCCAATACAAATTTGTGGAACCACCGTCCAATTAATTTCGCTCCGCTGTTCTCATCAAATTGTTCATATAAATATTGATAATATCTAGGTATTTCGTTTGGTGGAACGAAAGCCAAACTTTTCAGCACCCGAATTTGGATTGAAAAATCCTCAGAACTGGCGTATCTAGCCACAAACCGTTGCTTTTGTATCCTTCGCCAAATTATTTGCCCGAAGTGGAAAAGGCAACCTTTAATCGTTGCTTCGGGGAAAAATGTTGAAGCTGGTGACACAATTGGCTTTTAAAAATCTGTTATGACTCTCCTTGGATTTAAATTAATACCCAGTTCCAAGCTGACTTTCTTTAAGTTAAAAAAAAATCTTTCATAAACCTTCAGAAATTTTTTGCTCATTAAGCAAAATATTAAAGGTATAATTTGTCCCTAAACACACCCGTGAATTGAAAAGAGTTGCCGCATGATGGATGGAACTACGTCGATAATTCCATCCATGATCCAGCAACTCGATTCCGCTAGTAACGCTAACGATAATTGCAATAAAAATAGGCAACTTTAATTTCATTTTATTATTGGTACTACTCGTATATGATTGCAATTATTATTATACAGTAGAATTTTGTCAATGCGATTTGTTATCTTGCATAACAATTTCCCGTACATTTATAGAATCGCGCGAAGTTTTCTGATCCTACATCTGCATCGGCAATAGACCAGAATTGTGGCATATATATTGGTGTATGATTGAGGCTCCCAATATAATTTTTGTGGAACCACCGTGCAATTTTTCAGCAATTTGTTATCTTGCATAACAATTTCCCGTACATTTATAGAATCGCGCGCGCGATTCTATAAATGTACGGGAAATTGTTATGCAAGATTTTGTAATTTCAAGATTTTGTAATGCAAGATTTTGTAATGCAAGATTTTGTAATGCAAGATTTTGTAATGCAAGATTTTGTAATGCAAGATTTTGTAATGCAAGATTTTGTAATGCAAGATTTTGTAATGCAAGATTTTGAAATGCAAGATTTTGTAATGCAAGATTTTGTAATGCAAGATTAAGGGGCTAACCCGGTTTAAACACAACAAAAGTGAAGTGAATGGCCAAGTGGAAAGATTTCACTCGACACTCTCAGAAATGATGAGATGTCTAAGGGCTGATGGGGTACAGCGAACTTTTAATGCACTACTAGAGAGAGCGGTTAACGAATATAACCACTCAATCTACTCGACAACTGGCAAACGCCCAGTAGAAATATATTTTAGCAGAATCCCTAACACAGATCCTGAACAATTAGAACAAATCCGACAAGATACCATATTAAAGATAAAACAAAAGCAGGAAACAGATCTGAAATACCATAACAAAATCCGTATCCCGGTCAAAACCTACCAGGCAGGTCAAGTAATCTATGTAAAACATAACAAAAGATTAGGATCGAAATTAACAGAACGATTCAAACCCGAAATAGTAACGGAAGACAGAAATACAACAGTTATAACGGAGTCCGGAAGAGTAATTCACAAAAGCAATATTAAATCCTAACAAACAAAAATTTATTTTTATTACAGTTACGCCTTAAGCAACACATTGGCAGAAATTCAAATTCTTGATTATACAAATTCTCAAATAATCTCAATTAGCACAGATCAAGCAAAAATACAGGACGGAAACTTCAAATTAATCCATATAATTGAATTAGACAAACACCAAAATTACTTAGACAGAATGCAATCCATACTGGACAAAGAAATGACAATAGATCACCCATTGCACCCCTATTTGAGGCATGAACTCTCGAAATTACAAACATTACTGGACAGCCTTAGAATACATAAATCCAAACAATCCTCAAACTTTATAGGTAGTGAATGGAAATGGATAGCCGGAAATCCCGATTTAAAGATAAAATGAATAATGCATTAGAGAGTAACAACAACCAAGCAGTTATAAACCGATTGTACAATGAAAGAATCAATAATATTACAAAAATGGCTAATTTAATTATTAACGAAATTCACAAAGAAAATAAATTAAACGACCCATTAGCATTAAATATTCAATATAAATTAAAACTAATGAAAGAAGAATTGGTAAATATTAATTACGCAATTCACTAGGCTAAAGCAGGGATTATAAATTCACTCGTGTTATCAAATTCTGAAATTAAATTAGCCATGAATACACTGGAAACCGAAAATTTACCAAATAGTACTCCCGAGGAGGCGTTAGCAAATTGTGTCTACTTTATATTGTGTACATTCCGGTAACAACTCCAGAACAATATGATAAATTATTGGTTAAACCGGTCAGAATAACCGATAAGGTGACCGAAATTAAGTGTAAAAATGCCATTAAAAATCATGATAAGATTTATAGTATTATTAACGAATGTAAAACGATCAACTCGCTTTCAATATGTAACCAAAATAATATACTAGACATGAGCAATTCTTCTTGTTTACCCAACTTGCTCAAAAGTCGACCTTCCAAATGCAAACACAACAACAATCAACATATTCCAACAGTTAACGAAATATCGGAGGGTCTAGTTCTACTGAATCAATTCGATGGGAACATCAAAATTAATAACGAAACTCAGAAACTCAATGGAACATATTTGATTAAATTCAGCAATACTACCTTGTCAGTCGGAAATAACATCTACATTTCTAAAAAAAAACGACCATTCAAGTACTTCCAGCTATTCTACAGCCTTTGAAATACTTTCATTACAAATGAAGAAAGATATTCATATAAATAATACTGGTCAGATTGGGCTCCTTAAAAGGGATCATTCTCAATAGTCATCATTTTGGGAATAGCGGTCATCACTACAAAATAAACCAAAACTAAGAAATTACGAATCATTAATACAACGAACATCGAGGATCTGTCCACTCCACAAACTCAGAGTAAGGTCGAGAATACCTGTTCAATAGCAATTCAGGGAGAAGAACTAGAAATCCATAACGAGACGCCTCAAACGATAACACCCAAAGGGGCCTCAGGGCACAGACGGAAAATTTATGAAACACCGTTTTTCTGATGGTTCGAATGTGGGCATGGCCCAAATTTGTACTAACTGTAGCTAGTGTTGCTTGACGTTGTTGTTGAAATCGTTGCGTCTCTGCTGTCCCTGCTACTCGCCCCCCCTGTAATTTCGATGTTAAACAAATAAGTTAAAAACAAAAATTATTTTTTTTTACTAAAAAATCAATAAAGAATTTAACTTATATGTACACACATTTTTCTATTCCAATTAATTAAATAAATAATGACTTTATAATGTGTCGATCACGCGTTTTAAAAAGGTCTTTGGGAGGGCCGCATCATATTAAAACTGTACTGTGTGTTGTTATATTAAAACTGTACCAGCTGTAATGTAATATATTTTTTCACATTTTTTCACATCTAAGCATATTCAGCTAGCAGGTTTATGACTGCCTTTATACTTAGATCGAACACTTTTCAATTGGAAAATAATAGGTTGGTTCAGTTGGTTGCGAACGGATGCGGTGGCTAGAACAATAATAATTGTATCATGAATTTGTTATGTAAAGAAGCACCGTCTCAAATTACAAGTGCCGCATTAAATTGTTCTATTCCGAGACACTGATTTTTACCATGAATAGGAAGTAAAAATAATTTACAGGTTATCGAGCTTCTTTTTGAGAATCGTTATCAACAAACAACGATTCAACCTGCGGAATATATTGAGATGTATTGTGAAATTGTGATCACAGAAGTCAACGCGTTCATAATTAAATTAAAAATAAAACTGGAATTCCATTAAATTTTTAATTAGTTTCAAAACAAAATTCGTTTTGAACGAAGCCGTTCAAAACCGTAGATAGAGGTATGTACTGAAATTATACAAATATTTATCAAGCACAGCACAAGAGGCACGCAAAATATATAAATATAAAATGTTACAAAAATATATTATTATTATAATGTATAAAACAATATATTTTTTAATTTTATTTGTAACACAAACAATGAATTTACATACAAACTAATAAAAAAAAACACAAAAACAAAACAATGAAAATGGTTTTTCTGTGTAAACGTATAAATTACCAAGATCTCGAGGAATTTTTTTTGTATACATATATATAGTAGGTACACGGATAAAATTTATTTAAATGAAAAAACGTGGTCCATTTTGAATACGAATGTAATTTCAGCTCTTTTCAAAAACATGTCTGCCATTCATTCCTCCCGAAAGTAAATTATGTGAATTTGCTGTTGAGGATTGGAACGAGTTTTAAAGTTTGCAAAATGTATGTTTGTGTAAACAACGTTATGCTAGCAATGAACATCTTTTTCAGGTGAAACGGTTTAATCTGTTGTTACCATATAATGTTTGGTGACATGAAAATGCTATTGACAGTTTGTATATCTATCTGGGAGGAAAACCACAACATTTATTTTAATTGTAATTGTGCAGTGTAAATTCAATTAAATATTTATATTTAATTTTAATTTTATTTATTTAAATTATTATAACTTCATTTATTTTGTTTATCACAAAAATAACTGAGTACAAGTAAACAAAAATAAAATTATCCAAACTGTCGTGTAATCATCAATATAAATGACAGTTGTTTATTGTATAAAGACGAAACAATATTGCAGCGAGGAATCTGAAGAGTATCCACGATAGGTATTTTTTTTTTTTTAAATTAGTGAGGGTAGAAATGAGACCAAATATATTAATGGGGTACATTGAATTATATTTTGTGTATACAGAAGTTTCTATCATGTTCGGATTAGCAAATTTGAGTGAAATCAATCTGCACGTTTTCGCATCACCAAAATTCCAATGAAATTTGAATGACATCATCTATGGCTTTATTGGGTTTAGCTTAGTGGGATTCATTTGTGTGTATATATTTGTATGTACGAAATGAACGTGTTCTGTTTTTGTTAGATGGAATCATATTTTTTTTTTTTTCTAAAACATAAATCTTCTTGATTGACAATAAATTATTGGGATTTTCAATATTTTTTTGTTTTGTTTTATTTCCAATAATTTCCCAGGATTATCTTAATTCTTCCTTTTTTTTTATTTGTTCAATTTTTCAATTGGTTTTTTATTTAATTTTTATACTCCGCCAAATTGATGGTTGGTCGTCATTTTACAAATATAATAAAATTGATGTACACTATAAGTCAGGTAAGTGGGAAAATTTCATTTGAGAATAAGTTGTTCTGCTAATGGGAGCTTGAGCAAGCCAGATTGAATGCATTTATTTCGTTCGATGCGTTTTCGGCTGCCGACTTGCTTGAAGAAGTTGCCTGATAATGCTTGTTAGGGGATTAAATTTCAAATTATAGGATTTGAAAATTAATGAAACTATTTTGTTTTAACTCCATTAATACATTGGCGTCTACTTCTACAAACCAGTCCGAGCATCCCTAAATTCCTAGTGGTGCATCTGGAATGTGCAGTGTTTTTGGAAGGTTCACCGAGCTTGGTAAGATAGAATAAACGAAATGAAATAGTTCTGTATCTGCAAAAAAAATTTATTTATTAGACTCTTGTTTACACGTTTTAATAATTTAAATTAAATTCAATCAGTGATTTTAATTTACCTTTAGATAAATCGAATTTTTTTCAAACGTAATATTTCCACTTGGATTTCCCGCTAGGGTTGCGATAATATGGTGTTGAGTGTTAAATTTCTTCAAATGGTACACCAAGTCCATATCACTTGTAGATAATTAAATTTATTTAGAAAAATTTGTAGTACATAATAAAAGAAAGATTTACACAATAATTCTAGATGCATGCTAATTGATTTATGTATATAGTTATACTATATGTATATATTATAATGTTTAAGATAGATATAATTATATATTATATTTAGACCAATCGGAACATTCATAACTGCCAATATCAATTTGCACAGCGCAGTGTAAGTCTTAAGAAGCTTTTATATAAATGTAAAATGCCTTAGCTAATTTTAACTCAACAAAGGCAGAAACCGTACAGTTTTACAATTATGGTTGCCTGTGTATTTTATATACACTTATATAAATGCTCTGAAAAATTAAATAAATGTGTACATATTTCTGATTTTAACAATAAAATATCAAGGGCTGAAACCTCATAAGGATCAGAACTTCGGTCTTGAATAATTCAACTCCGAAATAAATCCCGAAATGAACCTCTTAAGTCAATCTTCAGCTTAACCTCCAACTCAATTTACAACTGAACCTCTATCTCAATCGCAACAAAATCCTAAACGCAATCACCAATTTAACGGCCAACCAAGCCATTAATTAAATCACCAAATCAACCCTTAATCCAATTTAAAATCAACCTTTAACCTAACTACAAATCAACTCTTAAATAATTCCCCAACCGAACAACTAACACCCCAATCCAAATCTCAACCCTCTGCTCAACTCTACACTTATTTTCCAACCCAATCTATAGCTACACGCGTGTATGAACTAAACTCAATTTAAATTCCCACTAAACACTAAACTCAACCTTAAATTAATCCCTAACTGAACTTCTTATTTTTATTTAAATTTTATTCATCAATTCCTAAAATATTTACAAAGATTTACAATAATAAATTTAAAAATATACATCAATTTCCTTTTACAGTAACAAATAAAATCTTAAGGTACACAATTTAAAAGTTATAAAAATCTGTACATTTTTATAAAAACCAAAAAAACATTTTGGGAGAGATGACTAGGATGCATTCTTTAGTTAGACGAAAACAACTAGAGGCGAATGATCCTTTAAGTAACATTTATCTATTTAATTAATAGTTAACCTAAAGGGTTATTAATCTATAATTTAATTATTATTATCTTTTTTTGATTTAAGTATTTCTCTAGTATATTCAAATTACAAAAATACAGTTTAAATTTACAAATGTATTATGCCCTGTTAAAATCATTATTTAATAACTTTAAAGAGACATTCTATTTTTAAACTGTCAATACCGAATAGCCAATCTACAATGCTCTTTAGATACGCTGACAACTTTTTCGAATCCCGAATGAAATGTGGTAAGGAATTAAATAAAGATGGAGCCTAAACCGTGTAAAAGTAAAAAAAATGCAGTTTGTTATGGCTAGGCACAGTAACAAAACATTTTATGTTCGTTCTAAGGTTATACTGTATCTATAAGAATATCGAATAGATAAATTACCACTTCTAACAAAAAACATTTGTACAACCCTGTAAATATATAAATGCCTTAATGAGAGATCACGAGGACTACAAAATAATGGCCAACTACTAGTTAACTTATTTTTACCACATATTATTCTAATTACATGTTTCTGCGCTAACAAAATTGGTTCAACCGTATTAAAATACGTACCTCCCCAACAAACAATATCATACTGCAATTTAGATTGAACGATTTCATGATACACCATCATAAGAATTTTCTGGGAACACAATGACCTCAATTGGTAAATTTTGCGAATTGCGGTTATCATATAATTCTGTACCCTATGTGCATGCTCCTTCCAGCTAAGATTCATGTCAATAACTAGACCTAAATATTTAGGGCTTTTATGGATTCAATTTTAAAACATTTCACAGAGCAGGGATAATCTAATCGATTTGCAATAAAACTTCTGTCACAATTTTGGGGACTGTAACAAACAGGCCTCCATTATGGACCTATTGTTAACAGAATTATTTTATCTATTCACATTGATACACAAGTCGCGGTTATTTTGCCAACTGCTCAGCCTGGGGTGGTCCAAAATGTGTGCATTTGTGAAAAGATATTATGTAACCGCATACTGAGGAAAGAAGATTGCAACCAACTCACCTATAGACATACTCACGTCCGCCTAAGTTCCCATATTTTCCTCAAATTTACTCCATCACACTGATAAACTTTTCCTGTTTAGAGATCAAACGCAAAAGTATCCATTTTGAATATCAAAAAATTAACAATTTTATTATCAATAAAATTTAAACGAGAAAATTAGAACCAGCAAAACAATTTAAGAAAAAGAACCGTTAATTATGTATATAAATTAATAATAGCAAAAAAAAATTATAAAAATATCCTTAAATCTAAATCATGTATGAGCTCATAATAACTAAAGTTATTAAATTTAACTAGAAAAAATTATAAAATACAAATAATTGAACTTAATAATTTACAAAACCAAACTATTATAAAAATTAAATAAATTCGTTGACTCACTAAGCAATTGCATATTGTTAAATGTTGGCGGCCATCATGTTGATAAACGATAACGTTGTAGCTCGATCAAGAATGAGTTATTGTTTGTAATACTAAAATTTTTGGATCGTTGAATTAATTGATTTGGTATTAAGTATATTTATATGAATTATAACTTATAGTTAATTATTAGTTAAGTTCATTATTTATTATTTATCAAACATGAATATTTAATTTAATTTTAAATTGTTTTGATTTGTTTGATTTTTTCTTTTTTTTATTTAATTGTAAATATGTAGACAGTATGATGTAGTTTTTCTTTCATCAAAATAATTTTGTTTATACACAAAAATTAGTAATCGTTTTTTCCACACAATACACTTTTTGCCATTTTTTATTTTTTTTCCTAAGGTCACGCATTACAAATCGAACAGATTACATGATTCTTAATTTTCATAAAATTCACCATTACAACTTTTCACAATATATATATTTTTTTTATATGACTATATACATAGTTTATAATTCGTATTTCAAACACAACTACTCTAAATTTTCTAGCTTTAATATTAATCTGATCTACGAGTATATGACATAGTTTTTTTTTTTTTATCTCGTTTTAAATTTTATGGACACTTCTTACAGATCAATTACGCAGAAAAATTGTTTCTTCTTTTTTTTTAACACGAATTTATCCATCAGTGGATTTATTTACGATCGAACAAAAATTGTAAACAAAATTTCTTGTTTATATTTTATCACAATTAGGTACTTTTTTTCATTTCACTACCATATAAACTCTAATTTTATATTTTTTTTGTTTCAATAAATTTACTTTTGCACACAACACAATATCTCTGTACCATCACCACTCATCGTGATATTTTCATGTCATTCCCAACCGTCCCTTTTTATACTCTCCCCAAACAATAGAAAACCAATACTAACTAGCCAACAACCAGATCATAAAATTTTTAATTTTTGTAAAGTTTGTCAACCTCAAATTTCTCCTATAAAATTATTAATGGGAAATTTTCTAGTACTAACATTTTCTAACATGTTGATTGCTAGGAATTACATGGAGGCCTTACAGGACTCATTGTATGTTTTAAGCAATCTGCTGAATGATAGAAAATATCACAATCATAAATAGTTGATCCAGTTAGTTTGAAGAAGATCATTTTTGTTTTCTCACTAACAAATAGCTTGTACGCGGTAAGCCATTGCCTCATAACATGGAGATCGTAATTCATATCAAGATTTGTTAAAAAATGGTTATCATTGGTATAAGTGAATGCTAAATCGTCGGCGAAAGCAGTAACATTACCATTGAATTTTTGTTTAAAAATTGAGTTAATGAATATTAAAAATAGAACGGGAGCTAAAACGGAGCCTTGAGGAACGCCTGAAACTACCAACTGTACATCGCTAAATATACCATTCAGTTTAACTCTCTGGTGTCCTTTCATTAAATAACTTGAAAACCATTTAAAAGTGTTCCCTCTAAAACCAATAGCATGAAGCTTGTTCAGAAGTATTTGATGGTCAACCATATCAAACGCTTTTGTCATGTCCAAAAATATAGCAACAATACTTTTATTTGCATTTATACCATCATAGACTACTTCACAAAATTTCAATAAAGCCACTTCAGTAGAACTACCCTCTCTAAACCCGAACTGACAATTGCTAAAAAAATTATTGTTATTTAAAAACGATAAGATTCGTTTTTTCATGTATATGTTTTTCAAATAATTTTGCAATCGTGGGAAGTAAAGAAATCGGCCTATAGTTGGACACCAATTATCGGTTCCCTTTCTTAAATATCGGAATAATTTCCGCAGCCTTTAAACGAGCTGGAAAAATGCCAGAATTAACACTTAAATTAAATAAATATGTTAAAACATCAACAATGAAATAAGCATTCCGCTTAATTAGACTATTAGTAATATTATCAGAAGAACATGAGTGTTTATTATCAATAGATTGAATCATTTTATTAACTTCTATTGCAGTGAAAGATTCAAAGAAGAAACTATTAGGTTGACAAATTTCATAAGTTAGAAAGTCAAAACTGTTACACGAGCATGTTGTTCAGAACGCAATATTGGTATTGAATTGGTAGCACATTGAAGTTATTCGCAATATCAACACGGTTTTGAATTATAGTATACCATCATCCATGTCAAGTTCAACAATCGTGTTCGATTTAGTGGTTTTATTCAAAATTGTATTAACTGTTGCCCACTCACCCTTTACATTACCGGAACATTTATGAAGCTCACTAGCATAATAATTTTCACGCGTAAATTTAAAATCATTCTTGACTTCAGAACATACTTTTTGATACAATTTTCCAAGTTTAACATTCGAAGGATGTTTCGCAAATTTTTTACGTATCAAATTCTTTTTGTTTATCAATCTAAGCAATCTAATAGACACCCATGGTTGTAACCGTTTGAGCTGTTTGTTGTTTACGGTGGTTTCGCTCACACACATCCTAAAATGTTGCGAAAATATTTTAACAAAATTTTCGTATGCTACAGAAGCATCGTTTGCGGAATAGGCCGATTCCCAAAATTCAAACTTAAGCAATTTAGTGAGTTTTGTAAAGTCAATGGTTTTACGAATAATAAATGGAATATCTTTACCATCAGATTTGACTTCAGGTATATTCAGTGATATTTTAATATTGATCATACAATGATCAGTAATGTTATAATCGAGAATTGAACAATCAACTGTTGAATTGTTATTTCTATGGAGGCGAATGAATACATGATCAATACAAGTCATTGTGCTCCCTGAAATACGAGTAGGCTCATTGACATACGGTTTCAACCCATGAGAGGCTAACAGAAAGAAATAATTATTAGTGTCCGAACACTTTTTTAATATATCCGAGTTTATGTCACCTAACACAAGTAAATTTTTACCTTTAGTACTTTGCAACATCTCATCTAATTCATTCAAAAAGAAATTTTTTTTGAGATCATATTCGTGAAATCTATAAATACAAAGTATAGTATAACTATCATTATACACTGAGGCATATGAGTTGTTACAGCAAACAAAGAGATTGTAATTTGGCAGAGAATAATCACTTGATTCGGTATCGTAAATCCATGTTTCTGTAAGAAAAATTAAATCTGGTAGATTATTTGATGCATTTATATGTGCCACTAACGAGTTAAAGTTACTATGCATGCTGCGAATGTTTTGAAGAAGTATAATGAAATTAGCTAAGCTGTCGTTAGACTCAACAATACTAAGAGAAAAAGTCAAAGGTGAAGCGTTGTTTGAATTATCACAATTTAACTTGTAAACATTAGTATTAGAAATCATTTAAAAACTTTTTCAGAAATTAAATTACAGATTTAATAAATCTTCGTTTCTTCTTATTTTCATAACTGCTTCGCCCTCGACCCTTCGCATTAATACTGTTGAATCCATAACCCACAAATATTTAAAACGCTTAGCAACTTTAACTTTTCGTGCCGCATTAAGTAGCTGACGAGTATATAAGGAAAGGCTTTCGTTGATGTATATTTTCTGCATACCGTATCCATCGCCAAAAACTTGAGTAGTGAGTTTTTCTTTATTTTTATGTTTGGCCTTCAAAATTTGGTTTCTCATTGCGGCGGATTTAAATTTAACGGAGATAACATTTGTTGTCATCTGGGTAGCGGTTTTGGTCGCAATTTGAGGATTGAGTTGAGAATTACCGGAAGGCAATAGTATTGGTAAATGGCATTGGTGTCCAAAGAATAGAGAAAAACAGAGAATAAACATTTGAAATATAAAAAAAAAAACAATTCAGTGTCATCTCATGCGTACGAAAGGTTGTACATATTTTTATTTCCAGTAATTTTCTGCAAAATTTAAAACTAATAAAATTGTTACTTGAATAATGATTTAAAGATAAATAAATATTAATTAAAAAAGGCAAATAAGTCAGAAAAATATTTATAAACTATAATTTTATTAATAATTTTAAGTAAGAAAAATTACACGGCGTACATACTCCCTTTCCTGCTCAACACTAAAAGTTAAAATCACTAATTTACTTCTTATATTTTTCACATTATCCCTCTTTATGCCATGTTATATTAAACAAAAAACTAAAAAATACGCACATTTGACAGTGTCTAATGGGCGTTTTTTAAGGTTTTTTGTTTAGCATGATGCAAATAAGAGAGATAAAATGACACGAAAAAGAGGGATATAAAATATAATGTGGAAAGTATAAGAAGTAAATTAGTTATTTTGGCTTAGTATTAATTCAAGCACAGGAAAGGGTGGATGTACGTCGTGTGATTTTTCATCATTTAAAATTATTAATAAAATTATAGTGTATAAATATTTTTGTGTTCCATTTTTAGTTAATATTTATCTATCTTTAAATCATTCTTCAATTAACAATTTTGTTAGTTTTAAATTTTGCAGAAAATTACTGGAAATAAATATATGTACAACAATCCTTTCGTGCGCATGAGATAACACTGAATTGTTTTTTTTTTGATTTTTCAAATGTTTATTCTCACATAACCCAAAAAAAAAAAATAAGTTAAAAATATTATGAATGTGGTCGACGAAGAATGTAAAAATTTAAAACCATTTATTTATGCTGCTTTTTGTTTTTTATATTGAAGATCACGAGCAATTGATTGCGTATATTGTTTTGGATTTTTGTTAACGAAATAAAATGAATGTCTCGATTACAACAACAATAGACAGAAAAACATGAATTCCTCATGTTAGAAGATAGGGGAAAATAACTCAAGGCGAGCTGAAGCAACAAAAAGTTGAACCGGTTTCACCCGCTTAGCTTATTTTTAATACTTACCATCATGAGAAAATACACTAATACAATAAAAATATTTGACGGCACACACTAGAAACATGCATATTATACTCCGTGTATATATACAAAATTCTCAATCCTCAATCCTCGTTTTGCGACCAAAATTGACGTACTGGTTGGGCTGTGAGTTTTTGTTGTTTGTATTTCTATTGTCTCGAATGTTGCTTGGCTTAATACTCGTAGATTTAATTGTACAGTATTCAATGTCATCCGTAGAAATGCTTATACCAACACCATTACAAATAACATCTACAGCTTTATTAACAACATTGTGTTTATGAACATCAGGAACGTTGACTATACATAGCTGCATTTCTTGACGCTTAGTGATCCAGATCAGATCAAAATTCACATGTGAAGCAACAACAACATTTGATCCAACATTGGTTTTGGATCACAAATGGTGATCTAAAAATAGTTGAACAATATTTTGTAGTTGAACAATATTTGGTAAAGCGACAAAGAATATAATGTATACAGTACGAGTATGAAGAGGCAGATTCAAAACAAAGCGAGACAAAAAAATTGAATTTTGGTGTTTGTTTGTTTTACGCATTTTTGTGTCGTTTCATGAGACATGATCTGATCTGGATCAAGAAATCGTCAAGAAATGCGGCTAATATCTAGTTTACTACCGTAATTCGCTTTTTCAAATGTGTTTAGTCGATATTCCAAATTACTTACTTTGTTTTTTAGTAAGCAGTTTTCTGTTTCCAATACAGTTATGCGCTCCAATGCAATTTGATTTATTTGTTTAAGGTTTACGATTTCTTTATAAACCAAATCAATCGTTATCACTTGTTTAACGGGATTTTCAATGATTTCGGTAGATTTCACATTTTTAGACGAAATGGGTGACGCCATATTGGCAGATAAAAGCTTTCGGTTTAAAGTATCACAATTTTTACACCGCCACACATTTTTATTCTTTTTCATGAAGTCAATATCTGGCTCATTGATATGAACACAGTTTCCATGAAACAATTTTTTAATTTGTCATTGCACTCGATTTTAACATCATTTCTCACAACTTTAGTATTACAAACACAGTGCATTATTATGTTGACATTTAGAGTATGCACTTATTATTTTTTTTTTTATTAAAAACTGTTTTAAATACTTAATAATCAATAATTTTCATTTTAACTGTTAAAATTAGTACACATAATTTATTTTTATTTCATTAAATAGCTAATTTCTTACTTAACAGTTTTTACTTTTAATTTTTATTTTTTATTAAATACGTAACAAAAAAAAAAAAAAAAAAAAAGAAATTTAGTTTTAAATCTCCAGAGATGTTGACCCCACAACATTCAAGAGTCGAAAAAACATCTCTTTCAAATTCTACTCAATTTGAACTCAAACCCTACTAATCCACCACACCTTTATACCATCATATCATCAAAAAATCGTACCATCGTACCATCAAATAATCATACCAACAGACCATCATACCACTATACCATCGTACCATCATACCGTCTCTATAATCATACCATCACACCATCATACCATCATATAATCATACCATCTTACTGTCAGGCTATGACACCATCATACCCTCCAACCGTCATAACATTATGCATTATGCATATTATGCCCCATTATTCTAGAATAAATACCGTCATACCATCGTACGTTGTATCATATACAAAATCACACCGTCATACCTTCATACAATAATATGAATCCATCGTACCACTATATATCATCATAACATCACACAGTCTTACTATTATATATGCCAACTTACTACGATATCATAATACCCACGTACTGTCATACCATCGTACCAAGATATCTTCATACCATCTTACCGTCATACGATCATACCATCATACCAACATACCATTATATCATCATACCATGGGCGGATACAAGGGGAAGGGGGGGGGGGGGGGTAATTACCCCCCCCCCCCCCCAATGAAACAAAAACCTCTAAAAAACACACCTGAAACGACAACATATTAATTGACAACGATGAATAACTAATTTAAAATTATTAAAATAATTGAATTCTATGTAAGTACATATCAGTAATCGATAATATTTCTTTCATTAAGACCAACGTAACTATGTACATATAACCTATCTAAGTGTAATATATATGCACTTGTTAAGTTCAGCGAGGTTAAAACTCGATATTGAACAAAAATAGTGCTAAAATAATGCATTAAATAATGTACTAATGAAAAAAAATCTTGATTACGTTTCCCTAACTGGTATTGAAAATAAAATGTAAACAAAAAATTTAGTTTTTACGCATTTCTCATATCCTAATTAAAAGCAGCAAACTACTAACACTAAAGAAGAAAGAGTCATATAAGTCATTGCACCTACACTAATGCAATATTTGACTAAAAGCGGTATATTTTATTATTTTAAATAATTAATATTTTTAATATTTTATAAATAATTAAAAACGGGTTTTGTTAAACCAAAAAAAAATGAGTTGCTTTTAAATTAATAACCTGTTCCTAAAAGATATTTCTGTTTATGTATATAATAATTACACATTAGTTACAAATAATCCCCCCCCCCCCAAACATAACAGCTGGATCCGCCCATGCATCATACAGGTTTTACATTTAAAATTGGACCTTTTACATTTCAAATTGAACCCTTAAAGGGATGGAGCTTGGCTATTTCTTAACCGATTATTATGAAAATTGACATGTGCGTTGGAAATTGGATTCTACAATGATTTTTGGATAAAGTTCTGTAATATGGTCAATAAGAATATAACTTAGCTATTCACCGATTATGATGACTTTTGACGTTTTCAACGAATAGAAGGAAATGTGGCCCAAAAATTATTTTTAGGTTGTTAGAAATATGTCCATACAGGCAATCGTGCAGCTGTTAAGGTTGCGTTAAGACAGCCTAAACATACTATTACAATTGCTAACCGATCAAGATTATCTCCATAACATTTGGGTTATTTTTTCTGAGTATTTGCTGTCAGAGCGGTAAGTTTGGATTTGTTAAGAAAAATATAGTGTGTAGCAGACACGCGCCTCAGTATTGAAACTAATAACGGTAGTGTAGAGTTCCGGAAATAGAAATATTATTTTAAATCCTCATTCCCATTCTCGAATTTCATTATAATCGGTTGAGAAATAAGCACGTTCCATCTTACTTGGCTATATTCCAGAACTTCTTCCAAAAATAATTTTAAAGTCCCATTTCCAATGCCCAAGCCGAATTTTATCATAATTGGTTGAGAAATAGGCAAGTACATGTCAAATTTCATTATAATCGGTTGAGAAATAGGCAAGTTCCATCGTACTTGGCCATAATCCAGAAAATCATTTTAAAATCCCATTTCCAATGCACAAGCCGAATTTCATCACAATCGGTTGAGAAATAGACAAGTTTCCTCATACTTTGGCCATATTCCAGAACTTCATTAAAAATCTTTAAAATCTCATTTCGAAAATGTATGTCAAATGTGACTAAAATCAACATATACTATACATACATAACACCACTTATATAGATTGCCCAACTGCTCGGTAAACACTAATTTAACCCAAACTCAACCCCAATTCAACCCGCAAATGATCCTTAACTCAACCCTCAACCCAAATGCAAACTCTGTTTCAATTCAATCCTCAAACCTCAGCATATATAAAACATTGGCCAACTGCTCACTATATCTTAATAAAACCTCAACTCAACTCCAACTCAACTTTAACTCAACCCGCAAATTAACTCTTAACTTAACCATTAACTCAACCCCAATCTCAATGCCCAACACAATAGGCATCAAACCAGGATATATAATAAATTGGTAAATATTTCTATAACTAGTTGTTTTGGGTCAATTTGTATGGCAGGTACCCGACCCTCTTGACGTACAGGTTCCAAAAGTTTTTCAAATCTCCGCCTTGACGATTGAAACACTTTGGCGAAAAAAAATTCTAAAACGGACAAGCCGTTCTTAAGATAATGTGGGCACAGACATCCAGACAGACGGACGATAATTTTTGTTTTTTGCTTTTTTGGACTCAGGGACTTTCAAAACGTCGAGAAAAGTGGTTTTGAACCCACCAAATTTTTGGTCATTGGGATTTCAATACTTTGGTCTTCTTAGACCGAAGTATGTATATTATTTTATATTGAACGTTACTCTCTGGTACGTTGATCCCGTCATCAATTTTCAGTTTTTTGGCCGACGTGCTTAGGGCATCCAATACCGGTATACCGGAAACCGAAATACCGGTATACCGAACCATTTTTTAGTACCGGGATTGAGCGATCAATACCGGTATTTCGGCATTTACATTTTTGTTGATTATTCGCCCAATATTCATTGAATTGTAATTACAGTAAGAATTCTTATAGGAATCGTGTAAAGTCAAATTTTTTATTAACTCTTGAAAATTTATAAACAAAGCAAAGTTCAGGAAGAGTAAAGTGCATGCCAAATACAAATGAGAAACCGGACAATTCGGTCGGATTATCGGTTTACATCGCCACATTCAAAAGAATTGTCGGACTGCAAAATGACGTTACCACCTAAACAATTTATATAAGCTTAGTAAAATTTTGTATACAAATATGTATAACGTTCTTACCGTATTCATTTTAAATTATTATTATTTTTACTACAGCACAACATATAAAGGAAAACGCCATTTATTTAACACTGAAAGAAAATCAAAGCCGACAAAAAAATCTGGTGAGAAATGATGGGTTCGTAAAACAGCAAAAATGCGTTCTTTAGCCGACAAAAATTATACCATTCAAAATTTTGACGGACGGATTTTATTTTGACGGCCGGCAAAATATATCATTAGGTTCTTTTGAATGAAATTGTATTAATTTTTATTAAAAATATCCATGAATGTATGTAATAGTTGTCATCAATTCAAACATTTTTTCTAAAAATTATTATGCTGTAAGTTTTTTCTTTTTGTCAAAAAATGGATTTGACGGTTTCAAATGCAGGTTTGCCGTTTGTGCATGTGGCAACGCCTTAAAAACGCAATATATTAAATTTAGGCATCTCAACTCAAGCAAAGCGCTAGAGCGAGAGAGATGCCTTATATCCTCGCTGTTGATATCTGTTAACAAATAGTAATTCGAAAAGTACTCATCCGATTTTCGTGAAACACAAGACAGACTAATAGACCTTGATCAAATAAGAAAAACAAGGTATGGTTAAGATCTCTAGGTGATTTGATTCCAAAGTTATAGATGAGTAAAGATTCCCTTCATAACACATGCACGTAAAAAACCCAAAACAATAAAAGTCATAGAATACTAGATACTTTCAAAATTTTATTTTGCTTACGAAATGAATGAATGAAAATGGTTTTGTTTGTATGTACATATATATGTATATTGAAAGACGGCATTGTTGAGATGCCGGTTATGCGATTACATCCTGTAATGGGTTTTCCTTCTTTTTTTTATTTTGTGAACGTTGGAACAATATAACCATACTATATAGCTCATTCGAATGATTGATGTTTCACTCTACAAAAAACAAAACTGAATGAAAAACAACAAAAACGACGATCCAATAATTTTTCTCCATTAATAAATAAATTTAGAAAGATTGTAAAGTTGTTTCGACGATCACCGACAAAAAATGTTAGTAAAATCTTACGTTAAACTGAATTCGGCAAAGAACTATCTGTAATCTTAGGATCATCAAAAAAAAGATGGAAAAGCTTACTTTTTATGATGGAGCGGTTTTATAAATTAAGAAATTGCATCTTAAAAGCTCCGATCAGAGTCAAATCAACTATAAGCTTTATCGAAACGGGCGTTTCTATAGTATAGAATCAACGGTTTCTAACTATGATTTTACCAGTCAAACTGGCAGTAGAAGCATTATTTCGGAGGGATTTCACTCTTCTGTCAGCTGACGCTAGCCTTGCATCCATGGTTTAACATTTGGGCGAAAGACCATTAGCTGACCGAATGAAAACCTCTTTGGCCCAGAGAATCATAGAAAGACGAACTTATCTTGCCATTTGCAATATTTGCACAAAGGTAAGCAAGTCCAAAGCATTTTTGGCTTGGACTTCAATTTTAATCGAATAACTAGAAACGAAATAGTTAATATAACTGTCCATCTTATACAGCGGCTTTCTTCAACCCTAGCTCCAGATGAAGCTTCATACTCAACATTAGAAAGTGTTGTTGATAGTGAAGCCCCTAAGCGCGAAGGGAAATCTTTATCGATAAGATTGCAAGAAAGACTTGATGTTGCAATAAACAATGAAGTTAACAACAAAATTGCAGAAAAAGTAAATTGACGTTTGATTATGTTATTATGTATATTATTTAAACGTGCCTTTAAAATATTTTGAATTTTATAATAAAGTTGAATAAAATAATTTTTTTTAAATGTTCGATGTTTTTATAAGTGTTACACAAACAATATCGGTATTAATAGCGGTATCTCGGTTTTGTCTTCAAGTAATACCGAAATACCGGTATTCATATTTTGGATGGAAATTGGATGCCCTAGTGCTGGTGAAAGAATGTTCAACATTTGAAGTAGTTTGAGATTAAAATACTGTTTTTTTTTTTTTTTTGGTTTATCTTTCCGAATACCTTTCTTGCAACTTTGCCTATTCAATGAATAATAAGATAAATTCACAGCTCAAACGTACAACCGTATGGTTAGACGAACGATGCCAAAGTACAGGTGTTTCTTCTCTATAAGACCCATTTTTGGTGTAAGGTATACTTTCGAAAATATCAATAACAAAGTAGTCTACTAAGAGTATATATATTAACATGCCTAAACAGCCTGTTTACACTTGATATCATGAAATCGATTTCGTTCCTCGTTTTTCCCCTTTAGCAGCGAAACCGGTTTTAAGAAGGCCATATTTTGATTTCTTTTTTTTTTGACAAAAATTTTTGTGGATCTTTTGATTTCATGCACCAATACAAACAAAATTAAACCAAACAAATTTTCAAGGTCATATTATTTTGTATACGAAATAACAGTTTTCACAAATACAGAGAAAATTATATTGTGTTACGTTGATGCAAGGACTGTCACCCCAAATCAGAATTTATACAATTCTTCCTGTTTCAAATTTAATTTATAATTTTAAACTAAGTACAAAAAAAATAATTTAAAAATTGCAAAATTTTCGTGGAAAAAATTGCACCATTTTTCCGGAAAAACTGCTTGCACTGCCGAAAAACTCTTCATTGTCTTTACGAAATGTTGTTTTTACTACTTTACGGTATTTAAACGGTTGTGTTATTTTGCCGTAAACATAACGTGCGTACACTTTACGGCAGACCAGGTGGCACCGCTAACTCTATACACTTCCTAAATCAAAACTAAAATTGTACCTAAAATAAACGCTTGGAGTACTTCGGTATTCAAATATACACCATTTACAGTAACACATTGATGGCGACACTATAGTTGTGATTTCAGCTTATCGATTGGTATACCACGGGTACCAGCTTTAAACAAATCGCTACCTTGGAAGAATACCGGCACAACTCCAAAAATTTGAAAATTGACTTTTTTACATAAAAAAGTTGTATTATCGTCATATTTTTATGTTCTAGAACGGCGCAATTGAACTACACACGTAAAACCAGTAGGCGGCAGTTATGTCATTATTGAAAATATGCAACTCTTTCTATTCGTTGCATCAAAACTGTAATAAGTTCAGTTGTATTCAATCCTTTAAGCAGTGCACATAAAATTTTTTGTTCAAGACAGTCACAACTTAAAAAAATTATAAATTTAGTTGAATATTTTTTGCGATATTGTCACATTTGGATTTGGAACAGTATTCCTTTTAAATAGGTAAGTTACCGCCAACTTTTTTATATATTCGTATCGTACTATTTCGTAATGTGCCGGTTTTGTTAAAAAATGATTTTTGATTTTATATACATTTACGTTAATTTTTTTTCGTTGATACTGTCTTATTTTAATTTGTAACAGTATTCCTATAAAAATATATGGGAATTAATTTTTTTAAATATAATCAGTGTGGCATTATTTTGTATTATGTCGGTTTGAAGCTTGATTTACATATGCGACGTGCGACGTGTGACATGTGGCAATAAACGAGACGGTTTGTTGACAAGATTTTACATTTGTGACGGGTTGCGCCACGCACACTAATTGAATATTTTTTATTATTTTTTGTGGTATTATGCTCCACTAAAAGGAAATGTGGTAAAACACTCAGAAATTAAGGAAAAATAAATAAATGTTTTACTAATATTGGCTTTGATCAAAAATGAATCTCCCAAAATATGTTTAAAAAAAAATTGCCGCCATGTTTGATACTAAATTTTTATGTGTATGTGTAAACCGTCGCGAAAAAGATAAAATTGGTTCATGTCTCGACGTGTAGCGTGTGCCGTGTGACGAATGTCAAAATATTCGTTTCTAATTGGCTATAAGCTCCCGTCAAACGTCGCATATGTAAATCAACCTTGTTTCTCAAAATAAGTCAAAGCTTTCAGTTCATTTTGAAAAATGACGTTTTATCGTTGAATTTTTATTTGTGAAAAGTGCATTATTTAGATTTGTAACAGTATTCCCATAAATTTTTTTTTCTTTTTTTAATAATTGTGGTGAACTGTTTTGTGTTGTGTCAGTCTTATTTAAAACATTGGTGTAAGGTTTATTTGTTCTGTTACATTTGCTATATTAATATTCAACGTAACTTTTTGACTTGTGCCACTTTAGAAGAACTACTTTGTTTCTACAAATATTATAAGTGATTGTATTGTCATAAGAATCGGAATTTTAATAACATAATTGTAGAATAAACAATGTTGCCTGCATCAAGAGGTAGTTTAATGGTGAGATTAGCTAGAAATAAAGCTGATCTGGACGGCGAATAAATTTTGCAAAACTCTACCGCGGTTTTGCATATTCAACAACCAAATATTTCTTCAGCTGAAATTCAACAAGGCAGCATTTATGAAGAAGGTTAATATAGTTAATTAAATGTTTAAATCTGGATATGAATAATACGAGTACGTAACGTATTATTATTTTACAGTTAACATAAATCAACCTGTAACTATGTACAACACTACAGAAACATATGCAACAGTAACAATATCGGAATCAAATATGGCAAATTCTTTCGCGGTTTGTCATATTCATCAACCAAATATTTCTTCAGGTGAAATTCAACAAGGCAGCATTTCTGAAAAAGGTGAGTGTAGTTAATTAAATTTATAAATTACAAGATGAATAATACGAAATAAATTTTTCACCGTATTTTAAGTCATCAATATTCATTAAAAATAAAACAATATTTTATGTTACAGGTTGTTCAAATCAAACACCCCTTGAGAATGAAATCGACAGGTCTTTTATTTCAGAGGAAGATAGTAATCTTTTTGACTCTGATGATTCGGATGTTGACCCGAACTATATCAATTCTTCATCGAGTGATTCATATACTCATTCTTCACCCGACGAGGGAAGTAATAATGGTGAACAAAACCCAACCGAGCAGAAGAAAAGACAAGTGACGTTTCCTTGCATTGTGGAGAATAAAAGTCGAAAGAGGCCAAGAAACATGCAAAATTGGCAAAAAAATCAAGCCAAACATCTAAGAAACAGCGGCCAAAAGTATCAATACACGAAAATTATAAAACAAACCGATACAACTATTAAAATAAAAGAATTTAAAGAAGCACGAAAATTGCTGCCTCCTTGTGCAGATCGCTGTAGACTTGAATGTTCCAAAACAAATTCTCATGAAGAGCGACAAGTTATTTTTGAAGAATACTGGAAAATGGCAGACTTACAAAGGCAGCGTGATTTCATTGCTGCAAGTATGACGGTAGTTAAACCGAAATACCACCGTCGTCCAAATAGCGCATATTTTTTTGATCGCAGTGGTTCCAAAATAAGGGTATGTAAGCAATTTTTCACTGCCACTTTAGGAATTAGTGTGAGAATGGTTCGTACTGTTCAAGAAAAACAAAGTTCTTCCGAAGCAGAAATAATTGCTCCAGAGTGCAGGGGGAAACATAATAATCACGTAGTAGTTACTTTAGCGGTGAAAGAAAGAATCAGACAGCATTTTAATTCAATTCCAAGAATTGAAAGTCACTATTGTCGCGCCCGCACTACTATAGAGTACATTGAAGGCGATAAATCTGTAAGTGAGCTCTACAGAGATTATAAACAGCTTTGCCGGGATAAACACGAAGAACATGCAAATTATTTAATGTATTATACAATTTTTAACAAAGAATTTAATTTAGCGTTCTTCAATCTCAAGAAAGATCAGTGCGAACTTTGCTCCCAGTTCATTAATTCAAATGAAAATGAAAAAGGTGCGCTTCAAGAAAAGTACGATACTCATTTAATTGAGAAAAACTGGTCACGTTTAGAAAAGGAAAATGATAAGAAGTCGACAAATATTGTAGCAATATATGATCTACAAGCTGTATTACCCTGCCCGCTGGGAGACGTATCATCGTTTTATTACGTGTCTAAATTAAACATTTTTAATTTGACAATATTTAAATTAAAATCAAATGACGTAGATTGTTACATATGGTACGAAGGTCAAGCAAACAGAGGTTCAAATGAAATAAGCACATGCGTTTGGCGATATTTAGAACATATTCAAGCAGCGAGCGAGGCAGATTCAAATAAAACTGTAGACGTTAGTTTTTATTCCGATAATTGTGCCGGCCAGAAAAAAAATAAAAGTGTAATTGCAATGTATCGAAATGCCATTTTGAAGTTTAATTCGATAAATTCAATTACTCACAAATTTTTCATCACTGGCCATAGCCAAAATGAAGGGGACAGTGCACACTCTGTCATAGAACGACATATAAAGAAGGCCAGAAAATCATATCCTATTTTTATTCCAGATCAATATATAACCCTTATAAGGTCTGCAAAAAAAAACCGGTAAGCCCTACACAGTACACGAACTATGTTACGATGATATTTTTGATTTTAAAAATTGAAATGTTGACTGCTGTAATAAAAACACCGACGGAGAAATATCCAAAATTACAAACGTAAAGGTTTTGAAACTAGAGCGAGACAAACCAGAGCATCTCTTATATGAAAACTCTTACAATGAGAAAGATTTCAAAACTGTGCCACTTCTTATTCGAAGTTCACGAAATAACAAACAGGATGACCAATTAAAAAAGGCTTACACATGAAAATCGGGGTTCCGTGAGGAGAAAAAAAAGGAATATTACGCTTAATTGCCAAAGGTGTGATACCAAAATATTACTTAGAATTTTATAAGAATTTGTAATCTTTTTTATATCATTTTATATCTTTTTTGAATTAATAAATTCAGTATTTTAATATTTGTTTTAGATAAAAGTGTCATAAGTCGAAAATGAAGGGTTCCTATTTACATTAAACAACAAAATAAGTGATTTATGTTGAACTTACAAATAAGACCACCTCCATTAAAGTCGGCTAAAAGTACTTGCATTACAAAGACAAAAGCAATTGTCGCTCCGACTTTCCTGGGGGTCTGATAATAGAACTTCAGTTTAATTAAAATTTTCAAATGCGATTCTTCCAAGGTAGCGATATGTACATATGTATATTGAAAGTCACTAAAACAATGTGTCTTGCCTAAGAAGTCAAGAATTCGCCTTTTACTATTTTTCTCCAGTAACTTTGATTGAAAAACCCTTTGTTAACATACATATGCATCACCTAAATAGAGGCGTTATGATGTTAAGCACAATTAACTTTAAGGTTCTATTTGAATCGAAGCCACATACATATATAGCTATAAGTCTGTTTGTTTTACGCAGGGCATCTGCACAGTTATCACGATCTCCAATCATATATTTCATCTCATAGACTACTTTGATTTGTTGGATAGACTTGACTTATTCTAATTTTTTGATGAGAAGCGTAGGTGATCACCTCACCACACCATTTCCTTTGTTGAAACTTTTTGCCGCTACCAAGAAAATGAATAATCCATACTACTTTAAATTATTTCTTTTGATGAAAGCATGCACCTCCCATAAAAATAAATTTAAGTTCGCTGAATTAATCAAATATAATTCTTCAGTTTTCCTTAATCCTTAAATTAACTCTCGTATCGTTCTTTTTATCCAGCAGGCAAGAAATATTTGCATATTTTATTACGTTTTTAAAAAAAATTAATTTCAATAAAAAACGTGAGATTACTACACCCCCCCCCCCCCCCGTATGGTGCTTTCCGAGTTTACTAATTTTAGTTAGAGCAAACCAGTGAAAAATATTCAATGCACTATATAATCCTATATTATACGAAATTTTATATCTTACATGCACCTGAATTTTTTGCCATATTGTACTTAGTTTATTTATAAATGTGGTGCGGTCTGCCAAATTAAGAAATTAAATATTATCGGAATATCTAGCTGAACAATACGAACGGAAAATCCTAATTTGATAATAATATAATTTGAATACTAAAATGTTTACAAATTGAATTCATTTTCATGTTTATCGCATAATTTTCAAATACAAAATTATGAAAATAAATATTTCTACTTCTAGAGTTGATTACAGACAATGATTACAAAATTCAATATAATTTTTTGAATAGATATTTGGGACATTTTATTTATAAATAAGCAAACAATGCATATTTGTATACCTGAAGTAGTTGGTAATTTTAAAATCTAAATAGATCTACCACTTGAAAGAACGTTCATCTATTGGCATTAATTTGTATAAGACCGCTGGATATATAATTTTCCTAACAATAAAACTGTACAAACGAGATTAAGTGCAAATTCTAAAAAGGTCAACTTATCTACACGTATACACAACTATGCAAGTATAAAATTCGCGACTCGCACGCTTAACAACACATATTTAGAATAATACTGTGATATAACCTCAAGATATGGAATAGGTAAAGTGGATTTTTCTGATTATGATGTGAAATGTTATTGTTCTCGCATTTTTATTTATTCAAGGATTACTTTTAATTAAAAAGGAAATGTATTTTTTGTTTGTTGCAAGACGAAAAGGAATAAAAAAATCATTGATGTGACAAATGTATTATCTTTTAAAATGTTAAAATGACGCATTATATTATTTTGAATGGATGCATGGAAGCAGAATATTTTTGTAAGACTTCTATATTTAAATTTGTTATGGACATAAATTTAATAATAGAAAATTAATTATTTTATTATCACCGAATTGCATTCTGTCTTACCTGAACAATTATATAAAGTATATATAGATAAGTACCTAGAGTAGATATATTTATATATGTACCTAGATTTATGTCTCCCCGTATATTAATTAAAAGGGTAAATTCGAGATGAATTTAAATTGTCTTCGGGAGTAACAGGCTTTAAAATTGAAACTGACTTTCCCACACTTTTAGAAGTGTTTGCTTAGAAGTGTAAAACATTTTTACCTGTAAAAATGCTGACATTCAAGATTAGAGTAATCATTCCATCACTTGCTAAATTTAAAGTATTTTAGAATGTCCGATTCCCGTGAGGGGAACTTGAAACCCCCATCGGTCGAGTCCCCCGATGGCGTATAGTGGAATGCTCATCAGCTAAAACTGGTGGGCAGGAGGGAATTAAAATAACTCCCGCGGACCAACAAGACTGTATGCAATGCTAAAAACAGAGACATTTATTAGCCTCTTCGGAGGCTGGCCTTATGGATTCTGGGGAGGGTCAAACATTGCATGAAAGAAGTGATGCCAGCGTAAATTTTATATTGTGAACAGCTGGATCCAGCGAAAGTACTATTGAGCTAGAAAAGGAAAATGCGGATCTCTTGGGGAGGCTACAGAAAATGGAGCAATCATTTGCCAAGTTAAGCGAAGAAATTGAATATCTAAAGCGAGAAAGAAGCATAGCAAAATAGAGGGTTATTGCACCAGAAAAATTCAACTATTTCACTGATGAGGATGAATTAGAGAGGGAGACGGACTGGATCCTAAAGAAGAAAAAACAGTCCAAGAAGAGTAAGAAAAGAAAAGTTGAATCGTCACCTGAGGTTGAACAATTAAATGATAGTGGAATGACGAAGGTCCAACCCGAGGTCAAACAACCAAAAGGTAGTAAATTACCCAAATTACCCAGTTACCCAAAAACTCAGCTACTGATGAAAACGGTTACTGACAAAGAGTATAAGGTAACAGCGCTAAACAATTATGATTAGAAAATTAACACTCTGGACTCAGATTCTTATAGAAACTTATCTATGAAGTTGAATGCTGAAAAGTATCAGTGGCTCACCTATGAGGACAAACAGGCTCGTCCTATAAAAGTTATGGAAACAGGTTAGAATCACACTTGCTGGTATTTGATAACAAAGAGAATGTTCAAAACATTCATGGCATAAAAGGAATTCTTCACATGAAGGTAAAAATTGAACCAATGAGTAGAAGCATAATGAACCAATGAGGATCCGAGATGTGTAAAATGCTCAGGTAAACATATTACCCAATAAATTCAAAAACAAACTGGGATCTCTTTCGTGAATTAGTGGAGGAAAAAATCAATCTCCAGGTACCGATAAGAAACTCTTGCCAGTTGGAAGTCGAACTGGAACTACTCAATGAAAAAATTCACTATGCTGCGTTGCCAAGGACCCCCACATTATACAAAATAAGAAGACGCCTTACATATCCTATCCAATGGAACTTAGAGAATTGGTAAGAGAAAAACTAAGCGCACGTAAAACCTGGTAAATTAATCGAACTCGGAGAACAACACAATTCTTAACAATTTATGTAATAGTCTCAAATCCCTTCTAAAAAAAGTTAAAAATTAATCAATCAACGCAGATATCTAATTAGCCTAACTGATGAAAAAAATTCTGATTACTCACTGTGAAAGGCGACGAAGGAACTTAAAAGACCCAAAATGCAAGTACCTCCACTTAAAAAGGATAATGGGACCTGGCAAGAGGTCACAAAGAGCAGGCTGATCTATTTGCGGAGTACCTCCAGGAAACGTGACAATTTTAACCAGTTTCAATTGAAACACCAAAACGATTAAAATTTTTTACCACAGTTCAAAAATTGTTATCTTGTTGTGACATTTATTATGCACATCCCTAACCTTATTATAGGGTTGCTTATTAAAGGGTACTACTTTAGGAAGTTAAGTAGTTATTTTCCGATTCCGATTTTATAATGTACATACTTATTTTCTTTAATTTGTAAAGAAGTACACAAAAGTACTTCAAAATTAAAAAATTAAAAAAATTTTTGGAAGTAATTTTCTGTATTGTTCTACAAAATATTTTTATTTTATACAACAAAATATTTTTCTATTGTAGTAAACATTTAAATTTAAAAAAGTGAAGTAAGTAGTTGGTATTGGCTAAGCGACATTAGTGAATTTTTCGAAATTAATTAAACTGTGTTAAAGTTCAAGATTAGGCAATTCCTATTTATTTCAAGAGTAGTGATAAAGCGCGATTAGTGAACAAATCTCTAAATATATATTGAAGATTGTCTGTTTTTATTCAATTTAGTAAAAGTTCAAATAGCGCCATTTATGTAAATTGCAAATACATGCAACTAATGAAGTCTTACAGCCTAATTTGTATAAGAAGGTTAAGTACTGGTTCCCTCATTAGAATAGCATAACCAATTTTATTTTTATTAACAAAATCATCATCACAATTTGGTGTCCCCAATTTAAATTCGCGTTTCAACCCTCTTCAATGTCGAAAACAACACAAATAATAATATCTGGATAATTAAAAACACTTCAAAAACTTGATTGTGTTCCGCCACTATTCCTATTACTCTATTTACACCAAACACATTTTTTATGTATAAAATTTAAATGCCATCATAAAATATTTTACATTTTCCGAACAACAACAAAATTACCTACTGGATAAAAATAAATAATTTTGTTAAATGTTATATGCATTTTATTTATTTCTTTATTAAATTATATTCAGCAGTCAACAATAAAAAAAAAAAACATAAATTTAGAAGGGGTTATAGTTAGAATAATAACGCTTTGATACTATCAACAAATTTATTATTATTAAAATTCAGTCAACGGTATTGTTATACACTGTGTGTTTGGGATGGTAAATTTGCTTATATGTATTATATTATACCTGCCAGTGTGTCATAAACTCATAAATACTCATAGGCTAGGTATCCGATTCATCAGATTTTAGAGGAAATGTTACTGTTTGATTTTAGGTGAAATGAGGAAAAAATATTCGAGTCGGTCATCAACATGAACTGTTTACATATTTATGCCACCACAACCCATAAACATATTATTACAGTCCATCCAGAAAGAATTTAATTTCCGTGTGTGGTTTTACCCATATTGGATAATACAAAAAATTCGATAACTCATCATAAACTCAGAAAAATAAATTCCAAATTAATAAAATAAAGTATTGTTTATAGGATTATTGTTGCGTTATTTTCACTTAAAGGGTGATAATTGAAAACCCCACACAATTTTTTACGGATGCATGAATTTCACCGCCTATACAGATAGGAATGAGTTAATTTTAAACATCCAAATAAATTTTCCATAATTTTGCCTTTTTTCTGTTTAAACGGAAAATCAGTTTTCCTTTTATTTATTTTTTTTTGTTTTGAATTCAAATTGATTTATCAAGACGGAAAATAAAAATAAATAAACAATTTTTTTTTGTTTTGTAAATAAATTTAGTTTTCCCTCAATTTTCTGTATATTTGGTTTGTTTGTCGCAAGGGAAAACGTATAAAAAACAATTCTTGTCTTTTTGACTGAGTTGTTGTTTTTGGATTTAATACGAAGAAATCGATAGACTTCTCTCATTTGCGGAACAATGAATAATTAATTGTTGGAATTAAGCGGCTTTTTTGTGCAATTTCGCAATTTTTGTAAATTACAACAAAGGAGTAGCATGTTAATCGATCAAAATGTATGTCGAGTACACTATAAAGATGCATTTGATATTAACATACGTGTACGATGTACGACGATGACTAGAAAAATCGAAAAATTGAAATCCATCAATCAAACAAATAAATCATACAAAAATTCAAAGTTTTCATCATAAAAAAGAAAAAGAAAAGAAAACGCAAATCATAAAAAACAAAAAAAATTTTTATGTTTCCAAAACACACAACATAAAAAATATAATTTTGTTTTGTTTTTCTTTTTATTTCCAATTTTATTGTTTTTGAAGAAAATATGAAAATATTCAGTACGAAATATTAATCCAATCAGATTGTGTATTGAGTTAAAGTATGTATGTGAATTTTTACTAACGGTGCGAATGACTCATACATTAGTCAAGGTTTAAGTTGAACCACAAATTATATATTCGGCTCGTAGCTCGTTCATTGAAACTGCGAAAGTGAATCGAGAACTGCATTAAAAAAAATGTAAAACTACTTTTTTTAAATCATAGCATTACTGAGTGAACGAACCGAATGTTCGAAGCAAACGCAAACCGAACATTCGATTAGAGTTTAAATTTGTTCGAACTGTGGGATTTCCCTTGCAATCCCGTTTTTTGTATCAAAAGTGTGACTCGAGATTTCCCGATTTTCGATTTATTTATATTGTGTAACTCATACCACGTTTACATTAGTAGAATAAAAGTATGTAGCAAAAAAGTATCGCCATGTGAACTCAAATTTAAATATTTAAATACTTTATCACATACTTTTTTGATATTTCGGTAAAGTATGTATCAAAAAACTATTAGTATATTACGTTGTAATGTGAACCCTAACTAATAACTATATGTTAATGTCATTCTTATATGTCTTGTCAAAACAAAAACTTATATGTTTTTTGTTAAACTACAATCTCGGATGTTAATCAAATAATTTACCGACAAATCTAATAGACTTTGAGAAGAAATTCACAATACATAAACTGAATTGAATGCAGAAATCTATCTGTCAAAACAACAAACTTTTATAGTATGCGTTCACACTACAAATCGCAAAGCTAGTGTGAACCGCAGCGGAAAAATAATTAAATAGCAAAAAAGTACATACTTTTTAGGTACGTATAATGTAAACGTGGTATCAATAACTGCGTAAGATTCATATATCACAGAAACCCCGCGGTTTAATAGACTAATTGGGGATGAGCCTATCTCTAAATTCTAAATTCCGACTGTAATGTGCGTTTACATCAAACAACGTGTTTAGGCTGAATAATGTATTTCATTTTTTATTCTGGCTACTCACTACAATCCGGATACAATATTGATAGTGCGTTATACCATAAACGAACCATATAAAGACATACAAATCCATGGTATAATATAGTAAAAGTTGAATAAAATTGTTTGTTGTTGTTAAATTTGTTTATTTATACCCACTGATTGTATTAGTGAGTATCTATGTATAACATTTTATTCTCTTTGTTTCTCTCAAGCAAAACCAAAAGAAAAATGAATATGTTTATATTCATTCCTATCAGAGTTGCCACTTTACTACAAATGGCCTGATAGGAATGAATATAAGTGGCCACTTATTTAAATCTGCTACATTTTTAATGCCGATATATAAATGATTGATTTTGTCTCAAAATTGGTCAAATCATTAGAAACACTTAACACTTTAACCTTAAATTTAATTTTCTATATGACATAGAAATATGTAAATAACATAAGTACATAACATATTAAAACATACATGCTTTGACTGAACGTGCCCCTTTTTATGGAAATGTTTACATCATGGCAAACTTCATAAATTATAAATTTACTCCTTTTTTGACAATTCAGCAGTTTAACGGATTATTTTTTTTTGCATGGGCCATTCTTAATTTGTGATTTGTGTAATTAATTTACTGTTTGATAAATATGAAAAGATATTTTCAAACAATTTCAAAAATTAAGTAAGTAATTTTACTATCTAACCTTTATTTCATGAGAATATTTACGAAATAAATCTAAACATGGACATAAAGTTTGGGTTATTTTCAATCCGTTGATGTGTTGCAACAAATTTAGTTAAATTGATTGTTAAACCACTTTGTAGGCTTGGTGAGTCGGTTAATACTATTCAAAGCAGTGAACCCTCTTCTTTACATAATATTGCTCCAGAAAATAATGTAACAAAGAACAGGTAAGCACTAAAATCTGCTAAATTTTATGTAGTTTTACAATTTCCTGATAAATAATATTTTTTAGGAATACACCAATGGCCACAAATGGTCACAATTCTGAATATTCAGATTTCACAGTAGAAACGCCCCAACGAAAACAGTACAAACAGAATTACAAACCAGAATGGGAAGTGTCATTTCCTTGGTTAAAAAAGGTAAATTTTTTTTTTTTAAAAACATCTTTATTGATATGGCTACTACAATCTTAAACATTATTAATTCATTAGTAAGGTTGACATTAGTACTTATGAGATAAGCATAAACTTGTGTGGGTCTGCTGGACCAGTATCCAGTTCCCTTAAGATATAATATTCATACGGTTAGCTCATGTGGTTTGATTCGTTTGAGCCGCCTTATTTCGTTTGTACTGTCCAGTAGTTGTACGGCCTCAACGTTGGTGTGGTTAAGAAGCCTCTTCTCATGTTTAATGGCACATTCGCGGATGACGTCGTCTATCAATTGTATTTTTAGATCATTGTGTATTTCTCTGTTAGTCACAAATCGGTAAGCGTTGGTGACCATTCGAAGAAATTTATTTTGGCTACGTTGTATAATGTCTCTATTGGATTTATGAGTACAACCCCATAGCTGCGCACCATACATCCATATTGGTTTAAAGATAGTCTGGTAGACTAGTCTTTTGCAATACAGGTTCATTTTGGTATGATGCCCAATTAACCAGTACATTTGACGTTGTTTTAATCGTATCTGTTCAGCTTTTTGTCTCACATGATGTTTCCAGTTGAGCCTTGAATCTAAATGCAGACCAAGGTATTTAGCCGATTCAGCCTGCGGCACTTGCACCCCATTGAGGTATATGTGTAGACTGTTATTTTTGTGTCGGAGCGTAAATGTCACATGGGTTGATTTGAGCTCATTAAGCACTATTTTCCAGTCAATTGTCCATTTAGTAACGTCGTTCATTGCTCGTTGAAGATTTTCCACTGCCCTTGGTTGTGATTCGTCTACTGACATAATTACAGTGTCGTCAGCGAACGTGCCGATGAACGTTTTATTCGTTGTAGGTATGTCCGCAGTGTAGATAAGGTAGAGGAGGGGTCCCAATACGCTTCCCTGCGGAACTCCCGCTAGAGTTGGATAAAAGTCAGAACATGTTTCTTCATGGATGACTCTGAATTGGCGATCAGAGAGGTATGATTCAAGCTGCTGGCAATAGTTTTGTGGTAGCATTTTGCTCATCTTGAATGTCAATCCCTCGTGCCAAACCCTATCAAAGGCCTGAGATACATCCAGAAATACGGCGGGGCAATATTTCTTTTCTTCTAACGCTTGCTCTATTACCGTAGTTATTCGATGGACTTGATCTATTGTGGAGTGGTTATTCCTGAATCCAAATTGAAAATCAGGAACGTTTACCATTGGCTTTAGACGTTTTAGTAGTAGTTTTTCAAACAGCTTTGATAAGGTCGGAAGCAGTGAAATTGGTCTGTATGATGTTACTTCTTCATCTGGTTTACCTGGTTTCTTCAACATAATTATTTGGGCCGTTTTGAAGCATTTGGGTTCATACTTCAATCTCATACAGGCATTAAATAAGTATGTGATCATGATGATTGCTTTGCGTGGAAGTTCCTTGAATAGACCCGGTGATATTTCATCAATTCCTGGTGCCTTTTTTTGACTAAGACTTTTGTCGATTTCTTCAGCAATTTCCATTGGCGTGACCCTTTTAAAATCCTGATTTGGTTGATAGACAGGTGTTACGTCAATGTTGGATTGAATGTTATGGGGTTGAAACACTGTTGCTAGGTGTTGAGCAAAGAGTTCCGCTGTTTCTTTGTCATGTCGAACCCAATTGCCTTGAGCATTTCTTATAGGTGGTACTCGAACTACAGGTCGTTTAAATTTTCTGGTTGCTTTCCATAACGAGTAGTCCTTATCCATTTCTGGACCTAGCCCGCTTAAGTAGTTGTCGAAGCAATCCTGTTTGAAGCTTTTGATTAGCCTATTGACTTTGTTACTTATTCGATTGAAGGTGGTTTTGTCAGCGGGATTTCTGGTGAGATGCCATATTCTCCTTGTTTTTCTCCTTTCCTTGATTTGTTCCCTGATTTCAGCCGGGTATTTGACTTCAATCTCCGCTTTGTCCTTTAATTCTGGAGTAGCTAGACTGGCGGCCATACGAGTGTATTCAATGAAATTGTTTGTTTGTTGTTCCAATTCTTCATTACTTTTAATACTAACTTTTAATTCAACTAGCTCTTCTAGTTTTTCTCTGAAGAGGTCCCAATCCGTGAATCTATTAGTAAGGTTTTGCTTCTTTTTTTTCTTGATGACTATAGCGCTTACTGACAACAGTACAGGAATGTGATCAGATGTTAAGTCGTTAATTCCTTCGACTATAGTGTAATTGGATGAAATACCTTTTATGATGAAGAAATCAAGCAAATCTGGTATTTTTCCTGCATCCGTTGGCCAATACGTTGGCCTCCTTGGAGACAGATATTCACATTTGTTTTCATGAATGGCATTGAACAAAGCATTTCCTTTCCCAGGAGAAATTAGCCTGGAACCCCAAGCTGTATGTTTTATATTATAGTCCCCTCCAATAATAAATCTTGGACCGAGCTTATTAAAGACGTTATTAAATTGTAACTTCGTTGGTGTATGCCGTGGAGGACAGTATGCTGCCGCAATATTTAGATCTGCGCCATTATATTGGATTGAGATAACAGTTGCTTGCATGTAGCTTTCTCGAATATCCTCTTGTTGATTATGTATGATATTATTTTTAATTAGTACAGCTGAACCACCTCTGGCTCTTTCACTAGGATGGGTTGTCCAGTAGGAATTAAATCCCTTTATTCTAAAAAAGCTTTTGTTGGAGAAGTGCGTTTCTGAAATAAGTGCAATATCTATGTTGTTTGTATGGAGAAATATTTCCAGTTCTTGGGCTCGTTGGTTGAGCCCATTAGCGTTCCAAGTTACAATGCGTAGGAACGAGTTAATCATTTGTGTGTATGCTGACTTTTTTTGCTAGGCGGATAGAAATTAATTTCTAGTTTTGCCACCCTTTCTGTTAAGTGACCAAGTGTCTGTTGAATTTGACTATGCTTTTTAATAATTTCAAAGTTATTAGACTCTTTATTAACTTCTATATGTTTGTTGTTTTGGTTTGATTCATCAGCAGATAACTTGGTGATTTGCGCATAGGATAATCCAACTGTGGATGGTGTGATTGTTGTTTGTGGTTTAGCAGCTTTGGTTTGTAATCGCTGTACTACTCTTGTTCTATTATTCTGTTGACTTTTAATTTTGTTCTGATATACACAGCATCCTTTATAATTTGCAGTATGTCCTTGTTGTTGACAAAGAGCACATGAAGGCGCGATATCTGGTTGTTTTTTGCATTTTGTCGTGTGATGATCTCCAGTACATTTAACGCATTTGGTTTGGCGATAGCAAAAACTCTTGGTATGTCCAAGTTGTTGACAATTCGTACATTGTGGAATGTCCCTTGTCTTGTTAGGTGGCTCAATTTTAACTATACAGTACGCAAGTTTCTTGATGTTGTATACTTCTTTATTGTTGTCTTTTTGTTTTAAGTCGATGTAAAACAATGGAAAGTGTTTCTTGTCTTTTACACCATTAGTTGTGACCAAAAAAAGGTAAATGATATGGCTTTTTGTACTATTTGCTTTAAAGTTTTAGCGAACAATAAAACGCATCTAAGACGACATCAAACAAGTAGCAAATCTCATGCAACAAATCTGCAAATTAAAAATGTAACAGGAATCATTGAACAGAGCTTTCAATCTCTTGATAATTCAACCAGTCACCGCAAAAAAGCAACGGAATTTGGTTGCGTAATGTACTGTGTGCAGTACGACTTACCATTTTTACAAATGAACTCTTTACCGAAACTACTTCGAACAACTTGCCACGATTCTCAATTGGCTAAAGATTTAAAATGTGGGCGAACAAAGTGTACGGCGATGATTAATCAAGTAGTCGGACCGTTTTCTAAACAACAAATTTCAAGAAAACTTCAAAACACAAAATTTTCCTTAATGATCGATGAAACGACCGACCTGTCTACTACCAAATGCTTAGTGATGGTCGCACGATTTTTTGATACACATAAAAATAATGTGATTGACTGTTTTCTAGGGTTAATTGAACTGAGTGCTTCTACAGCACAACAAATATATAATGAAATTGAATTTAATTTTAAAGGTAGCAATATTCCAATGGAGAATGTTATTAGCCCAGCAGTCGATAATGCCGCAGTAATGACTGGTCAGTTAAATGGAGTAGTTTCCAAATTTTATAAAATCAACAAAAATTTGTTTTTCCTCCGATGCACATGCCATTCTTTGCATTTATGTGCATCGGCCGCTTGCAAAATATTACCAAATTCTATAGAAAAAAACGTAAAAAATATTTTCAATCATTTTGCGCATAGTCCAAAACGCATCGGATCGTTTCGTGAATTTCAAAATTATTTTGATGTTGAAAATCATAAGATCTTAAAGTTAAGTGCGACGAGATGGCTTTCATTTGAAAGTGTCGTCAATAGATTGTTAGAGCAGTGGAACCCCTTAACGCATTATTTTCGTTTATATGATTTTGAGGAGCTTCACAGCTCAAACGCAGCTGAAATTTACGAGTTTCTCACGGATCCATTAAACAAATGTTATCTCTTATTTATGTCTTATATATTAAAACTAGTAAACGAAATAAATACCAATTTTCAATCGGAGTTGACACAAATTCATGTACTCTATAGTCAGATGCATACACTTTATATAGAAATCCTTAAAAATTTTATAAAACCAGAGTATTTAAAATACTAAAGATCCAGAATTTCATCTTACACCAACGGCAATGCATTTTGGGATTAAGCTTGAAAATTTTATAATTTCAGAAGGATTGGAAGAACAAAAAGTCGAAGCCCTCAAATTAACATTAATATCGTTTTATATTGAAATTGCGGGGCAAATCAAACAGAGATTTGATTTTAACGACGAAAAATTAAAATTATTGAAATATTTAAATATTAACCAGATCGTAACAGGAAGCCTTCCATCCATTATGCCTTTAATAATCAATTTTCCATTTCACGACTGTGACTTAGAAACTTTAAATAATCAATTTCGCAGATTGATTGGCAATTTTGAGATTGCGGCAAAATTTTCAGGGGATGTCACCAAATTCTGGATTGAATTGAAACTTTACAAAGATGCCTTGGAAGAGCCTGTTTTTAACGACATTTTAAAATACATGCTAATACTATGTTCCCTGCCTCATAGTACTGCATCAGCAGAACGGAAGTTCTCAAAATTAAATTTGATTAAAACCAACTTAAGAACCAACCTAAATACGACAACTGTCGAGAATCTTATGTTTGCTAAGGAACTTTTGAAACCGGGCAAAGTTTGTTGGGAACCAGGTGATACACCAGAACTTCTAAAATTTTCAGACAAATTCAAGTATATCGATGGAAAATATCAACTGAAATAAGACGCAACGCAATACTCTCAAATTTTTTATATGATGTGATGTTGATGTTCCTTTCGTGTAACATTATGAATATGTTACACTTACATTTTTTATACAATATCATTAAAATAAATTGAATTATTTATATGAAATCTATTATTTATTTATAAATTTATTATTAATTTAATAAATATTCTGAAATAAGAGCATGTGTTTTACTAAGGCAGGATTTACTCCAAAAAATGTTAATTAATAGCCGATTTAGACGTACCAACATTTTTTTCCCAACAAAAAATGAAGATATTAGTATATTACGATTTTCATTTGTAAGACAAGAACAAAAAAATAATCCAACAAAATTTTGTTGGTTTTTTTTTTTCTTTTTTTTCTTTTTTTTCCAACAATGTTACTATAAAATAGTACATTGTGTCATTAGGATTAAAAGTGATACTTTGTTTGACGAGCAATTATATTTGCATGCGAGGCGAAGCGCAGCGTAGCCGAGCAAAAGCAAATATTTGCGAGTCAAACAAAGTCACTTTTAATCCGAATAACACATACTATTTTTTCTTCAACGAAGAAATGCTTATTATAAACTAATTATACAAGTAAGTACAAATTTCAAAATTGAAAGTAATTTTGTTGAAATATTTTGTGAAACTAAGGAGATCATGACTTTTGTTTGGTTTGACTATTGTAAGTGTCAAACTGCCAAGCTATAATTATAATATTTTTCTTGCGAACAAAATGTTTGAATCAGAAGATTTATCAAATTTACCTCCGGATGTGGTTCAAACAGCAAAGGAAATTGTATTAAACCTATTGCCATCAAAATCACGTAAGATTTACGAGTGCGCATATAACCGATTTTTGAAGTGGTGTACTGAAAAAAATGTGCAATCTGGATTATATTCAGAAAGCGTTCTATTGGCATACTTTGCCAATTTGTCTACGAAGATGAAAAGTTCGACTCTTTGGGCGCAATATTCTATGGTTAAGGCCACATTAAATTATAAAAATGGCGTAAACATCGAAAAATATTCCAAATTGCGAGCATTTTTAAAAAAACAGAATGTTGGTTACACAGCAAAAAAATCGAGGGTTCTCGATAAAGCACAAATCGACTTGTTTTTAAATTTTGCTCCCGATAAAACATATTTAATGATGAAGGTAAGCTTTAAAACTTAAAGATAATATTTATACTTATATTTTGGTATTTTTCTAGCAGGTTGTTTTAATACTGGGAGTAGCGGGTGCATGTCGTTGCGACGAACTAGTAAATTTAAAGATAGATGACATTGAAGACGTTCAATCAGCTTTGTTGGTAAAAATTCCCAACTCCAAAACAAACAAATCGCGCCTCTTTACTGTTTTGGGAGAAAATTATTTGGGGATTTGCAGAAAGTACTTTGCTCTTCGCCCAGAAAATTTCGAGGAACGACGTCTTTTTATAAAATACCAGGGTGGAGTATGTCATCGGGTAGTAGTTGGTATTCACAAAATTAGTAGCGTTGCAAAAGAGGTGGCATTGCATTTAAATTTAAAAAATGCAAGTGAATATACCGGTCATTGCTTGCGTCGAACTTCAGCTACACTCCTTGTAGATTCTGGCGGTGACCTCACTTGCCTTAAAAGGCATGGTGGTTGGAAATCTAATACTGTAGCTGAGGGATACTTAGAAGATTCCACAACAAATAAAACAAACACTGCTATAAAAATATTACGGCCCGATGAACTTAGTACCAGCTACAGTACTAGTACCAGCTACAGTACTACTCATGAAAATATAACCGCTCATGATACTGTAGAAAATGAGGATACCTTTGCTGCAGAAATATTACCCCCCGAAGATCCCAGTACCAGTCCAATTACCAATATTGTTGGCAATATGGTTACAAATGATAATAATGTTGACAAACCCGGTTTGCTTAATTTTTATCAAAGTTGTTCAAATTGTACTTTTAACATTAATATCCAGAACAAATAATTTTTTTAAATGAGTATGTAAATTGAGTTTTTTGTGTTAATGAATAAAAAAAGTTTTTCCGAAATAAAAAAAATAAAAAATACTTTCATATATACATTATACATATTATTGTGTCTTCACTATAATATTTTTCTCCTATAGTATTAAAAATACCTACTTTTACACCAAGGATTAAAAGTGTAGCTTAGCAACACACACATTTTATAAAATAGTAAGAAAAAGGCCAACTTTAATACCAAAAAACAGTATTAAAACAAGAGGCTTTTAAGACGTTGGGAGAAAAACAAATTTGACTATAAAATATACTCGACCCGAGTATATTTTATAGTAACAAACAACAACAAACACAATAAAAATGGCGATTTTAGAAATTTTTAGAGCGCTTTATTTTATTTTTTAAAAATTTTAGTAATAAAATAAAATTTACGTTCGAAAATTATTCATTTCACGCGGAAAACCCATAATTTTGCCAAATAAACTAGTATCACCGCGGTATTTATCAAAAATTATATCGTCGATTTTATACCGCCAAAAAATTATGGTATGACGAGATTTTTGTTGTATACTTTTCTCTTTTTATCGCGTGTACATTTTTTTGTATTGCGTGTAGCTCTAAGTGTCAACAAAAAAAATGTTGGAAAAAAATGTTGGTACGTCTAAATCGGCTATAACTCCACTTTTAAATCGCATCTACTCCGTATTTTCTATGTCAAAGTGGCAACCCTGATTCCTATTATGATTGTCGAGTCGTCGGACGATCGACACGACTCTGTAGTCTGTATTGCGTTTTCGTTTTTTCATTTGATAGAAACAATAAGAAAAAAGAAAAGGAAGCACAGAGTCGTGTCGATTGTCGATCGACTCGACAATCATAATAGGGGTGATTATACTCGTATACGCTATACAGTAAATATAATCTAGTTTCAGAGAAATTAATATTTATTGTACTGTATCAAAACCTTATATGAATGAAAGTGTTGGTTTCAACTGTATGTAAATTTTAACTACATATACATTTACTCTTTCGTCGGTTTGGATTGGTATGAATATGAATTTCTATGACGAATTTTAATTAATTGAAGAAAATCCAGAAATGAATTGAATCGTAGTATTTGTAGTATTAAAATAATTTAATGATTCCATCTATTCCATTTTGTAGATCTATATTTTCACCAGTGTGACTTTGCAGTATAAAATCTTCAATTTTGAAACTATTTCCTTCTACTGACAATTCTGTCGAATCTTCATTAATTGCAATTTCTGTATCATGTTTTGCAAAATCATTATTTGGGTAGCCTTTCTTGTCTTCAATTTGATTTAGACTGCTTAGGTATCATTTCTTCGTCATCATACTCGCAGTTGGATAGGTTAGTTTTTTTTAGGAATTTTATACACATAATTTGTACTACAATCCTACTAAATTCTAATACAGATTAATTTTTGCAATGTCCACCCTTTCCTCTAACAATAGAAAATGTATTTTCCAGCGGTTCTTGATTCAACCTACTTGTAATGACATATACGATACGACGTGTTTCTTTAAATAAACTATTGAATAATTGGAGAATGCTGTTAATAGTTAACAAAAGCCCTTTAAAACAATAGTTGATTGTAGCGTTTTTACATTTCAGCTATTCAATGTAGGTTTTCATAATTACTAAATTATCGACCAGGTTTTAGGTTTTCTTACTATTTAGGTTGTCAAATAATCTGTCCATTTTCTCAAAAAAATTTGCTGTTGCAAGCGTGAAACTACTATTTTTATTGGAAAATTTATCCAGCTCATACATTGTTATTATACCCGCAACTGCAGTCCTACTGAAATCCTGAGTTGCCAAAGCAACTCTCATTTTTTCAAATGTATTAGGGTATACATGACGGTATGTAATTTTGGGACATAATTTAGTTGCATTAGTTTTTTCTACTTCATACAATACTTCAATAACACCCCAGCTAACCGGACCATCAGGCGTATCAATGTCTGATTTTATTAAATTATTTCTGACCGATTTAAATAAATATCAAGTAGTATCATCATTTTTGTTTCTTTATCCTTTAAATAAAAATATGGTTTTTCTACTGAAACTCCCAAAATTCTGTATGCGTTTCTGTTATTTGAACCCTGGTCACAAACCGTGGCTACAATACGAAATCCGATGTCGTTTAGAAGAGTAACGTTATCCTCAATTAATTCAACTAACTCTTTGCCAGTTAATCCTTTTGCAGACGTGTAATAACTAGAAATATATTTATATTGACAAGAAAGGCCTATAATCATGAAAACTAAAATATAATTGGCAAGTTCAGGTTCTCTCATTTTACCATTGTCCGCATAACCTTGAACAATATCTTTTTTGCCGTCATATTCTAGTTCTCTACGGATTTGCATTTAATCAAATAATAAGATTTTGTTTCGGTTCGCCATTGTTAAAACATTTGCTTTTTTCAAAAATTTTCTAAAATATTGATATTTCTTCCCGGAGTTTAATTGAGGTACGACATTCTTTTGTAATTTTCGCTTGCCTTTATCGCTCTCGTTAAAATGAATTTCGCATATAATTAAATTTTTTTTTCAAAATATTTAGGTAGAATCGAGCATTTTTCAACCAAGACTTTAAATAGTGCTGATCCTTTTTTCGGAAAATTGAAGAAGCTCCTTTCGGGATAAGTTGTTCCGTTAGCGTTGCAATTACTAACAGCACATGGAACATCACATGGTAATTGATTTATTCGGTTGGTCTAATCCACAATGAAAATAAAATATTCAAAACTTTAATAAATTTTTACACTAAACAATACTAGAATCGGTATTAAGGAAAATCCAAGAGAAAGCCGAGGTCTGTTATAATTAAAAATATTCTATTAAAAGAAGAATGTCCGGAGTAAAGCGAAGGTCGATAGTTTAAAAAAAAACTGTTTTATGTAGCAAATAAAATAATATAATGAAAATCACAAAAACACCACACAATCGATATGAACACCACAAAGTCTCAAAATGTATTAAAACAAAATGAGATAAATGTATTTACAGTGGTGGACATATTTATAAAATAGGTCAAATTTTTAAGTTTTTTGTTCACTAATTAATTCCACACCACTACAAATGGTATACACGTCACGTGCCAGTAGCTCCCATAGATTTCCTATGGGGTTTGGAACCCCCCATAACTTTTTTAGGGGGGTGAAAATGCTGGCCAGGCTAATAAGTTAATGTCACATTATTCAAACCATTTTTTTATTTGCCGTGAAACGTGAATCAAAGCTTCACCAGATTCTTTGTCATCAATTAATAATGTCTTCAAAAGTTTTATGTTCTTTCTGGAAACCATTCTGGTATTTATGAAAGCTATCGGAAGTGAACCACTAAAACTAAACGAGCCCCAAATCATTACTGTGGCATATCTGAGATCGCGCCAATAATATTGGCAGCCATCTGAGCCATCAAAGTCAAATTTTTTCTCATCAGGAAAACAAAATTTTTCAACTTATTACCAAAGTCCATTTATTTTTGCAAAAGCTAATCATGCTTTTTTATGTTGCTCAGTTCACTGAGGTTTCTGAGCTTTTTTCGTCCATTTTACGTTTGCGTTACTTGATAAAACTCTTCGTTACGTGTCTTGCGGTAATGGAGAAATTTAAAACGTTCTTTATTTTTATCGATGTCATTTTGCAAATCGTTGCTTTCTTAGAAATTTCTTCTTCCATTCGGAAGCTTATGGAAGATTTCCTTCCAGATCAGCTCTGTGCGTTATAATTTTCAACCCAAAATGATGTAATTCCGTATATCGTAAATGGCCTATTGGTTTTCGTCGCGATATTGTTCATAGAATATCCAGAATCAAGTGCAATGCATTTTCGCGACTCCACAGATTTTCATACAAGGAGCCGCTACAGGTTTGTCTATGGTGTTGACGTTACCCTTCCCGTCCTCTCCGACGTCCATACTCCACCCCTATTTTCACAGAGGAGATACCCGCACTTACGGGAGCCGAATCCTCATCTCCTGAGGTGTCCATGTCGGAGTTGAGAACTAAGTTCTCAAGCACCGTACGAAGCTCCCCATCCGATGGCCCACTCATCGAGAGTCCCACAGCAACATGTTGAAACATATATATGCGTTGCATCGCCCCAATTATCCCATTCACGAAAAACATCATCAAATTCATAAACACATATTTTTATCGTTTCACCATAAAATTGAAACATGTTTCAATTTTTTTTGTTGACATATAACATAATTTTTGATAAAAATCTTGAGATATCAGTAGCAGCTTAGTTAAATGAAATATTAATTAAAATGTAATCATGTTTTTGTTATGATTATGTTTGACGAATGAACCTACCTTACTGTTTATGCTTGGCATGTGTAATATACATATACGTTATACATATACAAACATACATGTCAGGTAATGTTTAATTATTTTAAAAATGTCAACAATGAAAATCAAAAACTTTTCAATGTTTTTGATAGTTTTAACGTTGCATACATACACACATATAAACATTAAAAAAAAAACGTTAAATTGGGCTGTAAAATTATGAAAATAGATTTTAATTTTGGGGAGGTTTGTAATCGTAAATGTGTATGAATTGGTTGTTGTTCAATCTATTATACACTTTTTACTCTTTATGAAATTTCAAACATACATACAAACATACAATCATTAATCTTGATCTTGCACGCAAATTTTTATGTTGTATATAATTTACAATTTTTACATTAATTCATCATTCCATTTGCGGTTGAAGTTCCCGTATGTTATAACGATTAACGATGTTATATATGCAACAACCTTCATATATACAAAACCTATATACGTTTTTTTGGTGTATAACGAAATTGTTCCATCAAAAGTGTGAATTAATTACAAACCATAAAATACTCGATTTATTATAGTGGTTGGTGGTGGTATGGCAAAGTAGAAATGAAGGAATGGGGTCAACTAACTAGATTAAATATTTATTGAATTGGATAATATATCACTTTACTGTAATATAAATCTTAAAAATCCTTTGTAAGCTTAATTAATCCACCTTCTTATCAAGTATTTATAATATTACATTCAAATATAAAAAGTCAAGACATTCTTCATCGTCTTCGTACGAAAATTATCCACGTTTTCCTACAGTCGTTTTACAAAAGACAACAAAACGGACGGAAGGACAATGGGGTAAAAGAAAAAAGTTGAACGATAGAGAAAAAAATAAAAATGAAAATCATTTAATTTCCCTCTTATTATCATATTTTGTTATCCAGACACATAAAAAAGGACGACAACAAAACAACAACACCAGCAATAATATCCAAACTAGTGGTGCACGTGAATTATTATTGTAAAAGCGACAATGACAATGAGAAAACAAAAACAACACATAATGTGAAAGTGGGTGGAAAATCAAATAAAGGGATTTGTATAGTATGGTTTTTCCTGTAAACTTCCACCACACCAAAGAATACTATAGTATATAAGAATAGTATATATATATATATATATATATATATATATATATATATATATATATATATATATATATATATATATATATATATATATATTTATATATATACTCGTATATACATACTTGTTGGTCTCATACCATAATCGCGCAAACAATGTGATGACATTTTATGATTATTATTACGATTATTATTTCTAATTCTATTAAAGCACAACAACAGTGACTATACCGAGGAACATAACAGAAAGTATTTATGTTTGAATGGTTGAATGATTTAAATTAAAAGGACAATATTTTTGGGTGGTTGGCTGCTTGGCTGCTGCTTGGACAAGTATTATTATTATTTTCTCTCAATACACATTTTTGGTAGGATAATTACGGAGGGTTGTATAAATGGCTTATACAATATCATTCTGAATGTCTACATAAAATATCAACAAAAATGTAAATATGCATATGTATTTACATACATATGAGTACATAAAAAACTTGTATAATATAGAGATGTAGTGCTTATGTTGTATTACATGATATGTAATTATTATGTTCTTTTTCTGGTTACAATACACAAAAATATGTAGATGGACATGAATGAATTAAAGAATTATGTATTTTCATATTTTGGTGTAATCTCGTGTACAACGAATTAAGTCAATATACATTACATAGATGGCAGTGATGGCCGTAAAAATTTGGAAAATCGTGCCAAAAATTACCACCTGGGGAAATTTCAAGTTCCAAAATTGTAGGAAAAGCAAAACAAATTCACAAAATATAGGAACGTGTCATTATTTTGTGAAAAATAATTATTTTTTAATATTTTTCTGTAAACATTTTAGACATCTGACGTACACTAGTAAAACTAAAGCCAACTTTGATGATTGAGCCAATTTCTCAATCCCGAATTTTCTGACCAGATGTCAAGAAACTCCTAAATTTTATTGATGATAATATAAATTCAAACTTGCGCAATTGATTTATTTATATTATTATCTATACTACAAAAGAATTAAATATAATTGTGGCATTTATACGTTTTGAAAGGGTCAATTATATAAAGTAAAAAATGTAGCAGTTGGTTTTGTTTTGATTGTGTCATGCACACTGTTAATCTAGCAAATACTGTGCTTAGGTTGTTAGGCTAATCGTTTGCTTGATTAGCGAATTTATCTAATTAAATTACCGCTGGTGGGGTTTAATTAGACGGAGAATTAGAAACTACACGTTTGGCGATTAAGTTCATTCCGATTAATTTTTAATAAATTCCGAGTTTAAATACATTTTTAGAAACTGCTTAACAGCGAGTTTTCATAATCTTTCCTTTTTTTCATAATGTTGTCTATATTCTTAGAATACTACAATAAAATATTATGTATAGCTGACAAATAATATGTGTGCATACTTCCGTTATTAATATTTCGCTTTATGCAACCTGAACAATTTTATTACTTAAAATTAAAATGATGACTTGACAAATAAGCCGTGTTCACAGATGAAGTGAATACACACAGACAATAATGAATACAACACAACATTCACCTTGAATTAAATAATGAATGCTGATCTACCTCAACATACTCCACCCCGTTAACGGTCCGTTAACCATCTATTGACAGTTTGCAAACTTTTGTAATCGGTCGCCTTAGTGTGGATGTAGCTGTCTTTAGTGACACAACGCGAACAATGTTGTTTTCATCAGGATGAGTGGCTGTTACTCTAGCAAGGGCCCATTTGCATGTAGGCAAATTTTCTTCCTTTACTATCACTAGATCACCGATTTGAAGGTTTTCATTTGGAGTTTTCCATTTGCTACGTTGCTGCAATGTGTTCAGGTATTCGTTCGAAAATCTTTTTCAAAAGTTTTGAATTCGATGTTGCAACTGTTGCCATATTTTCAATCTCGTTTTAGGAATACTCGTAAGATCCTTTTCAGGCAACAAACCACTTGCTGATCCAATTAGAAAATGTGATGGTGTGCGTGCTTCATAAGATGAATCTTCGTTTGATACAGCACATAGTGGCCTTGAATTGAGAATGGGTTCTATTTGACATAATAAAGTGCTTATCTCTTCAAACGTGAAGTTGGCTCCATTGGTAGTTTTAATTAAAAGCGTTTTTACCGATTTGACCGCGGCCTCCCATAATCCACCAAAATGTGTAATCTTTGCCAATTTTGATAAAAATTCATATTTAGTCATTTTATATTGCTTTTTTAGCATACGTTTAATTCGTTTATATTTCATAATATTTTTTTTATTAAGAGGTCTAATTTCTTTTCCGGCTTCGATCTTTCTTATATTATTGTGTGAAAGGACTAGTTCACCTCTTAATTCTTCAATTATTTTATATACTCCACTGTGCTTTCTTTCAACTATTGTTTTTATTCGTCTATGCCAAGCTTCGACTGAGTTTTGAGTTTTAGGATAACTATTAAGAATTGACTCGTTTATGGACCAGAAATCAGGTTTATATTTTGCTTTTCCGGCAATGTAGCATTGCTTAAATTGTTTTGCGACTTTCTTCACATCTTCATCATCTAGAGCATCAGCTTTGAGCATTCGAATTTGATGTGAAAATTTTTCTGAATTACCATATTTTTTAGTTAATCCTAGTTTTTGAATTTTCCTCCATATTAGCTGTCCAAAATGAAAAAAGCATCCCTTAAATTTTGTATCCGGAAAAAAATCCAATGTAGAACGATGTATGGTTATCTCGAAATCTGTTATAATGATTTGTGGACTTATGTTTACATTAAATTCGATTGCTAAACGATGTAATTCATAAAATAATTCATTATAACATATTTTATTTTTTTTTGTCATTAACAAAAAGCTGTGCAAGAAAGTAAAGAAATCCTACCCACAACACCAAAAGAAGTCATGCGTGAGATAACAGCTAATATAAATACGAAAAAAGCTCCTGGGTATGATCTTATTACTGCAGAAATCTTAAAAGAACTGCCAAGGAAAGCTCTGGTGAAACTCACCAATCTTATAAATGCAGCATTTAGAATCAAATGTGTACCAAGCTTATGGAAAATTGCAGAAGTAATTATGATCCCAAAACCTGGGAAACCACCACACATAACATCGTCTTATAGGCCAATTTCGCTATTGCCAGTCATGTCCAAACTCTTTGAGAAGTTTCTGGTAAAAAGATTAAATCCGATAATCGAGAGTAAAAACTTGATCCCAAATCATCAGTTCGGTTTTCGCAACCAACACTCAACAATTGATCAAGTACACAGAATAACCAGTATAATTGAGAAAGCATTAGAGGAGAAAAAAGTCTGTTCAACAGTATTTCTAGACGTTGCACAAGCGTTTGATAGAGTGTGGCATGAAGGACTTAACCACAAGTTAAGGAATCTTCTACCAATGCAATTTGCTAAGATACTAGAATCATACTTGAAAGATAGGTTCTTCAGGATTAAGTTAGATGATACATTTTCTGAATTGAAAGAAATCAATGCAGGAGTTCCACAGGGCAGTGTATTAGGGCCGGTTTTATACCTACTATATACTTATGATCTTCCTACATTAGAAAACAACACAGTGGCAACTTTTGCAGATGATACGGCGATCTTAGCTGTTGGAAAAAGCAATGAAGAATCAACACAGAAGTTACAATCAGCCATAACTCAAATATATAAATGGACAAAAAGATGGAGAATAAAACTAAATGGAGCTAAATCAGTTCACATCAACTTTACAAACAGACGAATCGGACATATTCCGATTACCATAAATCGGGAAATAATACCGCATGCGAACACAGCTAAGTATCTCGGCATGACCCTGGATGCTAAACTACGATGGAAAGCACACGTCAAGAAGAAAAGTGAAGAATTAAGACTTAAATACAGAAAAATGTATTGGCTGATGGGAAGGAACTCTTCTTTATCAACATACAACAAGCTTCTACTTTATAAGCAAATATTGAAACCGATTTGGACTTATGGTATTCAGCTTTGGGGTTGTACCAAACAGAGCAACATAAATATCATCCAAAGATTTCAGAATATGGTATTAAGGAACATCGTTGATGCACCTTGGTATGTTAGGAACAATGACCTTCATAGGGACCTTAAAATGAACCTCATCTTAAATGAAATCCAGGAAAAAGCACGGAGACATGAAGAAAGGCTCCGCCAACATGTGAACATTGAGGCAACTCAGCTCCTAAGCATCACGAATTTAGTTCGCAGACTTAAAAGAACCAAACCTTTTGAGCTGGTGTGATTGTCAGCTTAAGCAGCATTATGCTGATCTAAAATCCACAACAAAGATGTGGTTTACATCAATTTACCAAACACTATGGAATGCCAATGGGAAGAAGCCATAGATTAATTTAAGTTAGTAAATTAAGTCAGAAACAAATTGCTAATTAGTCCAGGAGACTAGATTGTAATTACATAAAATAAATAAATAAAATTTATTTTAAAATAAAAAAAAAAAAAAATTAACAAAAAAGTAAAGGAAAGACTTGTCCTACAATAACCCCGTGAATGCTGAATAATTGTCTAAAGATTATTGGCACTACGTATAGCGTTCCATCCATTATCCAGATTGAAGCTTGTGCTAAAAATTTAAAGCTGGTTCTTGTTCCTAAAATAATGATTTTATCGTTATTGAATGTTTTCTCGCTTAAAACAAAAAGCTCGTCATCCAAATATCTTAATTCATCTGGTATGAATATCATTATTAGGTTATTTGGTTCATTATATTTTTGAACGCTAGAACGTACTCGATAAATTTTCTTCTTTTGTGCGTTTTTATTCGGTAAATATTCACGGGCACTTGGCTCACAGTCCACAGTAATATTACGAATAATTTGTTAGAGTAAATTGGATGAGGTTTTAGCACAATTTTTCAATTTATGATTCGCCATTGACAGGTGGACTAATGCGGGTTGAGGATCATGTTCATGTTGTAATTTGTGAACAGTTATTTCATGTTTTCCGTTGGAATTTATAATGGTTTTGACAGAACTTTTACAATGAAACGATATTCTTTTCGCACATCTCCAATAGCAAATTTTTTTGTTAGATTTTTGTGAGTAATCATAATAATATTGATAACCGTTAATGTATAAGCAACGGGTACCTTTATTGCTTATACTTTCAACAATTTCCATGACTAAAATAAAAATTATGTGCGCAATACACTTATTTTATTAAGAATGTACTATTATACATTATGAAAGTACTTAAACAAATAATTACCAGGATCCAGCAGTATTTATTTAGAGAAAATATAATATTAATATACAATCTTTAAATTAATTTGAACAACCAAGTTGAATTTAATACATTTACTATCTTTTCTAATAAAATGTATACAATAGTGAGATAAAATAAAACAAAGAAAAATATGCATATATGATAATTACATTTCATTCTAGTTTCCTTAGTTACTAACGCACAGTACATATTCCATTCCAATTTATTTTCCTCAGAACAGAGAAAAAAAATCGCGCGATTTTTTTTCTCTATTATGAGGCAAATAAATTGGAATGGAATTTTGGATTTGGAATTTTGGATTTGGAATTTTGGTTTTTGGAATTTTGGATTTTGGAATTTTGGGTTTGGAATTTTATGCCTGGAATATTGGGTTCTGGAAATACAACCCCAACCCATATTTATTAAATTGTTTAATTATCTTTTTTTGGTTTTTGAAGAATTCTATTCGATTGATTTTTTCGGCTTTTTATTTGTAGACAAATATATTAATTTTTTTTTTTTTTCTAAACAAGCTTTATTTAAATATATATACTTATAACTAATGCAGTTGGGCAAAAGCTGAATAGGAACGGCCCAAGACATTCACAAGGATTTAAGAAAATTCATTGCTCCTTAGAGACTCTAATTTTTACTTTTATTTATATAATTCAATAGTTGGTCATTTACTTTAATTTAGTGTACTATTTATCAATTCATTAAATCTTAATCTTATTTTCGGGAAAAAGGGTGTTAAATAAAAAACCGAAAAACAATTTCTATTGAAATGAGGCCGTGAGTGATGATGAATTGATGTCGGCCAACTCGCTTCAGTGTCCGTTGGCTTCGATCAATTCCACTCACGGCTCATCAATTCATTATGGGAGTTGAAATGTTATAGGTGTGTGTATCCTATTATATTGTGGGGGTGGGGTTGACTCTAATGAGGTCTTATAAGTGGGGTGGGGTTGATTCTATTGAGGGATTTATGAGTTGAGCCACCAGTATTTAGCTCGTTCTCTATTACTTGTTCCGGAATCTGATAATGGAATAAATGAGAAGTTAAATCGGTTATGTATGAAATACTCTTCTTTTTTTTCAAAAATGTCGGCATCAAATCCTTTTTGGTTCTGCCTCCGCTCTAGGTGATATATCATTGGATAACCGGTTGTCAGATCTTGGATGTATCCCTTCCTATCGAGATATGGAAACGTCTCTGGTCCTGGATTGTTGTCCTTTTGGCAGCATTGTTGATTTATTTTGTCCTCGGTAAAATATGGGGCAAATATTAACGAGTTTTCTCTATTATCGGTAGAGCTCTTAACATGGTCCCTTATTAATTTTAATATATGTAAATCAATTTGTTGTGATCCATATTTTTGATAAAGTTTGCGATTAGTTATATATTTTTTGTATTGTGATTCGGATGTTCGGAATTCACCATGGCAGTGTCTGAGACATTTTCTTTCGAAAATTCTCAGTCTTTCCATGGTGTAGGGTCCGATATTCCACCATACAGGGGCACCATATGTTAATATCGGTCGTACCAAGGACTTGTATGCAATTTGTTTGACCGGAACGTTTATATCTTGATTGCAAAAAATATTTTTATTTTTGTAAAATATTCTTTTTGCTTTTTTAATCTGTATGTCAACATGTTGATCTAGATATAGAAATTTATCTAGGTTTATACCTAGATATTTGACCAATGGCTTTTGCATACAGGTCGTACCAGCTATGTTGATTTGGAATTTTTTCCAATTGTTACGAGTATCAGACGTTGATAGCTGGTATGGCTTTCGAAATAAAATCGTTTCGCATTTAGCCGGGTTTATTTTTATCCTCCATGTATGCAAATAATCTATGGCAAAATCAACAGCTTTTTGAATATTTTCAGTTATTGATGTAACTTTTTTTGCAGTCCCGTAGATAACAATGTCGTCTGCATATGCAATTGTCTGAACTTTATCTGTGTTCAGTTGTTGGCTTTCTATTAATTCTTTCGTGTACAGATTAAAAAGTACTGGGGCTGTTATTGAGCCTTGTTGCAATCCATTATAGATGTTAAACGTTTGCGTTGATAATTCGTATCCATCGGTGGTACGAAATTGTCGGTTATATAGTAATTCGTATAATAATTGAAGTATGTTATTATCGAATTTCATTTTGTGCATTTTGAATATTAACCCATCCAGCCATACCGACTCGAAAGCCTTCTCCATATCCACTAGGATCGTACCAGTGCAATTAGTCTGGTTCAGATTTTTACAGACATCCGCTGTTAATTTGTTAATCGCATGGACTGTCGAATGTCTGTATCTGAAACCAAACTGATTGTCTGGTATTAATGTGTTTGCACTAATGTGATTTTGGATCTTCTCATGTATGTATAATGATTTCATAGATTTTTCCAAAATTTGACAGAAGGCTTATCGGTCGGTAATTTTTTGGGTTAGTTTGCGCTTTGCCTTTTTTGTGAATAGGATAAATCTTTGCAGTTTTCCATACTTCTGGGAACACTCTATTATTCAGGCAATGATTGAATAGACGGTATAATTCTTTTATTAATTCAGCTGGCAAATGTTTAAATATGATACATGGCAGATTATCTAAGCCGAAGGATTTTTTTGTGTTCAAGCAGTTTAATATTGATTTTAATTGTTGTGTATTTATGAAGAAAGATGTATTATTATTATTGTTATTATTATTTATTGGTTCTATTGCTTTATTAATGATATTGAAATTTGTTATAGTTGTATTATTGACTTTATTATGTTGAAAATTTTTTATTAGCGGATCTATTTTTTGTTTTATGATTTATTCGTGTGATGGTTTTCCTAGTAACGGATTTGGTATAGTTGTTCGTTGTATATAATGACCAAGTATATTTAGATTATCTGCTTGATTGTAGATATTATATTTGTCTCCATCCTTATCGGTTTGTTGCCAGTCTATATTTAATTGTTGCATATGGTTGGTATCCGTTTCTTCTATTTGTAGAAGTTTAATGTTGAAATCTGTGGTAGTGTCCTTTGCCGTTATTCTTTTAATTTTGTTAAACATTTTGGGGCCCGGTTTAATATTCTTTATATGTTCATGCCATCTTTTGTTTATCTCTATTCTTATATTGTGTAGAATTAGTTCATTTATCCTTTTTATATCCGTTTTTATGATGTTAATTTGTTCTTGTGTAAGCCTGTTTTGTCTTCTTCCCCTTTTTAGTAGCGTGATTCTATTTGATTTTGTTTTGTATAATTTTTTAATCGTATTATTGATGTAACATTCCATATTATTTTTTTGTATTTTTATCGGTATAGTCTTTTTTATATTTGCGTTTATCATATTTGTTATTATATTGATATTATCGTTTATTTCGTTATTAGTTAGATTTTTATCATCAGGAATTATTTGCTGTAAATTATTATTTTGTAGATAGTTATTATATTGTTTTTGTAGTTTTATCTTCTATAATGGCCAATTAGCATTATTAAAATTAAATCGTTGTTTTACTGTATTTTCTGGTATTACATATATCTATTTGGAAATTATTTGTTTGGTTATTATAATTGTTACAAATAATTTCTATCGCCTTATGATCGCTGTTGTCATATGTATGCGCCGCTATATGTCCATTTTCGTTTGTTGCTATGTTTAATCGTAGATCTATAATAGCAAAATCGAGTATATTTCCCGAGTGTATAAAAGTTGGACTATCTGGTCTTGTCCTGTATTCTATGTCATTGAGTTCCATCCAATCATTTAGTTTTGTTCCCCGAATATTATTAGTTGAATTTCCCCAATTAACATGCGTTGCATTATAATCTCCAGCGATAATGTAATAATTGTTAGGATTTCCAAGATCATACGTTGTAAAGATATTCTGCCATTCTATTTGGAAGTGTGATTCCGTAATTGTATGATTAGCGTGACCACAGTATATAGATATTATGAATAAATTTTTATTAATATTTTTAAGTTTAATTTTTATTGTAGTGTATTCAATTCCTGTTTTATTATTATTTGTATTTGTATTTATAGGTTGAAAGTTGATATTATTTTTTATTATTATGGCCGTACCGCCCGCTCTTTTTCCATCTATTCGGTCTTGGCGTATCATTTTATAATCTTTAAATGTTATGTGATGTTTATTATTTAGTTTAGTTTCGCTTAATAATAATATATCTGTTTTATTGGTCTGCATAAAGTTCAATAAATTTATTCTTCTTTGTGTACTCGCAATTGAGTTGACATTTATTGCGTATATTTTTAATTTATTTAGACTTGTCATTTACTAGAAGTTCACGTATTAATCCCAATAATTGAGATATCTGCTCCCCCTGTTGTACAATTGTATTCTGCATTGCTTCCATTTTTTGTGTCATTTGTTCGAATTTTTTTTCATTGTCCGTTGTTGTTGTTGTTTGTTGTTGTTGTTTTTTTTGCCGCTTAATAATTCAGCAAGAGTTCCACTTTCTTTATTTATATAAGTGTCTTTGGTTATTTCAATTTGTGCCGGTTTTTTTGTTTGTGCTCTTTTTTCTGCAATTTTGTCCTTAAGTCTAGCCACTGTGGCTAAATATATTGGACAACCTTTATAGGAAGCTGGATGTCCTTTCGTTTTGCAATTTGTACAATAAATATCTTCTTTATTCGTTTCAATTTTTATTGTACATTGCCCCGGTTCATGTGGAGCGTCGCATTTAACGCATCTATATGCTAGGTTACAATTTATGGCTACATGACCGAATCTTTGGCATTTGTAGCATTGTAATATTGTGTCGGTTTTTTTTAATGTTTCCCATTGTACTTTCTGGTAATTAATGGCATTAATGTTATAGAGTTGTCCCATATTTGTATCAGCTGAACATTGTACTATATAAAGCGGTAGTTTAATATTTTTCTGTAATGCATGTTTAGTTTTAAGTTGTGAAACATTAATTACTTTGATGTTGTGTTCTTCAATTGCTGCCTTTATGTCATTTGTATTTTCATCTTCGTGCAAACCTTTCAATACAATTGATTTAGGTTTGTCCATCTTTGGTGTATACGTAAAATATTTAGTTTCGCACTCGTTCAATATTTCCTTTGCCGCTCTATAGTTGTCGATATTTTCCAATTGTAGAGTATGTTTGTCCTTACCTACTCTTTTTACATTAAAGTTCTCAATTTTTGAACCTTTGATCAACTTTATTGTATCGTTTATTTCTTGGAGGTGTATATGTATGGGTGGTGGTCTCATACTTCGTTTGGATATAGTTGTTGCTGCTGCTGATGTTCCTGTTGTTGCTGCTGCTGCTGCTGATGTTCCTGCTGCCGCTACCTTAGATGGTTTTGACTTCTGTTGTTGTTGTTGTTTATCGACTGTATTTATTTTTTATTTTTATTTTTAACTTTTTTCATTACAGTTGTGAATGTTTGATCTTCATCATCATCCTCATCGGCTGACATAGTCTCATCAGCATCGTCCGTGGTTGGATCCAGCTGTGGCAATGGACCAAATCGGTTGGAGGTCTCGATGGCATCGACTGTCAAATCCTGCATTGGTAAGTTTCTTGTTGTTGTATTTTGTTGTTGTACTTTTTGTAATTGTAGATTCATTTGTTCTAGTTGTTGTTGGAATAGTTTATTTGATTGTTCCAACTGTGTTTTAAATTGATTGGATGCCTGTTCAGATTGAGCTTCCATCGCTTTAATTTGCTTTTTAAGTTTTTCATTTTCAGTTGCCCATTTGATTTTTTCCGTCTCGTGTGGATCATTCTTCAGGGATAATTTTGACCTCGTTTTTCGTTCTGCCACACATGGCACATCAAATAGGCTCTCGTTTGACTGGTTGCGTTCCCATTTTTGTGCTGTTATGTTTGTTGTCTGTTCTTTACTGTCCATTGTTGTTGTTGTTGGATTGTCCTCAATAACATGGATTGTATTTATAATATCATCCGAGTCGCTGCCAGTATATGATCGCTTAGCCGCTGTTGTTACGCCGGTTTGTACAGCGTCAAGAGGCGTTGTGTTATTTTTATTGATCCCCGCCACGTTGGTATTGATCAATTGCTTTGAACTAAAATTGTTTTTATTTTGATTCACTTTTTTAAAATTCACGGAAGTTTGTGAAATATTGTTAAACACTATATCACTGTTTCACTTTATACCGATAGTTTAATTCGCATAAAAATTGTTTCTTATTTTCTAAAATTTCGAGTCAAGCAGATTTACTGCTACACTCTTCCCGATTTTACGCACAATTTTTGAAAAAATAAAATTTCAAAAAAAATAAAAATTTCAAAAACAATAAAAATTTCAATAAAAAATTTCATAAAAAAAACTTTCAAAAAAAATTTCGATAAATGGTTGTGATACCACCCTGTATTCACTTAAAGTTCAATGTTTTTATTACGCATAAAAATGTTGCGTTCCAAAAAAAAAAAAATCCAATAAAAAAAAAATTTTTATACAATAAATGCGCTTACCGCTATTCATACCATGTGGTTTGACGTTGAAAATCGCCTGATCGATTTTACCGTTCTTTTTGATTGTTTAACATGCGAGAATATTCTCGAGCACGTTACAATTTTCACTATTTTTACTGTTTTTTTCACTATAACTATATGAATTACTCCACTAATGTTTGTGTGTATTCATTTGAGTATAATACTTGTATTATACAACACTTAACGTTCGTGTGTATCACTATTTTTTATGCGCACATGTAAACTTAAAACATCTATAACTCGAAAACTATTCGAGATGTATTTGTCCCGTTTACTATTTTACACTTAACTAATTATGCACTACCCGTAACCATCACTAAAAGTTTAAATTTCTAAAAATTTTTTGTATATCAAAAAATTTTGACTTTAAACTATCACTAATTTATCACTAAATAATTATACCACTACAATTATCACTAAATAAATAACTTATTGTTTATTTATTGCTTAACTTAACACTATTAGAATGACCTATTGTTCATTTCTTTTCTAAAAATTTACCACAAACCACATGTTTAAAAAATATTTTTGATGAAAAATATTTTTTTCGCACCGGTAAATCACTTTTATTATTTTTATTTTATTTTTTTATGAGCACTAATAATTTTCGATGTTGTTCATCCAACGTTCGATCACAGAAATGGTATTCTAAAAGCAAATATATTAATTGTTCATGACAATCCCAATATTTTCGATTTGGTAAATCAGAAAAATAAGGAGGACAATCCCTCATAAAATATCTACTGAAAAAGTAGAAATATCATTCCCCCCTCCCCGTACTTAGCACAAGGGCCAAGAATCGTACACATGTATTACTCTTCAAAAATGGAAATCCTCCATGAGTTCCTTATTAAATATATTAAATAATATTTAGTTTTATCATTTGGTATTAAATAACAATTCTCAATTTTTCGATAAAAAAGAATTTTAAATTTTATTAATTATCATTTGGAATTATTATACTTTATTCAATAATTTGTTATCACTATTTTATATTTGGAGGGCTCATAGCTGAACTGAACCAAGTCATGAAACCTAGATTACGGGATATAAGGATAAGAAGTTCGTGGCTTATTTTTAGTCTACAAAATAAGATTTTTTTATTTATAAGTACATCAACATCATTTGGTAGGTTAACAGTTTAATTAAACCAGTGCGAAAAAATTGTTGGCGAAACACTTATGGTTAGTGTGGAATAATGAAGTGAAAAGAAAATTTGTGACTTGGTTCGTTTTTACTCTGAACTTTTTTTTCAATTTTACCTTCAACAAAAAAAAAATCAAATTTTAAACAAATTAAAAATGTATTTCATTGTATGTGCTGTAACAATTTGATAAATTTCTCCATGCAAAAGTAATTTTGCATTTTTTTTTGTTCCAAATAGAACGTCGGATTATACAGGTGCGGGTATCAAAATCGGTTGCCCATCACTGATTTCGTTATATACTTAATTACAACTTACAACAGGTACTACTCCAAATCAAATTTTAAATAGTACACACAGTTTATGTGGTGGTCATTATAAATATATTTAGCCGGTGGTTGTGTTATATACCTTGAGTGGTCATTTGTGTCTGAGTGAAAGTATATAGAGTATTGACAATATAAGCGAATTGCATCTCTATGTATTGCACGATTTTTTTGTTGCTACATGCGGGTGTTTTTTTTTTGGTCAGTTCGTTTTGAATGGTGAAGCCAACTTTATATGGAGCTAAGTGCGTTAGTTAAATATTAAATAAATATAAAATAATAAAATATAATTATTGAAGTGCTCATTCAAGTTTATATACCCTTTAAATTAATATAGTGATAAATTAGAGGTAATTTCTTATTAGTTAAGTGAATTTTCGTAGCATATTTATTTTAAATATATGTTTTTTTTTTTGGAAAATAGATTCTTAACAGATCTATTTGTAACGCTTCACGATTGCGTTTTTTTTTTGTTTCTGTAGTATATCACGCTAGTGTTGTGTATCCTTGTGTTTGCATTTTACAAAGAAGAAAAAAATTAAATACCCCAGTGGAATTTTTACCTTACGTTCCGGAAATATTTGTGTGCCACCGCAATATTGGGGTACAAAGCACGTACGAAAAGGTAATTATTATTAGAACCGGGGCTAAGAAGAAAAAGAAAACGAATTTAAAAGAAAAATTAAAATAGCTGCTAATTGTTTTTTTTTGTCTGTACGAAAAGGTAACAACGCTGGGCTAGTAAGCTACTGGCTTCATATAACGGCTTCCTGTACGTGATTTACTACTTTTGGGTATTATATCAGAAGTTAATTACGCGATAGCAAATTCTGCATGGACACAGATGAACCACAAGCTCAAGGTCAATCGAGGAATACACAGCTAAGTGGCCAAACCAAACGTTATTTATTTATTTATCTTTGATATTATTTATTACGTTATTAATTTAAACATACACATACATTTATCGTATTATTATTATTATTATTATGATTATATAATTGGTATGTTATAAGTTAAGAAATCTAATTTCGTCTTTCTTGTATTTTTATTATTATTATTTGATTCTCTAATATGTATATATAAGAATTCAGTCTTTTCAGACCAACATTTTTGTTAGTTTAAATTAAGTTAGCTTATGAGGGACCGGTCGACTTAATTTTATAGTAGCTAGGTTATTATTTACATAATATGTTTCTGCAATAAACTGTTGTACTATTTAACGTTAAAACATACAAAGAAAACAAGAGAAATTTTCTGAATTCAAATGTTCTGTTCTGTTGCTTCGAAATCAGTGATTATGTTATGCCGCTAATCTGTCTAATAAATTGTTTTTATTATGCGTCGGTCCGTTTGCTCCTGTAAATACCGTTATTTTTCGTTGTAAAAATGTTTAATCATTAAAAACTTCTTAGTGATGTAGTGGTTGGGATTCATTATAGGGAGGGAAGTGCCACTACGTGATGCTTCAGAGGGTGGAGTCGGCACTGAGGTTAAACCATTTAGAACCTCAATAACAGTACGTTAGGTAAACTGGTGAACTGTCCAATTGGTTATTTCCTTCTTGTTTTTTTTTGTTGTCTGTTGTTTGTCTCGTCGCAACATTCTTGCAGCACTTGCAAGCTCCGTCTACACTCGGTGAACAAGAACTCCCCCGTCGGCTGCTACCTAGCAGGCAAATGTGCTGCTGTCTCCGATCAAGTAAATGGAGAATTTTTTTTTTCTCGTTAATACGTTTGGTGAATTGTGAAACTTGTTTAATTTATAAAGTGCAAAAGTCGCAACGAACCTTAGCGTGTAACAGTGCTTACAATCAGGTGGCACATTGGCTTTTAAATGCTGAGATCCCCTACCCCCTTCGGTTTCATCCCACATGTATATAACAGCTGTTTTGGTATTGATTACATGTATGCCAAAATTATAAATATGTATATATATTGCGTTTGTAATATGCCACCAATGTTGAAAGTTTTGGAAATGGCAACGCTTTTTGCAGATCGAAAGTACAAACGTAATTTTCATTTGACACCACTTCATTTTTAAATGAGTCTCTGGCTTGTTGTGCTTCTCTTAAGTGCAGCTCTTGTTATGCCACCAGTGCAGACGATTCATCACAAAACTTAATTTTTATAGTCAGCTTATCGCATATTCTGCAGGTATCTTTATTAGGTGGTTTAAAATGCAAATTAAATTTGGCGCTGAATACATTGTAGTAAAATTTTTGTTTAACCGGGGTAATCTTTTCGGAAATGCACTTTTCAACATACATGTCATACATTATACGAATGTTTAACTCTGGGTATAATGGCTCTGCCAGGTTGGAAAAGATTTGATATGCGATATGACAACAGAGTCATCGATTTTATTATTTTTAGGATTACGCCCTCGGCCATCAACAACTGCAAATACTTCTTGTTTTACCAAGCACCGGTAAACTCTACCCCAAGAAATTTTCCGAGTTTCAGAAAAAATGTCTTACATACCTTAACATTCTTCCCTTTTTTTTTTATTTATTTTTTTTTTTTTTATATACATATTTTAATTGGGTGCAGAGCGGACTTATTAACGGTCCTAGCTCCTTGTAACTGTCAGAGCTTCTGCACCCAATGCGCGATCCTTCAGGTAAAAATTAATAGCTACCTTAAATTTATTCATTTTGTATTCCTCCGGAAATTTGAAGTGTATTAGCGAATTCCACTTTTTTGATGTTCGATATACAAATTCGCGTTTAATTTCTTCAGTTCGAGGTTTCGGGAGCTTCACCGTAAACCTATGTGCATTGGTTGTTCCTCTTATTACTCTTGTTGTTGTAACGAATGGTGGTATTTTCTCCGATAGTTCTGCAGAACATTTACCATGTAAGCATCTGTAGAAGACGCAGAGTTCTGCAACATCTCTGCGATGCTGTAAGCTGTCTAGTTCTTGGGTAAGTCTGGGATTCCGTATTATTCGGATAGCGCGGCGTTGAACCCTGTCCAATAACTGGAGGGTGGTACCAGACGCACCTCCCCAAACTTGACAGCAATACTCTATACATGGTCGGATGAAGGTTTTATATATCTGGAGAACTTGATGCGATTTAAAAAACCTTCTGCATCTATTTAGGAACCCGTGTTTTTTTGAAGCTGATTTAGCCAATGCAACAATGTGTTCATTCCATTTGAGTTTGTTACTTATTTGAACACCAAGCAGTCGAATTGAGTCGCAACCCACAAGGATATGGTTTTTTACCACAAATGGGTAGTCGTTGCGACTTTTTTTACGTGAAAATGTGCATATTTGTGTCTTTTTCTCGTTAAATTGCACGTTGCAAGTTGTTGTTACCCCACTCAAATATTGTACTTAAATCGGAATTAAGAGAAGTTCCGACTTCTGACCGTTTATTATTTAAATCTGTAATGCTAGGCTCCGCCTCGAATGAAATAGAAGAATGCAATGTGGTATCATCTGCAAAGCTATGGATAGGGTTTACAGTGCTATCCAGCAAATCGTTGATGTATAGCAAAAACAGGGTCGGTGACAAAGGTGATCCCTGAGGGACTCCGGCATTTGGGGAGTGCGTCGATGATGATCTCCCATTAAGTACGACACTGATTTTTCGGTCATTGAGATAGCTTTTAATCCACCTGGTGGTCATCGAGTCCAGCCCGTATGCCACAAGTTTACAAATAAGATTCTCATGCCATACCTTATCAAAAGCCTTGGATATATCCAAAGCGATTGCAAAGGCCTCTCCGTGTAAGGCGAGATTCCATTTGTTTGTGACGTACGTCAGGAGATCGGTCGTGGATCGGCTTTCACGAAGGCCGTATTGTCTATCCGAAATTAGTTTGTTAACTTCAAGATATTTAACTATATGTTGATTGATGCATTTCTCAAAGACTTTAGCGACGGCTGACACAATTGATATTGGCCGGTAGTTTGAAGGGTCAGTTTTGTCACAACCCCGTTTCAGCACGGGTTGCACCATTGCACTCTTCCAGGCGTTCGGGTAGTCGCCTTGCTTGCACTAGCATTGAATATTCAAAAGTATTATTAGTATTATTATTATTAAGTAGCTAGCATTGAATATTCAAAAGTATTATTTTTATGACCTCGAGTGCCACCGCGAGTACGGGTTACCTTGGTTTTATTTGATTTTATTAGCCCTCTTAAAAACGAATTTCGTTTTGAATATTCTGCAAGTCTCCAAAATGATGTAAACAATAATTCTGTGTCGTACTCACTAATCTGTTCACCAAATTTTTTACTACACCCGCAAACAAGGTCACTAATAAAGATTTTTGCTGCAATTTTACGACCTTTTTACGTAATGTTTTCCGTTCCACTATTATGATTGAGCTTGCGTACATTTTTTTTCCAACGTAATGTGCTTCTTAACCTGTTTCTTCCACATTTTTGTACACAGGAATCATCAAGTACTGCAGAACCAGCTCTTATGAAAGAAGGGTCATCAAATCGGTCGGGTAAAAATATTACTGTCGTAGTTTCATATGTTGGTGAATTCATAAAATCTTAAAACTAAAGTAATTACAGTGCGGTGTGCACAAAAATGGCTTTGACGAAAGTTTTCAATTTAAACCGAAATAATAAGGGAATTCCGTTAAATTTTATAATCAGTATTGCTTTTACTGTACTATATTATTTTTAATCATTAATTCAAAATTTGCTAAGTTACCTTTGTTATACACAACTTATTGTTAAAGAAAATGAAGGGAATTCCCTTATTATGTCGGTTCAAATTGAAAACATTTGTTAATGCAATGTAATTACCTATTTTATTGCAAACCACTGTATATCACTCTATTTTGTTGCAAACCACTGTTGCTTACCTGTTAATTTCTGAACATCATCACTATCTGAAGATTCCGAAATCGGCACATACTCTTCATCTTCATCTGCAGAAAAATCCAAATCACTTTAACTATCCATAATAATAAAACACGTCTATTCATGAAAAAAAAACCTTAAAAATGAATAAAACGTGACTTGGTTCGTTTTCACTCTGAACAAATTGCTAAAGTAACGGTGTTAACTTGATTTTTTTACGATTATCTGCCGGGTGTTGGGTGCGTCTCAATAGGATAGGGGTTGACCGTCTATAGCCATGTATCTCGTGGTCTATATTCCAACGCTGCAACTATGTAGAAACCACCAAATGTGTCTAGTATACCTCCACGTGGTAACACCCGGGCAACGATGTGAAGCATCGGCGAAATACTAGAGGCGAGTGCAATACACTATAAATAAGCAATGAGCAGAACAAATAAGGAAACTAATACCCCAGGTGGTACACCTGTTGCTCAGGTAAATCCACCCTCTTCGGAGGTCGGTCTCATGGATTCTGGGGGAGACCAGCCATTGCTATACTACAATTATTTTAACAAATCCCAAGACATGTTGGTGAATAAACAAGCTCATTTGAGTGAAACAGAAAAGGATAATTCACATCCCTTCCAGAGGAGTAACAAAGTCGCGTATTCTCCGATAAGAGGCGGTAGTCCCTCCATTAGGGCCAGCAGCCACAACACTCGTTCTACAAACGAAGAAAAGCTTCACAATGAATTGTGTAAAGCTAATAATGCATTAGTTGAAGCCAACAATATGAATAAGCAACTGAATATTACAATTGCATGGATGCAGGAGCGTATGAAGACGCTTGAAAACGAAGTTAAAGCTCTTAAGCCAAAGGAGGACATCGGTTCTACTCCTAACCAGAGTACAACTCCACAAGAGTATCATACGGATGAAGAAGAACTAGCTCGAGAAACTGAGTGGATTAGAGTTAAAGGTGGGAGAAAAAAAAGGAGACGGAATAATACGCCCTCCCCACCTCAATTAAAGGATAATGTTCCAAATATTATCCAGAAACAACCAAAAAAAATACCTCCACCACCACCAATAGTAATAGATGAAGTCAAAGACTACGATGTACTCTATGAAAAAATAAAAACAATAACTGCTAGTGATAAGTTTAATGCAAAGGTGATGAATGGAAACACCATCAAAATAAACTTAGAAGATGCTGAAACATACAGAAAAATGACAAAAATGTTAAATGAAGAAAAACGTGCTTAGCACACGTTTGAAGATAAACAAACCAGACCAATTAGGGTCATGGCTAAAAACTTACACTCTACGTGTAAACCAGATAAAATAATTGATGACCTGGAAGCAAAAGGATTTAAGGCAACTGAAGCATCGATTAAGCTAAAACGGAGAGGCAAAGTACCTCTCAACATGTTTATGTTGATCTTCGATACTGATGAAGATATCGAAAAAATTTATCAAATTAAGTACATCTTGGGGTGCAAAGTGATTATTCAGCCTCTAAGAAGATTTAAGCTTATACCACAATGTAAACAATGTCAAGCCTATGGACATACACAAAAATATTGCAACAGGGAACCTAGGTGTGTCAAATGTTTAGGTAAACATCATACCAAAGATTGTGTAAAAGCCCAAAATGTTAAACCTAAATGCGTTCACTGTGGAGAAAACCATCCGGCTAACTACAGAGGATGCAGCGTTGCTATTGAACTGCAAAATATCAAAAATAAGAACGTGATTGCTAAAAATCCAAGTTCATTCAGGAAACAAGCGGTTAAGATGAACCGACCCGAAGTAAATCGTAGAGTGTCGGGAACTACTCAAGGACAATTTGGTAAAATGACTTATGCTTAAGAAATGATGAGCAACGGAAATCCAGGAAAAACTGCTCAAAATGACGATATAAGTCAAACACTTAAATTAATTTTAAGCAGACTAAATACATTTGATGAGCGATTACAGAAACTAGAGTACAGCACTAAGGGAGCCATCCCTAAACAGAAAAATGGCCAAAGATCTTAGAATCTTATGTTGGAATGCCAATGGACTGATGCAACATCAACAAGAACTGCAAGTGGTCCTGGACACGAAAAAATCGATGTACATATGTCTCATCACGGAAACACACTTCACTAGACAATCAATCATTAAATTTAAAAATTATCAAATATATCACACTATTCACCCTGGAAACACTGCTAAAGGAGGTAGTGCTGTTATAATTAGAAATAGTATTCATCACTATGAGGAGTTAAAATATGAAACGGAAGAAATACAAGCAACTGCTGTTATTGTCAAATCCAAAAGTAGTTCTATTTGTATTGCTAGTATTTACTGCCCACCGAAGCACTCAATGAAAGAAAACGATTATCTCGAGTTCCTCAGTAAATTAGGAAAACGATTTGTACTTGGAGGAGACTTTAATGAAAAAAATGTCCACTGGGGATCCCGATTAACAACGACAAAGGGTAAAGAACTCCTAAAAGCTATCAGAAAATGCAGTTGTGAAGTTCTCTCAACTGGAAAACCAACCTAATGGCCAACTGATCCAAACAAAGTACCAGATCTGATTGATTTCTTCATAATAAAGAACATATCTGTAAATTATGTACAAGTAGATGAAAGCCACGACATAAACTCTGATCATTCACCAATACTTCTAACGTTAAGTGAAAAAATCATTCAGAAAGAAAGAAACCCATTCCTAGTAATAATCACACTATTTGGGTATGCTTTAGACTATCGCTAGAAGAAAAAATTAACTTAATGGTTCCATTAAAGACTGAAGAACAATTAGACAAAGAAGTTCACAAATTTGTAAACGATATACAGCAATCAGCTTGGGAAAATACTCCTGAAATTAAAACGAAAATCAAGGGAAACAATTACCCTATGGAAATTAGGGAACTCCTCGCAGAAAAAAGAAGAGCGAGAAGAGTATGGCAACAAACAAGGGCCCCCCAAGATAAAACTCATTTGAACAATCTCACTCAACAATTAAGAAGAGAGATCAAAGAATTGAAAGATGAATCAATCAGCAACTATTTAAGAAAATTAACTAATGATAACAGTACTGATTATTCTCTTTGGAAAGCAACCAAAAGAATCAAAAGACCAATAATGCAGATTCCCCCAATAAAAATAGCAGGTGAAAAATGGGCTAGAAATAATGAAGACAAAGCTCGAGAATTTGCCGAACACCTCGAAAAAATATTCCAGCCACATGAAGACCAAACGTTGGAAGCCGAGATAATAACTGAACAAGCTGTGCAAGAAAGTAAAGAAATCCTACCGGCAACACCAAAAGAAGTCATGCGTGAGATAAAAGCTAATATGAATATGAAAAAAGCTCCTGGGTACGATCTTATTACTGCAGAAATCTTAAAAGAACTGCCAAGGAAAGCTCTGGTGAAGCTCACCAATCTTATAAATGCAGCATTTAGAATCAAATGTGTACCAAGCTTATGGAAAATTGCAGAAGTAATTATGTTCCCAAAACCTGGGAAACCACCACACATAACATCGTCTTATAGGCCAATTTCTCTATTGCCAGTCATGTCCAAACTGTTTGAGAAGCTTCTGGTAAAAAGATTAAATCCGATAATCGAAAGTAAAAACTTGATCCCAAATCATCAGTTCTGTTTTCGCAACCAACACCCAACAATTGATCAAGTACACAGAATAACCAGTATAATTGAGAAAGCATTAGAGTAGAAAAAAGTCTGTTCAACAGTATTTCTAAACGTTACACAAGCGTTTGATAGAGTGTGGCATGAAGGACTTAACCACAAGTTAAGAAATCTTCTACCAATGCAATTTGCTAAGATACTGGAATCATACTTGAAAGATTGGTTCTTCAGGATTAAGTTAGATGATACATTTTCTGAATTGAAAGAAATCAATGCAGGAGTTCCACAGGGCAGTGTATTAGGGCCGGTTTTATACCTACTATACACTTATGATCTTCCTACATTAGAAAACAACACAGTGGCAACTTTTGCAGATGATACGGCGATCTTAGCTGTTGGAAAAAGCAACGAAGAATCAACACAGAAGTTACAATCAGCTATAACTCAAATATATAAATGGACAAAAAGATGGAGAATAAAACTAAATGAAGCTAAATCAGTTCACATCAACTTTACAAACAGACGAATCGAACATATTCCGATTACCATAAATCGGGAAATAATACCGCATGCGAACACAGCTAAGTATCTCGGCATGACCCTGGATGCTAAACTACGATGAAAAGCACACGTCAAGAAGAAAAGTGAAGAATTAAGACTTAAATACAGAAAAATGTATTGGCTGATGGGAAGGAACTCTTCTTTATCAACATACCACAAGCTTCTACTTTATAAGCAAATATTAAAACCGATTTGGACTTATGGTATTCAGCTTTGGGGTTGTACCAAACAGAGCAACGTAAATATCATCCAAAGATTTCAGAATATGGTATTAAGGAACATAGTTGATGCACCTTGGTATGTCAGGAACAATGACCTTCATAGGGACCTTAAAATGAACCTCATCTTAAATGAAATCCAGGAAAAAGCACGGAGACACGAAGAAAGGCTCCGCCAACATGTGAACATCGAGGCAACCCAGCTCCTAAGCATCACGAATTTAGTTCGCAGACTTAAAAGAACCAAACCTTTTGAGCTGGTGTGATTGTCAGTTTAAGCAGCATTATGCTGATCTAAAATCCACAACAAAGATGTGGTTTACTTCAATTTACCAAACACTATGGAACGCCAATTGGAAGAATCCATAGATTAATTTAAGTTAGTAAATTAAGTCAGAAACAAATTGCTCATTAGTCCAGGAGACTAGATTGTAATTACATAAAATAAATAAATAAAATTTATTTTAAATAAAAAAAAAAAAAAAAAAAAACGATTATCTGCCGAACTAAAAATCGGGTTGCTTAGTTTTATACAGCACTGAAAAATTTTGAAAAATTTCGATTGTAAAAGTACCGAATATGGAAAAAAAAAGTGACTTGGTTCACTTCAGCTTTGTTAAAATTCTAAATAATAAATTATATTTTTAGAGCTTGGTGCCAACTGTTTAAAGTAAAAAAAAAAAAATTTCTTGGTTCTTACTTTGGGCAAAATTTCATTCCTATCCGAATAGGAATAACTTTTACCAAAGTAAGACGGCAAAAGATTAAAATGAAAAATTTTCTGAGTGTATAAAATAATAACAGAATAAATATGTTTTTAGGTTAACAGTCAGTTAGATTGGGAATCTATAACATATAAAGTTGGTTTTACCACGTAAAGCGGTAATAAGCAACCAGTAACATATGTTACGGATTTCAACGAAATTATTTTCTTGCTGAAAATCTGGCATAACGGCTAGCCAATCTGCAAGGCTAGTTGGCAAATAATAACTAGGCAAATTGAATAATTGTGTACGTATGATCTGCGAAGTACAAATTAAAAATTGATTAAAAATTATGGTCAGAATTTAAAGAACTATAAGAATAATTTTTATTTCATTAATATATTTCATAATATGGCTTTAAAAATAAATTTATATCACTTCGTCTCATAAACACGTCTCCACTAAACACTACACTGATGGAATCTATTTACCTATACATAATTAATCTGTTATTGTCCATTTAACTTTATACGAATTAATATAAAAAATATGTTACTATATTATAATATGCCCATATGGAAAATATATCCCGTCCGGTGCTACGTTTTTTGGCATTACCTTAACCTTAGAACTGTGTTTGGTTCACTCGGTGCCCCTAACGATTTTTGAATCAAAACAAAAGGTATATCCAATTGTGTGTTAGTATTGAAATAGCACTAATTTTAAACAATACATCGTCAATTTATCGTTACGGAAATAATACGTATTCTCTTGTTTGTTTAAGTATTGGCAAAACATATGTTAACACAATTTATATCATAACCGTGTCGTGGGGCACGTAGCGCCCTATATTTTTTCCATGGATTTTACACTATTTTTTCTGAAAACGGTACTAAAACGAGAAAATAAATTTTATTTTTTGTTTCTTGTAATGGAATTCGCTATAAATATGTGTACAAAGATATGCAACTCGATATACAAATTTGTGGTATATATTATCAATATCAGGTATAAGGTAAAAGAGTTCGTTAGTAAATAATAGTTCTATAAAATGGAAAACAGCATAAATGAGGTGATCAAATATAATTGAACCTGCAAAAAAGAAGAGATCTTCCTGCAGAGGAGGAAGATGAACTAACTAATTTGTTGGCCGTTGATGTAAATATTAGTAACGGTCGTGAAAATAGTGCCAGTGATTGTGATAGTAATGAGGAGGATTTTGGGGAACCAAATGATGTTTCGGATATGGATGATCCGGCTACGGCTGGAGGGTTCCTCGCGGACCCACGTTTAGTAGATATAACACAAGGACTACAAGAAGCTGTAAGTAATGAAGAGGAACTAGAGGTAGCAGATCATATAATTGGAACAGTAGAAAGATATTTGCCGCAAAACAAAAATAATCCTGAAGTGCGGTGGCCATTACCGAGTGAATCTGAAAAGCAGCGTACTACTGCAGCAGAACGGAAACGAAACCAATACCGCCATCCTGTTGTAACGCAAACTTTCGATAGCTGATGCATTCAAACAATTACTAACACCAAATATTATATCGAACGTGGTGATTGAAACCAATTGCAAGGCAAGGCGGCTCTTTTAGACATGTACCACTAAGAGTGCTAGAAAGTGGCATGACACAAATGGATGAAGTATACGCATACATTGCTGTTCTCCTTTATGCCGGTTCTGAAAAAGCATCGATAGTACCAGCAATAGATTTATTCCATAAAACAAATATGCCGTTCTACCGTGCTACAATATCTTTAGAACGATTTCAACAGCTGACTCGTTTCCTTAGATTCGATGACTCACGCACAAGACCATTGCGGTTGAAAGATGATAAATTAGCTGCATTCCGATACGTATGGAATTTATTCTTAGACAATTTACAAGGATTATACAAACCATCTTTAGAACTCACTATAGATGAACAACTAGTTTCCACTCCAGGACGCTGCTCCATTCGTCAATATATACCGAGTAAACCGGGAAAGTATGGATTAACAATTTTTTGGCTGGTCGAAGCGCGCACTAACTATCCATTAGCTGGCGAAGTTTATGTTGAAACGCAAACATCTTAGAATCGAACAAAGCATGTGGCACGGACCTGGTCTTACGGTTATCAGAGAATTATTTGAATAGTGGGTACAATATAACTATGGACAATCTTTTCACCAGCATTAAACTTGCCGAGGAACTGGTAATAAAAAATACAACTCTGGTGGGGACAATAAGATGAAATAAACCGCAGCTGCCACATTGTTTCGTAAATGCTGATTTAGCAAAAAAACGAGGCCCATTTAGCTCAATATTTTGCTTCTCAGAGTAACACAAAAAAGAATGTGTTATTACTTTCAACAGCGCTTGTCACACGAGAGATTGATGAAAACAAACAAAAACCTAAAATAATAATGGACTACAACAAAATTAAAGGCGGCGTTGACACATTCGATAAGATGGTGAAATCGTACACGTCTAAGAGAAAAATCAATCATTGGCCGATGGTACTGTTTTTCATCTTAATTGATACAGCAACTTTAGCAGCATACCGCTTATTCAATCTGACAAATCCATCATTGTGTCAGGCTAAAATAAGCAGACGCAAGATTTTCCTGAAAGACTTAGCGGTGAAACTTGCTGATCGCCAAATAAAAAATCGCATAGAACAAGGCAACCTTAGAGAATCTGCAATGACTGCCATAAAATTAAGTGGTTATATTGTGGAAACTGTCAGTATTTATCTAACAATTCAGGAGAATAATAAAATATCAAAGCGGCTTGAAGACTGTAAGATGAATCGCAAAGGCAAAAAAGGTGACACAAAAACTGCTGCGGTATGCGATGTTTGCATCAAGCCGACCTGTTCGAAACATTATATTCGGGTTTGCCAAAAATGTCATCAGAAGCATCAGAAGCAGTCGCCTCTGTAATGTACGAGTACACTTCTAAGGTTAAGTTTGAGCGAAAATTTTCCCTCTGTTATGTTGGGGTAAAGTGACAAGTCATTTTATCGAAACTGAACAAAAAGTTGTTAAAGATTCGCTGCTTAGTAATATTGAAAGTCTATATAGTTCCAGCCTTAAGTCAAATTATAACATGTTTACTCAAAGTACTGAATCACGTGATGTAACATGCTAACATCTTACATATTTAATCATTCAAACTAGATTCACGTAGTGCAAACTGGTAAATAAACTCAATTATAAATACTACTTTCACTCATATAATATGTCAGGGACGTTTAACTTAATGTTTGCAGAAAATTCAAAACAGATTAAACCTCCGGTTGAATCGTCATTAAACAGAAATTTATATGCAAAGAATCCTCACGAGACTTAATTTTCATATTGAATTCCATAAGATTTATATATATAAACAAAACATTTACTTCGCCCCTCCCCCACATGCCTTCACCGACGACGAAACTATATTGCTTCGATAGATTAATGTGATCATTATAAAAATTAAATGTTGTAAGAAATTATTTGTAAATCAAGGATAATAAGGATTAAATTGCGAATAAAATGTGAAGACTGATGATTTTGACTGCTGCTATTATCTACCAATTTTTTAACCTTACAAACTCAAGATATATACCTAAAGCATAAATAATTTTTATTTGTTTTTCTTGCTGGAGGGTAGATTTTCTCTGTTTTTATTATTTATTAGCAGTTAGGGATGAATGATAATAAAATAAACAAAAATATTAAATGCGAAGATAATTTTATTATCCTTTCCACATATGTATATACATAATCACATATTTTGTTGTTGGTCTATTAAATTTTATATCAATCATGCCCGATTTAATTTCAATTTTTTGCCTAATTCATATTAATTGGTTATAATTTGATAAATGTCCGCACATATCTAAACCATACAAATATGGTAGGTATCCTTAGGGCGTGAGAATTGGTATGTAAAGAATTAATGATTTCACATATAGTTTACACCTGATGATGTGAGTATGACAAATTAATTGGATGAATATGGTAAAGGTTAAACAAATATTTGATAAATGATGTGTGCGATATTTTCTATAATATGTGTATCAATTCATCAATTTTATCGAAAGCCTGTCCATAAATTCCATTAAAGTTCAGGAAATTCATGAAACGCATATTCGAATCGATTAAAGTCTAAAGTACACGGTTAAATCATTATCGTTTACCAAAAACCAAAATACGTATTATTAATGTTTCAACAATGATTTGATTATGTTTGTATTTATGTAAACAGGCGGCATCATTAGAACAACAACAAAAAACATTAAATTGTGTTATCTCGCGTTTCGTTTTTTTACGATACGCTGAGACTAATTTTTCATTCATAAATAAATATTTAATGTGAAACCTTAAACACTGCCGTCTGAACAGACTTCACACAAACGAATTCAGGTTTCATCGATGAATAAAAAAAAAACAACAACGTGAATACATAACCGTCACAACGATACAAAAAAAAATGGAAAATTATTAATTGATAAAGGTTTTATTTTGTTTTCTGTTTTCTTCTGGGTATATACATATTTTGGGGGGGAAAATGATAATTATTTCGGTCACGCATTTTTACTGGAATTTTTTACTCTTAGTCGACATCCGCATGTTTACTCGTATTTTGAATTGGGTGCGGATTATGTGCCTGCAGGAATTGTTATTACCTTTATTAGTAGTTGTATCTAGTAGTAAAAATCAGTTTGATAACACTAGACTTTTTTTGTTGTTGTTGTTGATAACAATCATGCACCATAAATGTTTGTGTTATAGTCGTGGTACATTGTTTTTGGGTAATCTAATTATAGAAATTTCGTATATGAATTCAAACTTGCGGTGTCTTAAATATTCTCGCATGACTTTAATTTTTGAATACTATGAGAATAATATTCAATTAGATCTTTAAAGCTATATTGCTAACAGCTATTTGACCAACTTTTGTGTTTCGTGTTTGATAAAGTAGGACATATTATGTTTTACATAAATTTTAGAAATGTGTAATATTTTAATTTTCACATATACGTGAACTGAATAAAACAAGTCAATGTTTTTTTCTTTAATCTTACATAATTTGAGAAATGTTATCTAATATTGAAATGAGTTTTCGACGGTTACACATTTTTATAAAAGATCGATCCGACCTTTTAACTACACTTACCTATCTGGTTGGCCGGGAATTACTGCATCACGATCAGATATTAATTCTGTGGTCATCATGGAGATTTCGAGTAAAAATTAATTATACCGGTTGTATAACGCAATTACCAATGTAAGCAGTTCCAACTTGAGCTTCATAAATATCTCGATGCTTTTTTTTTTTGTATTACACCAACATTTATTTGTTTATTTGTTATTATTAATTGTACAAACTTTTGGCACATTCAATTTTGAGCATGAGCTCATACGCAACAGGGATGCAACAAAAGACGAAATATTGCACCATACATAATAGAAAAATTGCAGCTTGTTTAGCGCCAGGATCTCTGCTCAGCCGTTCAGTTCTATTTGGCAGTCCTTATTTCCATCTCGGTTTCGTCGAAATGGTTGTCATTATTTCATGGTAACACGATGCGTTTGCAGGATTATTCATTCGAATATTTACTGCAGTATCTGTATCGTACAATATAAACCCTCGACAATGTGGTCACATTATTAATTAATTTATTTATTACCAGCACTAACAAATTACAATACCAATAATTTTGTATATAAAAAAGTGTTACAAATTATTATTTCGAATACGACTCTTGAAAGATTCCTTGAAATGTTAAAATCGAAAAGTTCTGAATATTGGTTAAAATATTTTGAAGTACGCGCGACCGGTTGACCTTGGAAGTCTTCGGAGGGCAAATATTAAGAACTTTTTTTGAATTCGCTCAATACGATTACTAAAGATTTTATAACCAGAACTCCAGATAACTACAGCGTATTCCAAAATAGGCGTAACAAAAGCAGTATATAATGTCTTGAGAGTATATGGGTCAGAAAATTGACGAGCATGTCTCTTTATGAAACCAAGCATCGAGCCGGCTCTAGCTACAATCATTTCTATATGTTTAGTAAAACTTAGGTTACCTGTAAACAAAACACCTAAATCTATCTATTTCAACGTTTTGTAAACTGTACGGAGCTACAATTAATATCTAAATTCGTGCAAAGGACATAGTTTTACATTTGGAGATATTGAGGGCTAAACGATTTATGGTAGTCCAATCACTAAACCTATTAAGGTCCTGTTGTACCAATAAAACGTCTGCACCATTTCGGATAGTAGCGTAAATTTTAAGGTCATCTGCATATAACAGACATTTACAAAACTTAAAACATATAACAATATCATTAACAAATAGAATAAATAATAATGTACCTAAATGACAGCCCTGAAGAATACTAGATAATACTGTAAACTTCTCAGAATAATTTTGACCAATACGTACTAGTTGAGACCTTTGCGACAAATAAGATGATAACCATTTTATAGGAATAAAATTAAAATTCACTTTAATCAATTTACCCAGCACTGGGAAAAAATACCTTGCCTAAGGCTGTAATTAAATAAATGGCTTCGGCGCAATTATTTAAGAGTAGTGAGGTAATACCATCAGGTCCCATAGACATTTTACTATTAATTCTAACTAAAGCCATTTTGATTTGTTCCCCCGTAAACGAAGAAATACAGTGAATATGATTATTGACCAAGACTTGGTAACTGGCTGTTCACTTCATCTGTGAACAGGGCTTATTTGCGGTTTAAATTTAAGTAATAAAGCTGTTCAGGTTGCATAAAGTGAAATATTAATAACGGAAGTATGCACACATATTATTTGTCAGCTATACATAATATTTTATTGTAGTATTCTAAGAATATATATAGACAACATTATAAAAAAAAGGAAAGATTATGAAAACTCGCTATTAAGCAGTTTCTAAAAATGTATTTAAACTCGGAATTTATTAAAAATAAATCAGAATAAACGTAATCAACAAACGTGTAGTTTCTAATTCTCCGTCTAATTAAACCCCACCAGCGGTAATTTAATTAGATAAATTCGCTAATCAAGCAAACGCTTAGCCTAACAACCTAAGCACAGTATTTGCTAGATTAACATTGGTCCTTCGAGCCATTAAAACTGGCAACAACCAAATACGCCAAACAACAACCGGCGGAATATTTATCAAATACGTCAAGCAACAACCGGCGGATATCCAAACAACTGCACCGTGAAGGAGACACTCGTTGTTCCACTAACTAGCCGCAACTCAGTCAATTAAACTATAGGAATGGAACAGCTATTGCAGAAACAAAAGCAACAGACAGAAGTAATAGAGCAGCTCATCACAAACTATAAAAAAGATGGAGCAATACGAAAAACGAAAACATATCTGGAAAATAAAATAACAGCTTTAAAGAAGCTATACAAAGAGTACATCAATGACGACAATTTAATAAGAGAATTTCAACCACCACTGAAGTCAATAGATCTGTACTACAAGGATAGGCAAAATGTGGCAGATAATTACCAAAAAACTATTGAGGAAATGCGACAACGCCTAACCGATTCGGGGCTGCCATCCACACCACTTCCAACAGCAGATGCAACAATCAATTTTAAAGAACTCAGCATCACTCCAACTGTAGAGATCAACAATACTGACACAGAGGCATCACCAAGCGAATTCAGGCATAGTCCATTACCCGAGACGTCAAAGGTTGAGTCAAACCTTGAATTCAGCCAATCGCCAAAATTCAAACAACAATTCAAACAACAAGACACAGATCCACAAAAAACAAATTGGAACAAGGAGAAGCTCAAGCATCTTTGAATTTATCATTAACTCACATGGAGAGAATGATGAATCAAGTATCAGATCTTCACGACAACATATGCCTGGAGGCGACTGAGGATGATGAAACAACAATAAAAATAATCCATAGATGAATACTACGACACAATACGAAAAGCGTATGACGAAATAGTAGTAGAGGTGATCATGAAGAACAAACAATACAAAGCCGGCAGTAAGCGATCGGCAGAAATTAAGCTTCCCGAAATACAAATACCCCACTTTAATGGAGAATACATGAAATGGATGGCATTTCATGATGTCCTTGAACAATTAGTGCACAACAATCAAGCACTTAACAACACACACAAGATTAATTATCTAAAGACCTACATTGGAGGTCAAGCAGCCAGGCTGATAATTCACCTGCAATCCGTGGGAGAAAACTATGAACCCGCATGGCACATAGACAAGTACATTCATACCTTGATGGCACAACGAACAATAAATACCGAATCCGCACCAGCCATAAGAGGATTATACGACACGACCAGAGAATGTTTACATGCAATCAAGCACCTAGGAATCAACACTGATTCTTGGGATCAAATAGTGATATACGTACTGGCCAAAAAACTGGATCACGAATCCCTGAGAGCATACGAGATGTCACTAGAGAATCCAAGAGAAATTCAAACTCTTAAAAATTTCATGAAGTTCCTTGAATCGCATGTTACATCATTAGAAGCAGTTTATCGAGAAAAATCTTCAAACTTTCGTAAACCAGCAACTACTACAAAAACATCTCTATTGACAACGAGTCCAACCAAAGCCTGCATTGTCTGCAACCAAAGCCATCACCTTGCAGATTGTTCTAAATTTAAAGCAATGAACATTCTTGACAAAGATCAGCTGGTATCATTATTGTAACTATGTAGAAGGTGTCTTAAAAGCGACCACGCATTAGCCGAATGTAAGGCTAATACATCATGCCAACAATGCAAAGGATTATATCACCAGCTACTACAAAATAAGATGATTGGATCAATAACAACCAAACCCGGATCAGCAAACAACAGCAATACTACATTACACGCTAGTACAAATGACGCGTACATTCTCTTACCAACCGCACTAGTAAGGGCAACAATTAAGAATGGGCACAAGCCACGTTCATCACTTCACCTCAGTTGGCCGATCCTAACTTCCATACGTCAGCACCGATCGACTTACTTATTGGTGCAGATTACTATGCCGATATAGTATTACCGGATATAATAAAAATAAACAATCAATAACCAATTGCTCAACGTACAAGGTTTGGGTGGATAATATTAGGAAGATCTAATAATTCACACTCAACAGACGAGCCGTTAACCAAAACCGTAGCAATCACAACAAAGGAAAATACAGCTGATGAAATTGAGAAAATCCTCAAGAAATTTTGGGAAATAGAGGAACTACATCCGCCGAGAAAACATACTACTGATGAAGAAGAATGTGAACAACATTTTCGAAACTCCCACAAAAGAGGCAGACCTAGGAGATTCCAAAAAGATGGCAACAGCAAGATTTCTCCAACTAGAAAGGCAACTCATGAAGAACAACGAATTAGCCACATAATACAAAGAATTCATACAAGAATATGAATATCTCGGACGTATGAAGAAAATTCAACCAACAGAATTGAACGACGGAAAATATTACATGCCCCATCATGCGGTCCTCGAGCCATAAAGTACCACAACAAAGTTAAGAGTAGTTTTTGACGCGTCCGCCAAAACAACCAATGGCCGGTCATTAAATGATGTAATGCATGTTAGTCCCAAAATACAACAAGACCTGTGGCATATCGTAATGAGATGGCGAAAGCACAAATATGTCTTCACAGCCGACATAGAGAAAATGTTTCGGCAGATTTGGATAAATAAGGAAGATAGAAACCTTCAACGAGTTTTGTGGCGAAATTCCTCTTCAGAAAAGATTCAAGAGTACCAACTTAACATAGTAACATACGGAACAGCAGCTGCCACTTATCTTGCAGTAAAAACTTTAAATCAGCTCGCAAAAGACGAAAGAAAGAACTTTCCTCCGGCATGCAAGGTGTTACAAACAGATTTCTACGTCGATGATCTCATGACAGGCTGCGACACAATCAAAGAAGCATCAGCCATTCAAATCCAACTAACGGAACTACTTCAAAAAGGAGGCTTTAATTTAAGAAAATGGGCAAGTAACCAAACACAGCTCTTAATCAACGTAGCCGACAGAGAACTAACAGAATCACATAAAATTGAAATCGATCAAAGCATAAAAGCCCTTGGACTTTTTGGAAGCCTAAAGCGGATGTATTTGAGTTTAATATAAACGTACCAATTCCAAGTGGCAAGTTGACGAAGCGAATTATTCTCTCCACGACTGCTAAGCTATTTGATCCATTAGGATGGCTAGCGCCAGTAATAATAACACCAAAGATATTGTTACAAAAAATGTGGCTCATGGGTCTCACATGGGATGAACCGGTTCCTGAAGCCATAGGTCAACAATGGATAAACTTTAAAGACAAACTACAGCTTCTCAGTGACATAAAAGTTCCAAGATGAATAAATTACACACCTGAATCACAGATTGAGGTTCACGGCTTCAGCGATGCTTCAGAACAAGCCTATGCCGCCTGCGTCTACCTAAAAGTAACCAATAAAGAAAGTGAAGTGAGCATCAACCTTATAGCAGCCAAAATAAGGGTCGCGCCGACGAAATCAAAAGTAACATTACCAAGGCTGGAACTAAATGGCACTCTTTTACCGGGTAAATTACTTAATGAAGTAAAACAAGCATTAGAAATACAGCAAGCAACAACTATCGCATAGACCGATTCAACCATAGTGCTGTCATGGGTACAAGGAGATATTCAGAAATATAAAACTTATGTTGCCAACAGAGTATCGGAGATTAGGAATTTTACCGAACCATATCGCGACAAACCAGCTGATGGCGCGAGCCGCGGAATAACGGTTGATGAACTGATAAATCAGAAGCTCTGGTGGTCAGGACCACATTGGCTCAAAAACAAGCATGAATACCCGCCAAACATACAAAACTGTTTTGAACCAGAAAAACAACAACCAACAGAACTAAAAAATATCAACTTCACTACCATCACAGAGGATGATGACAGGATAGTTCATTTAATAAATAAAATATCCAGTTTCACTAAACTAAAACGGATTGTTAGAACTGTGATAAATTTTATAAAAAGATGTAGAAAAAACAAGGTCAACAAATATGATCTAAATGAGGCTGAGAAGATTATCGTGAAGCATACACAACGAAATTATTACAACGCGGAAATAACTCAGCTAATGAAAAACAATCCAATAGATAAGAAAAGCAAGTTATTGTCATTAAATCCATTTCTGGATCCAGAGGGAATTCTACGAGTAGGAGGCAGGCTGCAAAAATCATTTTTAAGCTACGAAGAGAAACATCCAGCCATACTTCCTGCCCACCACCAATTGAGTAAAAGCTTAATCAATCATGCACATTTGAAAATGATGCATGGTGGGACCGAATTCACCCTCTCTTTCATCCGGAAAAAGTATTGGATTATAAGAGGCAGAACGACAACTAAATCAGTAATTTCAAAATGCATTGTATGCCACAGATTCAAAATCAAGCCAGGAAGTAACCAGTTGATGGGAAACCTACCATACGCACGAGTTCAGCCAACAAGACCATTTACGCATACCGGAGTGGATTATGCAGGTCCCGTGCAAATAAAAACAACCAAAGGCAGAGGAGGTAAAACTTACAAGGCATACATTGCAATCTTCATTTGCTTATCAACCAAAGCAATACATGTAGAAGCAGTAACGGATCTCACCACAGAAACATTTATTGCGGCCCTTGAAAGGTTCACATCCAGGCGTGGATTATGTACTCACATATATAGTGGCAACGGTACGAATTTTGTTGGAGCTAATAATCAGCTAAAAAGGATACAATAAACAGCTAACTTCAGCGATATTGTCGCTCAACAATTAGCAACAGAGGGAATAACTTGGCATTTTCAACCACCTGCATCATCCCATTTTGGTGTGCTATGGGAAGCTGGTGTCAAATCAGTGAAGACCCACCTAAAAAAGATCATGGGAAATGCAACGCTCACCTATGAAGAATTAACAACACTGTTAAATCAAATAGAGGCCATTCTAAATTCAAGGCCAATATATCCAATGTCCAATGATATAGCAGACCTTGAAGTTCTAACACCTGGCCATTTTTTAATCGGCTCATCACTAACTACAGTGCCAGAAGAAAATCTAGCAGATTCAAACATACATCGCTTGTCAAGACGGCAGATGCTACAAAAGCTGAAACAAGATTTTTGGAAAAAATGGAGTAACGAATATTTGCGAAGACTACAACAACGACCAAAATGGCTACAATCAAGGCCACAAATACAAGTGGGTAATCTTGTGCTTTTAATTGAGGACAATCTACCTCCCACAAAATGGGTAAGAGGTAGAATTGTTGAAACACACCCGGGACCAGACGGATTGGTTCGCGTAGTTTCAATAGGTGGCCCGGGAAATGCTCTTTATAAAAGAGCAATTACCAAAATATTCGTTCTACCAGTAGACGAGCCACAAGCGACAGATCAACACGGTATGGTCACAGATGTTTCAAACCAGAAGGAAACACAAAACCCACCACAGAAACGAGTAACCAGAGCAAGCACAAAATCAAATCTCTTGCTGTACACGCTGTCAATATTCTGTATATGTATTTGGAATGGTGGTATCAAAAACCACATCCAGTTACAACATATCCAAGTTCTCGTCTCATCCGGGCATCTACTTTGACAAAATTGATCAAGGCAGTTTAATCAATGGAGAATGGAAACTAATAACATACTTCAATCTAACAGTATATTGGACCGAGCTCAACCATCTGGAAAAATCCACTCGGCAGCTAAATGAATTATGCAAAAATATAACGCACTCCAAGTCTACATATACATATATGATACACTGTGGATTAATTGCATCCCAAATGCGGAACCTCTACATCGACTTAGAAGAGCAAAACGAAATACTGAATATGTTGGGAAGAAATGAAAGAGCCTATCAAAAAAGATCACCGTTTGACTTCGTTGGTGCCATAGCCAATGAGCTATTTGGCGTACTTGATCAACGTGCCGGAAATTTCTACAAAGAAAGCATAGCAAATCTTAATCTAAACCAACAACATCACTAGAAACTTTTACAGCAACAGATATCTATAATAGAAACGGCAGTGAACATCATCATGCACGACCACGAGCAGACCCCATATTTCACGAAGAATTCACTGACATTGCTCTTCATACAATGTTGGAAATGATGAAACTCCGCACATTCCAATCAGCAGTAATCGATACCATAACGGAAGTACACCAAGGCAAACTTAGTCCACTCATATTAACACCACACCAACTTCAGGAGCAAACCAGACCGGTAGTCGATAATCTCAAACCAAGCCAAGACATACCATTTCGTAATAGAAATATAGCTCATATATATATAAAATCACCACGGTCAAAACCATAAAAATTCAGGAAATCATAATCTTCGAGGTTAAAATCCCGTAGGTACAAGAACCCGATACACCTTATATAACATAATACCGGTGCCCACGCTACATCAAAGAAAGTATGTGTATATTCAGCCGTCCTCAAGTTATTTGATGGTAACAAGTCATCAGGATAAATACATGCCACTCTCTACTCATGAATTCAACGCTTGCGCTCATCTAAATGGAGTATATCTCTGCAACATACGTCAGCCGCTGTGTGACTACAGCTCTAATGAAAGCATATGTGAAATGCAGTTACTCAAACAGGATGGCGAAATACCAACAAGCTGCCAGATACTTCAAAGAGCAATCACCACTATTTGGATTCCTCTACACAGATACAACGCAAGGATCTTTGTAACTAGCTCAAGAACAACTTGCAATGTAATTTGCAAACATGAAATTGATGGCACATTTCAAACCACAACCACATCCATTCATGGCGAGGGAATCCTGGAGTTGCATGCAAACTGCATCTTCAAAGGTGATACATTTCAGTGTCAGGATACAAAACATTCAGCAGCAAGTATAAATTTTCCTTTTTGCCGTCATTCAACCTGAGCGAGATGATAAATGTTACAGACATCATAAACCATACATCAACTTCGAAATTCCCAGGAATCGAGGCAATTGAGGCCGTCATTCAAGACCAAAAGAGGTCACTAGAGACATCAGAAGCCAAGGTTAACATACACGATTACCATAACTATGCGGCAATTTATCTAGTAATTCCAGCGGCTCTCTTTATCATCGCTTGCTGTATATTCAGAAGAATGAATTTGCTAGCACATCAACACCCGGCTCAACCTCTGGAACCACTCCCTCAAGGTTAATACCAACAACTTGTAGCAGCGCCATATTCTGTAAAATACATAGCGGACATCTAAAGAATAATGAGCGACACATACAGAGTATCCGCATTACAAACAACCAGATAAAATTTTCTAAAATCAGAATAAACTTAATCACCAAACGTGTAGTTTCTAATTCTCCGCCTAATTAAACCCCACCAGCGGTAATTTAATTAGATAAATTCGCTAATCAAGCTAACGCTTAGCCTTACAACCTAAGCACAGTATTGGCTAGATTAACACTGGGAGATGTTAAAACATTTTCGACTGAATAAAAGGATTTGAAAAACGTTGCAAATAATTCACAAACAGCATTTAGATCATGAGCTTGCCTATCATTAAACTCATGGGTAAAGGATAACCAACAGATTTTCTTTTAGAGTTAATATAATGCCAGAAACACGATTAGACTTGATTAGACTTGATACCAGATTCAATTTCTAACAAATAATTACCATACATAAATTGATTCAAAACCTTAAACTCATACCGAAGGTGAGAATACAATGCATAATCAGCTGATGTGTTCGTCTTTTTATACAGTTTGTGTGCCTTGGTTTTACGGTTATATAAATTAACAAGTTTTTTGTTAAACCACTTTTCACGATACGAATTAAGTTTTTGACAATTTTTGGAATGAATAGATCCATCCCCGCATACAAAATTTCGTAAAACCGGCTAGTTATAATTTCAATATCCTTCTCATTACAAAGGAAATCCCAGGAAATACTTTCAAGAAATCCATTTAGAGAGTCATAATCACCATTTCTAAAATCAAAGATTAAAATATTATCATTTGGAACATAATCGTCGAAACATTGAAAACTTAACTTAATTAACAACGGTGTATGATGAATACTTGATGAGCGAGCCAGGTCTTCACAAGATTGCACTGATGGATGTAAATTATCGTGTTACCAAACGGTGTAAGTATTCCGTCAATTCGTTTCCAATTTATGTTTGGAAAATTAAAATCACCCACGATGCACAAACTATCATTTTCTTCCATTTTGGGTTGAATCTTATTTCCAATTATATCGATAAATTCATTAAGGAATTCACTTGTAGATTTCCCGGGAACATACGGAGCACCAACGAAAAGATTTCCTTTGGCCATTTTTACCTTTACTAAAACGATTTCAATATCACCGGATGCAATATTAATTTGTAGATATTTATACTGATTTATTACAGCTATTAGAAGACCACCACCAACATCCAGACACTCTCCAGTTTCGTGCCGATCTGGCAGGAAAGAATTCCTCATTCTTTATAGCAGGAACCAGCCATGTCTCAGTTATGACTATGATGTCATAATCTTCTTCCATAACCGATGTAAAAAATGTATCCACTTTTGTGCGCATTCCACCCGTGTTATGGTAATACATATTATAAACCAATATTTATCGTTAGTCATATAATTACCCACTTCTTCATCACCATTATTACCATCAATATTATAAATACTCGTATTATCGTTATTATTATAATCTTCTTTAGCGTTGGGTGATTTTTTTTTATTTTTAGTTTTTGTTATTAATAAGTGAGAATACAACACTGTTGTATTTGTCGCTGTGGTACGTACGTTGAAATATAGCTTTTAAACAAAGTTGCACAAAACATATTATGCCATACACAAATCCAATAAAATTCTACTTATCAATTATGGCCTATACTTGGCCGAGCTCTACTAATCAATTATGGCCTATTCTTGGCTGAATAGTATCACACAAAAGAGTATTTCCTATTGGCTTATTTCATGGCTATAAGAAACCCTTTTGTGCTGATGAATTTTTGGAGGAATTTGCAAAACAAGTTAAGGAATTATTGGAAAATGTATTTTATTACGCTAAAAGTTCGTGCTTTTATTTGTGATGCACCAGCAAAGTCATTTTTATTAGGAAGTTTAACAAGATTTATCAGAATATATGAAGACATAATCTAAATTATATTGTGTTTTCCAGGAATAAAATCACACTCTGGATATTCTAGTTGCACCAAATACAAAATAATCGGAACATAATTAAAACACAAAGTTTATTTTTTCGGAGGTGTCGCTGAGTCTAGAACAGATAATGAATTTCGATATAAAACACATGTAAACCATCACATAAAATTAAATATTAAATTAGACACACTACCGGTTGGATGCGTTTCACAGTTCCCCATCGATGACATGCACTATGTAATACTTCATGTTATGAAACAGATGCTCAATCGTCTAATAAAAACCAGAAAACAAGACTTTTCTCTAACGAGACAGTAAATAGAGGTTATCAATTTAAAATTACTACAGCTTTGTAAATGTATTCCACTGGAATTTCAAAGGAAGCAAAGAACTTTAAACGAGCTGGAAAATTAGGTTAGGTTAGGTTAGGTTGGAGTGGCTGCTTAGGCACACTTAGACCGAGGACGGTCTATTGTGATACCAAAGAATATATCCCCTTTACCCCTCTTGGAACCATTTCGAGCTACTTATGTATTGTAAGACGTCCAGCACTTTAATGTTTTCGAGATCCGAGAGGCAGTCCATCCTGAACTTACCCAAGTGTTTGTGCCTTCTGAGTGCCAATGCTGGACACGAGCAAAGGAAGTGAACCAACGTCTCTTTCCTCCTCTTCGCCCAAGCAGCTTCTGCAGAAGTCATTTGCCTTCAGACCCAGCCTTCTTGCATGTTCTCCAAAAAGGCAGTGTTCCGTGAGAATTCCTACGACCGTTCTTAATTCACGTCTGCGTAGGGATATTAATGCCCTAGTGCGCCCCAAGTCCAGCTTTTGCCAAACTTGTCTTGCAACTCTACAGGTGAGGGTGTTAGACCATCTTTCCTCCGCTGAGGATAGCGTCTGTTTCCCAAGTGCTTGTCTCAGCGCTCTGAAAGGCCTCTCCAGATTTGCCCTTTCCGGTTGCAGCTGGAGAGTCGTACCATGCCTAGCAAGTTCATCTGCCCTGCAGTTCCCCATGACACTCGAGTGACCTGGGATCCAGATTATCTGGATTAATTGAAATACTCACCCATCTCATTTAGAGATGAGTGGCAACTCAACGCCACCCGTGACGCCAAAGACACCAATTCTAACGACCGGATCGCCGCTTGATTGTCCACATAGATTGCGATATCATCTGAGGATACCACATTATGCTTCAACCACGTCATGACCTCCTCAATCGCTGCAGTAATCAGGGAGACGAATAGAAATGTTTACATTTAATTTGTCACAGAATAATCCAGCTCCCACTTTCCCGTCTAGCTTGGAGCCATCTGTGAAGAATTGCAACGCTTCGATTTCCGATAACGGTCGATCCCTCCAGGATTCCCTTGAAGCGAAGGGGGTCAAAAATCGCTTCTCGAAGCGTAGAGTAGGTTTAATGTAGTCAAGATTCGCCAGCTCATCCTTCAACGATCTATCAATAGTAGAGTGTCCTGTACTAAGACACCTCCACTGAGAGACGGCTGCAAGTCGTACAGCCGCCGTATTTGCCGCCATCTGTTTTCCAAAAATGTCGACCGGAAGGAGGTGCAACATAACCTTTAAGGCATTTGTCGGTGTCGACCTCAATGCCCCGCTAACAAGCATACAGGCCGTTCTTTGCACCCTATCAATCCTACTTTTATAAGTTACCTTGTCCACAGCTGGCCACCAAACACCCACCCCGTACATGAGTACAAGTCTCACTACAGCGATGTAGAGTCAGTGTACCAGCTCCGGCTTCAGACCCCATCTATGACCAATGGCGTTGCTACAAGAGGACAAAGCTATAGTTGCTTTGTTTATTCTCTCCAACATATTAGGCCTCCAACTAAGCTTACTGTCTAAGATAATGCCCAGATATCTAGCTCTATTAGTAAAAGCAAGTCTCGTACCATTTAAGGTAGGAGGGACCACTACCGGGATTTTGTATTTCTTAGTGAAAAGTACCAGCTCTGTCTTGGACGGGTTAATACCAAGTCCACATTTGCCAGCCCATTTCGTAACGATGGTAAGCGCATTCTGCATTACGTCTACAATCGTGCCCAGGAACTTCCCGGTAACAGCTAAAGCTACCTTGTCTGCGCAAGCGATAACTTCAATACCCTCTCTCTCCAATTCTAGTAGTAACCCGTTTACCACCATGTTCCAGAGAGATGGGGACAGAGTTCCCCTGCGGGGTTCCCCTATTTACTCGCTTTTTGATGGTGGACTCCCCAAACTTCGAGCTAACAATCCTGCTTCCCAGCATATAATTGATTAACCTTCTCAGAGGACCGTCCACCTCCAAAAATGACAATCAATCCTTGATTGCCTCCGCTTTCACATTATTAAAGGCGCCCTCTATATCCAGGAAGGCTACCAAACAGAATTCCTTCGAATTAATCGATTTCCCAATCGTACAAACCAAGGCGTGCAGAGAAGTGTCCACAGATCTACCCTATGTGTACGCATGCTGAGACGGTGCCAACTTCCTGGCTCCTATTTTATCTCTAATGTATATATCCAGCAGCCTTTCCAAGGTTTTCAAAAGAAAGGATGATAGTGTTATTGGTCTTAGGTCCTTAGGATAGACATGTGAGCTTTTCCCCGCTTTCGTTATAAAGACCACATTGACCTCCGTGCAGTACCTAGGAATATAGCCCAGCCTCAAACACACTTTGAATATAGCTTCCAGGTAAGGAAGAATAATTACTGAGTAGTTTTGAAGTTCCGCTGGTATAATTTGATCCGGACCAGCCGATTTAAATGGTTTAAAACCTCTCAGTGCCCAAAGAATCCGTTTCCTGGTTACGATATCCTCTGTGAACACTAACAGTGATTCCTGATCATTGCTACGCACCAACAGGTCTTCAAATCTTCCTGGGAAGTATGTCTCGAAGAGAAACGCCAGAGATTCTCTACTAGAAGCTGTCCAAGATCCGTCCGGCTTTATCAAAAAACTGGGACTATCTGTACTTTTGGAAAGAATCTTCCTAATGCGGGAGGTTTCGGATACCTCTTCCATTTTATCACAGAAGATTCTCCAAGACCCCCTTTATGCCTTTCTTAATTCTTTCTTATAAATTCCGAGTTTCTCCTTATAGGAGTTCCAATCCTGAGCCTCTTACGATAGGTTCCCAGTTCCTTGGACCACCATACTGGTTTTTGCCTACCCATTGGCTTAGCCAGAGGGCGGCAGCACAAAAAGATCGGTTGCATGCGCTAGTAACGCTAGCCACCATGTCCTTCAGCTCCCCAATGGTCGTCGGGGGCTCCAGAGCCCTCGGCGGCAACAAGTCGTCCAATAATTGCCCATATTTGCTCCATTTGGTCCTTCTAGGGTTCCTGAAGACTTCCCGGGTAGCAGGGTGAATATCGATGATCAGAAAAGAGTGTTCCTTATCCACACTCCAATTTTGAACCATATGAAGAATATTATTTGAGGCTAAGGGTCACTAAGATAAGGGTCACGTCTATAACCTCCTGGTACTAGTAATAAATGTGGGTCCACACTAAAAGGTTAGTACTCATCAAATAATCAAAAAGTGACTCACCTCTTTCGTTAATGTCCGTGCTTCCCCAGATAGTGTGATGCGCATTAGCATTAACTCCCAGTATCACACCTACCTTTGATTGTTCCGCTTCACAGATCAGCTCCTCCAGGTTATCCGGAGGAACCTCCTTCTTCCGGTCCATAACCACCCTTTATAAATGGCAAATTCCTATTGAACCTTCACATTTTTTACAATGATCTCTTATCTTCAGAACGGTTGCCTTGTCAATTAAGGTTTGTATCACTGGATTGTGAATAATACAAAATCAATTTAATTTATCACCAACGAATTTATTTATTTCACAAAATTTATTACAACACAGTTTATCAATAAAAATTCACAAAATCACTTTTTATAAATTATTCTCAAATTTTACTGATCACTTTTATTTTACACTAAAACACTTTTTAAATCACTTTTTAATTCCTTTTAATCTTTACACTATCGCTTACCAAATATTACTAATAATCTTACAAGTTTACTCTATCGCGTTCCAAATACTAATAATCCAATTCGATCTTGTTCGCCTTTTTATATACGCAAACCAAACTTCTCGAAAGTTCATGACTTTTCTAGTTAGAATAATGTAGAAACATTTAGAACTGTTTTATCATGGAAAATTCCATTTAGTACAGTAAAACATTGAATTATTAGTTTAACTTATTCTATCACACGCTAGGTGTCACCGTCACACTACCCCTCACATAAGCCTGTTCGTCCCGAACAGGACCCAAATCACCTCCTCTGTACAGGGCCAGCCTGTCCAAATGCACCACCTTTGGTTTACCTCCTTGTTCCTTTCTTATTCTGTAAGGTGCCGTCCATGTAAGCTGCACTTTCGACGACGAATCCTTCTTCCATTGTAGAACGCGGTTCCGTTTCAGCCGCTTTTGGTCAAATCTTCCGCCGTTGGCTTATTTGCCATAATGATCCCTCATCCAGCCACCGGACACTAGCACTCCTCTTTGCACAACTCGGCCCTTCATATCCAATAAATGCTTAACCTAGTGTTCATTCGATTCCTCAATAATTGTTTCAGATTTCAATGGCAGCTTCTCGCAATGGCTGATTGTTACTCGCCTTACTGTCGCATCCATACCGTTAAATTTAAGTTTCAGCTCGATGTTATCGCTACTCAATATTCCTTATCCAAAATCCAAAACAAAGTCATTCATCCTCACGAAGCCCGTTCACAAAATGACTTCGTCCACGATATCTGCGACCACAACTTCGTGTGGGAAAAGAGTTTCACCAATCCTTATGTTTACGATCTTTTTCCCTTTAATCATTGCACTCTTCCCATTTGCCATTCTTAACTTTAGCCCATCAACCAGCTACACAGCTCCTTCGATCTAGTCTTTCCGGACAATTGTGTGGGTTGCTCCGGTATGCAGCGTAATGATACACTTCCTCCCATCAATATCGCCCTTGATTGTTACGCTGCTTCCGCCTATTGCTTTACTCGTAACAGAGATGAATGTTATGGGGCAACCAGACGGCGAAGCCAGCTTCGGTTCCTTCAAACTGACTTCTAACCTGTCCACTTTACCGACTGTTGCCATCCGTTCATCCGATTCCTGTTCTCCTCTTAGTGCTCTTTCCACAGAAGTTGATGATACGTGCCGTTTTCCTCTTACTTCCAAACAATCCCGCGAGATATGGCCAATCTTGTTATATACCCAACATCTTAGCTCGCTGCCTCTAGAACTTTGTCCCGACCGTTCGGCGTTTGCCCGCATAAAGGTGGCGATCATCTCTCTCCCTGAATTACACTACGACAGTCCATTGAGATGTAACCCAACTTGTCACATTCCCAACACCTAAGCCTGACGCTTCTAAATTTTGATACCGTCCGCTCGATGTACCCTTTAGCGTCTAAATTCATTTGGCGCCTAAACAATAACGGTCTGGTGAAGTTCTGCACAGCGTCAATCGTTAACGCAAACGCAACGGTTTCCGCGAACCTTGCATTAGATGACTGCGTCAATTTTTAGCCTTTCCATATAATCGGCTGATGTACTAGTATGCTCTAGATGTACTAATCGCTCGATTGCCGATCTTGAAGTGGTTCTCCTCCCTTTTGGTAGCAGCTTTTTAATTTCATTCGATAGATTTCCCGCTTGTGGTCACTGCCGTACTTCTTATCCAGCGCCTTCATAATTACAAGATAGCTGCTGCGCTCTTGTTTCGGGATGGTTTGTAAAACCTCTGCTGCTTCGCCTTTGAAGGGCCACTATTAATGCCGCGACACGATTTTCGTCGTTCCAATGATTTTGATTGGCTGCCATTTCAAATTGAAATTTGAAAATGCCAAAAGATGTTGGTCCGTCGAAGTTTGGTGGTTTTAACTTAACTGATTGGACGGTCTGTACCACTTGTGTCGTTGTTCCACTTGTCTTGACATCAGTTAGATTTTTCTCGAGACGTTGACATTTTTCCACAACTTGTTGAATCTCCATTTGCAATTTCTCTTCAACATGTTGAACCTTCGTTTCCAATTTTTCATCAACCTTTTGAATCTCCATTTGCAGCTTCGCCACTTCGCCGTGTATGTTAGTAGATAATTCGAGAAGTTTATCGTCCATTCTCTTTTGCCTATCTGCAATTTCTTGGATTGGTTGTTCAATTTTCTCTATTTGTTGTTCATCTGTCCCGTCATCTGGTTCATAGCAACTATTAACTGCGACAAATCGAAACTTCCAGATGGTGGTTGCGTTGTTTCGCCTGAGGATTGTTTATCTCCTTCTTTCTGCTCTACAGTTGTCGCACCCGTTACTTTCTCTCCAAAATCAAGATGGCCTCACGTAGTCGTGCTTGTAAAGCTGCTTTACTACCATCAGTGGCCATATACCGTTTCTCAAGTTCCCTCTTTAATTCTGGAACTTTTAATTCGTTGAGAATCATTTTCTTTATCTTATTATTCACAATCCCACCGCTGTTACCAATTGTTACGTTTTTGCCTTGTCAATTAAGGTTCGTATCACTGGATTGTGAATAATACAAAATCAATTTTAATTTATCACCAACGAATTTATTTATGTCACACAAAAATTATTACAACACAGTTTTTTAATAAAATCACTTTACATAAATTATTCTCAAATTTTACTGTACACTTATAATTTTTATTTCCACTAAAACACTTTTTAAATAACTGTTTAATTCCTTTTTAATCTTCACACTATTGCTTACTAAATACTACTAATCCAATTCGGCTTCGTTCGCCTTTTTATATACACAAACCAAACTTCTAGAAAGCTCATGACTTTTCCAGTTAAAATAGCGTAGAAACATTTAGAACAATTTTATCATGGAAAATTCCATTTTAGTACAGTTAAACATTGAGCAATTAATTTTAACTAATTCTATTACACACTAGGTGTCACCGTCACATTACGCAAAGAAATATCTTATGCGCAAACCCTATGTGTCTGTGGTGGTGAATGTATTGCAATTTATATAAACAAATAATTACTTTATCTGATTGCAATGGGTGAGCCGCTACACTTCAATTTGCAAGTTAATTTGTTGCTGAATTGAAAATTTGTTTGTTAATTCACAGAGTGACACAAAAAAATTTGACATAGGATTAGGGTTGCCAGTTGTACTTCTTTAAGGAGTACAGTGCTTCCGCTCTGGCTCTGACCCTGCAATGTATCTACTTTCTATAAGTTGTAAAAAAGTTGTATACTTCTATACAAATTACAGAAAACAAGAACACCGCAAAATTGGAACCAGAAAAGAAGCACCGTACTCCCCAAAGAAGTCCAACTGGCAACCCTACATAGGATTTGTATTTCGAGATGGGCTCGGTTCTGCTATGTTTTCAATAGCTTTTAAAACCTTTCCAATTGCATAGTCGTTTCCATTTGGCGCAAGACGTTTTCGAGTACTTCTGGGTAATTCTGCCTTTATAGCTTCTCCGAGGACACGGGTAGTTGCGTTTTGACTGCATGTTGATCTGTGTTGTTGAGTCGCGCCTTCCTTGCCACGAATACTTTCGTCATCCAATAATATTATTACATCCGTTGAATTGGTGGAAAAATTTCCGCAATAACTTAAATTAAAATATTTCAATTTTATAAAAATGTTTTACATAGTATATACAGTGAGAAACCTGAAAGCTGAAAATCACTTATCGCAAAAACTTGTGAGGCGAAACAAATATCCACTTTAAGCTAATTATCAAGAAAAGTTAACCTAAAAATAACCCAAAATACAAACACGAAAACTCATGAGACGCGAACGAAATATCGCCACTCAGTACTAATTTATAAGTTTCGATTCCTAGAGAATCCCGGAGATTAATCCACTTTTTTTGGCATTCTTCACCTAAATTGTGTTAAAATAGAATAAAATAATATATTATTTAATTGAAGAGATTATTAATAAGCATGCGCTTACCAGGTTTCGCTAAAATTATTGATATTTCATCCCACGCAGTTGCTTTTTTATTTTTATTTTTGTAGTCAGTGGACGCTTTATTGAAAATTGACAAGTGCGCTTCGATTTCAATAATTAGTTATTCATCGAAAATTCTGTTTTTTTATAAGCTCCTTTTCCTCCGTCTTTTGTTTTTTTTTTTATTTTTTTTTATTTGACTGCTCCATGATTGGTTTTTTTAACGACGGCGATGTATTTGATGACTGATGTTTTTTTAAACTGTTACAGTAGTATTTTTAGGTACGTAGCTATATACAATTTTTTTTAAGTTGGCAATTCAAATTTGTAACAGAATGAAAAATTATAACAGAAAAACAACACGAACAATTTTTTCGTATACTTTTTCGGACGAAAAATTGAAAATGAAACTTTCTGGGATCATTAAATATTTTTAATTGGTTTCTTAATTTAAAATAGTTTTGCGTTGTGTTTAAGAGCAAGTTTGTGAGGGTTTAGGCTATAATATGCTAAATATTTTTTCGAGTTATAGTTAAAAAATGTACACTGAAAAAAAAAAATTGTATACTAATTACGATTTTGTGCATTGTTTTAACGAGTTTTCCATTACTATTGATCCGACGATTTCTTCGTTATTATGACAGAAATTATTTAATTAAACATCAAAAATTCTATCAACAAACTAATTGTTATTTTTATATCAAAATAATTAAAATGGAATTAATCTAATAACATATTGTTTTTATCTAAGTTACAATTTTAATAAAGATTCCCTTTGATGTATAACACTTTTTTGTTAATACAACAGAGACAATAATGTACTCTAAAGGAACATTATTCGTTATTAATATTAAAAATGAAATTAAGATTATAGAAAAGAGTTAAAATAAAAATAAAAATAAAACGATAATTCTTTAAAATAATGATAAATTTATTAATCCTTAAAAAGTAAAATAACATAATAATATTGTCAAAAACGAATATACGGTTATTAGCAGAAATAATACTTAACCAATATTCGTTAATAATATTAAAATGTTAATTATTCCTCAATAGGTAGAATAAAGAATTAGTCATATTAATAACAAACTAATGGTTACCCGTATTAATTATTATAAACCATTATTCGTTAATAATACTATAATAGTTACTGATTTACAAAAATATAAAGTAACGAAAGCGGCAGTAAATACAACAATGTAGAAAATAAAAGAATTTTTTTAGATAATTCATTTTTTTTTATTTTCATAAATATTAAAATTTGAATAAAATTAACATTAATCTCAATATAAAAAGTATATATAAAACAGTTTGTTTATAAAAAATCAGATATAAACTAATTATCTTTAATTTAAATTCGAAGTTTAGATGTAGATTAAAAAAAACAAATAATTAAACAGATTTCAGTCTTTAAATAAAATAAATCAAATGAAAAACATATATATAAAATATATTTTATATTAATATAAAACTCTTATTTCGATAATTTTGAAATTAATAAATCCACACTCGGAAATACTGGATCGTATTGCGTTTCTATGTGATAGAAATACTTTTGGAGGAAAAGCCATACAACTTCTGATTCGACTGGGTATTTCAAATTAAATACCTGAATTAATTTAAAAACTAAATCTAACGCAGAAACCACTGATGGCATTTTGTATTTGATGCCGTCAAAATAAATGTAGTAAGTATTCGGAGCGAACTCGTTGTCTCCTATGACGAAAACAAATGGCTGGATCTGCTTTTTCTCTGCTGCACATTTTAGCTTTAGATCTGTAAACATTTTATCGCATTCATAGATGGATGACGCAAATAACATAAAAGAATCCTGAGAATCCTTTATGGTATATTTCAGCAAAAAAATTTTACCACTAGAATTTATAGCATATTTTTTATTTGATGGCCTTAGAATTCCATGCAATAAAATTAACGTTATAAAATTCTTGGCATCTGTAACAAACAAAAAATTTTAATTTTTAAAATTTTCGGAAATTTCTTTTAAAAGCTTACCACTAGAAATTTTTTTGTTGCTTCATTTGTTTTAGCAATAATTTGCAGGCTGCATCATTAAGCTTTTCTTCGATTATCGGTTTAATATTTTTCAAGAACTGGTCGAATTTCAATAACATATTGCCACTATGCGGATAGATATATTTAAAATCCACTTCAAAAAGTTTTGGTCCATAAGATTGCGTATAGGCAGGCCATTCCTCTAATATTTGACATATAGTATTATTATTATTTTTCATTATAGATATTTTACGGAATATAACGGTTTCGTGCCATTTTTTGACAATTAGATCTATATTAGAATCATCCCGATTGTATTTTAATTCTTTTTGAATGCTTTCACCATCAGGTTCAGGAATGTCGCATGAATCGTTATCTGTAAATTAGGAGAAGCATACGAAAATAAATTTATTATAAATTGATCTAGAAACGTTACAATATTGTTTCTTATGCAAAATTATATCTTTAAGCAAGCAGCTTTATTGTGTTATACTATTAAATAAGATGATATCAACCGAGCAAACGGCGCAGTGGTTAAAGCTGCGGCGGTTGGATCGGGAGGTACCGGGTTCGAATCCCTATAGGGGCGGGATGCAAAAGGGATTTTTCATCATCTGATTGCGATCGGTGATGAAGATGAACACATCTATGACCCCCTGTTGAGAGTGCAGAATCCATGGGCCGACCCACCTTTCATGTCAGCACTACGGGTTGGCATGAAGCAATGCAATGTGCAGGTGGTTTTCAAAGACGGATCTGTAGCCGCCCGTCCTCGATTTGGCTACTCCAGGCGTAAGGTAGGACGGTAAAAAATAAATCAAGAAACAAACAAACAAGATGATATTAAATAAAAAAATTGTATCGTACAATCGTGAAATTAGGATATGTTATTGTCAGATGCTGTTCTAGCGAATAGTTTAACAAAAAATAAATCAGAAATGCCATCATATCTATTTATTCATTCAAACAATTTTATTACCTGTTAGAATTATGCTGTTTTTATACCTAATTGGTTTAGGTAGAAAACTATTTGATCTGAGCTTTGCGATATAATTATTATACTTATCGTATAACTGGCCTTTGGGCTTCTGATTTTTTCGACGCTGAAAATAAACAGCCTGGTATATTAAAAAAAGATTTAATTAGTCATTTGAAAACTTAATTTGTTCATGAAAATTGCTTACCTGTGATTCGTTAGCAAAATAATCCACAATTTGTTTGCTAATTGTTTCGCAGTCATGTACACCCATTTTGAATAAAATAATTTACTATTAAAGTTAACAATACTGCTCTATTGGAATCAGATATGTTTTTATTGTCATACGCTAATTGTAGAATATATTTCTCCTCAAATGTTGAATTTAAAATATCGCCTAATGACACTATATAGTTACTGGTTTTCGAAGCAATACATTTCTATTATTGAGATCAACCTTAATGGATGGCTTGGTGAAGTTACTGTTAAATGGTGATGACGACGAACATCCTACACATGTGTTGTCGATTGAAATACCCTGGAATTTGATAGTGTATATACATAATAATCTATAGTCGATAAATCTAGTCTCTAATGAGACTATGGACGTATATTGAGGTTGAACCGTCTTATTACTTAGATAGGTTAGCATGGTGGTAATCGAACGTTATTTATAAATATAATTTACCTGTTCTTTCTGCCACTCCCGTAAATTATATTCGAATTTGATTCGTTTCCCTAATTTATAATTATTCAACAATTCCATAATATTATGAATTTGCATTACCCTTAATGCTTCGATGTCAATGTCATTGTCTAAGAGTAAAGCAAAGAAAAACAAATTACCATGTTAATTGTATTTGGAGCGTAATTTTTATAATATACTTACCTCTGAACGTACCGATGAGATCTTCCATGTTCCATTTTTTTAAAAGACTATCAACTTCTAAAAATGCAGGTTCATCATTGATAGCATCGATTGAATATTCATCCGGCATATATCTATTGCAGACATTTTTTAACGTAATAAATCCCATAGTTTCTTCGTTTAAAATATTGAGGTTGCCTACTACCACTAGGCTTCTAAAAGTGGTGTAACTAACTTGTTGAAACTTCACCGTGGTCAGTAAACTTTTTAATGCAGCTAAAAGAGGAACTAAAATAAACTGTTTAATTTTTTTTTGCAATTCGACTATATCTTTGGTTGTAATATTATTTTTTTGTATTAAATTAATTGAAAATTTCACCGCAGATACTAAAATATTGTTAACAATTTTATTATTAAGTTCATGATCATCTGGATCATCATCATCTGGTACAATAGAATCTATTTCATCACAAGGCAAAATATTATTTTGTGCTACATTCTTCTCAAAGTTTATTTGGATATTTATATCGTTTGTGATATTCGCTTTTTTGGATGTATCAGACAATTCACTAGAATGGATGTTATTGAAATGTTTTTTAAAATTTGAAAGGTTCTGGAACGTTCTACTACACGAATCTCCGGGACATTTATAAGTTGAGTTATGTTTAATACCATGAAAATATTTATAATGTATTAATAGATTTTTGAAATTTTCTACAATAAGGTTACAAACAAAACATCATGTTAACAGAAATAGAATCACAAAAGTTCTTTACCAAATTATAAAGTTGAGGAATCACTTAAAATAAATTACGAGGTTTAAACGCATATTAGTAGGTAACGTATCAGTTTGATCTGTAAAATAATTTAGTTCTAAATTATCTTGATAATATATTATTTAAAATAATACTTACTTGGTCTCAGTGGCGTAGGTATACATATATGGGAATGTTTCTATGTATATCGGAATAAATATAGTATTATCACAACATATATTGTTAAATATGTACACACAACAATTATACATATAAAATTTTTTCAAATCACTATATTTTTATCTAAAAATGATACACAAAACTATACAAAAAATGTACGTCTAATAAAATAAAACAATGCTTGTCGAATGAGTCGTCGAATGATCACGTTTACCCAAAATTCTTAAAATTTAAAGAAATAATTTTTGATAATAAGGGAAGTGGTTAACTATTACGAATAATAATTAAATCACACATAGGTAAATCACGAATTTTCGTTAAATGTATTAAAAATTGGTAAATTGATTTATTAATAATTATAGTTTGTTAATGTTACACCCATATAATATACTTAACAAAAAATCCATTTAGTTTCATAGAAATGAGTTTGATTAAGTTTGAAATTAGGTAAAATCTTTCGTTATATTAATGAATTTTTCTTTATAATTTTTATTCGTAAACACACCTGTTTAATAAGTTGAAAGTTAATATATTTTAATACAATGAAAAATTATTGGGCATATATGGAATGTTTTTAAATGTATTATATTAACCATAATATTGACAAATTATAATCAATCGAAGTCGCAAATTCAAATTACATTAACGATAAATAAATTTGTTTAATTTATGATTGCTAATAATGAAATATTGATATTCATATTGAACGGATTCAATCATCGATATATTGGAGTATTCTATTTGCGAACTTTGCTTCAATTTTTAGAATAAAATTCTTATTTTACTGAGGAATATGATAAAATATTCAATGTTAAAATGTAAAATGTTAATAATGAATATTATGTAACAGATAAAACTATTAGGCATATACTCGTAATTATTGTTTTTGCATAGACGCGACATATTTTTACCAAACGAAGTATATATTAACACAAAAGTAGTGTGAGGAATCTATGTATATTAGATATATTTATAAATATGTATATTATGTATGTTGTTGTATGTACGGCGTACGCATATAAAAATGTGATATTAACATTTGCCATAGCATAACAGTATTTATACAATCCGAATTTTTAGAACTATCCTAAAAACCAATACTCGAGTCGTTACTTTTAGTGTGAAAATACAAGAGAAATGTAAGAAAAGTATGATAATTTTTTAAGTTTTGCCTCCTTAATATGGTTTTAGGGTGTCGTTTAGTTACGTTTTATGAACTTCGAGCTTGCCTCTTTATTTTGAATCTACTCAAAACTAAGCAGCCATTCTATTTATTTACAAAGGTGTTCGTAGGTTCCATTCATCAACTTGCGCTTACTCATTCCCAAAAATTCTTGTAGGTCTTTGAATAAATCTTTATTTGTTAGTAGTGTTTCGTTATGGTACTCTATTCCACTACCTTTTAAGAGGTCAGGATCGATCAAAATATTCAAGGTAAAATTATTAGAGTGGCGTATCTAGTTGGCAATACGTATAGTTTTGTATTGTAATTTATAATTATTTCGCCTCTTGTTGTACAGTCTGTCTAGCTCAAATTAGAGTGTGCAACCATGAGGTGAAATTGTTTTTGAAAAAATTTAAGAGGTTTTTTTGCCTAATTTGCTTAACTTTATTTTCATTTTACCTTCTTGCCTCCATATGTGGTTTTTCCCTTAATCCCAAATTAGCAAATTGGTTTACAACACACATTAAATGTATTGTATAAATAAATAAAATAAATAAATAATTTCTACGAAATCATACAAAATCATCGTATTGGTGTCTCATTGGTTTTAATTGTAATGGTTTTATGATTGGATAAAATAAATAAATTGTAGATAAAAAAAAGTGAAGAAGCTACACAAAATTATATAGTATCAAAACTAATAGAGTTGGCTTTGAGTTTCGTGGGTGTCAGATGCACATTTTCCCAATTTTTCAATTTTTTTTTGTATTTGTAAAATTATCCAACTGCACGGCCCAAATATTTAGGGGTTTTTGGATATTTCGTGGACTGTGATTTCAAGGAATGAGCTTCAATGCTCAAAATAGAGCGTGCAACCGAAATAAAGTTTAGTGTATAAATAATTAAATAAATAATACGGTTCATGATTATACCTCCCTGTTTCCAGAACCCTTTAAAAATATATGCAATTATTATACATAATTTGTCAATAGTACGCTATATAATACATGTAACATGAACACCGTTTCATTTTTTTAAATTATATTTCATATTAGTTATATAATTTTCATTAGATCAACTTAACCAAAAACACCGAAAATTTAATGATTATTTCTTAAATATGGAGATTATTAATTTTGTTTCAGTTACAAATTTATTTATTTTTTCATTTATTAACTAAAAATTAATTAAGTATACGACCTTTTCTTAAAAAAGTTTTTTAATTTTTTTTTTTGTAGTAGAACAACTCTTAATAATTCAAATATCATTCATGTTCTTTAATGTAAAACAACTCTGATAAAAAGAATTCGTTATACTAGCATAAAAGTTTTAAAAGTAACAATTTTTCTCTCATTTATCAAAATAACAAATAACGATTCGAAGTAAATAACATTTACGAATATTAATTATTTGAAAATTTAATTTTTAATATTATTAATAAAGTTTATATTAGATTAAATGAAATCTGTAACAATAACGATTTTTTTCTGTTAAAAAATAACGAAAATCTCTTCGTTAATGGTATGGTAATATTTTTTTCAGTGTAGGGGAAGGAGGGGTAAGATGGTGAATCGGATAAGATGACGAATCGTTAATTTCATTAAATTTCCCATATGTAGCACTATTTCCTTGTTTTACATAGTATTGCGCATGCGTTCCATACGTTATAAAATAAAAATCCCCGAGAACAGACATTTTTTAGTTGTGACAAATCATTCATGTGTTTACGTGCAAATTGGTTGTGAAACAAAAGGATAAGAAAATATAAAAACATTTAAATCGGGTAAGTGCTATTGTCTTAATTTAATTTTTTTCTTAAATTGTGTGTAGTTCTAATATGTAAATTAATAACTAAACTTGGAAGATATTTTTATTAAATATATTTTCAAGCTTAAACTTTAAAAAATGGCGGGTCGGTTAAGTTGACGAATTCACTAAGCGGACAAAATGACGAACTCGTCATCTTACCCGACCTGTTCATAACTTATTTTGATGGTTTTGTAAATTGTATTTGTAGTATGACATGGGTAAAATATATGAAAGGAAAACAAACAGGCAGGGGTGGTCTCGTGAATCGATGACCGCTGCTATGAAACAAGTGAAAGAAGGTACTTCAGTAAATGCAATGGCTAAAAACTACAATTTACCTGAAGCTACATTAAGGCGTTACGTCAAGAAATACTCGGAGAATAAGTGTGCTATGGTGGGGTTTTCTTCCCTTCCCAGTCTCACCACAAAAATAACTGATTTACAAATATGGTTTGATTTTCAGGCTTTACCGACCAGCGCTGGACGGTTCAAACCAACGTTAACGATTTGGATAAAAGAGGTTTCAGTGTAACAAGTGAACAATTTTCGAGAATAGCATTTGATTACGCTGAGTCTCTAAATATACCTCACCATTTTAATAAAGAAAAAAAGAAAGTCGGTAAAGACTTCATTCATAGCTTTATGGCTAAATTTAAATTTTCCTTTGAAAGGCTGAAGCTACCTCTGCGGCCAGATTATCGGCTTTTAATAAGCCAAATGTTGAAGCTTTCTTTGATTTGTATCAAGGTATTTTAGCCACTACAAATTATGAGGCCCATCAGTTATACAATGTGGATGAAACAGGCTGCTTCACTGTTCCCACGAAGACACCTACTGTGCTAAGTCCAACGGGACAGCGCCGAGTTATTAAAGTATCGTCTGCCGAGAGAGGTACGAACGTCAGCGTAGCGTGTTGTTTCAGTGCTGTTGGCAATTACGTTCCGCCTTTCTTCATTTTCCCTAGAGTGCGGATGCAGCCGCATTTTTTAAACGATGCTACCCCGGGTTCTTCAGGTATGTGTAATGAGTCAGGTTCGATGAATGCAGACGCTTTCATAAAATGGTTAGAACATTTCATTAAAAATGTACGGCCTAGCCAGGAGAATTCAATACTTTTATTCATGGATAACGATTCATCTCACGTTTCATTAAATGCAGTCAATATATGTAGAGAAAATCATATTAATGTAGGGGAGGGTAGGGCAAAATGACGATAGTAAGCCATTTTACTCTTTTTTCTTTTCATGTGTGTGTGTGCTAATACCTTGGTTTGCTAATATTGGTATTCGTTGCAGTTTTACTTTCCACTACCAATTTTCTAGGTATCGTAACTTTAACAGTTTACAAGTTTTTTAAGCTTTTGTAACTTGATATCATATTCGCCATCTTGTCCTCATAAGTGGGTAAAATGACTTCACCAGGTGGATAAGATGATGATGAATAAGAAATGAAAGAAAACCAAGACAATCAAAATAAAATAATATATTTCAAAGTATTTCTACAAAATTTCACAAATAACTGAAGCTATAAAAATAATAGGTCTTAACAGAAGTCGCACACGTACGATTTGCGTTTTGCCTCTGCCAGGGTAAGTCCACTACATGCGGCATGAGCTCATTTCTGGCATATTGAACACTCGAACCAGGTATCACGTTTGCCAGAATCATTGCACACCAGACAAAGGTCGTGTTCCACGATAACATCAGTGTCATTGTCATCATCTGATTCGACATAATTGACTGATATTGAGGAATCTGAGGATTCCTCATTATTGGAAACATAAATACTCTTATTCTGCTTTTTTTATCTTGTTTTCTGCTTTTTTCTTTTGGTTTTGTATTTTCCTTTGTTCTTTGGCTTCATTGTCCGCTTTTCTAACTTCCAAAGCATTTTTGACTGGGTGCAAAGACGGCAACTTTTTCCTCTGCCTTCGTTGTTTAGGAGATGCACGGGGTAATGGAGGCAGACCAAAAAGTGATTTATAAGATGGCTCAGCTATACCACGATTTACGTCAGCTGAATTACCGTAGGCTAGCTCATGAGATGACCCAGCTACGTTGACTTTAGCTGCTGAACTAATTTGGACTAACTCGATATTGTTTGTGAATAATGATGGTTCTGCCTCGTTGGGGTGGTTGGCATAAATTTCGACGGCATTGTGCGGATTTTCTGTAGTCATTGACGGCTCAAAATCAAAGTTGCTGAAAATTTGCGAGTTAATTGGAACTAACCCGGTAGCTCTGAAACCTTGTGTTGCATTTGTTATTGTGGCAACCCTACTATAGGCTATACTAAATAACCCAGCTGTATCCTTTATGTTTATGATTTGTCCCGGATTTTGAGTTAGATAATCGTTGCATGCTCGGCTGTAAGCTGTCTTAAACGGACCATAAAACCGACGTCCAGCGGCTGCATTCGTTGACTCGTATGTGGAGGAAAATCTATTACCTATCCGTTTTGTTTTCCTATTGGCAAAGGCCTTTAGACGCTAAATATATGTCAAATAATTGTAGAAAATGAAAAAATAATCAACAACGTGTCTTTCTTAATTGGCCAAAAACCGAGCGTTTTAATCATCTATACTCGTACTTGAGAAAATTGACCAATTTTAATAATCGCAGTTTGGAGTAATTAACGAACATTGTCTAGCCAAAAATTGTCTTTTAAATTAGTACATTATACTATTTAGTAATATAGTAAATAAAAGATAATAATATAGAATGAAATAATTAAATAGTGTTGCCTCTCTTTTGTTATCTTAAATAAATATATTAAGGCATTATCGAACGAAACGAACTAATCGAATATTATTTTGTTGTTGAATCATCATTTTTAAATTTAAAGTGATCCATTGCCAAACGATCTCATAAATTTTCCTTGTCTTGTCATAAAAAAAATATCGTGATCGGTTAATATTTAAACGATCAACAAATTATATTGTTGTTGTTTAACCAAACGAAATATTTTCGTTTGTTTTTTTTTGTCGTTAATATAAACAAACTACCGTACAATTGTAAAGTAATATACACTATTAAATTATAGTTTTTAGCTACGTCACATTATACAACAAACCAAAAAAAAAAAAATCTTATAAAAGGAAAATTCATTGTTGTTTCAACATTCAGTTGTGCTTTAGATGTTCGATCATTAAAAGTGTTTTAATTTATATATATATATATATATATATATATATATATATATATATATATATATTATAGTACTGCTAGTGAATTATAATAAAAATCAGCAAAATACAAGAAACAAAACTTTATTTCGTGAAGTTATAGTTTTGGAAAATTAATTTATTTGCAAGTGAATTAATTTATTTTATAGCGTAATTGTGCATTTACTAAATAGTTTCGTGGAATATTTTACAAAGTGCAGCAAGTGTTTTCAATCATGCTGAAAATTGTCAGTGGAAATAACCTCTAGTGAAACCGCTCCTCCCCCCCCCCTCTGTTTTAAGTTTAATAATACTAATTTAGAAATTTTGCCAAAGCAATACTATCACAACCATTATTAAAAATCTCAATCGAATTAACGGTTTTAAGTGGAAATTTTTTTGATATTAAATTATTTAAAGCGATTTGGTGTAATATTGAAAATTGTCCATTCAATTTATGCATGTCTATTTACAATTTGCTAATAAGCTCAAATATTTTATCACAAATCTGCCATACTTTACATGAATTAATTTACGGCGCGTTGTTAATGAAAATTGACGGTTAAGGTTGTATTTTATCGACATTATAATACACATAGAACTTTTGTATGTAATATGATGATTACATTGATTTACATTAACTCGTATTTGTACAGAGATCTATAATTAATTTCAATGCGAGTTACTATTTATAATTATAAAATGCACTTAAATGCGACACAAATTTTGTTCAAAACGATTCTATTGATATGACACCGGAAATTTACAATAATTTAAATTTTTTTTTTGTTCTACTTTTTCAGGAAATTTTTTTTTGTAAAAAATGCCGGGAACATTAGATTCATCGCCAAATGCTTGTTTGAATAAACAAATTTTGGAACGTTACAATTCTTTGCCGATACCCGACGACAAATGTATTGCTACTTATATCTGGATTGATGGTACTGGGGAGAATTTACGCTGCAAAGATCGGACACTTGATTTTATTCCGCAGTCACCAAAAGGTAAGAAAAACGATTTAATATGGCACAGTTGGTTGCTTAGTACATTTTATTGACATTATTGAAATAATTAATTACATTTTCTCAGTAATTTGTTTATTTTTATTCTGTATAGTAGTATTTTATTAACCCTGAACATTAACATTGATCGTGCCGCAATTTTTCTTTGTGCCTATAAATTTTCATTTTCCAAGAGTTTTACTCACAAATATACTAAAATTCTATCAGCCGTCTTGATTTAATACATAAGAATAAAAAAAGTCTTGATTTAGTACCTGAAACGGACGTTTTAATGCCATGATCAAGATCACACATGTGCTCATGGTGCTAATTTTTTAATTCACACGTATAAGTCAAACTTCTGGATTTAAATGGAATCCGGAGCATATAATTTAATTATCTCATTTATTGTATTCTAACAACTGTCCGACACAATGACCGTAAACATTTATTTTTTGTTATTTATTAATTGCTGTTGCGTATTTATCATTGGGGAGAATCTATTTGTTTTATTTATTTACCTGTCTAACATTTTCTGATATGAATAATAATTTAATATGTTTAATACAATCATGTAACGAACATTTTGCAATTTGATACACATATATGTAATAGCAGTTTCCCAAATTATATTCGAAATATGCCATTACAGTTCACGCGTCAGAGGGACAAGTGCTTATAATGGAAAAACTAATGTGTGTACGAGTATGTACATGAATCTATAATCAGCAGCAAAAATTCGGAAATGAATGAATCAATAAATCTATTTAAAATGTGTATGTAAGTGTAATCAAACCTAAACTAGACAAATCTATCAAATTGATTTCAAGGTCATCTATTGTGATTAGCGTTTTATAATAATATGTTCATTAACGCGATAAAATAATTAACCATTTATTACCACAGATCGGACTATGTCAAACATTTCGATATTTTCTGAGATAGCAAATTGTCCTGGAAATGATTTTCCGAAAGTAGCGAAATAATTTTTAATTTGGGCGCCCGAATTAATAAAAATAATTTTGGTACGATCGCAATTTTGCTTTACAATAAAGTATGTACATCATTGCGGAAAACTTAATAATTTTGTAACAATGCAATACTTTTAAATTTTTAATAATCGAAAGGTTATGCAATTGCGATAGAATTCGTAAAATTTTCAGCACAATTTTAACTCGTAAAAAATGATCAACGGTATTATTATTACTAGAAAGTATTTTTATAGTACTGAAACCTATTAGAAACTAAACCATTTTTTAATAATCACATGACATGATAAAATCAATAAAAGGATGTTACGTGTCAACTTCTTTTTTTTATGTAAATGTTTTTATTATGTTTTTTATGCGAATTGTTGCTATACTTCTTCGTCAAAGAACTTCTTTTATATCTTATGTTTAACGAAGCCCAAACAGAATCATAGTCTAAACAGATTTGTCATTTCATTTGGTTAAAGTTGAATAAGGGCTTCAGATAGACACCTCTACGATTACATGTTAATGGCCGACAAAATAACACAATTAAATGTATATTTTGATCCCTCATTGACCATCAAAGCCTAAGTAAAACATTCGGTACTTCTTTAATTACACAGTACATAATGTAAAGCTTACGCTAATTGTTGTTAACCCAATGCTAACCCTATATAGGAGGACCACAACTCTCGCACTTTAGCCTGCTCATTTAACAAAGTAATTTCCAGCGGCCGAAAGGCAGTGTGAACACTCGAGGAGGTTGTTTGTAGTTTCAACGCATGACGCGAGATTTGTGTTTATCTTCCTGCATACGCAGTAGCGTGACCCACCAATGGGTTTAGCGCTTAAGTAAAATTGTTTTGATATCTGTACTGCGATTTTCCTAGAAACTATTACCACAGATAAGAATATCAGTAGACTTATTCTACAAAAAAAAAATAAGATAATGTGTAAACGTGATAACTAGCAAACGAAAAGAGAATTGAAAAACAATGTACATATGTAATATAATTTCAGTAAACATCACAAAATCTACCAGTTTTCACGTTTACATATTAATTTATTTTTTAACACAGTGATACCAATTTTTATTCAGCGACTACCCTAAGGGTGCAGATGAACCAAACACCAATGGCTGCGCACACATTAACCCAAGTTAATGGTAACAAAAAATAATTGAAGTATCGGCGCATCTATCATAAGTAAACAAAAACATTTTTGAACAAAGATTTACTATTAAGGCTAATTTACGTTCACAGATCTCCGCACTTACGAATGCCAAGCCCACAGTTTATGCATTATTGAATTTTTTTTTTTAAGAAAGTGATATGGAGCACAGTTTTAGGGGAATTAATTGAGGAAACAATTCTTGGCAAAAGATTTGTATAAAAATAAATTCAAACTAAACAGATGAAAGTCTGCTGATATTAACTGTGTTCCATTGACGTGAGCAAACTACACGCAAGTACTTGTATATACTCGCAGATATTCCATTGACTCACAAGTATTTGCAAGTAGGAAATTTGTCGCATTGTAACACAGCTCGCAGCATTATAGTCATTCAAATTTTAACTCACCTCTGGTGGGTTCCAACCAATCTGTAATAATAATAATAATAATAATAATAACCATATCACACTTTATTTTATTAAAATTCATTCTAGAATTATCAATTTGGAACTATGACGGAAGTTCAACATATCAAGCGGAAGGTAATAATTCCGATGTGTATTTACATCCGGTTGCAATTTATAATGATCCATTCCGTCGCGGCAACAATATTCTTGTGATGTGTGAAACATATAAATTCGATGGTAGAGCAATGGAAACAAATAGACGTAAATCATGTAATGAAATGTGTGAGAAATACAAGGATCAAGTACCATGGTTTGGTATTGAACAAGAATATACGTTACTTGATGCTGATGGTCGCCCATTAGGATGGCCGAAAAATGGTTTCCCTGGCCCACAAGGACCATACTATTGTGGCGTTGGCGCTGATAAAGTGTACGCACGTGATATTGTTGATTCGCATTATCGAGCTTGCTTGTATGCCGGTGTTAAAATTGCTGGTACAAATGCTGAGGCGATGCCAGCCCAGTGGGAATTTCAAGTTGGGCCATGTGTTGGTATTAGTATTGGTGATGACTTGTGGATGGCGCGTTTCTTGTTACATCGCATCGCTGAAGAATTTGGTGTAATCGCGACCCTAGATCCTAAACCAATGGTGGGTGATTGGAACGGAGCCGGTGCACACACTAATGTGTCAACCAAAAAAATGCGCGAAGATGGTGGATTGGCGTAAGTATTTTTAATAAAATATCGAATTATTTGGTTTAAACTTTTATCTAAATGTACAGTGAAATAGAAGCTGCGATAAAAAAACTATCAACATGCCATGATAAACACATTCGTGCCTATGATCCACAACAGGGTAAAGATAATGAACGGCGACTAACAGGAAGGCATGAAACAAGTTCAATACACGATTTCAGTGCCGGTGTCGCACATCGTGGTTGTTCAATTCGTATTCCACGTGGTGTCGCTGATGAAGGCAAAGGTTACTTTGAAGATCGTCGCCCAAGTTCAAATTGTGATCCATACAGTGTTATTGATGCCATTCTGTCGACAATTTGTGGTCCCTAAATGATGCTTCCATGACAGTTTTGCGACAGGGAGAGTACAACGTAAGTTTATTCTATGTATTATTATTGTTTGTTGGTTTAATTTTTAAGTACAAATCGAATAAAAAACTAAAAGTTTTATTATTACTATTTTTAAGTTGAAAACACTTATTTTAATGCAAGCAAGCACACATTTGAAAGAAAATTGTTAATAGCTATTATTTGTAATTATAAATAAATACTACAACAGTCGGTTTAATCAGATTTAACAGCCTTCATCAAGACAAAACAACTCTTGTTTTGCTCCAGCATTTTGGTGAGATAACAAGAATGTAGGTTTAAGCCACATTGTCATTCAGCAGGAAAAATCCCATTTGGAACTAGTTTTATGCTATACAAAGCAGAACATAGTTCAGCGCAGAACGTCGTGCGTGATCAACTTGTGAACCAAGTTCCAATCAGCTTCAACAGAAAAGTCAGTGGAATCGAAAGCAACAAAATTGGAATTTATAATGCTACCACCAGGGCAAAGAACAGAAAGACAAAAAGCCTATAAAAATCATTTTTAGCCAAAGCTTTGTTGTGCCTAGCTACTGCCGGCAGTCTATTAATTTTCTCACGGAAATTAAGCCACGAAATTTCTGCTTAGACTTTTATAATCCTTTTGGGCTACTAAGAAACTAACCAATCACCCTGAGTTCTGCTGAACAGAATTAACTAAAGTTGGCTCCAGCCATTATTGTGGCTTCCAAGCAAAGAAGAGCAAGTGATTTCAATAGAGGTGAATAGGGAACCCTTCGATGAGTAATGACTAATGACTGAACTACCATAAATATTGACGGACGAGCATTCGCATCAGAACTAATCACACATCAAGCTCATCCGAAGAGGAAGCTGAATATGCTTCGTAGGGAGATAAACCGATGCAAGGAGAAACACCAATTTACTAAAAGACTTGGTAGGCTCAAGAATAATGAGTACAGTTGTCAGATCAACATCGGTCGCACTAAACTTATCAATGAGCAAAAAACTAATGTTGCTACTAATATAAATTCTCATTCGAATACTAATGACAGGAATCTTACAGAAGAATATGCTAATAGCTAATTTCAATCTAGAAATGGTATAATCAAGAAGGTTTGTAACAGACGCCTGTTACATGGTGATATTCTGGAAAATTGACATATTACGCATAAGCCACTTGTCACGACCGCGTTCCAAAAATTAATTGAGTCACGTAATGTACGACATGTTAAACAACAACAGTCGTTGTGAAGTTTAATTTTTGGGTCGTTTCGATAACCTGTTTGATGAATGCACGAGTTTGTTTGAGATTTTGTGTGCAAGTTAATAACAATAGTTTCAGATATTTGATTAAATATTTTGACGGAGTGCAACCAAAAATTTGTGGAAAAACACATGAGAAAAGTTGAATTAAATATAATTAGGCGCTTACCAAGGTAATTAGGGATTGTAAGTTGTTTGGCATACTTTGTGTGACAAAATTTTGTTTTTTTTTTAGAAACGGGAATAATCAAAATATATTAAACGGTGGCAACTGGCGAATGCCCGTTTACTTGGTAAGCGACTTTATTTGTTTTTATTTACAATTGATCCCAACAAAATTAGGGGATAAGTATTCATATATAACAAATATCATTTTGAGAGATATAATTCTTGTACATAAACGATAAATGAAAATAAATTGTGAGCTTGACCTTGAGGTCGTTTCTTCTGTATAATGGAAAATAGCCATTCATGATGTCCATCGATGGGACCAAAACAAATTAAAAAAAAAAAACGAACATATAATAAAATTAAAATAAATTTTTTTTACTAATTACACTAGATAAATACATACTAACAAAATTTTTTTATTACCAATTAAATTGTACATTGATATATAAAACGTTGTGTTATATAAAATCAATATTTTTAAGAATTTAAAATATTTCAGGGCCATGGTTCCTAGGAATTAACAAATTTTTTGTGTAAATTAGCTTTAATCATATTATGGTGTTTATATATTTAGTCCTAAGTATTAGTAAGGCAAATTTCTGTGCTGTGTAATCAATTGGATAGTTAATTAAATATCGACTAAATTTACAAATACAAACTATTATTAATTATTTTTATTATAAATGCGTGTATTATTCGTGTTGGTCTTGATAATAACTAACTTATATTTCAGGTTTTCTGGTATGACAGATAACGTCTAGGTTTACATTATATCATGCCTAGACGGTATGTTTACACCATGTACTAATATGTACTAAAGTTGAATTGGGATATAACAGTCTTCCCCTTCTAATTTAATTTAATACAATGTCATACTTCAATTTAACATGAAATAAAATTAACAATTTAAATCTAACTTGTATATAATGCAAAACTAGTTTAACTTAATTTTCCTTCACATGTTGTGACTCTTGTGCACCTTTCCCTTGTTTAATGTTCGAAACCTCAAAATTCGCAACTTGTTCAAATTTTTTGTTGTAAGTTAAAATTGTCTTTGCTTTTATTTCTCTTTTGGGTCTCGATTGCTCTGAAATCATTTTGGTTTCTGTCTCAATAGCTCTCGATGCTTCAGTAGATTGTTGTTGTAGTTCTTCTTCTTGCGCCGGTGGCCGAACTGGATCTCTGAGATTAGTGCTCCTCTGGATTTCTGGTATTATGTTACGATTTTCACTCACATCGTAATGGTATGGAATTGTATCGGGTTTTGGTGGTTGCATTTCCAATCCGATTCGATGTATTTGGTCGATGTGCCGTTTCCATATTCGACCGTCGTCCAATTTTACTATGTAGTGCAATAACCCTAACACTTTAATTATTGTACCCAGTTTGTATTTTCCATCACTATTGTAGTTCCTAACAGATACTCGGTCGCCGACATACATTTCCCGAATCTTTATTTCATTTTTTTGCATTGTCCTTCCATTGTCATTCCTTTCGTTTTTTGTAGGTGGCATGATATCCAATCTTGAACGTATTTGTCGGTTGAACATCCGAAATGAAGGTGATTCTCCAGTTGTTGCATGTGATGTACGTCGATAATTTAACAATATTTTACATAGTTCTTTACCTACTTCTGACCGATTGCACCTCATTGTCTTCAATTTATTCTTTATGGTTTGTACATTTCGTTCTGCTTGACCATTTGTTGCAGGATGATATGGAGCAATTAATTTGTGCAGTACACCATTCATATTCATGAATTGCTGAAACTCATCTGACGTGAATTGAGGTCCGTTATCACTTACCAATACTTTCGGGATTCCGAATCTGGCAAATATCTCTCGGCATTTCTCGATTGTAATCGCCGTCGTAATATTTGGAATTATGCATCCTTCCGGCCACTTCGTATATGCGTCAATGAGAATAAAAAAAAACTCTCCCATAAATGGCCCGGCGAAATCTACATGTACCCGTTCGAAAGGTGATTTTGCTGCTTCCCACACATGCGTTGTAACTTTTGACGGATTAGTTCTTGTCATCTGACATTGTAGACAGTTTTTTGATACATTTTCAATATCAGTGTCGAGTTTTGGCCACCAACAACAACTTCTTGCCAGCGATTTCATGCGAGTAATTCCGAAGTGTGCTATATGCAACTCTTCCAACACTTTTTTCCGTAGAACCATTGGAACGTAGACGCGAAATCCTCGCAATAAACAACCCTTTTGTAGTGTGAATTCATTTTGGTCTATATTAAATCTTTTATCAGGTTTCACCATTTTCCCTGATTTCAATCCATTTATTAAATCACTCACTACTTCATCCCTCAATGTTGCCTCTTCTAATTGTTTGACAGTCAACGGTAATGTTTCGATGGCGTTAATTTCTATTATTTCTGCCTTTTCTATTTTTTCATTTTTTTCCATCACTGGTAATCGTGACAACGCATCTGCATTTGCGTGATCAGCTGACTTCCGATACCTTATTTCATAATCGAATGATTGAAGAAAAATAGCGTAGTGCTGCATTCGTGTTGCTGAAAGTGTAGGCAACCCTTTTTCTGGCGATAATATCTGCGTAAGTGGCTTGTTATCCGTTATTAAAATAAAATTTCGCGCATAAACGTATTGGTAAAATTTGCGAATCCCGAAAATTATGGCATACGCCTCTCGATCAATTTGGGTATATCGCTGTTGTACCGAGGACAGTGTTTGCGAGGCAAATTGTATGGGTTTCTCACTACCATCAGGGTATATGTGGCTTAACACTGCTCCCACTCCCACTGGACTTGCATCTGTTGCCAATACCAACGGCAATTTGGGGTCGTAGTATACCAGATGTATCTCTTTCTGAATCTGAGTCTTAACGGCTTGAAATGCCTTTTCACAATCTTTCCCCCAAATAAATTCCACTTTATCTTTTAATAAATTGTTAAGCGGATATAATATAGTGCTGAGATTTTCAAAAAACCTGCCGTAATAATTCACCAATCCGATGAACGCACGTATCTCGTCCTTATTTGTTGGCATCGGCATTTGTCTAACTGCATCGATTTTTGTCTTCATTTTATGTATTCCCAATCGATCGATTCTGTAACCGCAGTACTCTATTTCCGCTGCCATAAATTCGCATTTTTCAAGGTTTGCTCTCATATTGTATCTACTTAGGCGTGATAGAACTTCTTCGAGTCGCTGCAAATGTTGTTCGTCGTTTGGTGCCGTAATTTTGATATCGTCTAAAAAAACTGAAACTCCATCAATATCTTTCAAGATTTGTTCGATCTCTCGCTGCCACTTCGCTGGACCAGATGCAATTCCATACATCAACCTTGTGGGTTGATAGAGACCACGATGTGTGCTTAAGGTCAGTATTTCTCGGTCGTCCGGATGAACTTCCATTTGCAAGTAGGCTTTACTGAGGTCGATTTTTGTAAATTTCTCTCCACCAGCCATGGATGCGAATAGTTCCTCTATCGTAGATAATGGATGTTCTTCGACAATGATTCTTGGATTGACTGTGATTTTGTAGTCTCCGCATAGTCGAACTTTATCTCCCTGCTTTCTTACCGGAACAATAGGTGTAGCCCATCTCGCTGAATCCACCTTCTGTATTACGCCATTTTTTCTAACTCATCAAGTTCTCGTTCTATTGAATCTAGCAGCGCATAAGGTGCCTTTCTTACTTTCACGAACATTGGTTTAGCTCCCTCACGTAGATAAATCCGTGCCTGAATATTTTTAATTTTTCCCATCGAGCTTTCAAAAACTATGGAATATTTTTGTTTTAACTCTTCTACTTTGTTCATAGCACTTTGTTCTATCTTTACAGAAGAAACGGCCTGATTTGACCCCTTGGAGCCCAAAATTTTATTCCAGTCCAATCTCAAACTATGCAACCACTCTCGTCCTAATAATGGTCCACGCTTTGATTCCACCACATACATGTTTAATTCCTGACAATCGATACTTGCATCCACACGTACGCTCAAGCAACCAAGCACTTTAATTTCCGTTCCACAATAACTAATTAGTTTTTTATTCGTAGACTGTAATTTTTCATCCTTGAAATATCTCTGCATATCGTCCCTGTTGATGATCGTTACTGGGGACCCGCTATCGATTTCAAATCCCACAATAGCATTATTTATTTTCAAGTAAATGCCCAATTTTGCATGCTTCTCATAGTCTGTGGAAACATTGAGTATTTCTTCAATGCAATCTGTGGTACTGGTGTCATTTATGTAGTGTACTTTCTGATTACCCCCTTTCTTTGCTTTGAAACAAGCCGACTGTTTATGTCCCTTTAGGTTGCAAAATGAACACACCGAATTTTTTTGTTCACATTGATTTGCTCTATGCCCCTGAATTCCACAGCGGTAACAGGCGAACTGCTTATTGTATTTTGGTTTCCAACTGCTGCTTAAATCAGTTTTATTCGAATTTTGATTTTGATTTGACGTCACCATCTTTTGTTGTAAATGGTCCACGACCTGTTTCGCCTCCTTTTGCTGCTGAATTTCTGCACCCCCTATGGCAGAAAGCTCCATTGCTTTGGCTGTAGTCAAAGCATTTTCCAGTGTCAAATTTGACGTTTCCAGCAGACGATTTTGTATTCTTGAGCTGCTTAGACCAAAAACGAATTGGTTCCTTAACGCCGTATTGAGATATTGACCAAAATTACAATTTATGGCCATTTTCCGAAGAGCAATAGAAAATTCTTCCATTGTTTCATCGCTCGCTTGTTTTCTCATGTGAAACCGATAATTTTCCAATATCTCCAGAGGTGCTGGGTCGAAAACGCTCGTGAGAATTTCGATAACCTCACTGTATGTTTTGTCCTTAGGTTTCTCCGGTGCCAGTTTATCCGCAAGTATATCGTATGCTTCTTGCCCCATATAGTGCAGAAGTAGATGAATTTTCTTTTTATCTTCCGGTTTCACTATTTCCATTGCACCTTCAAACCGTTCCACCCAACGTGACCATAATGTTTTGGTTTTTTCGAATTTTTCGAAAATGGAATACTCCGACATTTTGTAATATTTACTCGTATCAAATTTTGGGGTTATGTATGTAATTACACACACGTGCGTAATATTTTTTTTTTTCCTAGTCCTGTATTTGTACCAATAAATGTAAATGGGTTTAGGTATATGTATTTCAAAACCACTTATTAACACGTAACTATTATTGTATTTAATTTGTTTTTACGTTTTCAATTTTTTTCTTTTATTATCCCATCCTCGTCGCCACTATTATAAATGCGTGTATTATTCGTGTTGGTCTTGATAATAACTAACTTATATTTCAGGTTTTCTGGTATGACAGATAACGTCTAGGTTTACATTATATCATGCCTAGACGGTATGTTTACACCATGTACTAATATGTACTAAAGTTGAATTGGGATATAACAATTTTGCTTAACGATTTAATGGTGAGAAAATTTGTGCATCTAAATTCATGTTCGTTGTAGTTGCTAAGTTGGTTGTGCGTATAGTCAAAAGTTCGGTTTCTGTTAAGGTTATAAGTGTAAAGTGAATATAAAACAAAAAAATGCTAAATTAAATTAATAGTGCTGTGATGATTTAGATTTCAACAAAACCTTATAGGGTAAAGCTTTATAAGTATAAAGCCCGATAAAATTTAGGAGGTTGAGGTATAGTAACATGTGGCCAAACATCTAAGGTCACGGACTTAGCGGTGTATGAGGCAACGGAGTAAAACAAAGGTTAGTGGTTATTAATGTGTGTTGTGTTTAGTGTTCATGTAGAAAAAAAAAAGCAGCTTATCAAGCTCTCGGTGATTTGGCTATTTATTAGTGTGGATTATATCAAGTAACTTCCTTAATTCAAGGGAAGCTATGTTACTGTGATGGAAGTTGATCTGGCTTATTGAAGCATCTTCATTTTTCGACAATGCCAAAATAAGAAGATAAAACGTCTACGGACAAGAGAATGTAATGCAAGATAGAGCCAGAACCAGTAAGCACTCGCAGGTATTCGGATTTATTAGTTCTGTCAATATTAATAAATCCTGTTCCTGTTATCGAAAATCTCAGCAGTTGTTTTAATAGCATAGACATTAGTTTAGAAAGTTATGTCGTCATTCGAGATTGACGGGTGGCTATTATACCTCGGGCGAACTATACTTTCATTACATCATCGATAAGTTTGAATTTGTTGGTTAGGCTAAAACCTGGAGTGACCTAGATTACGTTAAACCCCGTTTTAGGGTTTCCACATGTTTCAACAGAGTATTTACTTCTGTGAGGGTAAAGACTTGATCAAGGCTTCTTCTTTGTAATTTAAATCCTTAGGGTTGTCCTGGATTTTTCATCTTCTCGGCTTCAATTCTGCTTTTATTGAATGTTACAGATTAATATGGCACTATCAGTTGCAATGTAAAAAATTATCTTCTATGTCATAAAGTGTTATCACGGAAATGTTGGTTGATTCATTCCGATTTAAAAGTGTAGATCAAAAATTTCTCGCGCATCATATTTAACCAGTTAACTGAACTCTTCATTGTCTCATAATTTTGCTTGATTAATACTCTATTCTTAGATTAGACAATAGCAAAAAAATCATTCAAATTTAATTCTTAGCAAAAGTTTTTCAAAAGATTTTTTTTGCAGAATTGTTTTTGCTGTTGCTTCACGCTATTTTATCGTAATTTCCATTTCACAGAAAAGAAAATATAAAAATTAATTCCACTTTTAACGGTCTTTGTAGAAATAAAAAAAAAAATAAACTGGAAAAAGGATGGAAAAATGATACTCTTATGATGCTTTGCTTTCTACCGAAAAATACTTTTGCGATGATAATTACTTACCTAAGTACGAAGCAGCAACAAAAAATAAAAAAAAAGTTATTAAGTCAAAATATTTTAATTGACACGTTTTTGAAATAATTTTTCTCCCGTTATTTCATTTTATTTCTTTTAAGAGCTTTAGAGTTCTAACTTTGAAATGTTCGCTTTATAAAAATATTTATATACAGAGTAGAAAATATTTAAGCTCATTTCTTTCGGTCTGAGAACGTAACGAAATATGGTGGAATTAAATTCTAATTAAAATGAATTCATTTTTAAAACCGAAAACCAAGCCACATGAAAAATAAAACACGTGCGCGATATAACAAAAAAACGGATTTAAAAGTTTCAAAGTTTTGTTTCAGGATAATCCCTCTTTCTTTTAACTCGTCTTTCAATTAGTTTGTCATAAAACTGGTCAATTGTTATTCATTCAAATACTTAAATGATATCACACATCAACATAACAACTACATAGGTTTACAAATACAAATCTGCTCAATTATACACTGAAGAATCATCGAAATCCCTTTATATAACAAAATATAGGCGTATAAAGTCGTGTGATAATATGTTGAAAGTCAAAGCTCATACTCAATACATTTTTTTTTTTTTTTTGTTATCCTTTTATTAGCTTTCCCTACTTAACACCCAAAAAAAAATTACAACACTAAATTATCAAAAGAACAACTATGTAATAAAAAAAAAGAAAAATCGAAAAAGGGGTGATCCTTTTAGTACAGTCACAAGGAATTGGAAAAAAGGCGTAACTAATCCAATCAATTTTATTATAAGTTAAGAAGGCAAGCAAAAAAAAAAGACATCTTATCTTTGTAATAACATTCCGGTGGATATTGGCTGTATTGTGTGCGTTAAGATATCAAAACTCAAAAACTTGGGAAGAAAAATTTGTGCAAAAATTATTAAAAGTTGATAATTTGTTCCCAAGAATATTATTGTTCACGTGAGAATTTATCAAACACGAGTACAAAAGAAAGAGTAATAGAGTAGAATCACCGGATGCTTGTAGTCATATTGACAATCTGAATGCCTCAGTCTACCACCAACTCTCAAAATACAATTCGCATCTACAAACGGCGCCAATGACAGAATATCACTAGTTTTTCTTATTTCGGCCCCTTTCAGCAAACAATCGATCTCCTGGCCAAATGACGTTCTCTGCACATACCGTATGATGAAGTTTCTGGCGTTACGTATTTCGCCTAAAGCGAGGTAACATAAAGCTTTTTCAGTCTTTGGTAAACGCACGTTTCTAATAAACCGTAAGACATAGGCGGCTACACGAACCAGCTTGGTATACGATGAAATCATTTGCAGCAATCGATCAAAGATATCTTCCTGGTTTTCGGCATTAAAAACGAGAAGTTTACTTCTCTTTCGTTCTTCGCTTACGAGTTCTGCGTGACTATCTTCTTCAATTTGAGACTAGCCACGATAAGCCAAATTAGTCTTTTGCAGCCATTCTGGGTCCTGCCACCATTGTCGTAAATTTAACTTTGATGGGAGTACTCCTCGGGATGCGTGGTCAGCTGGATTTTGCTCAGATCGTACATGATTCCATAATTTTTTTTAAATCAAATTAAAATATCTGATGTGCGATTTGCCACAAAGGTTTTCCATCTTACCGGATGGCTAGATAACCACATAAGCACAATAGTGGAACCCATCCATGCATAACATTCTACTGGTTGCCTTATAGCTTCCTTTACCAATGCAATTAGTCTTGTCAGCAAGTGCGCACCACACAACTCCAGTCTTGGCAACGATACCTGTTTAATGGGTGATACTTTTATTTTAGATGCCATTAAATTAACTTTCACTGCGCCATTTTCGTTTACCGTTCTGCAATACATTAGAGTAGCATATACCTACAGTAGCTGAGAAACCGTGCAACTCAGTAGCTGAGAAACCGTGCAACTCAGCCTTGCCGTCCTTTGGAATATATCGGTTTATCCGTTTGTTTTGTAGAAGATTTAGCTCACTTCAGATTTTTTTGTAGATGTTAGAGATGTCATCGGGTAGCGCCTCGTCCCAGCCCAGCTTCATCAACCAAAGATTTTGGAAAACTATTTTCATTAAGATTATTGCTGAAGATAGCCATCCGAGAGGATCAAATACTCTGGTGTATTCAGAAATAATTCGCCGTTTGGTTGGTTGTGAACTGTCCTCCAGGTTTAACTTAAATGAAAAAACGTCATCATTAACATTCCATTGGAGGCCTAATATTCTCGCTTCTAATGAATTTTAGAACCTCGAAATTTGATCTGCATTCTCTGTCGTCACAATATTAGTTGAGTTCGACTTCCATTTTGCGCAGTTTAAATCCACCAGTTCGCAGTACTTGATTTATCTCGCTTTTCAGTTTTTGCGCTTCTTCAAAAGAATCCGCTCCGGAAACGAAATCATCAACGTAAAAATCGTTTAAAATGTGTTGGACGACATTTGGATGGTCGAGCTGATTATCGTGGCTATCATTTTGTCATTGAGTGTACTTATGTAGCACTAAATTATCGGACTTAGTCTAGTGATTATTTTTTATTTATCCAAATTGAATCATGGGCCCAACAAAACTTGCCCTGCTGTTTTCGGATAAACTCGACCAATTGGATTTGAATGCGCCAGTTGTTGTGATGCCTACCGCTCCTTTTAGTGATATGATTTGTTTTCGTTTCGTTTCGACCTAAAGTATAAAATAATAACTGCATTACAAAGTATAAAATAAAAAAGTATAAAGTATAAAATAATAACTGCATTACTATTATTTTACTTGCTATATACGCAAATATTTAAGTGGGACGCTGGACGTGTCTGACGGATCATTTGAACCCGATATTTGGCCTTCAGGAATTTTGGTGAGAAAGTTTGTAACCCAACCAAAAAACGTACATCCTGTAGTTCTCTGTTAGTCGCAAAGTCTACACTTACCTCCAGTTACGCCCCGCCGTGTGCTACTGCTGCCATCAATATACCAGTCGACCAGTTCAACAACACACTGCTAACAAAATCAAAACAATAATAAATTCAATAAGGATAGCTTATATATTTACTATCAAACAACAATGGGATGCGCACCATGAGTCAATCAACATAAGCATCATTCTTATGTAATGATTGTAATTCTTACCGAAACCTGGTTGAATGCTGACTTCAAATCTAAGGAATATTTTCCAGCCTGCTACTCGATGTTTCGTCATGGTCCCAAGCCCAACAATATAAGGAGCGTTGGGGTAGCATTGGGATGGCAGCTTCACTTATTTTGGACCTTCTTTTTCATCGGCAGAATTTATTGATGTAGAAGCATGTCAGGATTTAGCGGGCATTCTAGTATATACCACACACCACTTCTAATTAAATTTTAATTTGTTGATGGTGATTTAGAAAATTTCGCTAACAACGATTTTCATTAAACAATGTTTTTGATAATTTTGGCTGGAATTTGTCATTTGATGGGCTCAGTGTTTCGGCCGCTGCCTCTTAATTTTATAAAATTTTGTCAAACGGGTTTGATTTATTTCTTCCGAAGAAATTAGCGAACTCCATTTACGATGAGGCATAGTTCAATCGTCGCTTAAAAAATACAGCCAACGGAAAATCAAGAGCGTTTAAGGCGTCTAAGCGGTCTGGAAATGGAAAAGTGTAATACTCACGACTGTGCCTACCAAGCCGCGTTCGTTTTTGAGCCAACGAACAGGGGGCACAGATAAGATCACTTTTCAGGCAGTTTATTATTGGATCATTAATGGGCGCCACTTCCTTTAGGAAGCTGCCTATACACTCGAGGACCTCGACTAACTCAGCGAGCAGTTCACTCTGCATGTGGATTCTCAAGTTGATCTGATCTCTGCCAACTCATTTGATTATCGGGGAGAGAGGGGGGGGGAGGAATATAAATAATTTCACTTACCACTTTTACAGACTTCGTCGGTTTTGACGCACCGAGTTTACCGACAACCAAGTTATGAACAGAACGACCTTGACGGGTCACTTTTAATTACGATATTTATATTTCCCTTGGAACGGAACTATTGAGTTTCACAGTAAGTTTTATGAAAATGTCCACTCTACTGATTACCAGGTTATGAAGGCCGATCGCTTTATCACATGACCTGTAACGAAATCTTTATTTGGACAAAGAAACATGCTGTATGTACATGGTACAGGAAATGTTGATTTGGAGTAAAGATTATCTTTACTACAACTTCAACTTTGCTACAGTTTCTATTTAGGCTCTTCAAACTTCTCTTGTACATGACCTGTAAAGAAATGTTTGTCTGGTTAAAAAAACTTGTTATATACTTGGTACAGGAATTATAGATTTAGAGTAGAGATTATCTTTACTAAAACTTTAACTTTTCTACAGGTTCTGTTTAGTCTCTCTCTAAAGTTTTTATACATGTATTATAGGTTTGAGTACAGTGCAGGTATCAAATGTGATAAAGGTTCAGTACAGATTAAATAAAAAATTTTAATACAGGCAGAATTTATACAGTCTGAATTATATCCAAATTTTCTTATTATTTGTAGTATTTCACTTATTGATATTTCTCTTATTATTCTAATTATTCATAGCATTGCCATTATATCTCCAGAAATATCGTAATTTTACTTACCGTAAACTCCTCGTGTGAGGCTTGAACCCGGGTCTGGTATTTCTCGTTTCATCGCTGTATTCGCTATACCACAACCCTCTTGCAAATTTTAATGTATTATATCCTTTAAACTTAAAACCTTTGGTAGAGGTTATATACAGGCAGTAAGAAGATGTTTTTTTTACGAATAATTCATGTTGTCAAATCAAATGTCATATTGAAGGAAAGTGATTCAAAGTTAAATAATAAATATAGGCGTCGAGGTCAAAATAACCTTAATCTAAATTGTAAGCAATAAAATAATAATAACAGTGGCAATAGTGAATTTAATATCCAATTGATCACATATACTCTCGTGAGCGGAATATAACAAATAATAACACTTTATTAATGGAACCTGTTCCCTGCAATTAGCATCGGTCTTATTACTTATTATTCATATATTATGTTTAATTATTGTATATTATTTTAAATGCAGCTTCAATTGAAGGTTTGAATGATGTAAATAATACCTCTGAAATATCTATTATGCAAATCTAGGCTTGTTGGATGTATACACCTCAGGGATAGCTGCTACAGATAAGAATAGCAATGCATTTTCAAATAAATTGCGAGAATGGGCAATCAATTGTCATATTGAGCAAACTACTCTTTCAAAATTACTAAAAATATTAGTAACGAATGGCCAAGATTCTGAATTGCCCCTTCATGCCAGATCTTTCTTAGCCGCCCCGCGGAAAGTGGAAGTTCGACAAATTGATAAGGGCCATTGCCTACATTTTGGCGTGGAAAAGAACTTGCGATCTATAATTACTTTAAATACGAACGAATTAAATGTAGATTTAGCTGAAATTCAAATGTCGTTTAACGTAGATGGAACTCGAATTTATTCTAGTGGCAGCAATAGATTTTGGATACTTTTAGGAAGCGCAGACAATATTTTAAAGTGCGGTTCAACTGTGTTTCCCGTTGGCATATATAGTGGGCCTGGCAAACCTCAATCATTAGTGGCTTTTCAATCGACCACCGCAAGTACTTATAAGTGCGAAAAATATGTATCGGCTAAATGTTCGATTGGAACAAACCAAAAATTAAGACATAAGCAAAACATAACCTCTAAATTTAAATGTATGGTAATAAAATATTAAAATAAATATTTAAAAAATAAATTTTTGCTCTATTCTATTATCAAATATCACCTGAAACCATGAATTTTCTATTCCTATAAAGGTAATCGAATATAGGTGCTCTATAAAGTTTTGGAGATCTGTACTGCTATACGGGAGCTGGTCACACGAGATACATACATTCCCCAGGTAAGTATCACAAACGACAAATTAAAATATTGCATACTATGTAAAGAATTTAAGGTTCTCAACGAATTTCTTTATAATATCTGTGGCCACAATTCATAATGTCATAAGTCGAATTATGCCCTTTTAGATTTTCAAACTCGAAATCTATGTTTAATGGTTGTAATGGTTATTTGCAGTTCGCTGAATATTACAAAAAATTGATATGATATGAAATCAATTAGGGGATTTCGACTTGGCATTGTGACTTGTGGCTACAGATATGTATTTAATACAAATCGAAAGTGAAATTTTTTGAAAACCGAAACGATTTTTCGCGTTTATAAATAAATGAAAAAAAATCACAAGATTAGTTATCCATGGGTTTATAACATACAATGATGGATCCGTTTCGGAATATTATTATTCCCAGTAAGGCTTTATACAGGGGCAGATCTACGATTACTAACCTCATGGTTTTTTTAAATGATGCATTCAACATTATTGGAATGTGCAGTCTTGTTGAATAAACTGTAGAAGGCTGTCTACTGCTTGCAGTCGCCATAAAACAAAGGAATTTCTATGCTCGGTAGTTTTATACTGGCACTCTTCTTATTAATGCTTTGATAAGTGTTTGTGTAAACACACTTTCAAGCATTTGATGTATGTTGATGAGATGGTACTCCGCATGTAATTCGCCGAAAATATTCATGTTGAAGAATTCTGTGAGCTACTGTTACAACTTGTAATTGCAATTAGTCGTTGCACAATAAGGGTTACCTAAAATTACGTTTTTGTTTTTTTTTTTGATCGACCGGTAAAACGATGACCACTCGCTATAGGATAGAAAAAAGGAGGGTCAGTCTTGAAGTGAATGTGATGTCCGAATCACCTAATAAAAAATAAAAAAAATAAAATAAAAACACTATATCGTGAACATACACACAGAACGAAGATTATCTTTGGGTCTTGTGGATTAAGAAAGTTTAAGTTCGGTTTGGGTTCAAAATATTTATTATTGATTTTAAAATAAAAAATAAATAAAACCAAAACAAAAAGAAGACAAATTATAGTTTGTAAATTGCAGTGAAAATCCGTTAAGGCGGAAATCGACGGGACCGAACAAAATTTCCGCGTTAGAGGAGTTTTCCGTTTTAAGGGTAGATATATATTAAAAAAAAAACGACAAATATATATATGTACATACATATATACATACATCTGTATGTAAAATAAAACTTTATTCAGTACTTAATAAAATAAAACAAAAATCAATTCAATTGTAGATTAATCTACAAATCCATACATTTCAAATATGTAATCACATATAGCTTAGCCTAAACGCCTATAGGTACATACGAACTTAATTTGTGGGTTTAAAATATTCATCCAATGAAATCTGCTTCGTAACTTTGTTTCTATTAATAGATTTAATTAAATTAACGTTAATTTTTTCGGCGTCTTCATAATTATCGGTGTATCCAGCATTCGATACAGAACTTTTAATTGTAGAAATACTCGTTAAAACATCGTTGAGTGTTGGAATTATCGGCTGTGTTTCAACTGTTTGAATTTCGTCTTCATCTGATGAATACTTCTTAGAAATATTGTCGCACAATTGTACCAGTACATCAAGATCATCCGTGTCATTTTCGGTAGGCAGGTTATTATCTATTTCTAAAAGGTTTCGGGTAGTACATGTATCTTCGCCGTATAAATCATTTATTAAATCATCGATATCGTTTAATTCTTGGCTGACTTCGAATGCAATTTCATTTGCTGGCTTAGCTAGGAATCCACAATTTCTGAAGCACTTAACAATTGTTTTAGCTTTTAGAGAGTTTATTGCTTATTTAAGAAACATGATCGAATCCAAGACATTAATGGTTTTTGTTAGTTCGCTGGCTTTTTCGCATCTGTCCATGTTTAAAAGTATAGATTTAAGCATTAACTTCTTGTAATTAAGTTTAACATTTTGTATTGTGCCGTTGTCGAGTTGCTGTTAAACGACCGTCGTGTTTGCAGGGAAATAGACTAGTTTAATGTTGGACATGAAAATTTCAGGATGGCTGGTCGCGTTGTCCAAGAATAGCAGAATTTGCCGATTTTGTTTCTCCATTTCCAGATTTAGTTTAATTAAGTAAGATTCAAAGAGTTTGGAGGTCATCCAGGCTTTTGTGTTAGCATGCCAATTTACTGGTAACGACTTAATGTCCAAATTTTTGAAACAGCGAGGTTTCAAGTTTTTGCCGATTACTGTTGTCTTATAAATCGTCCCGTCAGCAAAAACCGTTAACAAAATGGTCAGACGCTCTTTTGAAAATTTACCACCGACACATTTCTGGCCCTGAAAGTGTAGCGTTTTATTGGGAAGCATCCGGTAATAAAGCCGGGTTTCATCGCCGTTTTCTACGTCTTTGGCGTTGTAACCTTCAGTTAATGCACTTAATCTGGATCTCCACTCAATCTTGGTTCACTTCACTAGCCTCTCCCGAGCAAGTTTTGAATTTTTTGTTAGTTCGTTGCCGAAAGGAGCGCAACCAGCCATTAGAAGCTTTGAAATCACTCAACCCCAATTTTTTCGCAACTTCTCTGGCCTTTTCCTGTAATATCGGGCCATAAATTGGGAAACTTTTAGCTCTAGCTACGGCAAGCCATTCGATAATTACGTCATCAACTTGTCGAACGTTGGTTTCTTTGCGCTTTTTACACATGAGCGTATTTTCCTTCCCTTCGATGTATCTGGTTGAAATTTCACCGGCATTTTTTACTATGTTGTACGCTTGAGTCTTCCCACATTTATATTTGGCACAAATATCTGCAATTGAAGTCTTGCTTTTGTGCAATTTAATCACCTCGTATTTTTCTTTTAATGTGAGGTTATGTATTTTACCCATTTTCTAAAACAAAAATCGATCTAAAATATTGTTTTTAAATTTCTAATTAAGATATAAACTTACAACATTAGTCCAAACCTATATGAAATTATGTAAATATGTAATGTGTACTTCACCAGATTCACAGACGATAATAAATATGTAAGTATGTACATATGTCATATTCATACGTTTCTCTATTTCGTGCAGTTTTTTTTTGGTTTCATATTGTATTTTTCGGCTTAATGGAGTTTTTATAGCAATTTTTGTACTACAAAAATGTTTTCCGTCCGCGACATAGGAGTTTTCGGCTTATAGGTACATTATTGCATGAAATTTAATTGGAGGGGATTTTTATTTTGTAAATTTTCCGTATCTTGTGAGTTCCCGCGTTATGTGATTTCCGTCTTAACGGATTTTCACTGTATTATTATGTGTTAAGAATAAATCTAATATAACCGTGTGATAACATAAATTACGGACTGATGTAATTTAAACAATTAGTGCTAAGGCGTGATCGCAAATTTCACATGTTAGAGAGACAAACATTAACAGTGAAATAAATTAACAAGTACAGATATTGTGGTTCTAAGCATACAAATTGTGTGACGCAAATTAAAATTAAAGTAATAAATGAGTTATAAATTATTGAAAATAAAAACAGTGTTGGTAATTTTTTTTTTGTGTTGTGATGTATTGGTCCGTTGTTAAAGACAGACAATAACATTTTGTAATTAACACGTGGAATTGTAAACCGTGCCTAATACTAGTATTACCAAATAATTACAATATAAACAACAATAAAACTAAAAAGCGATATCACACACCTTAATAACAAGATGTAACGGAGCTACTTTGTTAAAATTATGCGCCGCGGTAACGTGGCGCTACAGCGTGGAATTTTTACTCCGTTAACAGAATATCTCCTTGGTCCTACACATCAGTGACCGCAGCACGTTTGCCGGCTAGGTATAGAAGGTGGGCAGGTTTTTGTCACCGACCAAGGAGATCGAGAAGTGCTGCTTTACCCATATTGTCAGTTAGCAGGGGATCAGATACGGAGCAATATTAGATCAATGTCCACCACCATCATCGGGTTCTCATAAGGAGAGGGTAAAAAACTGAATCAATTAACTATGTAAGTATATAGATAAAAAAAAAAAAACAGGAATGACAAAGTGGGGTTGTTGTTGTTGTTACCGCCATTATATTTCCTTCTTGGTGGTGATCTGGATGATGGATCACATGCTATCCTCCCGCCCATTGGCAATACCACGCATAACTATTCGGTTTGCCCCGTTATTCCGTGTGTTATCCCAACCTGCCGGATCACCTACGTCTTGTGGCGTTTATTCGCCCATATTCGTACCCCTAGATTGATTAACTGGGCTGAGACCCGAAGGTATTGCAATGCCCCAGGAAACAAAAAGGAATAAGGCTTGTTCGCGATAACGTGACGAAAATCTCGACCATACAAAACACCGAGAAATTACGAAAAGTTGATTGCTAAATTATCTAATCCATGTTACATGTATCAATAAACTTAAGTAGTATTTGTGGGTATATAATAAATAAATAAATAAATATACGTTTGTATGTAATATAGATATATAATAATTAAATAAATAGATGAATATAAGTTTGTATATAATAAATAAATAAGTAAATAAAGACAATCGTCCAAATTTAATAAGCCCACTTAGCTGACTATCATAATAGCGTAATCACATTCTGATTTGGCGGCCATTTCCATTTTTTCCTTTCTTTTTTTTGTTATGTTTCACGGGCAGCCGAACTTTCCCGCACCGCTCTTTAGCCTTCTTATTTTTCTTTATATTTACTGTATCGGAGTATTTCCACTCACAATTATAGGGACCAACAAGAAAAAAAACGTCGCGGAAATTTATCTGTTTCAAAAAAAACACGAAACCAAAAAAAAAAAATAATAAATAATTTAAATCACAGGCAAAATCAAGGTAAACATTACATTGTCACAAAAACAAGCTTTTTTTAAAAAAAAATGGCTAATTTGTCCTACCTCTTCCGCGATAACTTAAACTTATAAAACCAGCAACCTCGTGGCTATCTCTGTAGTGCGCCTTTATTATCCCACGGTATCTTCTACACTAATGGTCACGGCTTACAGTATCAATTTACTGGAACAAGCCTGTGGCAGTAAGACTAATACATACAAGAAATCGTGATAGAATGTAAATTTATAATTTGAATTATCGATAATACATATTTTTTTTTATTATTGATTTACAATTCCACAATTTGTTTATTCAGTTAACAGAAGATAATCTTTAGAATGCAATAAATTCCAAATATTAGTGGAGTGATGATGGAGAACGGGTGAGTGTTTATTCATGGTAGGTAGAGTGACTAATGGTTGGTTCCTTTCTGTTCTTCTGTGAACATGCAGCTTGCACGACATGGGCGGATACCACCAAAACCCCACCCCAGACTGTACCATAGCCGGGTAACATCGCTGCAGGTGGTAACTCCATTGTAAAAACAAATTTCTATAACAGCTCGATCATCTAATCGTACTGTTACACTACCTTAATTTGAGCTCACAGTAAACCTTGAAAAACTTGTTAGCTTCGCCGTATTGTAACATGCCGCTAAAATTTTGCTTTCAGATTTTAGCTTCTGCTAGTTGGAGCTTGTAGCGTTTTGCTTGCTCTACGTATTCTTACTTAACTTTCGCTGGTGTTGTTTGTCAATTATGTATCAATTATGTATGAGGAAATATCGGCTGTTTCTCGTTGGAATCGTGCATTGGCCTGAATAATATTTTCTTCTGGTCCACCTGGTGTTGCCTTATCGTTTGCATCAAGAAGAGATATTTTGGTTTCTTGGATGTTGCTCATCTAGTTTGTGAATAATTTCTGCATCAAGAGTGCAAAATTTGTCGAAGAGCAGTTGAAGGTTTTTGAATCGTTAACCAATGTTTCTCTTGCTGTAGTAGTCAGAGAAGAGCCTTCTGCTTACGGTTGTTCGGGGCTAATCGAAAGTAGTTGTTTTGATAGCTGTAATGTTACTATGTTTTGTTTAATAATGTTATGGTTTATATACAAAACTATTACATTAATTACAATAACCAAATATAAAATTATAAATTGACGAGCTTACAAATGCTCAAATTGCTTACTTTTTTTGCTTTTTGAGGAAACATATTACAAGTCAAATGACCCGCTTGCACAGTATAATTTGTTTTATTAAATTCTAAGATATACATTTGTAACAAAAAATATTGTATAAAATAAATTTTTATCCACTCCTCTATGTGGTGCATCTAAATGAAAGGTTTTTTCGTAAATTAATAATATTTAATTTTATGGAAAGTTTACTGATTCTACTTATGTGTATCTGGGTTATTAAATATTAACGGTTTAAGCATCAAAAAACTCAGTTCTATAATTTCTCATAAATACTGGTACATGAGTAAGAATGCAAGAGCTATATGTATATGTACTTATATCCATTAAATATGCATTTGACTTTCAAAATGTGTTACTTTTATGTAGATTGCAAATTGAATTTACAAATTTTGCAAATTTTAATGGATATTCGGTGTAACATGATCAATCATTTTATGCAACCATAGACCAAACTTTTGTACATAAATATTTTTCCAAGTAAAACCTAAATAATGAATGATTCGTTTAGTCGAGATACGTTTTGCACATAGAGATGAATCTTTTTTAAATAAACAATTTTTTTTGTTTGGCCACTTATTCATCAAATACTGGAAATATTTTCACCATCAACAATAAAACGTCGTATGAAATATGCGATGGTTTTGCGAATCGGTTGTATGTCGTCTCTAAGCATGCTAATCGGCGTATAATTAATTGATTGGAGTGTTCGACCAAGCCTTCAGATCGAAACGCTTTTTCCTGCTTCTTATCACACTTAAACAAGGCAAACTTACTTGCATCAAAAAACACCTTAGTTTTCCCAAAATCAGCCGTCATTTATTTATATTTCCTTGCACAGTTCAACCTTTTTATTCGAAGAATTTCAGACACTATTGGTTATCGCCTCGCACCACGCGAACAAATTCAATTACTTTGAATTAAACATCGATTTACCTTTATACCACTAAACTCATACATAATCTTTGATAATTGAAGGGCCGATAGCTTTGGATTTTTAGAAACTTCTAAGTAATTTTTCGCCGCCTGTTCATGCTATGCAATGTTTCTAATCTTTCTTGATGATAATAACTGACAAATTTTTTGAATTATCCTTTTAGATAATTTAACTGGGTGCATTTTTCCTATTTCTGATAAACTATTGCCTTTTTCAGATGCAAGAACGAATATTTATTGAAGTATTTTGTATTCTACCAGAGCCTATAGAGCCATAATCTTAATGACGTATTTTTTAGAAGCTTTTTTAGTGGTATAACTTTTCACTGATTTCCATAGGAATCCATAGTAAAAATGGTGTTTTTTAGCTTTAAGTTTTTCAATGAAAAAAGCAAAAATATTATAAAATGTTTATATAAAAAATGTCTACATATCTTTAAGAACAATATACAAGAAGGCCATATTGGTATTAGGTAAATATTAATTGCAGAAATATTAAATTAAATTATTTCTAAAATATATTTTTTCGAACTTTCATTTTGAAAAATACATCAAAGTTGGCTCTGACAAATTAAAATAATACTTGCTAAATTTATCTTTAGTTTTACTAGTGTACGTAAGATGTCTAAATGGTTACAGAAAAATACGAAAAAAAAGTTATTTAATCCCAAAATTAACAAACGTTCCTATATTTTGTGAATTTGTTTTGCTTTTCCTACAATTTTTGAACTTGAAATTTCCCCAGGGCCCGTATTCTTGAAATTCACCGAAAAAAATCGCCGGTGACTTTGGTATGAAACAATTTAAATTTTCGACTGAAATGACGATTTCACTAGAAAATAATGGGCGAATTTTTCGCCCCTGATTTTATAGTGAAAAATGTCATTTCAGTCGAGAATTTAAATTGTTTAATACCAAAGTCACCGGCGACTTTTTTCGGTGAATTTCAAGAATATGGGCCCTGGGCCGCTATTCTTGAAATTCGATCAAAAAAAGTCGCCCATTATTTTCTAGTGAAATCGTCATTTCAGTCGAAAATTTAAATTGTTTCATACCAAAGTCACCGGCGACTTTTTTCGGTGAATTTCAAGAATACGGGCCCTGGTGGTAATTTTTCGTACGATTTTTCCAAATTTTTACGGCCATCACTGCCATCTATGTTATGTATATTTAGTTAATGACCAACGAATCGTAGTAAGCTTTTATTTTAATTTTACCAGAATGCTGTTGTTATGAAATTTTTCTTATATTTTGGTTTAAATAAATCAATTATTACAAGAAAATGAAAGCGATATACTTCAACGACATTCATATATGTTGAAATTCAAACATTTATAAAAGTATTTCAGAAATCATAATTAAGAATTTGTAACGTTTTCATTTAAAAATTTGTCTTAGGAAAAAAAGTGATTTCCCATATGTTTTGTGTGTTTTACTATGAAAAGTTCCGTTTTTTCCTCGTTTCTAATTCCCTTATAAAAGCTCAGATTTTTTGATTATGGCTCTATAAAATACAGGGTGCTCTGATTCTACACGTGAAAAATAAACAAATTTCAATTATCTGAATTAAGCTATATTATCTTTTGTTCGAAAATTCCGATTAACTTTTTAAAAAATTAGTGAATCGTATTCAACTGAATGGGCCTATTTTCACGTGTATTTTTTCGTCACTTTTTTTCCTCCTTTTTTACACTTTTACCTATACACTAATTTTGAAGAGGGGAAATTTATGATGCACATGCTCGACAAAATTTATTTTTGGCTATCGTATTGTTACACACTAACTCATACAAATATATTCTCATTTTCGTTAATGCAGTTGAAGAAGAAACAAGCATACAAAATAAATAAATAATTTGCGTATACTGTTTTAGCGGAAAATTAATTTTGGTAAGCAAAATATGATTAAAATAGTCATTTTTTTTCTAGTTACCATATTGAGTTCGAATAAAGCGAAATATATTTAATTTAATATATCATGTGCTTTGTGAAGTGTATTTCAATATTTAATTATTTTTGTGGTTAATGTTAAATTGCCGGTTTGCTTTTAATGTAAAAATATAAATTTTCTATGCGACCGTAAATTTATACTTTTTGACGTTATGCATCTACATTATGCAACGCACGATTTCTTAAAAAATATAAAGGAAAATTATATTTTAAATTATATGTATAACATAAATTTTTTTGCATTTTTAGTAAATTCAAAATATAGTTCATAAATTTTTTTTATTATAATGACGGATATGGTAGCCGGGCGATTCCACTAGCACAATTCCACTAGACACAATTCCACTGGACACAATTCCACTGGACGCAATTCCACTGGCACAATTCGACTGGGGAACAATTTAACTTGCGCAATTTAACTTGCATTATAACTTGTACAGTTACACTAATGAAACGCACTAACGCACTAATGAACACACACTTTAATATTTTATTGGTGTGATTGAAACATAATTACGAAGATAATTATAACTATGGATTTTAAATTAATAAAAACTGCAATGTGTAAAAAAGCTAATTGATAATAAAAGAAGGGGATAGCTTTCAAAAAAATGGTGAAGATAGCAATGGTAAAAAATATTTCTGTTGCTGTAGTTATTACGATTCTAGGCTTATTCCACTAGCACAATTCCACTAGACAGAATTTCACTGCATGCAATTCGTGTTTTCGTTTAATTCGTATTTAACATTCGTAGTTTTTTCTTCCGGTAGCTTTTAAGTTTAACTTTTTTTATAATTAAACGAATTTAACTTGCACAATTTAACTTTTTGATAATCAAACGCATTTAGGTTGGTAAATCGCGCGCGCGAAAATCTAGGATTAACTAGGTAAACCCCAATAACTTTTCAAACGGGTTGGCATGATCATAGCACACACACAGGCCTACCGAAATATCATAGTGAGATGTTTGCCGATCGGTGAAAATCTCAAGATATTGATTTTCTTAGACATGCTTAAGACAAAATTTTTCACGTTTTCGAATAATCTAGGATTAACTAGGTAAACCCCAATAACTTTTTAAACGGGTTGGCATGGTTAATGTAGACACACAGGCCTACCGATGACATGTTTGCCGATCATTTAAAATCTTGAAATATCGGTTTTCTTAGGTATTAAATAAATATATTTCATTCGGGTATTATTATAGAAAAATATTTTATATTATTTGCCCGAATGTATACTTTTTAAAACGCATACATATGTAAATTTGTGGTTGTTGTTAATTCTAGTTTTATTTTAGGATAAACTTCATTCGCATTCAGCTAGAGAGGCAAGGTTTCGGAAGGCATATTTACGAGAAAAGGACAGATCTATTATTAGAATGCTTTCAGTCCCGAATTAAGCGAAGTGGCAGTATTACCACAGAATACATCCAGAAGAGACATAACTCTGTTTTTGTATGGAATAATTTGGACTCATTTTTTTGACCTTGATTTGCTGATTTGAAATAACAGAAATTGAGAATCCTTAAGAGTGAAGTTAGTGAAATTTTTTAACAAGTTTTGTTTTAACAGCATAATTTGTATTAATTACTATAATATTCAAAAATAATTATACCAATGTCCAAAAAATAAGGTAAGAAGAAAAACAAAATTTGGTCCAAGCAATGTCTATTCTGGTTAATCTTTCTTCTGTGGTATTACCTCATTAAATTCAGAATGTAACATTTCCGATTTAATTGAGTTTTATTTTTCAAGGACATGCAGTTTTGAAACGTATTTATTAATGATTATTATTATTTACCAATCGATAATTCATCGTTCATACAAGAGGATTTTAAACAAATAACAGCAAAAATGAAATATCCCAAATCACAATGTTGTGTTTGTAAAGAACAAATGTCAATTAATAAAAATATTATCCAAAATAATATTTCATTTGTTGATGTACAGCCGTACGACATCGAAACCAAATTTGACATTAGGCTTTGTGATATAAAAAATTCATTCACAATTTTAAACGAAGCACTCCATTTGAAAGGTGTAATAAATTACATTTTTCCACCGGCGTTTGGAGCAATCGGACACTACACGTGCTACGTAAAACGACCGAATGATTTGTAGCATTTATATAATGATTTATTAAATTCTGGATCAACGGAAAAATCAACCGCAACTGTGAACCCACACACCCTAATCTATGTATCACAGTATTAGTGCTACTAAACTTCAATTAAATCCGAGCAATAAAAATCAGCAAAACCAAATTATTGGAAAAGTTTATTAAATAAAAAAATTCTAAACTTAAATTTGCATTTTTGATTTGTATTTACTATTTTCTCTATACGTATAAGTGTGATAACTGTTCATCGCTGGTACGGAGCCGTTCATCATTGGTGGTTCGAAAATCATGGAATTTCAGAGAGATGAAAACAAATTAAGTCATTCATGAAGCCGAATCTTTCCCCTCGTGCCCCATACCTTGGCTTATATGACCTATATAACCGAACCTTGCCCAAATCTCTGGCAGTGCTCGTTAATGGATTCCCAATAAAAAATACTCAAGATTTTAAATGCAAAACGGCCGTTAACAAGATTCCAAATCCTCCGTTTCGCAAAAAAATGTTTCTTCTAGTTCTAGTGTTAATGGGAATTTAAAACCATTTTTTTAGTTCGGATGTGTTTTGTTTGGAATCAAATAATTACGTTTTAATTATTTGTTAGAAACTTAACGGAAAGAAATCACTCAGTTTATTCCAATAAGAATTTTGTTTTGAGTATTTCTAATACATACATATTTTTTGTTATTTGTTATTTATTGTCAGAAACTTCACGTCAGTGAATCCATGACTAAAAATGGCATAGTTTTGACTTTTCTTTTGTCAAATAATTTTCGGGTTGCCGCCGCTTTTAAATTGAAAACCTAGGCGAGAGCAATGACAAATGATTTAGCCCAATTTTACAAAGTGATGAATGTAATATCACTCAAAATCATAGTGTGGTTGTTACAATGAAATGGAGCCTTTAACCTCTGATTCTCAAAATGGTAATAGTTTAATGCACAAATCACTTATAATAGATTACGCCTTGCGCACTTTGCCTATTTGGATTATAAAATAAACGGCAGTTTTGTTTCACAATATCGTTGTATGTAATTGAATCTAAAAATTAAATTAAATTAAATAAATAATGCGGTGCGCCGTATTTAATTGTTGTAATAACAAATATAAATAATTGTTCATATAGTTTTCATTCTTTTCCAACAAATAAAAATAAGACATTGTTGAAAGCATGGATCCTGTTTTGTAGGAGGAAAGAAATATTCAACCATAATACATCCAGAATTTGTAGCGCCCATTTTACTGACAATGATTTTGCAAACAAGTTAGAGCATAAAATGGGTAAGAATTATTATAAAAAATTTTTTAGTTGAGTTGTAATTCTAATATTATATCAAGGATTTTCAAAAATTCTAAAATTAAAATCGGGTGCGATGCCAACTTTGCGACCAGTTTGTGAAGTGAACGAAAGAGTTTTGTTAAGAAATCAAAATCGATTGTCTCGAATCCAAAGACGAGAAGACAAAAAAATGATTAAATCATTACTTGGTGAATCAAATTTCAGTTTATCCGAGCTTGTGTATTGCGAATCAAATGATTTAGAAGAAATTGTATATAATAATAACAATGATCGGGAAGAGCCAGAAAAACAAATAAATAAATCGGAATTTGATGCCTTAAAGGACGAGATGTATGTATTTAGTTTGTTATAAAACATGAGAATTAACCGCTATAATGTTATCATAATTTTAGGGACAATTTTAAACAGAAAAAGCTTACCGAAATTCAAAAGTTAAAAGCCGAAATTCAAAATTTAAAAGACCATGCAGACTTGCTTAAAATGAATTTAGAGAGAAAAGATTTTGAACTACAGAATTTAGAAAGTAAATTGAGAGAACTATTTACACCAGGCCAGATACAAAAATTAAAAAACGGCATTAATAAATGTATGCAATGGGCAGAAGCTGACATCGCCAGATCTATTACACTGTATTCGGCCAGCCCTAGAGCTTATAAATTATTAAAACAAAAGCAATTTCCTCTTCCTGCTGTCCGCACTCTCCAGAAATGGGCACAACAAATTGATATTTCTCCAGGGATTCTTGAACCGGTTATGAAAATTATGAAAGCAGCAACTGAACTAAGTGAATCCCAGAAAGTTTGTATCTTGAGTTTTGACGAAATGAAGATTAGGGAAACTTATTGCTACGACCGGTCATCGGATTCCACGTATAAACCTGCAAAATATTGTCAAGTTGGAATGTTGAGAGGTATACGTGAATTATTATTACTATTGTACATTTTATTTTAATAAAATGAATTCTTATCAATTTCAGGGTTAATCTCCAAATGGAAACAACCATTTTATTACGATTTCGATCGTAAAATGACGAAACAAATTTTGTTCGAAATATTACAAAAAGCGGAAGATTGTGGTTACACTGTGGTGGCTATAACTAGTGATCTCGGAGGAGGTAATCGAGGGCTATACAAAGAACTTAACATAGAAACACATAAACCATGGTATGATTATTAAATTATATTTCTCATGTAAAATTTATTAATTTTTTTTTTGTTAGGTTTATCTTTGGAAACAATAAAATATACGTATTTGCGGACGTACCTCACCTTATTAAGCTTATAAGGAATCATTTTATTGATAATTAAGGAATCATTTTATTGATAATGGTTTTTTGATAAACGGTAAATGCGTAAAGAAACAAATAATTTTGAAACTTCTATCGTGTACATCAACAGAACTGACCATTACTCACAAAATTTCCAGTAACCATTTAAGTGTTGCTCAAGCAGAAAGACAAAAAGTCAAAATGGCTACCAAACTTTTTTCCCATACCGTAGCACAAAGAGTGTTACAATTTATTTAAGCTTGTACAATTGGAAATATTTTAATATTATGTACATATTTAAATCATTATTTTTTTAGACTAACGATTGGTTTGATGTGATGAACGTCAGAGTATATTCTGCTGATTCCAGAGAGCGAGTTCAGGCCTACGGACTAGCCATTAAAGTGCAGAATGATATCTTAGATAGGATGACCAAAATGATGAATGAGATGCTAGTATTGGGAAAGAATACATTACTACCGTTTCAAAAAGGTAAACTATTTTATGTTAATGTATTATTATTAAAAATTATTATAATTTTTTATAGGAATTATTCAATCAAATACCGCATTAAAATTGTTGTACGAAGATATGAAACAACGTTTCAATTTTAAATACATTTTGTCGTTTCGTTTAAACCAGGATGTTTTAGAACATTTTTTTGGTACTATCCGTGCAAAGGGTGGTCTGCACGATCACCCTGATAGGCAGGAATTCAAATACCGTTTGAGATCCTACATTTTGGGGCATAATGAAGGGGGAATATCTGAAAATGCAAATGTGGCAATTGACGATACCCCTGATTTGGTAACATCAGAATCAACGCTAACAGGTAACAAAATTAGCTTTCGTCTTAATAAATTATTAAAATTTTCTTTCAACAAATTTTAGGACAAATTTTTAGAAATGTTTCTGGGTTAAACGAAAATCCCGAAGATTTTCAGGAAGATAATTATTTTTCATTGATGGAATATGACGGACTTGAAAATCTTGCTGGATATATGTATGTATATGTCATAAATTGCATAAAGAAGTCCCAAATATTCGAGTAGATTCCACATTCCATTCGGTGAACCCCCATTTTTCTTATACTTGGGTTGATCAATTAAATGAAGGGGGCCTGTCAAAACCCACTCAGAGTATGATGACACACATGTCCTCGTTGGAATCTATTTTCAATGATGCACAATTCAACTTGCACAATTCCACTTACACAGTTGAACTTTTTGATAATCAAACGCATTTAGCGCGCGCGCGATTTACCATCCTAAATGCGTTTGATTATCAAAAAGTTGAATTGTGCAAGTTAAATTGTGCCAAGTGGAATTGTGCCCAGTGGAATTGTGCCAAGTGGAATTGTGCCAGTGGAATTGTGTGCAGTGGAATTGTGTTTAGTGGAAATGTGCTAGTGGAATAGGCCTAGAATCGTTAACACTATAAATTTATAATTATTTTTATTTCTAATAATATGCCTTTCAAAATTACTGGGTCCCTATTTCTGAATACGATACGAATCTGTGTACGAAACGAAAGTTCTATTCGATCCGTAAATACTTTGGTATTTCTGAATACGAACGTATAGTATATTTTAATTTTTGTAGTGTAGGCAAAGGGAAATTTTGGTTTTACGTGAAATATCCTTAAAATGACAGTGTAAATCTAAAAATACACGTAAATATGTCAAAATTTTGACATCAATGTTTATAATTTTCTTATGGATAAAATCGAGGATAGCCAATGTTTGATAAATATTTTGTGTCGAACTAAAATAATTAAAATTTAAAGTAAACCAAAATTTGTGCATTTATTTATGTTTATTTATTTAGTTTTTTAGACGATGGATATTACAAAATAGATTGTGTGGATTATACAAAATATTGCAGGCAAATTCGGAATATATAAATTAGTGAAATTATGCTAAACAAGTAGTATTTTCAATAAAAAAGGATTATCTTTTAACTTCTAAAAATATGATTTGTCTTTTAAATAAAAAAAAATTGTCAAAATATAAATTTATTGTGTATATCTTGCTAATTTTGTTTGGTGTCATTATCTAATTTATCATCGAAGAAAAATCCGTTCATGAACGTACAAAAACGGTTCGAATTCGTATTGCGAAATAGGGGAAATTTTACAACGAATCAAGAATACACGAATTCGTAACAGAATTATACGTATTCGTATTCAGAAATACAAATGGCACGAATTCGTACATATTTTGTTCGTATTCGTATTCAGAAATAGGGCCCCTGACCTGCGAAACAAACTAGGTATTTATTTTATTTTTACCAGAAACAGTATTTCTTGTTAAGATTTTTTTTAATTATTTGGATAGATGTGATCAGCTGGATATAAATATTAATTATTCTTCACAAGAAATGCAATTTCGGGTCATATTTATTGCGCAAAAAGAAAACTATGTAATACAGTGAATTCATCGCAGTCGAAAATATTCAAAAAAAAATTTCACTCGAGTGATAAAACAATTTGTAAAATTGAAATAGATGACATCGATTACGCTAAAGCCGAAGAGAAATAATAAAAATAAGTAAAATAAATAATTTTAATATTTCAATTGTTTTTAATTTAAATAAAATAATATTTTTTCAAAAATATTTGCATAATATATTTTTATAATTTAAAATTTATTATTATTTATATATATATATATATATATATATATATATATATATATATATATATATATATATATATATATATTCATTTACAATATATACTCATTTATAACGCCCCTTCGTTATTGAAATACTGTGTAAGTTCATTTCTGACACTCTCACCATATTTAGAGTTATTATTTTTTTTTTGAACGACCATCTGTCATCCGTTCAGTCGTTCTATTTTGGTCACCGATATTATATTCCTCAGAGTAATACTCGCCTCTAGTTTGTAACGATACTCCAGTAAGCTTGGGTTTGGCTGTGCTACGAAACTTAAACTGAAGTAGCACCGACCATTTAAACTCCAAGTGTACCAGAATGTCGTTAAAGAATCTCCCATCAGAGGCTCTGGAACGCGGCAAAAAGTGCAGGCTAATGCTCAGGGTTTGGGGTGGGAATTATCCAAAGCGTGATGAGAGCTTGAATAACCGCGTAATCAAAAATATAATACAAAAAAAAAACACAATTTGATTGGAAATTTCACCATACGCATGACTTTCACCCAACACAACCATGGAAACGGTTACACGTGGACCTTCACCCCATGTTCAGCATTCCCCCTATATAGAGGCCTTTAGCCTTCCATCATAATAAATACAAAATCAAAAGGAAAAAAAAAATCGTAAGATAAAGTTACTGGAGAAAAAAAAATGAACGAAAACAAAAGAGAGCTGAAAGAAAATGTATTAAATTATAGAAAGAAGGAGAAAAAAAAATTATGAAATATTAAACATGCAAGATATAATTGTTGAAAAGTAAAAAAAAAATCAAAATAAAGTGCAAAGAAGTGAAAAAAAACTTCCAACCAGAAAGTGTCATGTAAGAAAAGAAAATAATTTTTCTTTTTTTTGCTGTGATTTAAAATGGAAATTCAAAATTTAACACAATCAGAATGGGTAAATTACGTTATATAAACTTGAAAGAAAAAAAAAAGAAAAAAGGTCTATGGAATGACCTTTAGATCAGCAAAAACAAATGATAATAATAAAAAAAATTAACAATAAAATAAAATTTACGAACGGTAATTTTTTTTTTCCTCCCGGCTGCTTACAGACAACTTCCACGTGTATGATGATGTATGATGTATCACGCTTTTCACTTTGTAAAATAAATTTTGCTCTCGAATAAGCCAAAAAATAACCCTCCAATATTGTATCTTTACTACTTGGTAGATCAATAGCAATGATATATTGTATCCACAAACTCGATGTCTGGTTGTATATAATAGTATCCAAAATTTTTTTTTGTATGACTAACAACAGTAAACACTCTGGATCATTCGATGTAATCCGTGATCACCAACAAAAAAACGATAAAACAGTAATCGTTTTCATTTAAATATATCCATGATCGGATGGCTCTCACAATTTATTAACCATAACAACAAAAAATGCACACAATGTTTTGATTATTTGTTTTTTTTGTTTTAATTTAAACTCAGTGAAATTTGTACAAATCGATTTAGATAATAAAATAAAATGTTTTTTGTTTTATTATTATTTACAACTTAGTACAAAAAAAAATTACAACAGAGTATAAATTCATTAATCTATTCCTACTAATTACAGTTTTCTTTCTTAATTTTATTTTTATTTTTATTTTTTTAATACATACTATATTTAACGAGATTGTTTTAATTCTCATCCTACATATATTTTTTTTTCTTTTTACATAATTTTTTGTCCACTTGGTTTTTTTAGAAGTTTTTTTTTTCCTCCTTCCACTTAAACACAAAAAAAAAAATCGACTTTAATTTTTTTTTTTCCAACAATATCACAAAGTAATCAATAAAAATAAAAATTGATTGTCTCCAACGGAGACCCAAAGACTTCACTGTCTGACCAAAAATTTAAAACTCATCTCCAAAAAACTCAACTCCCAAAAAAAAACAAAATCATTGCAAATTATCTTCTTCTACTTCGTTTACTTTCTCTCATTTATTTTTCGTTCATTTCCCCTCTCCTTCACCACCAACAGACGCGAAGCAAACCACATAGACAGCGTAGTTCAACCTTAACTTGAGTACGACGTCACCGAACGTCGTTACAAGTTATTAAAAAGTTGTGTAATACACAGCAACATAGCACAATTTTTTTTCACCTTAGATTGGTGAAGATTAATTGATTTTTTTAAAATTTGGAATCGATTGCTTAGCATTCCAAAAGCCCGCTCGATTGTTTGCCGAGCCCGACTTAAACGGAAGTTAAAAATTTTCTTATCGCCTTTCGTTGTTGAAAATGTATATGGCGTTATGAGGTTATCACTTAACAGGAGGGAAGGCATTATGACCCACAAATAATACATAGGGCAATAATCGCGAATTCCCAATAATTTTCTTAGGCGGTAAATAATTCTCTGGCTGTTGCAGAATGTAATTAAAATGAGAACGTTGTAACACGCCTCCATCGCTAATCCGCCCATTACATCCGACATCGATAAAAATAAATTTACCAAAAGCATCTGCTACGCCTAGTAATACAATGCTATGGTAGCCCTTATAGTTGTAAAAGAGGACCGCTTCTTTCTTAATTGGTCGGAACGCAATATTTTACCCATCGCTAGAGCCTACACAATTTTGAAACTGCCATTTGAGCGCGTAGTCGCCGCGATTATACACCATTCTTCTTTGGAGTTTGGAAACTGAAAGAAATTATTTAACGAAATATAAAATATGTGCTTAAATAAAATATTTTAAAAAATGTATTAATAATTATTGTTTCATTTACCTTTAAAAATTCATCCTTAAAATGTTTATTTATGGCATCGCACACATCAATAATTGCTAGCGACAAGCAAGTTTTTGAAACTTGGGTGTTATAATCGAATTCTATATAGCTTTCCCCTGTTGCTAGGAAACGAAGAGTGATGGCTAACTTTTCTTCGGGAGATATTGCCGTCCTCATCGTGGTATCCTGTTTCTGTATGACGAGCCTAATTTTTGTTAAAATATAATCCAAATTCTCCTCGGTCATAAGCAGAAAGTTTCTATAATCCGCTAAATTCGTGGAAAGTTCTTTCATCAGGCTTTGAGTATTTCCTAAAGATTTTCTAGTTCTAACGTTAACTTCCATTTTCTACGTCGTTTATCTTCTTCTTCAAGAGCGGCTGCTATTAGCTATCACGCAGATGCTGTTGATATTACACATGCTACCTGAGCATGGGTTTGTAATTCCATATTGCAATAATGTAGATTATCTGTAAATGTGTTTTAATTGTAAAGCACAACAATTTAATTTAATATAAAAAATTATATATTTTAAATTATTAAAATTATATATTAGTTATTTATATATAACTCGTAATATTTCCAAATATTAAAATTAAATTTTTCTATCGTTGATTTAACTTTTATTTTATATTTCACACTAGGTAGTTGTTTCTTTATTAACACTCGACAGGAAAATTAAAATCATTTTACACATACATTGACAAGTAATGTAATGCAAAAATACGTTGTTGTGACAATAAATCTAGGTGCTGAAAAAATACACGAAAATAGGCCCAATGTGCGTGTTGTTATTCCTCCTTTTTTAAATTATTATTACCAGTGTACCGTTAGGAAAATTTGTTTTTCTATTTTTTCTTTAAATTTACAAAGCACAGTTGATCATATCATAAATCATTTTTTTGGTTAATCGGAAACAGTATGAGTGAATTCTACAGTATTTAAAAAAAAAATTCACTCGTATACAAATGAATGTTCTTGTCTGTACATTGAGACAAATTTGAAGTCTAACTCCTTAGCAGCAAAAAGGCATTTTCCGTATCTTTAAATATTTGCCTGTCGCCATATTTATTTCTACTTTATTGTATTTTCCAATATATTCCATGGAAAATTGCAGACCTCCTATTTCTTAAGAAAACAATTGAGTACGTAAATGAGTACGGGTTCAAAGCAAATATGGGTAAATAATTTCTTCCGTTAATGAATAAATTTCTTCTACGAATTTTCAAGAAAATATAAATTTTATTTTAAACAGATATGGAAATTCCTAAATCAATAATTTTTCCGAAAACCCAAAAATGACTTTTAATTAAAAAGATGGTACAAGAAAAGGGAAGTTCCGTGTGTTTTAAATGAATCGTGTGTATTTGTGTTCATATATACAAATACAGCCACAAATCGATCTATGTATATTCATACTATACACTAATTTTCCTCTCAATTTTCATTATTCAAATATAATTTTTGTTAAAATTTATAATAATAGTGTACACACAATAGTTAGATAAGGTGGTTAGTTGACAAAATTTGGTTTTTATGATTGTCCACATGGGAAAGGGGATCTTATCAAAGATTTTTTAACCACATCAAAAAGAAAGGAATGAAAATGAACTTTATGTCTTTTTGTGCATCATACATAGAATTTTGGGGATTGTTATATAAAAACAACAAACTAAGAAATGGGAAGACCGAGTCATTTATGTATCACCCGGAGGGGGTATATAGGGAAAATCAACTGAAATGAAATTAATAATAAATAAACATTTACAGTTTTTGGAAAAAACAAAACAGGAAAATGAAGATAACAGGAAATATAATTTTTGTTATTTCTACATGTTATTTTCTATATTTGGTTTTATATGGAAATTACGATTTTATAATTTTGAAATTTGCATATAAAGAGAATTTTTTTTTCTTCTTTTCGATGGCAAAACATTTTTTGCAATGGTCAACTTTGTACTAATACATACATACATATGTGTGTTTTTTATAATGAATAAGGACAGGTAAATTTTGTGTAGTATTTAGTGCAACGGAAGCGTAATAAAATACTGCCAGCGTACTCTAGCTAGAAGTTTAGAATATTAGAATTTACTGTTTCTTTAAAATATGCTGCATTAGGTTAGACTTAAAAAAATTGATATTGTTGGGATATTATAAGCAAGTGTAGAAGATTACCTGATCTTTCACAAAAAATATATACAAAGCCAGAGTGTTTATTTTATTCGCTTTATTTAAACGGAATATTGAGTCTAGTACAAGCAAGTCGCTGCTTTGTTATTAAAACTTAATTTCTGTAGACATTTCTTCCAAGACCTCATTCGGTACGAAGTTCGAACGAGTTCTTGAAAGAAATCTATACAGTTAGTTTCTAACGAAGCTAGTCTTAAATCCTTTGGTTAGCGAATATTTCGTAGAAACACACGAATCACTCCAAGTTATTAATTTTTTAATGTCGCTGTCCTCAAATACTGGATCGAGGATCTTAAACAAAGCAGATACAATATCATTGCCGCTAATACCGCCAGTATATTCTGTCTATAAGGCGCAATAAATGCGCTATCAGATTGTAGGGTTAGTTTCGAATTATAAAATAAAGGGCCAATTTCGTAGATACAGGATTTTCTAAGACTAAGGCCAGCATAAGAATTCCAGATTCCTTATCTAAGGACTGCGGGTATCTCATTATTTTTTGTTTGTCAGCTGCAGAATAAGTTTCACATATTCCATCCTTATCCGATTTCGGAAAATGGGAATTTAAATTATAACGAGAAAGTTTCCTTTGCAGACCTGATCTTTGTAAAGGTGATACATTTCCGTAATGTTCAAATTTGGATGATGAGTGACTGATGACCGACAAACCGACAAACTAAAAATCGCCAAGAAAGGATATCAATATATGATCGAACAAGGCATTTGTAAGCGCTTCGATAGTCCCTAGGCAGGGCCATTGCACCTTGTATAAAAAAGCGGTGACTGGCGACCTTGCGGGGATTATCGGGTGCTTAACAACATTACATTGCCAGGATTTTACACACCAGCTGGAAGGAGTTTTAGTTTTTTCGACTATAGGACCTTGTTTGAATATATAACCCAATCGAGGAGTCCGATATTGCAGAGACGGCATCTTCACACCTTTTGGATTATATGAGTTCACGCGCATGCATTTTGGGATAAGGAACGCGGGCAAATTTACAAAATTTAAATGTCTACTTTCCATGTTTAGACGATGAATTTGTCAAAAATACTTACATATTTGGCTTAATGCTGACTTAAATCATTAAGAATTAATTTGTTCAAAAGTTTTCAATCATTGATGCATTCTATCAAAATCAACAGCTTCTACCAGAGCCTTCTAGAGTATAGAGCCATAATCAAAATGATGTATTTTTTAGAAGCTTTTTTAGTGGTATAACTTTTCACTGATTTTCATAGGAATCCTTACTAAAAATGGTGTTTTTTAGCTGTAAGTTTTTCAATGAAAAAAGCAAAAATATTATAAAATGTTTATAGAAAAGTTTTCTACATATCTTCAACAATAATTTACAAGAAGGCTATATTGGTATTAAGTAAATATTAGTTGCAGAAATATTAAAATTAAATTATTTCTAAAATATATTTTTCGAACTTTCATTTTGAAAAATACATCAAAGTTGGCTCTGACGAATTAAAATAATACTTGCTAAATTTATCTTTAGTTTTACTAGTGTACGTAAGATGTCTTAAATGTTTACAGAATAATGCGAAAAAAAATTATTTAATCACAAAATTAACGAACGTTCCTATATTTTGTGAATTTATTTTGCTTTTCTTACAATTTTTGAAATTGAATTTTCCCCAGGTGGTAATTTTTGGTACAATTTTACCAAATTTTTACGGCCATCACTGCCATCTATGTAATGTATATTGACTTAATGACGAAACGAATTGCAGTAAGGTTTTATTTTAATTTGACCAGAATGCTGTTGTTAGGAAATTTTTTTATATTTTGATTTAAATAATTCAATTATTACAAGAAAATGAAAACGATTTACTTAAACGACTTTCATATATGTTGCAAATCAAATATTTATGAAAGTATTTCAGAAATCATAATTAAGAATTTATAACGTTTTCATTTAAAAATGTATCTTAGGAAAAAAAGTGATTTCCCATATGTTTTGTGTATTTTACTTTGAAAAGTTTGGTTTTCCCTCGTTTCTAATTCGTTTATAAAAGCTGTGTTTTTTAGACTATGGCTTTGTATAATCAGAACCATCTTAATATGAATAGAGCCGGCATGTAAAAAATGAACTTAAAATAAAGGACATAGAAACACTAAAAAATAATTTATTTTCATAATGTTTGTATGAAAAAACGCGATTTCGATTGACGAAAAAATATGAATTAAAAATTAAACCTAGATAAATAATTTTTTCTGAAATCACTAATAAACAACTCAATGACTAACTCATTTAAAGCACAGACTCTCAAGCTTCCCCATTTTCCAGATATAATCAAAAGAAAATAAGGGAATTATATTAAAAAACGTTCTACAACAACAACAATATGTATTAAAAAGAAAATATTCTATTTAATGACGTCATCACTTATTCACAACTAAAATCAATGGTAAAAAAAGACAATACGCTGAGCAGCCAAAATTAAAATAAATCAAAGAGAGTCAAAGAGAAAAAATTATAATAATATGCATTGAGCGCGAAGAAATCAAAAAAATCAAATCAACCCAGATTGTTATGCATCACAAATAAACGACATAACCAACAAACATTAACTGTAATATAAATGCCTTATTTATTTCTCAAGTATTAAAAATATTATTGTATTTAAATTAAGACACAGCTGAAAATAAATATAACATGATTAATATTTGGCATCGATTTTTATTCCCAAAAATTAATGACCCATTCAAAATAAGTTTTTGTTTAGAATATTTGAATTGTCATAACATTGGAGAGCGGTGTATAAAATAAAATAGCTCTTGCTTATTATTCCCATTCCTAGATGTCACTTAACACACAATTAAAAACAACAGGGATTCGGGCTGAGTAAACGATTTGAAAGAAAACTTTTTACGTAAAATTACCATAATTTCTTTCATAGCAATGGTTTAATTTTAGTAAATTTATAAAAAAATTATATTAAATTAATTATTATTACAATTTAATTATTACTATAGAGGGAAGCCACCAAAAATATGTTTAACCGAATCAAAAATCAGACCGAGTTTAGAATCCGACCGGTTCGATCACCTATTTGATTTTTTTTATATGTTTTTAATTATAGCCGACATCTATGGTTTAAACAAAATATCGTTAATAAAGCATTGCCACATGATATGAATCTGTATTCGGACAGAATTTTGTTATGTGGCAATGCTTTTAGAAGGAGACTAAAAAGAGATGGTTATAATTGTTTATAAATTTTATGTTATGACGTATTTTACAACAACAACATTCCATAAAAGTTTAGCAATAGTTTATATTCCAAGAGGATTTTCACAAAGAAATAAACTCTTTCATGATTCGATTTTTCAATCAAATAAAATTACATGTTTTATGAACATTTTCGTATAAAAATAATGTAAAAGCTCTTAATTCTTATAGACTAAAAATGTAAATGAAAACAATCGTTTTCCCATATAGTTTCATAGTAAAGAAAAAATTGTATGTACTTTATTTTAAGCTTAGTAAAAAATACAGTCAATGTGGAGGCTCTTATTTATAGAGTAGGCTCTGGTATAATCAAGGTTGCTTTGCTTCTACACGACAATTCCGATATCTGAACTTGTGTTCTGCTGCGTACATGCTATATTTTTCTGGTGAAAAAATGTACACCACGAAGTTAGCTGGATGAGTTGAATTATTTCCAACTAGAACAAAAAGTTCACCAGGGTAACCAATTTTAACTAAAAATTTTACTATTTTCCTAACTTCGTGGTGTATATTTTTTCACCAGAATTGGAGCATTTACGCACCTTCAAAGTTAAAGCTGTCAGCAAAATTAATCATAAATTTAAAAAATAAGTTTTCAAATTTTATTGAAATTGTTTTTTGATATAAAATCGAATTGATCCTCTGTAATCGCCATAATTGGTGGAATGATTTTCTAACGCCAAAAATCGGTGATTACGCAATGTCCAGCTTGGAACATTTATGGATATGTTTTCCAATACAGAAGCTAAATCGATGTGGCCAAATAGGACGTTTCCAATAAAAGCAGCATCCAGAAGAAGACGTCTTTTTTCAAGGGTGCAAATTTTATATTCTTTGCACCTTGTCGAATATTGTGGTAAGCGTACCACATTTTGATAAAAATGTACGTTACAGTTATATTTATTCCAGACGATTACAGCATATTCCACTTGTGATCTTATATAAGCGAAATATAGTGTAAATAATGTTTGTATATCTCTGAATTCCCCAGTCCATCGTTTGACAAAACCAAACATAGAGTTTGCTTTAGCAATACAGTTATAGATGTGCTTATTAAAACTGACGTTCTCGACGAAGGTGACTCCTAGATCAGTAATCTCTTGTACTCTTTGAACTACATTGTTATTGATGTTGTATCTCGTTATTATCGGATTCCTTTTTGGATGAAAAGACATAGTTTTGCACTTTTTGATGTTTAAGTGTAATGAGTTTTGGTCGCATCACTCACTAACTCTATTGAGGTCATCAGCAAATATGAGAAGATTAGAGTTTTTTCTGATCTCGGTTATCCGATCAATGAATACAATAACAATCCAGGGTCCAATATGAGATCCTTGAGGAACACCCGATGTCACTTTGATAACGTTAGATTTTTTATTGCCAATTATTACATAAGTATTAGATCAAAATAGGTTTCTGTTAAAGTACGTAGGACTGCATCCTATACCAAATAAAGAAGGTACAACCATTGCAAAAGCGTTCATCGAATTTTTTATTTTAATATTTAGTGCATCTAAAAAATAAAATCTGATATGAGCACTGAATATTTAAAAAGTATTTTTGAAAATATCGCTGATATTGTCCGAATAAACCATTCACATTCAACGCCATATTATCATCCTTAAACGATTGGTGGTTTGGAACGTAACCATCGGAACTTGAATGAATATTTGAGAACATACGGTTACAAATGGCACATTCCAGAAGTCCTTACCTGGTTGTTAGCTTAATACCATGCAATTATATTATAGGACATGTACAAACAAAAAAAAAGGAGGGAGGAAGTTCACAGAATCCCAAAAACCGAATCATCGCGGTATAACGCTCAAAAAAGGGCTTTGGTACCTAACCAACGCTAAGGTTACGTATGCATTGTAGCAAATCGTATAATTAAAAATTAATAAAATGTAATTAGGTAATTAATGTAATTATTTAGGATTTAAATTAAGTTTATAAATAAGAAATTAAAATTGTTTTTATGTGCATAAAAATTTTAATTTTTTTTAAATGTGTTTAGTGTGATATGCCCCTGTATAATTATTATGTTATGTAAAATTCTTGTTCATTAAATATATTAAAAGATTCCAACGTTATGTACAGTCGAGCAGTTCTTTGCTTATCGTCAACCCAAATGTATCTTTTAAAAATATTAAATAATAATAAATATATCCATAAAATATAAAGTGCTGTTTATATTATTACAATATGGTCCAATCGTTAATTGTAAATAAAACCTGCCAATCAATAAATCAAATTGAAGATAAGCCACAAGTACAACTACTAACTATTGTTACCTAAAAAGTAACTTGAAATATTAACCTTGATTCGATGCCTTCATTTAATTGTTCTAATTATTCCAATTTTACTATCATAGATATCAACAAGTCAGATAAGTAAAATAACACATAGGCATCTAGTAAAAGTCCATTAATCATTTGTTCAGTTGTCAGTGGTCTTTCGGGTGTTAAAGCTCTTCACAAAATGTATTACTTATAACTTGAAAAGGCTTTTATGTGTGATAAACATATGTTTATGTGCGAGTAAACAAAGAAACAAATAAGAATTTGTCAAAATACTATAATACTAATAAATATTGGCTCACCTGTGCTATTAATGTATGTATGTATACCAATATTCTAAACATTTCCGCCCAAAACATGTTTTTCAAAATTAAATTTAAATATTTCCATGCCTCCTTATAGTTCATACAGTACTTATGTAGGTAATTAGAAACTAATTCCAAAATGTATGTTTCTAATAGAACAAAATATTATACAAAAAGATAAGCTGGAATTGCCCGAAATAAAGTTTTGTACACTGTCCTCAGTTGACCTGTCCAAAAGGAAAAAAAACAACAAAACAAATAATTTAACAAATTTTTATTCATGCTGTTTAATATAATTATGTATACTAAAGTAAAGTACTCGTAACATAATAACAATAAAAAAATCTGATTAGTTTTTTTTTTTTGTTAATTAAAATACAAAACATAACAAGTGGGTGTACATACATAATTTTTACTGTTTAAAATTTGATTTTGTTTTCTATAAAATATAATTTTAATTTTGAAAATATAAAATAAAATTTATGTATGTAAATTGTACACAACAATTTTCTAATTTTTGGTATTAATTATTTTTCCAAGTTTTTTTATTTCCATCATTAACCTCCGTATTATAGATTTGTAAAACTATTGATCGGGCTCGTTCTTTTAGTACATAATTGTATTTATTGTTGGTAGGTATTTTCAAAAGGTTAGGGCGGTGAAGGAGGCAGACCCGAAAATACATAGTAAAGATTTCATAATATAATAGTGTTGTAGCAAGAATTATTTTTTTTTTGTTTAAGTAAACACAATCAACTATTTTTTATTTGAAATTTCCATAAACAACAAGACAAAAAATAATTTATATTCTTGTAATATAATTTATTATGGAAAATTGGAAACAAATAATAATTATTATTATTATTATTAATAATGTTACTACTGTACAAGTATGTACTCTATAGTCTGACTGACTCGTTTGCTTCGTTCTCTCTTTTAAATTATAAAATTATTATAATTTAATTTAATTTATTCAAAATTTTTTTTTTTTTGTAGATATTATATTATAACGTAATTTAATGTTATTATTTATAGCCAAAAATCAAGACTAAGAGGTTAAAATACAGTATTTGAACAGGTGATATATTATTGTCGAAATGGGGTGGCGAATGAATGGTGAATTATTTTCTTTATATTCGTGCATACAAATTCTTTGAGTTTTAAATGGGTTGCAGTGAAATACAAATTAGAGCTAAATTAGAGAAGTTTATATTTCGTAGCAGTGAAGAATATACGTACATTTGTGATACTGCTGCTAGGAGAAAATCATCAAAAAATTGTCCCAAATCTGCGCGCGAGAATTTTTTTCCTAAACATTTCCTAAAAAGCAAAAAACAAATACTTAGGAAGCAATTAGCAAATAATTCACGAGCCTTTATTAAAACGTGAAATTTTTGCTAAATCTAAAAATGTAAATATGTATTAGTACGTGTGTTGATTCACAAAAGCTAATTAAATTCAAATTGATAAGATACCATTCAATTTTGAATGTAAAAAATAACTACAGATTTGTAATCAAAGGTTAATGTTCAATATTTATATTACTAAACCATTTTCAGTACATTGTCCGGAAATAAGACTAAGGGTCTATTCCAATTACCGACTTATTTGTTTTCACCGACTTATTCAAATAAGTCTGCTGATGAGGTGACTTATTTTCTATCTCTTTCTTTCATAAAAAACTTATTTGGGTTCATGTAAACTATACAGTTCTGATCCATGTAACCATGAAAATTCTGTCATATTCATATTATTTTGTTGTCTTGTGTTCTATCATATTCATAATAATTTGTTGTTGCGGTAAAATATTTTTATTAATTAATAATAATAAAAATAATTAAAATAGTTATTTATTTTCATACGTAAATTTTTAAATGAAAAGAAAGGCATATAATCAGAGCACCCTGTATTTTATAGAGCCATAATCAAAAAATCTGAGCTTTTATAAGGGAATTAGAAACGAGGAAAAAACGAAACTTTTCATAATAAAACACACAAAACATATGGGAAATCACATTTTTTCCTAAGACAAATTTTTAAATGAAAACGTTACAAATTCTTAATTATGATTTCTGAAATACTTTCATAAATGTTTGAATTTCAACATATATGAATATCGTTTAAGTAAATCGTTTTCATTTTCTTGTAATAATTGATTTATTTAAACCAAAATATTAAAAAAAATTCATTCCAACAGCATTCTGGTCAAATTGAAATAAAAGATTACTACGATTCGTTTCGTCATTAAGTCAATATACATTACATAGATGGCAGTAATGGCCGTAAAAATTTGGTAAAATTGTACCGAAAATTACCACCTGGAGAAATTGCAAGTTCAAAAATTGTAGGAAAAGCAAAACAAATTCACAAAATATAGGAACGTGTGACAATTTTGTGATTAAATAATTTTTTTTTTTCATATTTTTCTGGAAATATTTTAGGCATCTTACGTACACTAGTAAAACTAAAGATAAATTTAGCAAGTATTAATTTAATTCGTCAGAGCCAACTTTGATGTATTTTTCACAATGAAAGTTCGAAAAATATATTTTAGAAATAATTTAATTTTAATATTTCTGCAATTAATATTTATTTAATACCAATATAGCCTTCTTGTATATTGTTGTTAAAGATATGTAGAAAACTTTTATATAAACATTTTATAATATTTATGCTTTTTTCATTGAAAAACTTGAAGCTAAAAAACACCATTTTTACTATGGATTCCTATGGAAATCAGTGAAAAGTTATACCACTAAAAAAGCTTCTAAAAAATACGTCATTAAGATTATGGCTCTATACTCTAGAAGGCTCTGATATAATACGCGATGTAAGTACATATTTATTTTTTGTGAAAACTTGAATTATTGATATGTGATGAATACATAATCTCAGTTTAAATATTTTCTTTACATATTTTACGGATCAAGTTCAATTAGAATATATAGTATATTTTTTTTAAATAATATACCAAACATAATTATATATTGTTATGAATTCAGTTTATTTACGCATACGAGTATACAAAATTATTACATACTCGTAGTATACATAATGAATTATTTGTATTACACGTGGTGAAGCTGAAACCTTTGCCCTAATTGAAGCCAGAACAGTGAAAGATGCTGATTTAAAAAAAATGAACTGTCAATACCCTGTTATTTGGACGTAAGTTTTGCAATTTTAAAAATGTATTATTGCTATCTACATAAAATTGATATAATAGTTATTACATTTTTCCCGTTTTTAGAGAAATACAATCTTCGACGCCGGCACTATCAAATAGAACGTCACAAGAATGTATTAAGAAGTGGAAAAATCTTCTTGATACATACAAGAAATTAAAAGATCCCAAAACAGGGACAGCTCCCACTACGTCAAATACCGGAAATTGGGTTTATTTCTCAAAGTTAAATGATCTCGTGGCAGCCAAGCATACCATTGCACCCAACATTTTGGAAAGTACGACATACACAAGGTGTAGAAACTTATCGGACACAAGCGACGATTTGATTGTGTACGAACCTGAGAGTGCTGATGAAGTGAGTGAGATTGATATAACATTACCCGGTACTAGTCAAAACAATCAATCAACTCAATATCAAAGAGAGAGATCAACAAATTGTTAAATCAATTTAAAAAAATAACAAAATGATGCGTGCCGTATGTCACAAATACTTCCCGGATGTGGAGTTGTCTTCTGACAGCGATTACATTTTTTTTATTTATTATTTTTAAAGCTTTATTAAATATATTTATTATTTACATAAAATAAGACTGAATTTATGAAATGTATTTGTATGAAAACTGAATTAAATATTTATTATTTACATAACATTAAATTGTTATATTACTGAACATAAATTGTCTCTGAACGCTGAAGCGCTGATTTGGGGTTGATAGATTTCATCATTAGAAGAAAGATTATAATTTTCATTTTGAAATTCCTCGTCTATGGTCATGAGATCTCCAACATTTAGACAAATGTTATGTAGTATGCAGCAAACGGCGATAACTTTATTACAAATTTTTAAATTAAGTTCCAGTGAACGAAGGAAAATGCATCTCCACCTAGTCTTCATTTGTCCAAATGTCTGTTCGACAGCTATTCTTGCTTTACTGTGAACGTAGTTACATTTTTTTTAGGATCACGCGTCAACTGATATCCACTGTCACCGAGTAAATAATAATCTCGTGCAGGATATTTTCTATTCAAATATAGTTTGCTGTTCCTTAATACTCTTTGATCGTGAACCGATCCTGGCCACCCAATGCAGACATGCAATATTTTGTATTCTGCACCACAAACAGCTATAAAAATAAACACAGTTCAACTATGGATATACAAAGTTATATTTAAAAATGAATATTACGTACCTTGCAATTGAATGCTGTAGTCCAATTTTCTATTAATATATTCATCATGCCGATCGGTTTGACATTTTATTTTGATATGCGTTCCATCGATAGCACCAATGGCCTGATGGAAAACGTGCCTGCGCGATTAGCAAATTTGAGGCCTATGCTACGAAGCTCATCTTCATTAGGCAATACAATAATGTGTTTGATTAAGTTCAATATCATATCCAGCGAACGCCGGGTAATATTGAATACTGTTGTTGTTGGCATGTTAAAAGCAGTACTAACCACACGGTAGCTTGTTCCTGCCGCCAACCAAAACAAAGTAACTCCCAGTTCCATTTGTGGATCATACCCGTGGCGTTTCGACGGATAAAGTTCCACTAATTTTTGGAACGTCTCTTTCGAGACACGTAAGTGTTTTTTTATTAATAGTGGGTCCCGTTCTAGTATTGCGCATGTATACCGCTCTGCTTCATAGAGCAATACCATATTTCAACCCTGAAATAAGTAGATATAAATATTATTTTAAATTTATTTATTATATACATACATATATGTATTACAATTAAAAAGTTATACCTCCTGCATTTTGCGTTTTTCCAGACACTTCTTTAGTGACGAACAGATCTTTATCGCCATCCATTAATTTGATGCTCAGTTTCATATTTTTATTTGTTAAATAATTTAACAACAAAAATTGTTTTTTTTTTGTCCATTTTATTTTTTAATTTAATTAAGATTTTATTTGACCAAGAAAAAAAACACAGACACAATTTTTTGTTATTATCAGCTGTCAAAATAAGTCAGCAAAATGAATTGGAACGAGTTTACCGACTTATTAAAGATGGCATCAAATAAGTCAGTAAGTTTGAAATAAGTCGGTAATTGGAAAAGACCCTTACAAAACGTAAACCATGGTCCATAGTTGACTTATGTAAATATTGGTGACATTATGTTGGAACTAAGAGGGCCATGACGGAAATCACCCTTAGATTAAATTGAATGCCCAACCTTCAATGTTTGAAATTTCTAAACCGTCTTTCCTCCCTTGTCCGGAACTGAAACTAAGAACAAAATGTAGTTTAATTTAAACTTGGGGTGATTTTCGTCATATCTAACCCTCTTAGCTCAAAGAAAATATCTCCACCATATGCATAAGTCAAGAATGGGCCATGGTCTACATTTTGTTCTTAGTTTAATTTCCTGACAAACTACCGAAGATGGTTTAATAAATTTAAATATTGAACGTTAGCCGTTTAATTTTAACTTGGGGTGATTTTCGTCATGTCTAACCCTCGTAGCTCCAAGAGAATGTCCCCATTATTTGAATAAGTTAAGAATGGACCATAGCCTACATTTTATTCCTAGTTTTATTTCCGGACAAACTACCGAAGATGGTTTAGTAAAGTTAAATATTGAACAATGGCCGTTCAATTTAAACTTGGGGTGATTTTCGTTATATCTAATCCTCTTAGCTCCAAGAGAATGACTCCACCATTTGCATAGGTCAGAATGTCCCCAATATTTGCATAAGTTAAGAATGGACCATGGAAAGCAAGTTTTTGTTGGTATAGAATTTTTCTAGCAATAATTTTAAAACATTTTATTGTTTCTTTATTTAATTTTTAAAGTTAATTGATAAAAGTTAAAAGAAAATTATTTTCGGTATTTATTTTATGCATACGAGTAATTTGCATTTGCAGTTCGCCATTACAGTGCTTTGTGCTCATTGTCTGTTTAAAATACAGTGCTGGTAAAAAAAATCGGGCAAACAAATTTATTGCAAATTGGAGTCTTTTTTGCTAAAATTACAAAACTTTTGAAAGCAATTGGTTTATTGTTTCATTTTAAATACATGTATGACGTAATTTTTTGAAAAAAAAAATTGACCTGCAATTTAGGGGCAAAACACCGAAAAATGAAAAAATATTCAAAATACGTTGATTGGTGTTAAAGTAATGTAGTAAATTAAACACTTATTTTTTTGTTTGTTTTTTATTGATTTATAGAAGTTCAATCTCTTATATTAATATTTTGTTGGACCGCCTTTTGCTTTTATTACACCGGTACAACCCCGCAACTGATGTGCAAAAAAATTGGGCAAGCAATTATTTTTTTTTACGCCTACCGTTCTTGGCCGTCATTAGGGTGCAGATGTTTTATTGCCTGTAACTTTTTTTTTTTGAGTAAAATAGTGCATATTTTGTAAGATTAAGTTATTCTGTAAGTGATCCTAGACTTTAAAGAATAAAGTGCAATTTTAGTTAAAAAAATGGGAAAAGTTAGTGACCAGTGTAAAAGCAATATGTTGATTTTGGCGCGAGAAAATTTAACCACGCGTGAAATAGGTGAAAGATTAAACATTCCTAAAAGTACTGTCGCGTGGAATATTTAAAAAAATCGAGAGATGGGCGGTACACAAAGTTAGCAAGACTCTGGAAGGCCCAGAAAGACAACGCCAATGGAAGATCGTTTTATACTATTACAAAGTCGTCGGAACCGTTTTAAAACTTCATCGGACATAAGACAGGATCTTGAGCGAGCAACGGGAAAAAAAATTTCAGCCGGCTTAGTCAGAAAAAGACTTGTTAAAGCTGGTTTGAGAGAACTTAAACCAGTCCAGAAGCCTGAGTTCACATTACTAGAGAAAAAAAAACGTTTGCTATGGGCCCAGGAGCATGTTAATTGGACTCTAGAGATGTGGAATGTGATGTGATTTTCTCTGATGAATCAAAATTCAAGCTGCATGTTGGAGATGGAAGAATTCTCATAAGGAGAAAACCTGGCGAGAGACTTAGCAACGAATGTCTTTTAAAACTTCCACCGAAAAAAGAAGGAGTTATGGTCTGGGGATGCTTTTCTGGAAATGAAACCGGTCGATTGTGCTTCCTTAGTTCCAGCGTTACAGCAGCTGTTTATCTGCAGGTCCTTCAGAAATAATTTCAGCCTTCTGCGTTAAAGCTTTTTGGCGCGACTTGCAAATTTATTTTTCAACAGGACAACGCTCCGTGCCATACTGCCAAAATTGTGAGTTATTAATTTTGAATTGTAGATAGACAAATTGGCTTTCAGATAAACATAAATAATTTGTTAAAAACTTGTTTTTTTTTCTTATCTCTTCATTTAAAGGTAAAAAAGTACTTCGAAGAAAAAAGTATCGATGTGTTGAGCTGGCCCCCGTATAGTCCAGACTTAAATCCAATTGAAAATATTTGGTCTATAATGAAGCTAGAAGTAGCAAGGAAGCGCCCAGAATCGATTGAAGCTTTAAAAAGTTTGTTGATGATGATTTTGGAATCCATATCTCCTGCGACTTTGAAAAATTTATCAAATTCAATGAATCGGAGGTGTATCGCTGTAAAAAGCAAAAGGCGGTCCAACAAAATATTAATATTAAAGATTGAACTTCTGTAAATCAATAAAAAACAAAAAAAAATAAAAAATTAGTGTTTAATTTATTACATTACTTTAACTCCAATCAAACGTATTTTGAATATTTTGGCATTTTTCGGTGTTTTGCCCCTAAATTGCAGGTCAATTTTTTACCAATAAACTAATTGCTTTCAAAAGTTTTGTAATTTTAGCAAAAAAAGACTCCAATTTGCAATAAATTTGTTTGCCCAATTTTTTTTTACCAGCACGGTATATGTTTAAATAAAATTCAGAATCTAATTAATCTAAAAAGTCAAAAACGATAAACGAACTAAAATAAAATATTATCTTATACCTAGCTCAAAGACTTAAAGTGTTTTGGTGATTTCAATTAATTTAAAATTAGTGCAAGTGAAAATGGACGCAATATTAAAAGTGGCTAACCCAACAAATGCCGATATCATGACGGCCATTGGAAGTTTACTTGAACATAACCAAAGCAACCATATTGAACTTAAAACCAATTTTATTGAAACTAAGGAAATCTTAGAAAAATCAATTTCTGAAATAAAGCATGAGATGAAGGAGGTCTTTACTGACATTAACGTTATTAAAAAAGATTGGGATGACAACATTGATTGAAAACAACCAAATTATTAATATTACAAGCAAATTGCTCTCGAACGGGAAGTTTTAATAACTGGCTTACCAGTCAACATTGCACAAAAGGATGACATCATCAATAAATTGAATACGATTTTCAACTTCGGAGTTCACAATTTACAATCATCATACTTTCGTATCATAAAAAAAAGGCGTAGCGGGCGTAGCGATAAAGGTAACATAAATCAACTCATCATGAAGTTCAAAAACATTGACGCTAAAAATATTATAATGAATCAAATCAGAGAATGGGACCTGTCTTCTTGAAGCAATTAAACTTCACTTCAGCCGGTGATGATGACAAAATAATGATTCGTGAGCGGCTTACACCAATGAATAATTTGATTATGAAACAATTGTTAGACATGAAGAAGAAGAATAAATTTCTTTATTGTTGGTTTCGTCATGGTAATATTTATTACAAAGCAAATGAAAACGGCAAACCTAAAATCGTCCGGACAACAACAGACATCATCAACATTAACAAATAAAACATTTTGATATATATTTTTTCTTTCCTGTCGATGAATTATTCAACTAACTTTAAATCTCTAATCATTCTAATATTTTCACACATTAATGTAATATCTTATTTTCATATTTATTTATATTTATTTTGGAAAGCCTTAACTTTTCGTTTCATGACTAACTGTTAACTCTTGTAATAACATTGTATTAAGTAATAAAACATTCATTCCATATTGTACGCTCAAACCAAATGGTTGTTACACCTTACTTAAATAAATATAATTATGTTAAACCCAGAGTAGTGTATTTTAAATATAAAAGTGGCGACGAGGATAAATTTTATTATTCCGTGCAATATTTTTTTTTTGTGTATTTGTGCATTTTTCATGATGGATAAAGCAACATTGGAACAGATTCTCGCCAAACAAAATCAATTTATGAGTGACCTAATACTCAACCAACAAAAATGGATGAACGAAAATACAGTAAAACCAACGGGTAGCGGGATAATTCCACCGTTTTTTTCATTCGATGAAAAGAAGCATCATTGGCCTTTTTATTTGGACCAACTGAATCAACATTTTTTGGCGAGCTGTGTTGAGGACGACAACCAAAAACGAGCATTTTTCTTATCTACTGTTGGAGATTTCATCTTCAGCATTTTCCAAAAATTATGTAACGGGGACGTGGTAAGTAAGGCATTTAAAGAACTTAGTGGAATCTTAACAAACTATTTTATTTCAAAAATTCATATTTTGGCCGCACGATACGAATTTAACAAGACTGCCATGAAACCGAACCAAACTTATGCTAATGGGTGGCCGATCTTCGTGGTGTAGCCAGAAATTGTGCGTTCCAATGTTCTAAAGATACGTGTAAAACTTCATTCGTTGATGATTTAATTAGAGACATAATTGTTATAAACACGCCACACGATGTGGTTCGTGTATCATGTTTACAAAAGCAAAACCCAACGCTAAATGAGGTGCTAGAAATCGCAAGGGTTTATGAATCCACAACGAAAAGATGTTTGACTATAAAAGGAGAAGCCGATACAGCCGAAATAAACGAATTAGCCGACGATACCGTTCGTTTTCAAAATCGTAATCAAAGTCCGTCGAATTCCCGTTCGAATTTTTACCGTTCGTGTCCTAAATGTATTGACGAACACGATCGTCGACGCTGCCGGTTTGCCAATGCCATTTGTAATCACTGTCGGAAAATAGGTCATATTGCCAGTGTTTGTATGACACGTTCCAGAGGTCGATCCACATCAAGGCTTAATCACCGATATCTAGATAATCACCAACTCGATAATAACGAATACCGACGCCGTGGTTATTATCGGTACCGATCAAGTCCGAGTAATAGTCCAGCCAGGGATCGAAATGTTACTAATTCAATTGATATGCACTCACCATCATCCGTTTTTAATGTAAACAACACGTGTAGTAAGATTTGGATTGGACTCAAAGTTAACGGTCATTCACTATCATTCCAAGTGAATACTGGTGCAAATTGTTCGATGGTTGGTTTAAACGTTTACCGACAACTTGGAAATCCGATTTGTACACCGACGTCAAAAATGTTTCGAGCATATGGAGGAAGCACGATTAAGGTGAAAGGCACGTGCTACGTGAATATCATGTATAAAAATTATAAGTTTGTTTTACCATTATTTGTGGTAGACCAGGAGGATATATCTAACATTATTAGAATCATTTAATTTCAAAATTGTACATGAGTCTAGTAATATATTTTCAGTGTCATCCGAAGAGAATTCCGTAGGCGAATTAAAACGTGGAATTTCTAAATTAGTTCAAAAGCATCATCTACTATTTGAAGATTCCTTGGGAAGATGTACGTCGTACAAGGCTGAAATAAAACTAAAATCTAATGCTGAGCCTCGATATTTTAAGCCTCGGACCATTCCATTTGCAATTCAAGCGGCGGTCAAGAAGGAATTGGAACGACTCGTCAATGTAGGAGTGCTGAAACCGGTACAAACTACTCAATGGGCAACTCCAATTGTGCCAGTAAAAAAACCAAACGGAGAAATTCGAATATGTGTGGATTTCAAGGTAACACTAAATCCACAAATTGAAATCGATCGGCATCCGATCCCCAGAATCGACGAGTTATTTTATCGCATACAAAGTGGACAATATTTCACAAAAATCGATTTAAAAGATGCATATTTTCAAATCGAACTAACAGAGGAAACAAAAAAGTTCATGGTAGTGAACACATCGTTTGGGCTTTATCAGTTCCAACGACTACCATTTGGTATTGCCAGTGCTCCGGGAATTTTTCAAACGTTGATGGAACAATTGACGGCGGATCTAAAATTTTGTGCTGATTACTTGGATGATCTGATCATTTCCGGAGAGTCACACGAGGAACATTTAACAAACCTTGAAATGTTATTATGTCGATTGGAGAAAAACGGTTTCAAATGTCGATCCAATAAATGTGAATTCGCGATAGAATCGAGATAGACTACTTGGGGCACATAATAGACAAACACGGAATTCGACCGTCAAGCACTGGTTTGAGTGCTATTAAAAATTTAGCTCGACCGAGGAACTTGAAGGAAGTAGAATCTTTTATTGGAAAGGTAAATTACTATAATAAATTCATCCAGAATTTTTCTAGTTTAGCAGCGCCATTAAATAGACTACGTTCAAAAAATTCTCAATTTCAATGGACGACTGTACAGGATGAGGCGTTCGAACAACTTAAGGGAGCTATTGAGAACGCTGCCCGTTCCGCTTATATTAGCGACAGATGCTTCGGCATACGGCATAGGTGCCGTGCTGTCACATGGCTTTCCGGATGGAACCGAACATCCAATCGCATTTGCATCCAAAACTTTGAATAAAGCTCAACAAGCCAGATAGAAATGGTGTCACTAAATTTCACAAGTATCTACAAGGTAGGAAATTTCAATTGGTGACGGATCACAAACCTCTTCTCACATTATTTAGCCCAAATAAAAAATTACCAATACATACTATAAATCGATTGCAAAGATGGGCGATTATTTTAATGGGTTACGAGTACGACATCTTATACAAGCCAACGCACAAACACGGCAACGCAGACGCCCTCTCCCGATTGCCTTGCGGCCCTGATCACATTTTTGATTCCAGTGAAGAAGCCTGCCATTTCATTGATGATATATACGAGTTAGCAATCGAAAACTGCCCTATTGACGCTGTAACAATTCGAAAACACACACATGATAATACCGAGCTGCGTCAAATGTTAGAATATATAAAAATGGTATGGCCAAAATGTTTACCACCGTTCTCGAATCAAATGTCTTACTTGCCCGCCTGTTTTCGGCGACAAGACACAATTTCTTCATTTAATGATATTATATTTTTGCAGACAGATTACACACGCGTAGTCATTCCACCAACACTCCAAAACAAAACGCTTGAGTTGCTCCATCAAGGACACTGGGGCATTACCAGGATGAAACAGCTTGCTAGACGATATTGCTGGTGGCCATCGATTGACTATGACATCGAAAATATGGTAAAGCATTGCGAGAGTTGCTCAACCTATGGCAATTCGTCAAAGAAATAATTTTCTGAATGGCCAGGACCGTCTGGCCCATGGGAACGGATACACCTTGATTTTGCTGGGCCATTTATGTCGAAAATGTGGTTAATCGCCGTAGACGCATTTTCAAAATATCCGTATGTTGTACAAATGTCGAAGACCACTTCGACTTGCACTGTATATGCTCTCCAGCAGCTGTTTGCAATCGAAGGACTACCCACCACGATAGTAAGCGATAATGGTCCGCAGTTCACATCAACTGAATTTCAACAGTTCTGCCATATAAATAATATTGAGCACCTAACGTCGGCACCGTATCATCCCGAATCCAATGGTGAAGCTGAAAGATTTGTACGCACTTTTAAAACAGCCATGAAAAAGAACTGTTTTGATGGAACTTCTAGTGATATTGCCCTTACGACATTATCGCTCAACTCCACTTACCAATTGCAGCCGATCTCCTGCCGAAATCCTACACGGTAGGCAACCAAGAACGTTACTGTCATCATTATGCGAGGCTGAACGAATCCAGGATGTGGAGGTTCCTTCAACTAAATTCAAAATAAATGACAGTGTATATGCTAAAGACTTTGTAAACAGTGGAACGTGGAGGAAAGGTCACATTTCAAAATGCATAGGTAGACGATTATACATGGTTGTAACGAACAAAGGGATTTGGAAGCGACATCAAAACCAACTTCGTTGTCGAGTTTCTGGGGAACCGGCTGGCAAAATGGAAGACGAATTACCCAGTGAAATTATTAATGCAGCGCCCATTATAGTACCAGAATTGTCAGCAACAGCGTCTTTGGGTGAATCTGCAACCTCACCAGATTCCTTACGGTCGAAAGATACAATTACCAGTGAAAATCAACCAACTCCAATAAGACGATCATCACGAGTAATCAAAAAGACCGTTCGATTTCAATATTAGTTTTACTAATGAAAATTGTCCAGTTCAATTCAAAACTTTAGGAAGGAGGAACTGTAATATCTTATTTTCATATTTATTTATATTTATTTTGGAAAGCCTTAACTTTTCGTTTCATGACTAACTGTTAACTCTTGTAATAACATTGTATTAAGTAATAAAACATTCATTCCATATTGTACGCTCAAACCAAATGGTTGTTACACCTTACTTAAATAAATATAATTATGTTAAACCCAGAGTAGTGTATTTTAAATATAAAATTTAATATTATCGTTATTAAAGTTCTTTATATTTTTATTTTTAGCAGCAGAATATTTCAATTTGAATTAAAATCGAAGATAATTCATGGAAGTAATGGAAGATCATAGTACAAACAAACACTTTCTGGATCTCGAAAATTTCTCAAAGGAGTCTAACAATTTATTAAGTATACAGTTTTTTTATTTAAACTTTAATATGCTTATAAACAAATTGAGTCAATTGGAGTTCCTTTTGTCAAAGTTTAAACAAAAGATTGATATAATTATATTAACTGAATCTTTTTTGAGTAAATCGGAAACCGAATTTGTTAACTTAAATCATTACAAGTCCTTTCATAGTACACGTTTGGATAGAACTGGTGGAAGCGTTTCGATCTTCACTCATCAAAATTTAGATTTTTCCCTTCATCATACGGAAAGTTTAGACGAGAACGAATTTATTGTGACTTATTCTAAAACTTTAAATCTGTATGTCACTGGTGTGTACAAACCACCGCATACAAGCTATAAAGGTGGATTTATATTATCCGTTCCTTTCAGTTCATACCCGTATCGTGTCAGACATCGTCAATTTATACTATCCGTACTTTTCAATTCAGGCATTTTGTTCGTATAATTATCGTATATATTCGTATGTTTTAGATTATAGTAAAGATAAACAAAACAAAAATGTTTTATTAGCAATTTAATGGACGACGAGCAAAAATTCTAGCAGTATTTCAGAATGCCGCAATTCACACACTCAATTAACTTAATTTTCGTTGTCCATTTTAATTAATTTAAAAATTTTAAACAAAATTACTGTCATTAAATTACTTTTCAAATTTAAATATTTTTGTGAATTTATTTAACCACCAAATAAAAATTAATTTTTTATCTGTAACAGAATAACGTTCAGATATAAATAAACATCATCCTAAAAAATAAACACCTTGGATATACCTTAACGCCTTATATTTGTCTACGAATACATCATTTTAGTTCAATTGTTCCTATTTCAATTGTCATAAAACAAAATATAGTTAAATTAGGCGAATATCCTTAATAAAAAAGGGCATAAAAGAAGTAAATAATATATTAATTTCATACATGCATGCTCTCATCTTATTATAACCATAGAAAATGAATTCGGATTTGATTGATTGATTGATTGCGATGTACGATCAAGCATTAAGCAAGTCTCCCGTATTATAAATGCGAATACCACAACCACTATACCCATGTTACACAACACGACACCATTCTTCATGAAGCCAAACCCCGTAAAGAAAGGCGCCACATCGATAACCACATAAGTTAATAGTTGTAATATCCGCCCCTGGCCAGGCCGCCGTCGTACACCTTTTTACATATACAAGATCGAGGGATGGGCAAGGAATATTAGCAACAAAGACTCAACCCGGTTCCAGACAGCTAAGTAGTTGATAGTTAGTAAATTTGTTAGTAATATATTTTTTTAGTAATTTATTTAACACAAGACAAAATACAATTTTAAAGTTCATCTCTACTGCTCCAACCTGTAAGAAGGACACAATGACATCGCAAATTTCCTGGTTTCCTGATTTTCTGAAAAGCTGTAAACAAATATTATTATTCCCCTCCACCATTTTTTCCATCGGCGGTTGTGAGAGGGGGGGGGGGCGAGATTTCGTTCCATCATCATGTTCCCATGCGGTCACCCAAATTTGTACTAACTGTAGGCAGTGTTGCTTGACGTTGTTGTTGAAATCGTTGCGTTTCTGCTGTCCCTGCTGTCTCCGTCAATTAAGTTGCCTAAAATTAACATTCCTCCATTCTCAGGCGATTACGTTGAATGGCAGTCGTTCTACGACCTGTACTGCACCACGATACATGAAAAAGATTATCTCACAAGCTCGCAGAAGTTTCAGTACCTAAAGAGTCTTTTGCGTGGCGAAGCAGCATGATTATTGCGCCATTTCAGCATTACTGAGGCGAACTATGTCGAAGCTTTGCAGAAACTGGTCCAGAGATACGACAGAAAGCGGCATACAGTCAACGCGTTTATTAAAACTTTTTTGGAGCAGCCTAATGTTAATCATGTCAGTGCGGCATCAATCCGTAAGCTGTGGGATACTTCAGACGAGGTCGTTAGAGGTCTTAAAGCTCTCGGATCTAATGCAGAGCATCTGGATCTTTGGTTGATCCATATATTGGTAAATAAATTAGATTCTGAGTCAAAAAGCTTATGGGCTCAGCATTTAGCCGAAAAGGACTTTCCTAAGTTAAAGGAACTTTTCGATTTTTTGGGAAAGAGAACTGACGCATTGGAGTCAGTTAGCAGAAGTGTTGTGAAAAAGTCAAATCCTCTTCATAATTCAAAGCCTGAAAGTTCGAAATCGTTCGCAACAGCAAGTACGCCATCGTGCCCAATTTGCAGTTCTGATGAACACAAAATGTTTGAATGCGCTAGGTTTAAAGAGCTGGATGTTAACAAGAGATGGGAATTAATTCGTAAAGAAAGGCGTTGTTTTAATTGTTTTAATTTCAATCATGGGACTTACAACTGTAAATCGCGGGTTCGCTGTCGTCACTGCAACAAAAGACATCACACTCTTCTGCATACCGAAGCCGACAAATCAGCTCAAGCGCAGCCAGAACAATATACATCCAACTCTATCATCGAGACCAAGGTACTGCATATTTCTTCTGGGGAATCACAGGTGATTTTACCAACTGCCTTGGTGAATATAAAAGACGGATTTGGTGGCTTCCGAATGTGTCGAGCGCTTCTAGATTCAACATCACAGGAGTCATTTATCACCGAGAAATGTGCTCAAAATCTAGGTCTACCTCGTAGTAACGGTAGGCTTTTAATGAAAGGGTTAGGTGATTCAAAATTAGGCAGTTCAAGAGGAAAGGTAGAAATATTAATAAGCCCGATCTACGGAGAAGAGTTAAAGGTATGTGCTTTTATAATCCCAAAAATTTCAGACAAGCTCCCATCGTATAGCTTTGAAATATCTCACTGGGACGAATTGGAGAATGTGTCACTTGCCGACCCTAAATTTAATCAGCGCAGCACAATAGACATATTGCTTGGAACCGAAATTTATTATCAAGTTACCCAATGTGACAAAATTAAATTGGGAGATCGTCTTGTAGCCAAAAAAAACGTCATTGGGTTGGATCGTTGCCGGTAGAAGTCATGAGCAAGGGAGTGTCAACCAATCAGCATGCTTTAGTATAATAATGAACGTTGACAATAGCCTACGAAAGTTCTGGGAAATTGAGTCCGTAGCAACAGCGCCACCTCTTACAGCAGAAGAGCAAAAATGTAAAGCATTATTCATGGCCACAACCAAGCGAGCTAGTGATGGCAAATTTATAGTACAACTGCCATTTCGAGACACTGAGGACCAATTAGGATCGGCGTATCATGTAGCAATGTCCAGATTGTTGGCCATGGAGAAGAAATTCAAACGAGATCCCATCTTTCATCAGCTATATAAAGAATTCATGACCGAATATGCAAGTTTGGGACATATGGTCGAAATTCCCACTGACTTGAGCTTGTATTACCTGCCGCATCACGGAGTCCTAAAATCAGCCAGCACCACTACAAAGCTTCGCGTGGTATTCGACGCATCTGCAAAATCGTCGACAGGATTATCATTAAATAATCAGCTGTGTATAGGACCGACCGTGCAATCAACTCTAGTAGACATTATATTGAGATTTCGCCAGCATCGATTCGTGGTTACTGGGGACATTGAGAAAATGTACCATCAGATTTGGGTAAGCGAAGCAGACAAACGGCACCAAAATATTTTATGGAGACAAGATCCTCGCCACCGGCCAAAAACTTTCCGTTTAAACACATTAACATACGGCACAGCTCCAGCAGCATTTCTAGCAACCCGGTGCGTAAATGAAGCAGCAATACAAGCCCGAGAACGATTACCAATCGAAGCAGCAGCAATCCTAAATGATATGTATGTTGACGATCTCATGACCGGAGCGAACACCGAAGCTGAATTGATTGACCTGAAAGAGAAGATAGTAGCCATTCTAGACAACGCGTGCTTTCCTTTACGCAAATTCTCTACAAATAACAATGAACTAAGAAAGCGATTGGGAATCACTGCAGATACCATAAAGGAAATTAATGAAAATCCAGCAACGACAAAGCTGCTCGGTCTGAATTGGGATCCCTTAACTGATTATTTTTCGTTTCAGGTAAAGCTAGAAGAACGAGGCCGACATACAAAGCGATCATTGTTATCCGAGGCCAGTAAAATTGTTGATCCCATAGGATGGCTAGCTCCAGTCATTGTGAGGGTAAAAATATTATTCCAGAGCTTATGGTTACAGAAGTTGGACTAGGACGATCGATTGCCATCTGAAATAGCAGCTGAATGGGTTAATATGCATTCCGATCTGGTAGAGATCAACCAAATTCATATTCCACGTTGGTTGGGGACGCGTGGCAGCATCGAACTACACGGGTTTTGCGATGCTAGCGAAACGGCCTACGCAGCGACGGTTTTCAGCAAAGTGATGACCGAAACTGGAATGCGAACATCCCTAATGATGGCCAAGACAAAGGTAGCACCACTGAAGTCAGTAAGCATACCGAGATTAGAGCTCTTAGGTGCTCTACTACTGACTAAGCTAATGAATAAGGTACGCTTAGCAGTTAATTAAAACATTGATCGAATCGTATTATGGACCGACTCCAAGATCGTGTTAGATTGGTTGGCAGCACACCCTCGACGATGGCCTACATTTGTCGCCAACCGGACGTCGGAAATATTAAACTCTTATAACCGAGAGAAATGGATGCATGTCCCGTCAGCCGACAATCCAGCTGATTGTGCCTCCAGAGGAATGGCCGCCACAGACTTAGCTAAATTCGAACTGTGGTGGCATGGACCAAAGTGGCTTGCAGAACCGGAGACTGAGTGGCCAGTTCAAGCATCGTCATTTGGTACAAATGAAGAATACAAGGATAAGGGAGTAATATTTAAAATCAGCGTCAACAACGACATTCTGAAGAATCTCGTTTCTAAATATTCCAGCTATTTCACGATGAAGAAAATTATGGCTTACGTCATCCGTTTCATTAAAAATTTCCGTTCACCACCGAAGGAACGTAACTTAAAACCTCTTAATCGAGATGATGTGAATTTGGCAGCTGTTTATTTAATTCGATATATTCAGCATCAACACTTTCTTGAAGAATTTCAATGCCTGCAATCCAAAACAGTTTTGCCAAAATCCAGTCAGCTAAAAGCATTAAATCCCTTTATCGACCATGATGGAATAATGCGCATCGGCGGTAGATTAGAATACTCAACCTTAGCGACATCGATCAAGCACCCCATACTACTACCTCGCAAATCTGAAATTACAACCACTGTTCTGCAAGACATACATCACCAATTTTATCACGCCGGAATTAGCTTCATGTTGAATTTCTTGCGTCAGCAATTCTGGGTGATTCGTGCGAAAGATGTAATTCGTCAGGTGGTCCGTAAATGTGTAAGATGTTTCAAGCAGAGACCATTAAGGCAGCAACAACTAATGGGCGATTTTCCTCCCGCGAGAGTTGAATATGTGCACCCTTTCCACAAAGTAGGCTTGTAGACAGTAGACATTACGCTGGGCCATTTAAGGTACAAATCACACGAAGAAGAGGGCAGATTCCAGTAAAAACGTATGTATGTATATTCGTCTGCCTAAGTACAAAAGCGGTCCACATAGAATGTGTCAGCAATCTTACGACGGAAAATTTTCTTGGTGCATTGTCTCGATTCACTGATCGGCGTGGGCTATGTGGTAATATTTTCAGCGACAATGGCACCAACTTCGTCGGTGCTAATAGACAATTAATTGAGCTGTTCGATTTCCTGAAAACCAACACTAATAAATTATCTTGTTCTCTTCTAGAAAAAAGCATAAACTGGCATTTCATTCTTGCAGGCTCCCCTACTATGGGAGGCATTTGGGAGGCGGCCGTGAAATCTGCAAAAACACACATGAAAAGAGTGGTTGGCGAAGTCATACTAACACTAGAAGAATTCACAACGCTAATGACCGGCATTGAAGCAATTCTAAACTCGTGTCCACTCTATGCGGCAAATTCCGAGGAAATTGAAGTTCTCACTCCAGGGCATTTTTTAATTGGACGACCACTGTCATCTCTATCCGAACGCTCCATACAAGATAACTATTGTTTATCAAAACGCTGGGATATGGTGAAGCGGATCAAGCAATATTTTTGGCATCGTTGGCATCGCGATTATCTTACTACTCTGCAAGTTCGAAATAAATGGAAGGATAAATCGTCGAATCTACAAGTAAATGACATCGTGCTTATCCGGGATGAGCAGTTACCTCCGACACAATGGGCTCTGGTCAGAGTAATTCAAACCCATCCGGGCAATGATGGATACGTACGAGTGGCGAGTATCAAAACTTCATCTGGAAATACAAAGAAGGACATAAGCAAATTATGTAAACTGCCAATTAATTGAATCAAGTGATTGAAGGCGGGCGGTACGTTATGACAGCACAAATTATGTTAATTTAAATATTTTATTGTTACCTTTCCTATCCCAAAGGATTAACCTCGAGCAAGGCCCGAGTAATTGGCCTATACCCACCTTAACATATAGTATAAAAATTATCCATTCAAGTGTGTTATACACTGATTATTATTATGTACAAAACATAATTTTTATGAATATGTACATAATTTTTGTTTGTTTATATTTTTATTTTGACATTTCAATAATGAGTAAAAATATTGTAGTAGAAACTAATTTCCATTTAAATAATGTAGTGTCCATTTAAATAATGTAGAGCTTTCAATAACATGTTAAATAGCCAATCAGATACTGCCAACAAATATAATAATGCAACAATTAATTTTAAGAACTTTTATGATTATATAATCTAGAATAAGTTAAAAAAGAAGAAGAAATATTTTTTTTAGTCAGTCCGCAATTGTCACGCGTTGAAAAATAAAGCAATAAAAAATTATTAAAAAAAAGAGAATCAAATAAAACAGTTCGTTTAAATACTTAAAAATTAAAATAAAAATCTGAGTTTTATTAAAATTAAAATAAGTGACTGGGTGCCAATTGAATTCGCGTAGCTTATTGCTATATATATAATATTTCAGCCATACATATATATTGCAATTACCTTTTTCGTTTCGTTAGAGAATAACCCCGGCATCTACTCACAGCAACAAATCGTATTGAGGAAAAAATCTCAACACGAGTTACTTCTCATTCATAAACTATAATTGACCTTATACATACTGTCTAATTATGATCGGTTGTTTTATGTTTACTACGGCGACATAAGTTTGAGTGATCATAGGTTTTTACTTTTTAAATTTATTTTAAAAAATAAATCAACGAGTAAACCATTACCCAAAATTACAGTGAATTATGATAAAATTTGTAGTGATATTTCTGATAACTCTCTATTATTAAATGATTTTGAATCGTTTTATGATTTCCTTATTGGATCTATTAAGGATAACACATGCAGTTCTTATACAGTATTAGGTGCTCGACTTTCAAAAAACCTTGGTTTAATACGCTTCTTGTCAAAAAATCCCAAATGCGTGATAAATTCTACAAGCTTTCTAAACAGTATCCGCAAAAATGTGTTTTAAAGATAATTACATAGATTATTAAATAAAGAATTTAAAAAAATAATTACTAAACAAAAGAAAAAGTATTACAACTCTAAATTCCAAAAATGCATTTCTAGTTCAAAGCGTATGTGGAGTCTTATCATAGAAGTACTTACAAATCGGCAAGCTAACAGCCTGTATCCATCCATATCTTATTTAAATATCAGTGATGTCTGTGTTGACGATCCTCAAAAAGTTGTTGAGGAATTTAATAACTATTTTGTCAATGTGGGAGCTACTGCTACCGTGACTAGACTCACCACTGGTATTTTTAATCAAAATTTTGTTCTTCCAGAAAATATAATCAAAACTAAACTTACAGTTTTGCAAAATACAAGTGAAGAGGAAATATCTCGTTTAATAAATGATTTGAATCCGAATTGCGCTTCTGGTTGTGATGGTATTCCAGTAAAACTAGTTAAACGATTGGTTCAGTTAGTTACTCCACTTTTGACTATAGCAATTAATAAATGGATTAAAGAGTCAATATTTCCATCATTTTTTAAAGTAGCTCGTACAGTCCCAATTTTTAAATCCGGTAGCCAAGCTAATTTAGTTAATTATCGTCCTATATCAATTCTTCCAATTTTGAGTAAAATTTATGAACAAGTTCTATTTTCCAGCCTGAATGCTCACCTTACTAACAACGAAATAATTAATCATCACCAATATGGATTTACTAAAAAATCTAGTACTATATCTGCTGTCCTTAACCTAATGGAGAATGTTTACGGTTCTCTTGAAAACAAACATACTACTGCATGTCTCTTCATCGGCATTAGGAAAGCGTTTGATTCTGTAAACCATAAAATTCTACTTCATAAGCTTGAAACATATGGAGTTGATGTTAAGGTTAATGATCTAATAAAAAGTTACCTAACTCATAGACTTCAATTCGTAAAATTGAATAATTACTCATCTGACAAATTGAATATTTCCAGTGGTGTCCCTCAGGGCTCAATTCTAGGGCCTACCCTGTTTTTAATATATATTAATGATATCTTTCGTCTCAAACTGAACGGTAGTATTCAACTATTTACTGATGACGCTGTTCTAACATACAAATCAGCATCTTTTGTTCAACTTAAACATGACTTGAAAAATGATCTTGTTCTAATTAATAATTGGCTTACTAATAACTCCTTAAAATTGAATTGCGCTAAGTCTAATTTTCTATTTGAAAAGCAAAGCTCATAATATTTTAAATGAAGTGAATTTGAACGGTCAAATAATCAAACGGGTCGATCTCACTGTCTACTTAGGCCTAAAAATCAACTCGCAATTAACATTGACTTCTCATATAAACCATTTAAAGCAAAAAAATTCACCTTTCATAGGTGTACTGAGGCGAGTTGGCCTATTCATTCCACACCATTTACGTTTAAATTTATATTTTAGTTATATTCATTCGAACTTTACTTATTTGATTCATATTTGGGGCGCCGCCTCTTCAACACACATAAATGATCTTCAAATTCTCCAAAATAAAGCCATAAAGGCTCTTAGAGGCATGTATGTGAAGTTAGCCCGAAAAAACATCCCGAAAAGGCTTTTTTAAATTTTGGTGTGTTTCCTTGCTAAAATCCATAGCAGCCCGAAAAAATAATTGAATTGTATAAAATAATAAATTCCATCCCGAAATTTGTAGTACTTATTAGCATTAGTAGCAAGATAACCTTAAGGTCTTATTTCCAAACCGTGTTCTTAGTTTTTATACCTTGTTCAACCCACAAATATATTTCCAGCCCCTGTAACAATGCCGACTTTCACCAAATTTCCACATAGTGGTACAAAGCACAAGCATGCTAAGTTCATTGCCAACTTCAAACATTTAGCCCATTACCATACGATGGGGATCAGGAACATTTCTGGGCCAAGATTCAATCAAATATTTTCTTTAAAACTGCTCATTATTTCTACTACTATATCTTTATTCACAGAGTTTGCTAGACATATTGGTATACGAGGCTAGCTTGGTAGGTCCATTGCCAAGTTAAAACATTTAGCACATTACCATACGATGGGGATCAGGAACATTTCTGGGCCAAGATTCACCTCTGTTACGATACGATGGCGATAAGAGTGATTTTCAGGCCCATTTTCATACAGCTGATATTCCATATAATCGATGAAAATACAGTATTTTGGTGTGTTTTTACCGTTATTCACAGTTATGAGCAGTTTTAAAGAAAATATTTGATTGAATCTTGGCCCAGAAATGTTCCTGATCCCCATCGTATGGTAATGGGCTAAATATTTTAACTTGGCAATGGATCTACCAAGCTAGCCTCGTATACCAATATGTCTAGCAATCTACATAAAATTCCGAAAACTAAAAGATTTTTATTTTTTTCGCTCAAACTCATTAACGAGAATGGCCTAAAATTGACCCTCGTCCCCATTGTTTGATAAAGGCGGTTAAGGTACTTATTAATAAAGCCCCACCGAAGCAAATGCCATTTTTATTTATATTTGTAAACCTCTATGAATAATATATCTTTAAAGATATTTCTTCTGTTATGTTTTAAAATTTTTACTCGTATAAATGTGCAATACATCTTTTTTTGTTTTTCAGAGTCTTTCCGTGTTATGAGAACGTATAACATTTAACTTATAATTTATGACAAATTGATTGAAGAACATTTAATGAGACGTACCTCAATGATAAACAAAAAAATATATGTTTTCTGAAATAAACCTAATCTTTTTTCGGGATGCATTGTTATTAAAGTCGTTTTTTATTATATTCGTGCTAAAATGCATTCATTTGTACCAGATTTCAAAATATGAATGCCTGAAAAAATCATGACTAAACATCTTGTTTCAAGTAAATATTTTTTTTCGGGATGGAGTGTAATTTTACGTAATTTTCCATGATTTTTTGGGCAAAAGGCTTTTTATATTGAATTTAGCGAGGACACATCAATTTTTCGGAATGAAAATGCTATTTTTCGGGCTAACTTCACATCCGTCTTAGAGGCTTACCACCGTTAACGTCTACTAGGTTACTTTACAACGGTCGTGTTTTTCCAATTAATCAGTTTGTTGATTTTGAATATATAATGACAATATTTAAGATTCGAGCAGATTTAATTAAATGTAATATTTCGGTTCTAATAAATCAAACAGTTACTGAGAGAATCACACGGAACTCTTTAAATTATCGACTTCCTAACTATAAATTGACAATTAGCGAGAATAGTATATTTTACAAAAGTTTTGATTTATTTAACAAATTGGACAATTCCAAGAAGGACCTACAAGTTTCTGAGTTTAAAAATTACCTTAAAAACAAACTTTAAAACTTTAACAAATACCTATTGATTTGTTTTACTTATATCTAATTTAAAATAATGTTTTCCTGTATAAAATTGATGTATAGTATATTCTTTTTTCTAGGAAAATAAATAAATAAAAAAAAAAATAAAAAAAAAACTGAATCTAATACATTTTAATGTTTTTGTTGTTTTAAGCTAGACATCTCCATCACATCCGCCCATGAATCACCAGATTCAATATTTGATGGGTGAATAGGCAGCTTATAGATTTTTTGAATTGGACGACGAACAATTTTTTGTGAAATGGCCATATTTACAACTCGTGCTTTATCGTCACTTAATGGATATGTATCGATCATTCTACCAGGAAGCCAACAAGTTAGTAGTTAGATTATGTTCGGAAACCAACGCAACATCAGAGGAGGAGGTGGAGTCTGTCTGACTTTCTCCGATACCAGACACTGAACTACGTCAAAGTTTCAAAGGAAAATTCAAAGTTTCAAAGTTTTTATTTATATGCTTATTAATTTTGAGCTTCCGGCACATACTATTTTGAGCACAAGCTCATTCACAATAAGTTGTACCAAAAGTTGTGGAATATCAAACTCCTGTCCAAATTTCAGGCCATAATCACTGATTTTTATATCCTTGTTGATAAATTTTGGCAATCATTTATCCACATCTTTTCAACGATAATGCTACTACAGTACGGTTTGGCTATTTTGTCATAGTCCCAATAGAACTGAATGAATTGTTAAAATTTAGAATTTCAATTATTTGAAAAATTAAACTTTAGAAATAAATTAGAATTCGCCCGGTTGACTTGAAAGTCCATTCAGGTTTAGCAATTTTATGCTATTCTTACAGGCTTCCGAGATAAACAAGAGTTGGGGTCCAGTATCCAACAGAACCTTGTATGTTGGCCTTAATCAAGGCCGTTAGTAGCATTGATTGTACTACTAAATTTGTCTTCAGATTTCCTTGTTAACACGTCCGATGCCTGGTGCGGTTAACTTAGACTCTGTTGGATTTAAGTGTAACGATGTATGATGCTTCTTTGTACATATTTGACACCTTCTTTTTGATTTATATTGGTATACTGAGCAAGTGTCCAAGAGGCAATTAAAGCAACGCTTTGATTCGTTACTATCGCTTCTCCGCTAGTCAATCGATTTATTTACTTACACTGATAAAAAAAATGATCGTAAGAATCGCAAACATCAGATTTTACCGAAATGATTGTGGAAGTGTGTGCAGTCATTCTACTTTCTGACTTAAGGGATTCCAGAGCATCTAGTCTTTTGCCTAAGAATTTTAAAAAATCGTCAATAGTTGGAAAATCTACATCGTACGTCTTTGGTACATCGCATGACTTTATTGAGTAGCATAATAATGAATCAAGGTTCCCATTGCTCAGTTTCCACCCAATGCTCGCAGCTATCTAATAATTTCGTCTGAAATATTTAGTAGTTTCCGAAAGTTAGTTCAGAAACCGTAATAAACCGTTGAGATATTGAAGCTTTTGGCGACATTTTTTCGTGGATAGTGCTCATATAAAGGTCATAGAATAACTTCCATTTCGTGTATTCTCCCCTAAATGGAAGAACATTAATTTTTGTCAGTTTCACTTGTTATAGACCTTTCAGTATTCATTGTGGTATCAAATAATGATGAATCTGTATCATTCATGCTTGCCTTTCGACTCCGTTTATTTAAACTCATATTAAATGTCTTCGAATATATGAATTCCCGAGGCTTCATCATGGCTTATAAAAAATATTTTCCGTTCCACTTCACCAATATTTTTTTAACAATTTATTAGTACGTTTTTGACGAACAGTTATACCGAAAATGTCTGAACTAGGCTGTAACAGTCGAAAATATTTTGCTAATCTAGATATTTGCTCAGTAATGACACCGCTGTGTTCCGTCTGAAATGCCTTTAATTTTTGTTGACTGGTAGTCAATACTTTTCTATTTTATAAGATTTAGATTTGGATAGTCACAAATATAAACAATATGGTGGCACTAGCAGAAGTTTACAATGGTACATTTCCACAAGGTGCAGTGATGGTAATTTCCAAGGTTGGCGTCGGATGGCTTGCAATTTCACTTGCTCACTTATGACCACACAAACTTAATGGATTTAACTTTATATTAGAGTTAAAATCCGCTTCGAAGGAAGACTCCTTCTTTCCTTACTCATTTGGTTAGTACACAAGGTATTTCCTTTAAAAAAAAATCCCAATTTTTTACAAGTTAACGAGGCTCTGGCGACCGAGATACGGCGGAATAACCGACTACCGAGAACATAGCAAATGATGTTCTCTTCAATGACCCACTACCAACTTGTACTGGTTAGGTTGGTAGTTGATACATAACCAGTTTTAAAGCAATGAATACAACGCAAAAAGGAAACAATACCCCAGGTGGTAAACCAACTACCCAGTTGGCTAATCCACCCTCTTACGAGGCTGGCTCAATGGATTCTGGGGTGAGCCAATCATTGCTAAACCCATTCGAAAGAAGTTCAATGTTGTTAAGATCACCAAACCATCATACTAACTCTGCAAATCAGCAGAAAGACGAAAACGCTGAACTCTGTCGAAAACTCAGTGAAGTAGATGTACTTTTAACCCAACTAAGAAGCGAAATTGAAAAACTAAAAAAAGAAAATGAAGAATTAAAGAAGCCCAAACCAATGGAGATTTCTGAAAACCCGCTAACTTGTTATAATGAAACAAGTACTCACACCAGTTATAACAATGAGTTTCATACTGATGAAGAGGATCTCATGAGAGAAACAGATTGGGTACTGAAAAGGAAGAAAAGACCTACCAAAAAACGAAAAGCAGAATTCTCGCCTGAACAGAATTTGCTAGCATACAATCTTTAATGAAATCAGTGACAGCTAAGGAATATAGAGTAGTGTCACTAAACAATAACGTGTGGAAAATCAATACACCGGATTCCGATACATATAGAGCTCTAGCAACAAAGCTCAATGCGGAAGGTAAAGAATGGTTCACATACGAAGATAAAAACGAACGCGCAATTAAGGTTATGGCCAGAGGCCTTCATCCAACGTGTACGAAGGAGGACATAATTGAGGACCTAAAGGCAAGAGATCTGCAAATAGAAGATGCAGTAAACATCCTAAAACGAGAGAGAGGTGAGAACAATCAAGTCAAAAAAAGGGGGCTTCCACTCTTCATGCTTACGTTTAACAAAAAGGAGAAAGTTGAAAACATCTTCAACATCAAAGCAATTCTCAATATGAGGGTTAAAATAGAACCGCTTAGAAATTTTTCTAAATTTAGAAAAAATAGATATCTGCCTTATATCGGAGAGCCATTTGACAAAAACATCATTTATTAAAATACGTGATTATGAATGTTACCATGCTGTTCACCCAGGAGGAAAACCCAGAGGAGGATCAACAGTAATAGTGAAAGAGAATCTCAAACACTATGAAGAACCTAGTATAGAAGAGGAAAGTATGCAAGTTAAAACCATAAAAGTTGAAACTAACAATAATAATGAATACAGTATTTCCTCTATCTACTGCCCTCCACGCTATAATCTAAACAAAGAAGATTATAATAGACTCTTTAGATCACTAGGATCCAATTTTATTATTGGTGGTGACTTTAATGCAAAAAACACCTATTGGGGATCAAGACTTACAACCCATAAAGGAAAAGAGCTATTCGAAGCCGGACGAATAAATAACTGCGAGTTCCACTCTGGAGGTAAACCAACATACTGGCTTGCTGATATAAATAAAATACCAGATCTCATTGATTTTTATGTAACGAAAGGGATCTTCGAGGATTACATGTGCATAGAAAACAGCGAAGGGATATATTCCGATCATACACCTGTTATCATGACACTCAGCACAATGATAATTAATAAGGTTAACCTGCCTAAATTAACAAATAATAGAACTAATTGGGACCTATTCCAAGATCTAATTGAAATGCAAATAAATCTACGAGTGCCGATTAAAACACCGGTACAGTTGGAAGACGAACTAGAGGTATTTAACAGTACTATTCAACAAGCAGCATGGGAAAGTTCTCCTGCTAGTCACACCGAATCCCGTAGGAATCAAAATTATCCTATTGAGGTCAGGGAGTTAGTTAGAGGAAACCGAAAGGCAAGAAAAACCTGGCAAAGGACACGCGCCCCGGAAAACAAAAAAATCCTCAATTTTCTATGCAATAAACTAAAACAACTTATAAAAGAAATTAAGAATGAAACTATTAACAAGTACTTAAATGGTCTCACCGAACATAAAGATACTGATTACTCTCTTTGGAAAGCAACAAAGGGATTAAAAAGAACCAAAACGCATGTGCCGCCTATTAAAAATGGGGAAGGAACCTGGGCCAAAAGCGACAAGCAAAAAGCTATTTTATTTGCAGCTCACTTGGAAGACACCTTTCAACCGTTACCTAGGCAAACAGCAGATGAAAACATAATAACAGGTAGCAAAATTGATGAATATAATATTCGATGTGTAACATTACAGGAATTAAAAAATGAGATCAAGTGTAATTTGAACGCAAAAAAAGCTCCAGGATATGATTTAATTACTGGACAAGTCGTAAAAGCCATTCCCGAGAAGGGACTACGAAAATTGGTTCAAATTATCAATGCTGTCTTCAGACTAAAATATGTCCCACGGCAATGGAAGGTTGCTGAAGTAATTATGATCCCCAAACCAGGCAAACCAGCGAACGATAAAAAGTCGTACAGACCGATTTCACTACTTCCTGTAATTTCAAAATTATTTGAAAAATTTCTGCTCAAGAGACTCAAGCCAATAATAGAAGAGAGAAATTTGATTCCACCACACCAATTTGGATTTAGAAAAAATCACTCTACGATAGAACAAGTTCACAGAATAACGGATATAATCGAAGACTCACTTGAGAATAAGAAGATATGCTCCAGCATCTTCTTAGATGTAGCACAAGCTTTCGACAAAGTTTGGCACAAAGGACTTGAATTTAAATTGCATCGAGATCTACCAAAGCAATTCTATCAAATTCTTAAATCTTATATCGCAGACCGACATTTCCGTGTAAAATATAACCGAGAGTACTCTGAACTAAAGAGAATATCAGCAGGCATACCACAGGGTAGCGTACTGGGTCCTATATTGTACATCATGTACACCAGAGATATGCCAAATACAGAAGGTGCCACCATAGCAACATTTGCAGACGATACAGCTATTCTGGCGACTGGAAAGTGTATATCAGAAGCAACGATCAAACTTCAAAAAGCAACCGACACAGTGAGTAGCTGGACAAAGAAATGGCGCATTAGCCTAAACGAAGCAAAATCGGTTCACGTAAACTTCACAAACCAGAAAGTTAACTGGATTCCAGTGAAACTTAATTCAAGGCCGGTTCCAAATGCAAATACAGCCAAATACCTCGGCATGACTCTCGATTGCAAGCTTAGATGGAAAGAGCATGTTAAAAAGAAAAAAGAAGAATTGAACATTAAATATAGGAAAATGTATTGGTTAATAGGTAGAAACTCTGAGCTTACAATACATAACAAATTGCTATTATATCAGCAAATACTTAAACCAGTATGGACCTACGGTATTCAACTTTGGGTTGTACCAAGAAGACAAATGTACAAATGATTCAATGTTTTCAAAACAAAGTGCTGCGTGGCATTTTAAACGCACCATGGTACATTAGAAATGATAACCTCCATAGGGACTTAAACATGGAATATGTAAGTGAAGAAATACAAAATCATGCGAAGAAACACATTCAGCGGATATCTCGGCACCAAAATGCAGACATACGAAGTTTGTTGGATACCACCAATGCAGTAAGAAGACTTCAAAGGCAGAAACCTTTGGAATTAGGCAGTTGTATTTTATTAGGATAGAGAAAAATAATTACTATGTAAATTCAAACGGGAGTAACCATTGGGCTACTGCCCGTCAAATGTGAATCTTCATTTAAGAAAGATAAATTACTAAATGATTTGTAAATCAGTTGTAATATTAAATAAAGGAAAAAAAAAAAAAAACTCAAAACTCGCTTCATATGTATTGTTATGAACTGGGCTTCTGAGTTCGTCTAGATTTTGCAATTAAAAACACTGTGTAATTTTAGATCACTTGACTTGACTTTATTTCACTTTACCCTTATACACTTTAATATTTGCTTTTATTTTACTTATATAAATCTGTCCGCTTGCCACTGGTGGGGGCTATGACAACAGATTTATTTTACTTGTTACTCGATTTAAAGTAAACCAAAAACTTTCCTCTGCTTGTTATCAGTCGTGTTTATATACCAGTTTAATACTGCTCCCGAAATTTCCTTTATTGCGTGTCATACATAAATCATTTTCATTCTTGGTTATTCTGTTTAAGACACATAATCATCTGGAAATATCGTTTTATGGCTTGTCATAATCATCATCATTCATAGACGTTGACGGGCAGTGTGTATGTATTTGTGTTGTTGTTCATTTATTCTTGAATCATTAAACCACGCCTTCCTTTGTACCCTACATCTCGGCCGTTCTTGTTTTTACTAAATCATTATGAATTTGTGCGTTGGCGTGTAAACATGTTTCGATGTCTATAATAAATAATTGTAATAAAAACATTCGCTACGACGAGCATCGAACCATTGACCTTTCTCTCCATAAGATGCGCCAACCGTCTGAGCTATCGCTGTTCATAACGTGAACTTATTGTAGGACGGCCATAATCGTCACAGTATTTTTGCCAATTTAATTGCAGCTTCCCAAATGCCGACCATAAGAGAAGATCCTGGAGGGATGAACTTCCAATGTGTTTTGTATTTTAGAAGTGAAGAAAGATGCAATCTCGCTTTCTCTCTTCTTAAGAAATGGATACAATTCCTTAGGGTATAGCTATTTGCTCGTACAGAATTGAACGCATTGTCACTGTGTATCGTATGAGGTAAAGCTTAACGTGACGTAAATCTGCTTATATTTGCTAGAAAGCTATTGGTGGTCAAATTGCCTATTGCTTCCAGGTGAACTTTGGTACTTAGACAAACGAACACACATGCATACGCCTTAATTGGTACTTGTATGGGGTTGCTAATAGTAGCAGATGTTCGTATCAGCGAGCAGGATACGATGAATAGACACGAATAATTAAAGCCTGGCGATGTATGTTTTATATAATTTTTATTTTGATTTAATAAAGTCGTTATAAAACCTATTTAGCCGTTTATGTAATCGTCGTGACGGTTTGTGATGTCTGTAATTCCCTGTATGATATCAAGTTTCACTAAAAAACGACATCAGATATGCTTAGAATCTCAATCATTACGATTAAGTCTCAAGTTTTACTAAGTCAGTAATTGATTCTAGCCGGTCCTTGACACATTATTTTATATTTAGGATGGTTTTGTTCATTTAGAAATTAATTAAGTTCGGAAAACCTAAATATCTATTTAACAAGATTGAATTTGTTTCATCAACAAGAACTGGTCATATTAGTATACCACACAGTTTTTCAAAAAGATATAATAAATCGGTGCTGGTGTGGTGATTTTTCGTCTTGGAATCAAATTCCTAAACCAATTAGAGATATAAACTCTTTAACAAAGTTCAAAAACCAAGTTCTCATTATATTAATTGTTTATTTAATTAAGATTTTAATAATTTTTAATATGCTGTTGTTCAATTAGTATTATTATATTAAATATTTTTATCTGTGATTGATTTATGATTTATATTCATTTACTTTCATAAAATTACGGTAATTTTATTTCAAAGTTGTTTCTTGTTGGTAGGATAAAAAAGTATACAAGCTTAAACCCTTTTTATTCTTTAAATAAATAAATAAATATTATGTAAACTAAGTTATACAAGGTAATATAATTTAGTGGTTTCTATAGGGTAAATTGAGAATTAAGGGATAAATTTACATAACAAAGATAAGTATTCTATATCTCCTAGAAATATTATTTTTCAATTATTAATTCAATCTATTACCTTTAAATATTTTTTTTGTTTTAGGCTAGACATCTCCATCTTTTCTATTTTGATTGGTTTTAATAAAAATTTAATTAGCGGTTTTCCTCAACTTTGCTGTCATGTTTGATATGGTGCTTCTACCTCCTCATATAAAAAATTAACAGACGATCGATAATCGTATTTCTCAAAAAATTGTTCTTATAGAATTTTGTTTATGTTACAAAAATTAGCCATTTTCATCGATTGTTTTAAATTTTGGGTTGTGATTTTAACGATTTGCCCCAGGCAAGCCATTTTCTTGTTGTGAAATCTAAATAACCGCGAGTTAATGAACCTACAAAAAGGTTTAATGCCCATCCAATAATAATACCAACTCTTTCCCAACATAAATAATTTTCAATATCCCAAATTCCTACAATCTTCAACGAAAAAATTGTAAATCAAAAAAATATAAACCTTGGCCCAATTTATTGTTATTTGTAATTACACGTTAAGCCGACTTGGCACTTTCAAAATTTCAATTTTTTTAGTTTTTAAATAAAAATTGGAGAATTCTGTAAAGTTTAATCGACCACAACGGTCATAGTCTTAAAGATAATTAATTAAAAAGTAGTCGGTGATCGAAAGAAAATAAGAAACGGTCGAAAATAAATCGTGGAAAAGATTAGAAAATTAAAGAATATACAATATGTAAAATAATTAATATCTAATAGGGTTCAAATCATTTTGTTTAGCGATATCAAAACTCACAACAGTGGCCCTATTCTGAATTTTCGCTGGGAACAGTGAATTATGGAAAAAAAACTGCAATACTTTTTTCCTATTCCTTATCCCATTCTATTTTCATAATTCCCCAAAGTGTATTTAAGCCAACTTACAAATTATGTAATCATAAGTTTGTAACATTTACTTCGGTCTCTTTGCAGTAATGTTACTGATTATGAGGTTGGGACTTATTTCAAATTTTCTTAAATTTGTAATCAATGAATGTTTCATTCATCAATAATTATGGAGTTTTTGTACTTTACATGCAATTCGGTTATATAGGTTTACAATCGAAAACGCCAATACACATATGTACATACATACACAATTAATTTTTTTTTGGAAATCCGGGATTTTTACTTTTTATGGTTCCTTTGAAATTTCGGTTGAACTCGTAAATGTTTTTTTTTGGTGGAAAAGAATTTGTTTTTTTTGGGAGAGTTGATCGAGGATTGTTATCCAAGATACATTTTTTTTAATGATTAAATTATAACAAACAAAAAATAAGGAAAAGACAAAGTACAATTAAAAAAAAAAAAAAAAAAAAAAAAAACAAAGGTGACGTGAAATTATTGAAGACTTCAAATGTGACAAGTTTCCATAAATAATAATAATAACTATATATTGTGTCACGTGTTTGATAAGTGTGTGATTAAAGGAAACTGCTAGTTTTGAAGTAGTGTAAATATAGTGGCTTAAGAGCTTAATTGAGAAAAAAAAATCATACATGATACTGTGAGAAATGTAAATGCAATGTGTAAATGAAACGGTTCAAGAAAAAAAAATAGCGTAACGTTCAAAAGTTCCATTTTTTTTTATCATATATGTATATGTGTATTCTCTGAACAGTTAATTGAATTATAAGACACCTTATAATATAAGGGTTATTGGAGTATTTTGGTCTGTTGTATCTGCTGTTCGTTTTGTTTCATGCAGAGGTGAAAGAATTTAAAAAAAAAACAACGAAAAGGCATCTAATTAAACAACTAACATAGAAGAACAACTCCAACAATAAATTAGGTGGAAAAATTCGATTGGAGCAATTCTGCACGGGACAAAGAGTTTTGACCTCGTGGATAATTGTGGTTTTATTTAATTTTTTTTTTTGCAAAATGAATTTTTTTTGTATTTATTTATTTTAATTTTTTTTTTCATCAGAATCGCTTCTGTGTACTTTAATTTAATTTTTCTTTAAATTTTTTTTTAGAAATATTTAATTACTTGAGTATATAATTTCCTGAATTTTATACATTCATATCATTTTGTTTTGTAAACTTTAGTTAATTATCGATTATTTTTTTTTTTTTTTTTGTGAATTTGGTGATTTTTGGTTTTTTTACTTTAGGGCAGGATCGATGCCGTTGGGAGCGCTTTCATCGTCAACGATTTTGCACAGGTATGTGAAGTTTTAGTTCTTAGGGTTGTTTTTTGGATTAAATGTTATTATTCCGTTGGTAATTAACTCTAGTAATTTGATTTACTTTTGTATTAATACATTTTGTTGCTTCTCGAAGTGATTCTGATCCAAATGTCTTAGTATTGTTATTCGAGATTGAATTATTAAATTTTGGGTTTAATTGAAATATTACTTTATTATTAATGGTTCCTATGTTCGTCCAAACGAGAATCTAAACCAGTAAATGACCATGGAAGGTGAGTTGAGTGAGAGTGTTATGTTCTAGTAACGTATTTCTTTGCCATAGCACAGTTGTGATACTTTTTTTTACCCACGACCAAAATATACCTCTACCAGCTGAGTCAGGAATGCTATGGTGAATTTTTATTTATTTATCACAGCTACCATTTTTTTATGTACACAATCAGCCACATTCACTTCATTTTTATTATTATTAAGGCTGAATGTTACAAGTCAGGTAAAGGAATTAACTATATAAGTTGGGAAAATTACAGTAAATCAAATGGTTCAAAACGTTTGAAATATATTTAGAATTTTATTTTCTTATCAAAATTTTAAAATAAAAATTGTTAAATTAATTAATTAATAATTTAAACAAAGTAAATTTTATTTTTTTATGTCTTGATTTATTTTGGTCTGCTGTTTCTAATCATTTGACCTATTTTTCCTTTTCCGGTTTTCCAATGCTTGTTGGGTGTTTAACGGTTGTTTTGTTTTCTGTTTTGATTTTACATTAATCTTTGTTTTTAAATGGATCCTATACATTTGATTTCATTTTAATTTATTTACATAAATTGTGTTTATTCAACCCAACACCATTTTATTAACCTTAATTATTTTCTATGGTTATTTTCCATCACCTTAATATTGTTAATTCTTTCAGGGCAGTTAATGTTTCCATCATTTTTTTTTTTAATTCATTTATTGCTTAATTTCAATATTTTGGGTTTTGTTTCAATATGTTGGGTATTTTTTGGTGTATTTGGATTGTTAGTTTTATTTGGGAATATTTTTTTTTTTTTGGGTTCTGTGTGTTGGGTTTGGATTAGTATTATTTGTTTTGTTAGTTTGATTGTTTGCGATTCTTATTTGAAACCATTTTGATTGATTGATTTATTGTGAGTGTACGGCCAAGCATTATAGCAAGTCTCCCGAACTCCCGGGCACACACCGTACACCCGTTTACACATAACAAAACCGGAGGATATGATAGGATTATTAGTTGGGACAGACTCGACCCGGTTACAGACACCAATGCGATCGATAGTTAGTAAATTAACGGCACAAAAGACAACACAATCTAACTACATTTTTAGATGATCATTTCTCTGGAATCCAGGGCCGGATACTCAGGACTCCCTAAACCTAAATTAAAAATTATTAATGTTGTAATTTCCCCTGTTTGCCTTTCATTAATTTACCTGATAAAATATTTAAGAAAATCTAACATTACTAAGCTAAAATTATAATTATAATTATAATTACATTAGAATTCGCTTATAGCAAACACTCAAGGGACATAATTTTGTTCACTATAGCCGGCTGTTCATTTTAATCAAATATTCGTTTACGTTTATAAACGTAGTTCTTTGTTTGTAGTGTATAAGAAAAAATAAATGTTCGTGCAAATTCAAGACACACAACTATATGACAAAACCATATGATCATTATAAGCGTTTATTCGTTATATACATGGTTTGGTATAAACGGATTCTACTGTATTATAAAAAACATCATTATAACAAAATAAAGATAAAATTAAATAAAATAAAGTTGAAATTAAACTTTTATGGTTGATTATGTGTGTACGACCAAGCATTATAGCAAGATCTCCCGGACCCCCGGGCCCATGCCGTACACCCGCACACATATAACAAAACCTAAGGATTGGATAGGATTGTTAGTTGGGGCAGACTCGACCCGGTTGCAAACACCAATGCGATTGATAGTTAGTAAATGATTAGTACAATATATAATAAATAGGTTAGTACAAGACAGCACAATCTAACTACATTTTTAGATGATCATTTCTCTGGAATCCAGGGCCGATACTCAGGACTCCCTAAATCCTAAATCTAAAACAGGGCTTAAAAAATTATTAATTTTGTAATTTCATCCTTGTCCGCCTTTCATTAATTACCTGATTAAATAATTAATAAAAATTTAAAATAACAGCGCTTATTTCCTTATTAATGGTCTTTTTAAATCCAATTAAAAATTATAACTTACTGCAACAAGAATTAACATAAACATTAAACCGTTTAAACATAAAATTTTACTTAAAACTAATCATCAATTTCCTACCGACCCAGAAAAGAAAATATATAATTATGAATTCAATTATTTTATAAAATTTATACAACACCACAATACCTAGATTTATTAATAATTCAATAATTAAATTAGGTACTATAAGTATATTAAGAATCAACAAATACAATTAACATACAAATTCCCAGACAACTCTGAAAACTAAATTTAATTAATAAACATCATAATAACCAATTTTATTACTTAAATGAATAATTATTATAACAGGATCTTAAATATTCCGGAGCATACATCGTACACCCGTTTATCCATCCCCAGCTGAAGGATAAGAGTAAATTGTTAGTAATTATGTAGTAAAAATAGCCAGGTAACACCATGTTCCTTTCACAAACAACAAAATCTAAGGATAGGATAGGATAATTAGTAGTGATAGAAACAGCCCCGTAATAAACATCCAGGTATAGCCGACAGTTAGTATGATTATTCAGTAATATTTATAAAGTTGATTTTTCGGCATTTTTTATAGACAAATATATTAATTGTTCATGGCAATCCCAATATTTTCGATTTGGTAAATCAGAAAAATATAGAGGCCAATCGCTCTCAATATATCTTCTTTCAGTAGATATATTGAGAGCGATTGGCCTCTATATTTTTCTGATTTACCAAATCGAAAATATTGGGATTGCCATGAACAATTAATATATTTGTCTATAAAAAATGCCGAAAAATCAACTTTATTACAGACAGACAAATTAAATTCTTAACAGTAATATTTATAAAAATTGATAAAAATTATCAGCACAAGACAACACAAAAATTCTCTGAAATAAATTATAAATTAATTCCCATATAACAAATAAATAAATTTTTAAAAATATTAATAATATTAATATAGTAATATAATAAAACTAATAATTCCAAACAGAAAACAGCACAACGGTAAACCAATGGTTCTCATCGTGTTTATCCTACATCTTAAAAATAAAAGTTAAAAATATATATTTAACCATAAAATGAAACGTAAACTAATCAGCAATTTCCTACAGATCTAGAATTATTTATAAAATTATATAATATCATTTAAAAATTGATTATGTTACGCCGCAAAAAGTCTAGAATACCAATAATTTAGTTAAGCTCTACAGGGCACTTACGAATAAAGCTCAAATAGCATTTCCCAGGTATCTCCAGAACCTAAATTAAATTATCACCGTTACTACTTAATTAATCGAATTTAACTTAAATAAATTAGTTAGTGATATATAAAATGAAATAGTTATCACCAGACAATAGAATTTCTACGCTACATAACAGCTGGAAACTTGGAGTTTCTGGATGCTGAGCGAGAATTCACCAGTAATTCTGTAGCACGGAGACGATCTAACAATTATATATAATTAAGTATAATTTATAACACTTACATAATCTTGTTGACATAATTAAGATAAACAAAAATCAATATATACGAAATTTATTACTTATCTACTCCACAAAACTTCAACTCCGTTTATAGACATATTACCCTGCAAAATCAAGCATGCAAAGTAAGTAAAATAATAATAAAACAGTGAAAGGAACCTTAAACATTATTTTCTTACAAATTTTATCTGTGTACCATATCAGTAAAATTGACGTTTGTATGTGAAAACTGCAACCTAAACTCAAATAAATCCATTAATTTAATTAATCAATTAAGTTCAAAACATTTAGCATCACAATTTGCCTTTATCTAATTCCACGTTGTTCACATTTCGGGATTCTTATTTGAAACCATTTTGTATTATTATTTTAAATAAGTTTTAAGTATTGTCCGGTAGAGCTACAATTCATATTCAAATTCTTTTAATAAATTAGTGATCATTTTTAATTCTTCATCATCTAACCTATTTAAGATACCCTGTTGAGGACTTCGATTCAGTATTGTATATTTGTTTCTAATATTTTCGTATTTTGGACAGTTTATTATGATGTGGGTGGGTAGTGTTTTCTATAACTCACAATTTGGGGAGTCTTCTAATCCTATAAGATTTTTGTGTTTTTTATTGTATGAGCGGCCTGATCTAATTCTGATTATTTGTTTTATCTCTGCTAATTTAGCAGAGAATATTACAAGATGGCGTGTTCTGAATAAGTTGTGTTTGTTTCGCTCCGCAAATTAAATTAATATAAAAATATTCTATGTGTTATTAATTGATTTTAATTAATTTATATGTAAACTAAGTCAGCATAAACTATTTATAAACTATATTGCTTTGCATTTTAAAGTGGTGTGTTGTGAAATTATTTATTTTTTTTAAAAAAATTCATCTTTGTTGTTTAACATTATCAAAACTGAGTGTCAAAATGGATGCCGAATCACAAAATAATTTTCTTTTGAGTGTTGACAATCTTAAAAAAGAAATTGAGAGACTTGAATCGGGATTAAACAAAGTCAAATCGGACTTGGATTCCTGTTTAAGTTCAACCAAATCGGAAATCAAATCTGAAATCACCGGCCTAATTGCCCATTTGGAAAGTTTCAATTCTAAAATAAAGTTATATGATGAAAAATTGGATTATTTTGAACGTCATCATAATTCGTCTGCAGTGGTCTTAACTGGGATTCCGTTTATAGCAAATGTGTCGGTTGAGGATATTTTTGGTAAAGTTGCGGCTGCAGTTAAATTTGAAAGGGGAATTGAAGCGATGGATGTTATTTATTGGATGGCGTCTCCTAAAGTATCGTCGAGTGATCTAATTTCCAAGAACCAAACACCTATTTTTGTTCGGTTTATTTCTCATCGTCTTAAAATGATGTTTTTTAAGCAATATATTGTACCGAAAAATCTGTCACTGCGTCACATTGGCTTGGATATCAGTAATAGAATTTACTGCTATTTTACTCCATCCTTCAAGCAGCATTCAAAGCAAAACGAACTGTAAATAAAATCTCCAAAGTAACAACTAAATCTGGTTTGGTGCATATTACGTATACAAACAACAATAAAGTTTTTATACCGAGAAGTGTAGAGGAATTTTACAAAATCGATCGTCAATTTCAATCAGCTGATCATCCTCTAACGGTAGGCGACAATCAGGTCAAAAAACGCAATAAACAGGTAAACACGGTAGTAAATGCGAATGATAATTTTATCGCACCTATTACTAGGTCGCAAAGCAGAATCAAATCATAATGTTTATTTTTTGTTTTCTTTTGAAACGTTTCAATATTAATAGTTTAACTGTATTGCATTCAATTTTTATTTTTATTTTTATATTTTATTTCTTTGTTGGAGTCATAATTTCATTCAATTTCATTCAAATATTGTAATCAATTGTATTATTATTATTATTATTTTCTTTTTTTTTTGCTTTATTGTACTCATGTATTTTTTACTCATAAGTTTTTCCTTATCATATTTTTATTATTTTCATTCATTCTTATTTTTATTCCTTTTTCCATCTCTATTTTGTAAATTGTGTGCCTGTTTGCTTTTCTGGTATCAGTTTTTTGACACTAAACTCGTTACTTCATAATTATGATGGGTAGTAGACATATTGACGGGGCGCTGGCTCGGTGGATGTGAGGAACGTTGTTTTAAAATCATCCATACCAGACAACAACGTTTTATTTAACTTCTGCCATTTAAATCCTGGTAGTTTGGTTCCTAATTTTGAAGAATTGAAGTTAATCGTTAAGGACATCCCGTTCCATGCTATTGCCATTTCAGAAACATGGTTGAAATCTAAACACTCTAGTAAACATTTTGATCTTGACCATTTTACTCTATTTCGTAAAGATCGTTCGGGGCGGCGTTCTGGTGGTGTTGGTGTTTATGTCAAAAAATTTCTAAATCCAAAAGTTATATACACTAATGCAAGAAACTCTTTATTCGACATAATCTTCATTGAAATTAGAAATCAACTTAACATGAAAATGGTCCTGGGTGTAGTATACAATCCGCTCAAATTGGAGTCCTCGAAATTAGGATTCCTAAAAGATCTTGTAACCATCTTAAGTGATCTTATGACACGATATAATGAGGTCATTATTGTTGGTGACTTTAATATTGACTGTCTCGTTTCAACACCTACGGCTAAACAACTAAAATCATTAATGTCATCTTATGGGCTTGGATTAGTCTCAAAGGTAGCTACTAATTTTGTGGGTGATTCTGCCACTTTAATTGATTTGGCCTTCACCAATCATCCTAACAACATTAAAACTTTTACTCAAATCTCAATTCCTGGCATTGCAACCACCCATGATATGATTTATGGGTCATATGTGTTCCCTGTTGACAAAAATGTTAGTAACCAATTTATTTACGTGAGAGATTTCTCCAATATTGACAAGGACGCGCTACTGATGGCTGCTAATTCATTAAATTGGGTATCATTATATCATTTTTGTGACGTTAATAAACAGTTATCACTTTTAAATTCATTTATAAGTTATCTTATTGATAACTTTGTACCAATAAAAATGATTTGTGAGAAGCGTAAAGTGCGTGGTCCGTATTTTAATAACGATATTTTATTGCACCGTAATATTCGTGATTTTCTACATGAGAATTGGAGAAAGCATAAGACTGACATTAATAGGTTAAAATACGTTAGAGCTCGTAATAAAGTAAATTATATGATCAAAACTGCCAAATGCCAGTTTTTTAATGATCGTTTTAGCAATAATACTACGAGTAAATTGTTCTGGAAGAACTTCAACACATATGTAAATCCGCCAATTCCGGAGTGTAAATGTGACATTACCTCTGATGAGTTCAATAGTTACTTCGGTTCGGTTTTCAACTCCAATGATGTAAATTTTGTTTGTGATGCAGTTCATTCTGCCGCTGACGTAAATGCTTTCTACTTTAAAAATGTTTCTGCTGAAGAAGTTTGTTTTCATCTGGATAAAATCAAATCGAGTTCTGTAGGAGTTGATGGTATTCCACTTAACCTCATTCAAATTCTGCTTCCGGTTTTGCTACCTCACTTAACTTTTATTATAAATTCTGGCCTCACAAAATCTATATTTCCTGATGCGTGGAAAATTGCGACAATTTCGCCTATTCCAAAAATACCGAATCCATCTACAATAACTGATTTTCGTCCTATAAGTATATTACCAACATTATCTAAGGTTTTTGAAAGAATTATTCATGCTCAGATCAGTGGCTTTATTACTAAACATAACCTATTGGATGAACTACAATCTGGATTTCGTGCCAAGCACAGTACTACAACTGCCTTGTTGAAAGTTACTGATGATATTACTATTAATATTGAAGATGGTAAAGTTGCAGTTTTGGTTCTATTAGACTTTTCAAAGGCATTTGATAAAGTAGACCACGCTATGTTGTTATCGAAACTATGTTATGAATATAACTTTTCCAAGAGTGCTTGTCAACTTATAGGTTCTTACTTGCATCTGCGACAACTTGATTTATGACATTTTCTGATTTGTCGTGATGACATTTTGATTTTAGGCGGCTATTATTCATGATATTTTGTGATTTGAATGGTGGCATTTTGAATTTGGCCGTTAAATTATTCCAACACCGCCAAGCCCCACTAATTATAACACAACCCTCGATATCAAACACCAAATTGTAATCTTCTAAATTTACATTTAGTTTCGCCATTTATTTTTATTATTATTGATATTTTTCGACTAAACACACACACAATTAAACACTAGTGCAATAAAATATTTTCATTCGATTGACCTTAAAAAATAGGGTACTCTATTTAGTGTACTCGAATGAGGGGAAAAAATCAATCGAAATCGACATTAGTTTTATTCCTATTTGTTTATTTATTTGTTTTAAATATATGCCTTTGCCTACTGATCTTTCTGTTACTGTTCCACCGTGAATAAATGATCGAAATCTTTGTATTTTTCTATTGCTTCTCTCGTCAGTTTGTTTAGTATTAAAGGGTCGTGATTTTTCTTCCTAGTTACGCCATTTATGTTGTTGTATCTTCAGGTTGGATAATTGAAACTCCAATTTATTATTTATTTAGATAACTTGCTTTATTTCAGACAGGTGGTGAAAAAGTACAAGATGGATTCTGTTCTGCCTCTCCAGGTTGAACATAGCTACAATTTCTTACGTAAAATTTTATAACAATATAATTATAACAGTTATCACGATATTCCTCCCTTTTTTTTTAAAGTAAATTTTTGTTTACAAAAAAAAATTTGTTTTCCCATTGTTATGACATGCGTGACTTTACAAAGACAGGAACACTATTCGGTTTTAACGTAAACGAAACTTGTTCACCTGTAATTTTACCTATTTCGTCATCAAATACGTTTGCATATTTTTTAATTAAACTATCCAGATAACTTTGTACTGAAACAACACTATTAATTGAGCTAGAATCTAATAATTTTGAAAAAATTGTCCACCCTTTCACAACATACAACTTAAGTATCTTGGATTTACTAACCAAATTGACCCTAACCTCTGCCAAACCCACAATTTGTAAATTATTATTACAGTAAGTGCTTAGTTTTATATCCGATGATTTCAGTTTCTCATTATTAAATTTACTAATATATTCACTATGACTAATCAGTGATACGGCAGCTCCACTGTCAAATTCCATATTAATTGGTATACTATATTATTAATTTTTACTTTAAACCAAATATAACCACTATTTGGAACTTTGACACTGGACTCGACGGTATTTATATATTCCACTATTGAACATTCATGCAGATTTAATTTTGGTCGAGATTCAACGTTCTCAATTACGTTCACATTCTTCTTTTTACAAACCTTTTAGATGTGTCCACTTTGTTTGCACGTGTTGCAGATACTTCGCTTCTGTCTGCAATTTGTCGTATAATGTGGTCCAGCACATCGAAAACATTTAATATTTTTTGCTGTGTTGCTTACTACTGCATCTGTTGACTTTTGATTGTCCCTGAAAATTGTGCCATTTGTGCGTATATTCACACTCCCATTGTTTTTGTGTTTTTGATGAAAAACGGAGTGCACACTTTTAAATTCTTGTGTGTTTAATAGACCCTTGCTGTCCGACTTCGATATTTCCATCGCATTTGCTAATTCGACTGCTTTTTGAAGCGTTAGATCTTTATGCTCCAATAACTTATCTGTTATACGTCGATCATGAATTCCGCACACTAATTGGTTTCTTAGTGCCGTTTACAAAAATTTGCCGAAATTGCAAGTAATTGCCATCTTCCGCAGTACAGATTCATAATCTCGAATCGTTTCGCCTTCCAATTGCACTCGATGGTGAAATTTAAAATATTGTATTCTGCAATTTCCAATGGTTTGGGGTTATGGTAATTTGATAGAAACGTTGTTATTTGTTTGTACTTCATATTTTCCGGTTCCTCCGGAGCAACATTATCGCACAGGACATCATACGCATCCGCACCCAGGTAGTGCAAGAGATATTCGATTTTCTCTTTGTCCTCTACAACCGCGTAAATGGCGAAAGCGTTTTCTAACCTCTTTAACCATCTATCGAATTTTGAGTTAGTTGCCTCAAAAAATTCAATATAATTCGATGGAATTTTACTTGCCATTATTTATTTATTTAACCAGTTTTCCTCGACGGATGTGAAGTTAGCCCGAAAAAAAGCATTTTCATCCCGAAAAATTGATGTGTCCTCGCTAAATTCAATATAAAAAGCCTTTTGCCCAAAAAATCATGGAAAATTACGTAAAATTACACTCCATTCCGAAAAAAAAATATTTACCTGAAACAAGATGTTTAGTCATGATTTTTTCAGGCATTCATATTTTGAAATCTGGTACAAATGAATGCATTTTAGCACGAAAATAATAAAAAATGACTTTAATAACAATGCATCCCGAAAAAAGATTAGGTTTATTTCAGAAAACATATATTTTTTTGTTTATCATTGAGGTACGTCTCATTAAATGTTCTTCAATCAATTTGTCATAAATTATAAGTTAAATGTTATACGTTCTCATAACACGGAAAGACTCTGAAAAACAAAAAAAGATGTATTGCACATTTATACGAGTAAAAATTTTAAAACATAACAGAAGAAATATCTTTAAAGATATATTATTCATAGAGGTTTACAAATATAAATAAAAATGGCATTTGCTTCGGTGGGGCTTTATTATTAAGTACCTTAACCGCCTTTATCAAACAATGGGGACGAGGGACATTTCTAGGCCATTCTCGTTAATGAGTTTGACCGAAAACAATAAAAATCTTTTAGTTTTCGGAATTTTATGTAGATTGCTAGACATATTGGTATACGAGGCTAGCTTGGTAAGTCCATTGCCAAGTTAAAACATTTAGCCCATTACCATACGATGGGGATCAGGAACATTTCTGGGCCAAGATTCAATCAAATATTTTCTTTAAAACTGCTCATTATTTCTACTACTATATCTCTGTTCACAGAGTTTGCTAGACATATTGGTATACGAGGCTAGCTTGGTAGGTCCATTTCCAAGTTAAAATATTTAGCCCATTACCATACGATGGGGATCAGGAACATTTCTGGGCCAAGATTCAATCAAATATTTTCTTTAAAACTGCTCATTATTTCTACTATTATATCTCTGTTCACAGAGTTTGCTAGACATATTGGTATACGAGGCTAGCTTGGTAAGTCCATTTCCAAGTTAAAACATTTAGCCCATTACCATACGATGGGGATCAGGAACATTTCTGGGCCAAGATTCAATCAAATATTTTCTTTAAAACTGCTCATTATTTCTACTACTATATCTCTGTTCACAGAGTTTGCTAGACATATTGGTATACGAGGCTAACTTGGTAAGTCCATTTCCAAGTTAAAACATTTAGCCCATTACCATACGATGGGGATCAGGAACATTTCTGGGCCAAGATTCAATCAAATATTTTCTTTAAAACTGCTCATTATGTCTACTACTATATCTCTGTTCACAGAGTTTGCTAGACATATTGGTATACGAGGCTAGCTTGGTAAGTCCATTTCCAAGTTAAAACATTTAGCCCATTACCATACGATAGGGATCAGGAACATTTATGGGCCAAGATTCAATCAAATATTTTCTTTAAAACTGCTCATTATTTCTACTACTATATCTCTATTCACAGAGTTTGCTAGACATATTGGTATACGAGGCTAGCTTGGTAGGTCCATTTCCAAGTTAAAATATTTAGCCCATTACCATACGATGGGGATCAGGAACATTTCTGGGCCAAGATTCAATCAAATATTTTCTTTAAAACTGCTCATTATTTCTACTACTATATCTCTGTTCACAGAGTTTGCTAGACATATTGGTATACGAGGCTAGCTTGGTAGGTCCATTTCCAAGTTAAAATATTTAGCCCATTACCATACGATGGGGATCAGGAACATTTCTGGGCCAAGATTCAATCAAATATTTTCTTTAAAACTGCTCATTATTTCTACTACTATATCTCTGTTCACAGAGTTTGCTAGACATATTGGTATACGAGGCTAACTTGGTAAGTTCATTACCAATTTAACACATTTAGCCCATTACCATACAATGGGGATCAGGAACATTTCTGGGCCAAGATTCAATCAAATATTTTCTTTAAAACTGCTCATTATTTCTACTACTATATCTCTGTTCACAGAGTTTGCTAGACATATTGGTATACGAGGCTAGCTTGGTAGGTCCATTTCCAAGTTAAAATATTTAGCCCATTACCATACGATGGGGATCAGGAACATTTCTGGGCCAAGATTCAATCAAATATTTTCTTTAAAACTGCTCATTATTTCTACTACTATATCTCTGTTCACAGAGTTTGCTAGACATATTGGTATACGAGGCTAACTTGGTAAGTCCATTTCCAAGTTAAAACATTTAGCCCATTACCATACGATGGGGATCAGGAACATTTCTGGGCCAAGATTCAATCAAATATTTTCTTTAAAACTGCTCATTATGTCTACTACTATATCTCTGTTCACAGAGTTTGCTAGACATATTGGTATACGAGGCTAGCTTGGTAAGTCCATTTCCAAGTTAAAACATTTAGCCCATTACCATACGATGGGGATCAGGAACATTTCTGGGCCAAGATTCAATCAAATATTTTCTTTAAAACTGCTCATTATTTCTACTACTATATCTCTATTCACAGAGTTTGCTAGACATATTGGTATACGAGGCTAGCTTGGTAGGACCATCGCCAAGTTAAAACATTTAGCCCATTACCATACGATGGGGATCAGGAACCTTTCTGGGCCAAGATTCAATCAAATATTTTCTTTAAAACTGCTCATTATTTCTACTACTATTTCTTTTGTCACCTAACAATACTTTTTGGCAAAATTTCAGTTCGATCAACATACTATAACTAACTTTTTTCTTTAATTTTCAATTTAAAAAATTCAATCTAGTAGTGTTTCAAATGTTTCTTCAAGTAAGTTTAAAATTCAAATTTGTTTTTTAATGACCCTTACCAGAGCCTTCTAGAGTATTGAGCCATAATGAAAATGACGTATTTTTTAGAAGCTTTTTTAGTGGTATAACTTTCACTGATTTCTATAGGAATCCATAGTAAAAATGGTGTTTTTTAGCTTCAAGTTTTTCAATGAAAAAAGCAAAAATATTATAAAATGTTTATATAAAAGTTTTCTACATATCCTTAAGAACAATATACAAGAAGGCTATATTGGTATTAAGTAAATATTAATTGCAGAAATATTAAAATTAAATTATTTCCAAAATATATTTTATCGAACTTTCATTTTAAAAAATACATCAAAGTTGCCTCTGACAAATTAAAATAATACTTGTTAAATTTATCTTTAGTTTTACTAGTGTACGTAAGATGTCTTAAATGTTTACAGAAAAATACGAAAAAAAGTTATTTAATCACAAAATTATCACACGTTCCTATATTTTGTGAATCTGTTATGCTCTTCCTACAATTTCTGAACTTGAAATTTCCCCAGGTGGTAATTTTTGGTACAATTTTATCAAATTTTTACGGCAATCACTGCCATGTATGTAATGTATATTGACCTAATGACGAAACGAATCGTAGTAAGCTTTTATTTCAATTTGACCAGAATGCTGTTGTTATGAATTTTTTTTAATATTTTTGTTTAAATAAATCAATTATTACAAGAAAATGAAAACGATTCACTTAAACGATATTCACATATGTTGAAATTCAAACATTTATGAAAGAATTTCAGAAATCATAATTAAGAATTTGTAACGTTTTCATTTAAAAATTTGTCTTAGGAAAAAAAGTGATTTCCCATATGTTTTGTGTGTTTTGCTATGAAAAGTTTCGTTTTTTCCTCGTTTCTAATTCCCTTATAAAAGCTCAGATTTTTTGATTATGGCTCTATAAAATACAGGGTGCTCTACCCTTACTCATTGAATTTTAAATTTTAGTCATGGTGAAGAATGTATAAACTGAGTTGCAATCGACCAAGTCTTATATATAAAGGATATATAGTCAAAAACTTTGTTTTTACGGGTTGTGTGTTTTTAGATTTTCTACAAACCAAAGAACTCTGCCGAATTTTGATTTGAGCTGTAGGATTCTTGCAAAAAAAAATTTTGCAAATAAAGAAACCGACAAATTTCTCATTGAACAAGGATTTTGTTCTCTATTATATCGAATAGCACTAATGTCACTTCTTTCCGTGTACTTCCCGAAACGTTTCGTTTTCTAATCTTCACACAATCATTCATGCAGGAGAGCCCGTTTATAGGGATCCTCGCTCATACAACCATTCATATGGAGCGCCCAACCCAATGGGATCCATTTCGCTCACGACGGAGAGCACTTTTATAGGGGTCCTCTTTTATTTCCAAGAGATACGAAACGTCTGGTTTGCCACTCAGTTGGTTGACGGTTTTGTTGCCCCTTCGGTTATTACTAATAATTAATAATTAATAATTCGTGCTATTTTGTATAATAAACTTCCATGTTTCATGCGAAATTCGTCGATTTGCTAATTTATAAAAATTTTTTTGCAGGAACCCTTTGGCCCATATTAAAATGACACTAAGTGCTGTGATTTTTAGAAATTTAAAAATAGGTAATAGAAACAAAATTGGAATTTAATGTTAGAAGGTATTTGAATGTTATTTTACACTTTACCATTTTTTAACTTAATTTTTGTTTAAATAGACATTTAAAAGATGTACAAGCTCATAAATATGTATACAGTAACCCTCGCAAAAAATGTTAATGATGCTTAAGGTAATTATTGAATATTATTTAAATCTTGTTTGAGGAGCTTATTAAGAGCCATTAAGCTTATTGATCTGAATATTTAGTATAAATAACCATATGTGGGTTCACCTCGACGCTCTTTGTATTTCTCACGGTAGCCACATATTGTTTTAAATCGTCGTAACAACGCCATTTATCATTGGATTTACAGTAACTTATAAAATGACCATTTTTGCCCAATTGTTCATAACTGATAATACCTGTCAAATTGTAAGGAGTATGCCCAAGAAAGTCTCGATTCAATCCGATCTATTGTAAGTCTCGGTTTGCTTTCGGTAGGATACTCGGTGTAAATGGAAATTATTTTGTTGTATGTTTTGTTTTCAGGATTCATTTTATTTAAGCATACTGGACAGTTTTGAGATGGCACTTCCTCTATACATTTACCCAAATTTGCAAGTCCTACTTCCATTAATTTAAATAAATTAACAAGCAGAAAGTTCCTTTCTTCTTCGACTACCGTTTCGCAATGTTGGCATTTTAGCTCTGCAGTTAAGCTAGGAATGCTTTTAAGCATGTACCCTGCAATATCCTGAATATTGCATTCGCAGTTTTCTTGAACGCCAAAAATCTCAATTAATATTTCTTTCCTAATACAATATGCCTTTTTTAAATCGTGGCTCAGAATACTTTCAATGATTTTTTGAACTCTTCCTTCAACTATGTTGCTTTTATTTATCCCCAATACGTTCACTGCTGCAGCCAAAGCCTGAACTAAGGAATCAAATGCGCATGTGTTTGAGTAGTAATCGCATGTGTTACTTCCATTTTGTAGTACTGGTACTGATTTATTGGTAAAACTGTTTACTTGATTAGGCAATATCCTTTTTTTCATTACTTTCCGTGGTCGTTTTGGAGTGCAGAAATCATCCTGTTTCTTCGAATTTTGACTTAAAATTTTTAATGAAGTGATAATCCGCTCTTTTGGTGACTGAGTATTGATTTTATTTAAATTTGTCAAATTAAAAGATGACGTTTTATTTTTGGGAGTTAATATGTCCGAATTTTTTCGCTTCCACACTGATTGAGAGAGTTGGATGTCATGAATGGATGGTTCATTATTGGACTTATAGTTTTCAACACTAGATTTTACATCCTTTATGGATTTTTTGGGTATACCTGCTAAAATTTGCCTATGAATTGTAACATTTCGGTCATGTATGTTTCTTACGAATCGCCCCACTTTTGTTGGCAATTTACCAATATTATTTGACGTTTTAAACCTTCGTTTAATTGTTGCAAAGTAATTCTCCACGTGGCTGTTGCTTTGCCTTTCACCATCATTTATAATACCACTCCATAAAGGCAAATAAGTCATATATTTTTTCAAAACTACATTCAGAAAATTAGGATTATATAAACTATTCAATCCTCCAACTATACCATAATTTTCTTCATTTTCACTTGAATCGACTTCGTCCATAATTTTTTCCATGTCTTGAAAATATGGACTCTGTAAATATATGGGCCTTGAGTTATCCCTATGTTTATCTGTTTTGTTACTAATTGTTGTATTTTCAAAGTTTATGTCATTGGTTATAATTAAATTAGCTAATGATTCGAGCGCTTCTTGCACATTATTTCTTATATATTTTGATTTCAAAATTATTACAAGAAATTTCCATATCTCTTTGATGGTGCCATAATTGGGCGTCATGAAGATTGACGCAAACACCTCTTTGAGAATTTTATGATTTGATGGTGATTCAGAGAAATGTTTGTTTATGTCTTCCGCTATTGTGTGTGTTAAATGACAACAGCATAAATATACCTTTACCAGGGAATCTTTGGATTTGTAACACGAGCTATTATTAATCAACCTATGGGTTGCTGTAAGGTATTCAATAATATCCATGTCATTGAATGCGCTGAGTACTGAGTTAAGTTCAGCAAAAGAGAAATCAATGACTACAGAATTAAATACGGGCCATTTTTTAAAACTTGCCTCTACATGTAACCTGAACGATTTAAGCCAACCGCCAATTGAATCAGTTGTATGGCTTGAACTAACCATATCAGTTAGTGGAAACGGTGATGCAACGTCGGCATCACTAGTTTTTGCAGCTATTACCAGTGCATAATACAATATGCTTGGGCATGGTTTAAAAGGAGCCCGGATTAAACTTCCAGTAGCGTCCAAATATACTGGAAGATCTTTATTTTTATACATGTCTCTCATTAGTTTTAGTACATTATTCTGCATTGCACTATACGTCATTACTATGAAAGGACGACGCATAATTTTTTGTATATACTTATCATCGCTTAATTCACCCATTTTCCATTCTTCATCAATATCGAGAAAATCATCGGAGTTTTTATCGTTTGATTGTAATGCTTCAGATCTAATTTTTCTCAATACGTCGTGGGATTTAGATTTTTGTATGGTATTGTGTTTTTTAACAAAATCGATATCTTCTTCTTCAATTAAATTTTCAGCCACTTTCTCGACAGATTTTTCTAGTAATTTTTTTTTATAAACATCTCTGTTATAACCTGAAGTAAAACTAAATTTTTTTGATGTGTGAATGATAGAATCATTTGTAGCATAAACATCGAATATTCCCTGGTTTAAATTTCGATTTATTAATTTATACTTTCGACAAGTCCTATTAAGATTTTTATGGCCGCAGTAAGTTCTAATTGACACCCGACTCTTTAAAATATCGTACCCCTTTATTTTAATAAGACATCCAGTTAGTTTAGTCAAATTTTCAGAAATTACAGATCTATACAAATATGGTTCTAGTTGCTCGTCGCCTTGTATAAAAATTTGTTTCCAAATATTATTAGGAATATTTAATGAAAATTGACATTTCTTATATGTGAGTTTTCCAAATTTTTTTTTTATTTGGTTACTATATTGACTCAAATTTACACAGTCAGGGTTTTCACTTATATTCGACGTAACATTTCCAACGAAATGAAAACCTGTTACTTCTCCTGCACAGTTGTTGAAAGATAACTCGTCTACTTCAGGAGTTAAAGTGTGACAATCAACTAATTCTATGGGATTAAAAGAACTAGACTCACTTACTAACTGCTTTGTAGGAAGATTATCAACATGAATATTGTTTTCGTCAACATATTCAGTATTTTTGTCATTTTGATCATTACTATCAATAATTTCCACGTTTGGTGTTACAGCGATATCCTCATAATCGATATCTGTTACAATGTCTCTGTTTGGAACGAGACTGGTTTTAAGATGTCTGCGCCAAATATAATATAATTGAGTGCGGTTTGTAATATTGTTCTTGATCTTCATTGCTTGACACATAAGAACCATTTCCCCACTGTTTGAGGTGGTGAATTTTACGTGCGAAAATTGAAGTTTTTGTATAGCATTTTTCACAGCCTCTGCGCTAACTGCACTTCTTTTTTTTTATAATTAAATTTCGCACCTTTTTTAACCTGATTTTCCATTGTCATAATGAAAACAGAATATTATAATAAGTCAATAAGCGTATAACTTAGAGTTGTCCTGAGGAGAGCCGAGTCGATTTTTTGTTAGAGGCACAGTTTCCGAAATAATTTAATCGGGGTTAAAGGATGTCCGAAATTCAAAGCCAAAGTCAAAAATATATGAAAGCGTATTTTAGAAATTGTAAAATAGAATTATCCTGTAGAATGCCGGATTTTATTTGGTAGAAACTAAAGTGTTCGAAAATAATTTAATCGTTGTTAGAGGATGTCCTTAAAAAGCCGAAGTCAAAAGTTTACGAAAGCAAGCGATAATATTAATCAGTAATTAGAGAATGTCCAAATCAAGCAAAGGGTCAATAAGTTTTAAAAAAAACTGTTTATAGGTTCACACAGAATAAAATAACACACAAAAAATAATACAATGAAACAAGCACGAAGTCTAAAAATGTATTAAAAAGAAATGAGAAAAAAATTTCCTTATATACTAAACCACAAAATTTTTATTTTTTCTCTTTTATTTTGTGAATTAAGTGTTTTTTTTTTCGTCGATTATATAGAATATCAGCTGTATAGAAATGGGCCTGAAAATCACTCGTATCGCCATCGTATCGTAACAGAGGTGAGAAATATGCGTTGGGGATGGATATTGCATTCTAGTGGCATATTTCGCTATATCGAGGAATCTCTGTGAATAACGGTAAAAACACACCAAAATAGTGTATTTTCGTCGATTATATGGAATATCAGCTGTATAGAAATGGGCCTGAAAATCACTCGTATCGCCATCGTATCGTAACAGAGGTGAGAAATATGCGTTGGGGATGGATATTGCATTCTAGTGGCATATTTCGCTATATCGAGGAATCTCTGTGAATAACGGTAAAAACACACCAAAATAGTGTATTTTCGTCGATTATATGGAATATCAGCTGTATAGAAATGGGCCTGAAAATCACTCGTATCGCCATCGTATCGTAACAGAGGTGAGAAATATGCGTTGGGGATGGATATTGCATTCTAGTGGCATATTTCACTATATCGAGGAATCTCTGTGAATAATGGTAAAAACACACCAAAATGATGTATTTTCGTCGATTATATGGAATATCAGCTGTATAGAAATGGGCCTGAAAATCACTTTTATCGCCACCGTATCGTAACAGAGGTGAGAAATATGCGTTGGGGATGGATATTGCATTCTAGTGGCATATTTCGCTATATCGAGGAATCTCTGTGAATAACGGTAAAAACACACCAAAATAGTGTATTTTCGTCGATTATATGGAATATCAGCTGTATGGAAATAGACCTGAAAATCACTCTTATCGCCATCGTATCGTAACAGAGGTAGGACATATACGTTGGGGATAGATATTGCATTCTAGTGGCATATTTCGCTATATCGAGGAATATCTGTGAATAACGGTAAAAACACACCAAAATGATGTATTTTCGTCGATTATATGGAATATCAGCTGTATAGAAATGGGCCTGAAAATCACTTTTATCGCCACCGTATCGTAACAGAGGTGAGAAATATGCGTTGGGGATGGATATTGCATTCTAGTGGCATATTTCGCTATATCGAGGAATCTCTGTGAATAACGGTAAAAACACACCAAAATAGTGTATTTTCGTCGATTATATGGAATATCAGCTGTATGGAAATGGGCCTGATGTTCCTGATCCCCATCGTATGGTAATGGGCTAAATGTTTTAACTTGGCAGTGGACCTACCGAGCTAGCCTCGTATACCAATATGTCTAGCAAACTCTGTGAATAGAGATATAGTAGTAGAAATATTGAGCAGTTTTAAAGAAAATATTTGATTGAATCTTGGCCCAGAAATGTTCCTGATCCCCATCGTATGGTAATGGGCTAAATGTTTTAACTTGGCAATGGACCTACCAAGCTAGCCTCGTATACCAATATGTCTAGCAAACTCTGTGAATAGAGATAGAGTAGTAGAAATATTGAGCAGTTTTAAAGAAAATATTTGATTGAATCTTGGCCCAGAAATGTTCCTGATCCCCATCGTATGGTAATGGGCTAAATGTTTCAACATGGTAATGGACTTACCAAGCTAGCCTCGTATATCAATATGTCTAGCAAACTCTGTGAACAGAGATATAGTAGTAGAAATAATGAGCAGTTTTAAAGAAAATATTTGATTGAATCTTGGCCCAGAAATGTTCCTGATCCCCATCGTATGGTAATGGGCTAAATGTTTTAACTTGGCAATGGACCTACCAAGCTAGTCTCGTTTACCAATATGTCTAGCAAACTCTGTGAATAGAGATATAGTAGTAGAAATATTGAGCAGTTTTAAAGAAAATATTTGATTGAATCTTGGCCCAGAAATGTTCCTGATCCCCATCGTATGGTAATGGGCTAAATGTTTCAACATGGTAATGGACTTACCAAGCTAGCCTCGTATATCAATATGTCTAGCAAACTCTGTGAACAGAGATATAGTAGTAGAAATAATGAGCAGTTTTAAAGAAAATATTTGATTGAATCTTGGCCCAGAAATGTTCCTGATCCCCATCGTATGGTAATGGGCTAAATGTTTTAACTTGGCAATGGACCTACCAAGCTAGTCTCGTATACCAATATGTCTAGCAAACTCTGTGAATAGAGATATAGTAGTAGAAATATTGAGCAGTTTTAAAGAAAATATTTGATTGAATCTTGGCCCAGAAATGTTCCTGATCCCCATCGTATGGTAATGGGCTAAATGTTTTAACTTGGCAATGGACCTACCAAGCTAGTCTCGTATACCAATATGTCTAGCAAACTCTGTGAATAGAGATATAGTAGTAGAAATATTGAGCAGTTTTAAAGAAAATATTTGATTGAATCTTGGCCCAGAAATGTTCCTGATCCCCATCGTATGGTAATGGGCTAAATGTTTCAACATGGTAATGGACTTACCAAGCTAGCCTCGTATATCAATATGTCTAGCAAACTCTGTGAACAGAGATATAGTAGTAGAAATAATGAGCAGTTTTAAAGAAAATATTTGATTGAATCTTGGCCCAGAAATGTTCCTGATCCCCATCGTATGGTAATGGGCTAAATGTTTTAACTTGGCAATGGACCTACCAAGCTAGTCTCGTATACCAATATGTCTAGCAAACTCTGTGAATAGAGATATAGTAGTAGAAATATTGAGCAGTTTTAAAGAAAATATTTGATTGAATCTTGGCCCAGAAATGTTCCTGATCCCCATCGTATGGTAATGGGCTAAATGTTTTAACTTGGCAATGGACCTACCAAGCTAGCCTCGTATACCAATATGTATAGCAAACTCTGTGAATAGAGATATAGTAGTAGAAATAATGAGCAGTTTTAAAGAAAATATTTGATTGAATCTTGGCCCAGAAATGTTCCTGATCCCCATCGTATGGTAATGGGCTAAATGTTTTAACTTGGCAATGGACCTACCAAGCTAGTCTCGTATACCAATATGTCTAGCAAACTCTGTGAATAGAGATATAGTAGTAGAAATATTGAGCAGTTTTAAAGAAAATATTTGATTGAATCTTGGCCCAGAAATGTTCCTGATCCCCATCGTATGGTAATGGGCTAAATGTTTTAACTTGGCAATGGACCTACTAAGCTAATCTCATATACCAATATGTCTAGCAAACTCTGTGAATAGAGATATAGTAGTAGAAATAATGAGCAGTTTTAAAGAAAATATTTGATTGAATCTTGGCCCAGAAATGTTCCTGATCCCCATCGTATGGTAATGGGCTAAATGTTTTAACTTGGCAATGGACCTACCAAGCTAATCTCATATACCAATATGTCTAGCAAACTCTGTGAATAGAGATATAGTAGTAGAAATATTGAGCAGTTTTAAAGAAAATATTTGATTGAATCTTGGCCCAGAAATGTTCCTGATCCCCATCGTATGGTAATGGGCTAAATGTTTTAACTTGGCAATGGACCTACCAAGCTAGCCTCGTACACCAATATGTCTAGCAAACTCTGTGAATAGAGATAGAGTAGTAGAAATATTGAGCAGTTTTAAAGAAAATATTTGATTGAATCTTGGCCCAGAAATGTTCCTGATCCCCATCGTATGGTAATGGGCTAAATGTTTCAACATGGTAATGGACTTACCAAGCTAGCCTCGTATATCAATATGTCTAGCAAACTCTGTGAACAGAGATATAGTAGTAGAAATAATGAGCAGTTTTAAAGAAAATATTTGATTGAATCTTGGCCCAGAAATGTTCCTGATCCCCATCGTATGGTAATGGGCTAAATGTTTTAACTTGGCAATGGACCTACCAAGCTAGCCTCGTATACCAATATGTATAGCAAACTCTGTGAATAGAGATATAGTAGTAGAAATAATGAGCAGTTTTAAAGAAAATATTTGATTGAATCTTGGCCCAGAAATGTTCCTGATCCCCATCGTATGGTAATGGGCTAAATGTTTGAAGTTGGCAATAAACTTAGCATGCTGGTGCTTTGTACCACTATGTGGAAATTTGGTGAAAGCCAGCATTGTTACAGGGGCTGGAAATATATTTGTGGGTTGAACAAGGTATAAAAACTAAAAACACGGTTTGGAAATAAGACCTTAAGGTTATCTTGCTACTAATGCTAATAAGTACTACAAATTTCGGGATGGAATTCATTATTTTATGCAATTCAATTATTTTTTCGGGCTAGTATGGATTTTAGCAAGGAAACACACCAAAATTAAAAAAAGCCTTTTCGGGATGATTTTTCGGGCTAACTTCACATACATTTTTCCTCGTCGCCAATATGTTGTGTCTTCAGGTTGGATAATTGAAACTCCAATTTATTATTTATTTAGATAACTTTCTCTATTTCAGACAGGTGGTGAAAAAGTACAAGATGGATTCTGTTCTGCCTCTCCAGGTTGAACATATAGCTACAATTTCTTACATAAAATATTATACTAATATAATTATAACAATATAATTATAACAATATAATTATAACAGTTATCACAATATAACATATGTGTGTTTCGATTTTAAGGTTCACTGGGTTTGTTTGTTTTAAAATGTTATGCACTCATTATTATACAAAACATGCAACGAATATATTACCCCGTTTTACATTTTTTACCTATATTTACAATATAAAGAGTGACCCATTTCGAAAGAAACACTCAAATAACTCCCAGCGGAAGACCTAACTCAATAAAAGCGTAGATACAAAAGGTCCACAATTTTTAGGGGGAAATCGAAGTGAGGTCAAATTTCAAGGTCATTTCAAAGTCAAGTTAGTTTTTTTTAATGGAAACATCTATTTTCGGCGCTGGATTATCAAAGCGCGTGACATTCTACGTTCAGCCATACAGTACCATGATAGGGATCAAAGGTCATTTCAAGGTCAGGTTATTTAATAATATAATACCTAGTAATTTTTTATTTTTTACGAAAAATAAACAACCAAAAGATCAGTCTTTTTACTCAGATTAATATTATAAAAGCTATTCCAAAAGCCATTAGATAAGTAATAGAATGTTAAGGAAGTTTTTACTCTTAAAAATAGTATTTGTTTTTTGAGATTTGAAGTATAACAAATTTTTTTAAGAGGTTTTTTTTTATGAAAAGATAATTTAGGATAGAGCAGCACTACTTGTGTACCTTTCCCTGCGTTCAGTCATCGGTAAGAAACTCGATGTTTAGAAGCCACGATGAGGACGTAGCAGGATGGATTTGCAATTTTAATACACCATGATGTGGAATAAACACGGTATTTTGGTCACCATTTATTATAGTTATATGACATAGGTCCCAATACTCGCACATAAATTCGTGGTATACTTTACTAGTTTGTTGATCGACATTAGTCTTGTTTTACTAGTTTTAATATTTTGTTGAATGTGTTAATTAATTCATGTAATTTCTAATATTCTACCGGTGATTAGACCATTTTAAATGTGTTTTTTTATTAACACGTAGAAGTATATTAGTATTTATGAACGATAATTCAACGAAACCGACTAATAGACAGAATTCTATTTATTTAATTGACAATTTTATATGTTCCAAAGATTGTAAGAGAATTTAATCCAGTTTCGAACTGATGAGCTTATGATTATGAAAAAATCAATCTTCTCATCGGGCCGCGGCGACTGGACTGATTATACCACAATTAACATTCTATATATACAGAATGTACTGTGCGTTCAAGTACTAGCGAATCATCTGTATTATTCATCTGTATTAGTATGATTCGCTAGTACTTGAATGCACAGTACATTCTGTATATATAGAATGTAAATTGTGGTATAATCAGTCGTCGCCGCGGCCTGATGAGAAGATTGATTTTTTCATAATCATAAGCTCATCAGTTCGAAACTGGATTAAATTCTCTTACAATCTTTGGAACATATAAAATTGTCAATTAGTCTTGCCCATTCAGAATGATTGAACTAACTGCTGCTTTTGGTTGTTAAAGGGTAATTTCACCAAAAATCGTTCATCTTTGTTTCGTGTTGTTATGGTTTGAAATATCCGTTCGCACTCCTCTTCTTCGGCTGTTACCCTAGATTTTGTTGGTAGTTCTTCAACTTTCCAAAACTTACAAAGTGTGGTGTCAATATCAAATACCTTTAGTTCGGTAACGCTAGTATAACTTTGTGACCTTCATCTTATATTTGACTTAATGGCACCACCTAAGATCCATCTGAGATCACTTTCAATGACTACTGTTTGACCCTTTTAATAAAGTCTGCCCACGCGGAGTAGATTGAATAAATCTTTCAAATACAAACGATGAAACTGATCCGGAATCCAGTAATACTTAACATTTATGTTGTTGCCCCTTTGATGTCAATAACTTCCACTTCGGCAGTCGGTAGCACAACTTGATGATTGCTATTAACATGATCATATGGTGAGCTCTGTTGATCGGGATCGGCAGCGACTACAGTATTCTGCACTAAACACCTGTATACTCCTTGATTTTGTTTGAGACAATTAAAACACCGACCATCTGCCTTGATGCATTACTTGCGCTTGCCAACCTTCATTGCCTTAAATTTACTGGACTCTACAATGAAATGGTTTGCTTTACAGATTGGGCACAATGGACCTGTCCTCCTGGAGAATCTCTGATGTCTTGTATTTGTAGATCTCTTGGTATTGACGTTATTAACAGATTCCTATGCATCTGATAGAGCTGATAAATATGTTTCTAGACTTTCGTTGTATGGATTTTCCTATGTGAATTTCTTTGTTTCTGGATTCTCTTTTTCTGGATTTTCCTCTTGAGATTTTCGTTTTTGTATTACCGTCTAGATAAGGAAAAGTCAACCCTGTAATTATATTGGTGTCTGAGTCGGATCTGTGGCTGAAGCCAGAGCCGAAGGTTGTTTCTCAAACTCCACAGGCCTGAACAGTTGGCTCGGCTGGTTTCTCAAATGATTAAAACAAAACAGGTTTGATAATATTGTTGAACGCGAGGTTTCATTAATCAAGCCATCGTTTCAGCCAATAATTTTGGTAAACTATATTTTGACTGCTAACGGTAGAAGTGTTTCTTTTTCCATAAGTATTGAAATTTTAACAACTTCAGTACCGTTAGAAACTTCATGTGCCGTTTTACAGTCTACTTCATTCTTTATTTGTGAAGTATCATCGTTTAAAAAAAAAATCGTCTAACTTTGGATATACTTCTAACGACGGAAACTAGATTTTCAATGTTTGCTCATGTTTTAAAATTCCATTAACCATCGGCATTAGCGAAAGCCAACGCGCTTTGCAGAAATCTAAAACTATTTAATATTCAACATCAGTTTTATTAAGAAATTATTGAGGTACGGGTACTCGAATGGTATATCTAACCACATAAAGCTACTTATTATTGATATCGAAACAAGCGGAATGCGACCAGCTGCAGATTAGATTGCTTTGTGTATAATACGGGAGGTCGGGCAATTCCTGTATAATCTCTTTCCATAACTTTCCTTTCTTTTAATTTTACTTACATACATATGTAAGTTTAAACATAAAAATTCTATGGAAAATTTATGTGTGAAATTTTTGGTACATTCGATCCTCTTGTGGTACAAAATTTGGTACTGTTGGTAATGTGGTACGTTATAATATGATATTGTAATGGTTAAATTTATATTACAATAAAAGCATTAGATAAGTACAATGGTTAGCCCAAGAACATGAGTGATGAGCATTTATTTTGCTTTTATCTATGAAGGTTTTCCCTACAAGAGCATACTAGGTTTCTATAAACAAACATAAGCCTGCTTATTTAGGTTACACTCATGATGGCGAATTCGCCGATACATTTTTTTAACGCAACAGACATTCAGACCACGTCGAAAACGAACCAGTTGTGAAAAGATACGTCTAATCTCGAGGTTCTAGCGGAACCATCACCGAACCTATCTGTAAATTGAGAGAAGCTGTCTGACATTCTAGAACAATGATTTTGAAAGTAGAAATTCTACAATATGTATCTCGCTATTCGTAGGTATTATAACTGGTATTTATTATTTCTTATTTGTCAATGCAAACTTGTCAAGCTCACATGGGACCGTAATATGTACCTATATGAAATACTTCTCGTCACAACTGTCTTCATAGATTGATAGTGATCTAATGGAACGTAGAATGTTTTCGATGGTCTATAACTTCTCTTTCAGACAAACTAACTAAATAATTTGGTCAGAAATCGAGCAATAGAAGAATTTACCGAAATGATAAACCAAAATACGACTATGGGACGAAACGTTTATTCCGAAAAGGCTTTTTGCACGCATGTCTGTCTTGGCTAAAATAAATTAAATTTGTAATTTCATTCACAAATCTCCAAAAAATATAAACGGGAACCACTTTTCCTGAAAACTATTTTTACAAAGACGCGGTTGAGATAAAAATATGTTTGTAAAATTATTTTTCAACTTTCTATTTTTTTTAGCCAAGACACAAAAAAGACTTTTCGATAGTAAAATTGTTTGAATTGGCGGTTTGCTGATTATGCATGGGGCATCGCCTTTAGTCTCGCAATTCGAGGACATTGATGAGATAGAGCTGCAGGCTTCGAATCAGCTATCGAATGTGCAATTTTCAGGACATTCACACGGCAAATTTAATTATTACCAACTGTCGAAAAACAGTAATTTTTCTAAATTTCTTTTAGGGTAATTAAACAGAACTATTAAAATCTTGCGTCATAAATATAAATTAAACACAGTGCCTACGTTGATTCTCAAATTAGATACTTCGAGATTATCCATGAGAATTTCGGCGAAAAAGGTCGATTGCTCAAAGATCCTTTTAATAACTATAAAAAATATATTTTGATTTACCATTACGCCAGGAATTTCTGAACTTTTACGGTGATGTTTCTTTTCCACTAAAAATTGTTGTATTTGTACTTGTTATTCAACATATACATTCCAGTTAATCGGTGGTTTTGAAATTTGAATTATTCATTGGATATGCATCATTTTCATATCTCGAAACCAACAACAAAAAATATGTTTATGATTATTTGTTTGCAATAAATTATATTTTATACAAACTTAGATGCTATCTTCAAAAGTTTAAACTAAAAAATAAAAATATGGCTTTAATATTTATGTGGGGTTGGGTGCAACTCCCATTCATAAGGAAATGTTGCATTAAATATTTAAATTATTGAGTGGTATCAGTTAGAAGACGGTCTGTAAAGTTTATTTCGGGAACATCTAAAACATGAAAATAAATACATTAGTAGTTATGAATAGTAAATCGTTTTTAAAAAAATCAATACTCGCTTACAATTTACAATGCCGAACATTTCAGAATTGGGTTGAGAGGATCAAATTTTTAGCTATTTGTATTTTTTTTGTTAAATATATTATGTAATTATGTATTTTATTATTACAAACGGACATAACCTTTATAGATTTAATTTATAAATTCGTAAAATCACAACAAAATAACAACAAACCGCCACATACTGCAACTCGCAATTATAGTTTATAATTTTGACATTTCCTTGATGGTGAATACAAAACAGTACTAGATTTAATGGAAATTTGCTCATTTCGTCAATATTGAGCAAATCAGCGATGAATTCAAAATTCGTTCGTTTTATTTTTAAACATAAATTGTATTTTACAATATTTAAGTGTAAATGTGTAAATAAAATCTAAATAAAATAAGTTAATTACGTAAATATGTATATTTATAAAGTAAACTTAATCATTAATAAATGGTGTGATTTCTATATAGGAACATTTAGGCGTAGAAAAATATATGCAATAGATGTACGATTAGAACTATCATAAAGGTGTTTAAAGGCTAAGTAGTGTTGGCATTTACCTAAGAATATTAAAGTGCTATATATCACAATTTGTTATTTAGTAGAAACATTTTATATCGGAGATGCTCTCCAGGATCTTTTATTGTGATTGGCAATGATTATGAACCTTCTACATGATCTACAAAAATATAAAAATGGAATTAAAGTGCAGCATATTGGAAAATTGGAAAATTTAAATTGGAATCATTGATCAATTATTTTTAAGTTGCAGTCAAAATGTTTAGTATATTTAAATTGTTTGATTTTGCTATTTTAAGATTGAATTAATTTTTGTTGAAATTTAGTTTCGAAAAACCCTGCTTAAAGATTGTACATAAATTAAATTTACTTACATACAGAGAACATTTGCCGAATACTTTTTTTTTCTTAAACATTAAACACAAAAACTTAAATCTATGGTTTTAACCTATTAGTACTTGATCTCATGTCAGGCGATCGACTTTCACTGCGATTCAACTTATCATATTTCGTTGAATATGGATCAATACATGTTGAATTTCCAGTGGCCGAAATCATTGTGGTCATTGTCATATCGGATTTGGTGATTTTTCGTTTTTTCATTCCGAACTTGTGCTTGATTTGCGTATAAATATTTCGTTTGCATACAAAAATAATAAATATAAAGAGGCCGTGAAGTGTATTGAACAAATCAGTTACAAAGAAAATTGGTTCGTAATGAACAAATATGGTTGACATTATTTCCAGGCCCCACGATATTCCCATCACGATAAAAAGTTTTACGTTTAGTTTTATCCTAAAACAATACAAAAAAAAGTAAATAGTTATGAATTTGAAAGCAAAATACATATTTTGATGTTCTATAATACTCACTTGTCTTTATGCTTCAAAAATCGTTTCATCCTTTTCTCGATCTTCTCCTTATTATCATCTCGCCGTGCGATTTCATTTTTCACCTTGTTACAGTAGACTGCGGTCAAAACGAATAGCACTATGTTGATAAGTGTTTGAAGTCCAATTGGTGTTGTAAAATATATCATATTTCCGTAGCTGTTTGGGATCTGAAACCAACATGTCGAAATTCCAATATTTGGTAAAAACCGATTCGAAAATTTAGCATAAACGTCGATTAGGATTAGTGATGTGCTCATCGTGCACGGATAGCCGATCGCAAAAATAGAATTAGGTATGAAGCGGCGTAAATCTTTTGATTTTAATGTGGTGCCCAGTTTTGGAGCAACAGATCTAGAAATATAAGTATTTGTTTAAGCGTCACATTAGTAATTACAATACATTAACATTGCGCAAATTAGTGGCATATGGTTAACTAATACTTGTTGCATATGCAGATAATTTTAATGAATAATGAATCAATTATATACTCAAATTGAAGTTGCCACAATTGCTTTTATTAATATTAATCGTTATCTAGAGTATTGTTTAATCAAAATGGCAGTAAAAAAATATTGATATAATTTGGGTAAACGACAGATATGGTGTTACTGCCAAATATCCTTATTGTAATGACATTTTTTAACATTCAAACCCATCCCAGAATTTGCATTTTCACAAGTATTCAACAAAATATTCCCAATAGAAAATCATTATCCAAAATGATTGATTACATTTATGGGTGACAGAAAACAATCTTGTAAACCATTGTTTCTAAATATTAATAAAAATTAAATAGGTGCTTAATTTAATTGCCTGCTAACATACAAACGAACAAATATAAACAAGCACCGCTCCTTTAGCGCCCACATTATACACAAATTGGCAATAGAATAGTCATAATCATAAATATTATTACTTTGTGGTATTGTGGTAGAAAACTAGGGCGTGTTTTTTAATTTCAAAATATGTTTATTATTAATTAGTGTGATTAAAAAATTAATAAAACAATTTTTTTAAACAATCAGTTTGGGAAGTAGCAATGTGTCAGAATAAGAGTATTTAGAGCTAAACATAAACAACAACAACTGGACGCACAATTAATCGAAATAAAGATGTTATTGTATAAATAATAAAACATTCAGTTATATTTATATTTTGTTCAGTCATAATACAACTAGCTAGTGCTTAATTATTATCGATGATTTTTTACGGGTGCGCAACACAAGTTGAATTATTTGCGTCGGTTTTAACAAGCAAAAAATTATCGATTATTAATTAGAGCAAATGTGGTATTTAGAGAATACAATTCTGAATAATTATTTTTAATTAATTTTTCACCATTTTGACAAAACATTATTTTTCCACGATAACTGTTCCTGTAATAAACGCGTGACTAAACATTTCGATTAGTAAAAATGTATAAGAATTGTATTCTCATAAGTAATTTCGTGCAGGTATTCTGATTAGAAACTTTATACAGGTTACGGCAGAGTGGCAAATATACCCTTAATCGAAAATCCAATTTTCAAGTGTTTCCTTGGCGGTTCAAGAGAGAGTATTAGTTATTTGCGTACCCAGTGGCGGTAATTTTTTTTTAAATTTGTTTGGTGGAATTTTAGCCCTTTCCATTTAGCCTCTTTTTCCCCTTTCCCTTTCCAAGGGCGATAAGTGTAAGTTTGACATGCCTAAGTTGCAGTGATAAGGGTATATTGTCAATGTACCTTTGACTGTGATAGCAGATGACGTTGTTTCAAAAGTTCCAGTAGAATAATTCAGGCTTGGCTGTATCATCTACACGGCCGTAGGAGTTTTGCGTGTAAGCAATGAGAGAAATGATAGACTGTACATGTTTGTTAAAATAAATTTCATCGAGATTTATTATTTTAATTTTAAATTAATAAACCTCCTCTGTTTCTTTACGCAAATGTTAACACCAGAATTGTTCCAAACACATGAGGCGTTCTTTCGCTACAGTATGGTCTCAAGTATTGTAAATCGCTATTTTGTAGTTTGTAATTTGAATTGAAATGTATGGGGAAATTAATTATTTTAATTTAAAATAAATTAACTGCCACAGTTTCTTTACGTAAATGTTGACACTAGAATTGCGCCGATTCGAGACGAAGCGTTCTTTTGCTACGGTGCTCTCAGCAATGTAAATTCGCTATTTGGAAGATTTTAATTTTAATTAAAAGTTATGTGGAGATTAATTAATTTAATTTAAAATAAATTACCTGCCACGGTTTCCTTATGCACAAAATAATACCAGAATTTCTCCTATCAGATGAGGCATTCTCTAGGTACAATGCTCTCAAGTACCAGCTGTAAAATGTATCCCCAGTTAGCACCATCCCTAAGATGTTTTGGAGGAAGGAATATTAACTCCTACAACACTAAATGCGCGCTAGCCGATAAACGTATGCTTCTTGTTCCCTGTAGCCATAATACTAATTGTTTACGCTTAAAATGCTGAAATATCTAAAAAGAAAGGAAATATAAATTAAATAATTTTACCAAAATATTGTGTACAACAATTGTATACGTACATCATCAATAAATCTGCTATATTATTATTATTTGTTTGTCAAATGCATATCGATCTATATTATCGACGTCAGGGAATTATCACGTTGAATTTCGTAGAAATATGCATTCGATGTTTTGTTTATTCACCACTAGTTTGAATTTCGCGCGTTAGGAATTATATTTTTCTGAGTATTGACTTTGTTGAATTAATTTGCATGGTAATCAAGAAATAAAATCTCTCTTCTGATCGAGACAGCAGAATGGATAACAACAATTTTGGAAACATAATTTTTTGGTAAAATCTAATTTATTACAATAATTATATACTCTATTTAATCATTTATATTCATAACTTTAATTATTTTCTTAATTAAAATAAAAAACATTTTCTTTTGATTATCAATAAATATAAATTTACTTGTTTAAAATAAAAAATCTAATTTGTTTTAAGTGAAAGTGATTTTACCGAGAACTTTATTCATCTTCTCAATTTATTAAAAAAAGTGTTGTGCAAATTGGTGATCATATTTTTTTTTCTTACCCTTGCGTTTGCTCTACAACTCTAATACTGAAGCACTTAGATCTGTTTGTGGCCAATCCGCATTCAGTTAAAACTCATGGGTTTGATCCAGAAGGAACTGGAGACCTTCAGGTCTAGAGACCAAAAGCACAGTATCCCCGGCGAAGGATACTCAGCGTGTAATTAATCATATTGAACATAGCTTTTGACAGGAGGTCTCCTTGCTTCACACCCATCTTCGAATGAATCTCGCTATACTGATCCGATCATCACCTACCAAGCTTGTTCTGAAGTCGCCGTATAAGCACTCCATGTAGACAACAAACCCCTTTGGCATTCCATAGGATCTTAAAGTCCCAAATATGGCATTATGGGACACGGAATCAAATGCTTTACTTACATATATTCAGAGAGGCAATGTAACAAGCTACATAACGCTGATGGTGTTTACGGGGTACCATATCCAAGGCTCGTTCACGAGGATCGAAAATGAATTTGTTGTTGATCCTTTTAGCGGTAATACTGTGCAGATGTCTAGCACACACAGGGGGGAATGGTAATTGGCCTGAAGTCACCAGGTTCGGCTGTCTCACTTTACTTCGGCTAAAATATTGTTTTTGCCTTTGGAAGCTTAAGTGAACATTTCTCACACCATTTGTACGCAATCATTAGCACCATGGGTGCGGTACTACACAGATCTCTGGGGATAATACCACCCAGACTCGGCGACGATGAGCTCGATGATAAATGTTGGGTCACACGCAAAAGAAGGTTTAGTAGAGTGTGTTAGTTCAGTAGGTATGTCACACGCAAAAGAAGGTTTAAAATAATTTTAAATAAACGAAAAAAATAAATAATAAAAAAAAAGAAAATTTGTATATAAAAATAACATGGGGTGGGAAAGGGGGCTTAATTAATTGGTCTACAAATAGCCCAAATGTTATCCTCACCTGCACGTGGTGCACGATATAAGCAAACGATAAGTTTCCGCTGCACTTTTCTTTGCAATAAAATAATGGAATAAAATTCGACATTTTGAAAGAGTTAAAAATACTATTTGTTTACACTTTAACCAAATGTCGTATACTGCGTTTGATAGCTGACATCAAGTATTATAGAATACAAGTATTGCGCATTTATAGTTTACGTAAGCAGTAAAAATAACGACACCAATTGAGAAAGGGCGGAGTCATATTCACACACCCAATAGTACAAATGAATTGATTGTAAGCCTACAAGTTGGTAGAGCTTAGGATAAGTTGAATAACTAATCGCTTATGAATAGCGAAAAATCATCCACCGGTGAATCTACGTATTTTCTTGGAGCAAGTTTTACCTTGTTGATACTGCATCTAATAAGGTTACAAGCGGCTGTCCTCCTTTGCAATGTAGTATGTTTTCGTCGGCAGTTGGTTCATTAACATTCTGAGCATAATCGGGTTAAGATGCTTCTTGCTCATGAGTCGCTTTCTAACTCATGATTTTCGCCATCAGATGGGTCAACACAATTCAAAATATTATCCTGACTCTCATCATCATTTTCTTCCAAAGCAGCTCGAACGTCTTCTTCTGTTCACACATACTTTTGGATTGGTATACTGTAGAACATTACAAAACGTGTTACGGTATGAATAAAAATAATAATAACTGAAAAGGGTCAAACCGTAGACATAAAACACTTTACGTGTTGTTGGATGACTGAGAATGAACTTATCTTTGGGTTTTAACCTGAGCTCAGTCGTTAGAGGTTAAATTAGTCGTGAGTTTTCATTCTCAACCATCCCATTCAGAAAAAAAAATAGAAAAAAAAATTAGACCCGACTCCAATTCTCGCACGCCTCCCATGGATCATTCTCCTATATTAAATACTGTTTATATCATCATATTAAAGGGGAAAAAGAAAAAGTAAACATTCTTCAAAATTAAAACGTCACTTACCAGTTTCTGGAAACAAAATTTTCCTGCACACGTTAATGTTCTCTTTTTTTTTTTTTCGTTTTCTTTTTACACGAGAAAATACAAACTAAGAAAAATGAAAACCAATCAAAGAAAATTTAAAAAAAAACTTAAATAGAAAAGATATTTTTTTTTCTTACGTTACTCGACCACAAAAGAATTAATTCAAATCTTTATACTTTTTAAATGTAACTGCTTTACACCTAAGTGTGCGTAAGCAGCCACTTCAACCTAACCTAACCTAACTGCTTTACACTGCTTTGATGACGACGAACTCGAACTCCGATATAGGCGAACACTATGATGATGGCCTCCACAAGAACATATCACCATATGAAACCTCAGCATAAAAAAAAACCAATCCGTACTTTTTTTTTTTTCAATGTTTGCAATCAATTCCAAAATTTTATTATGATATGACGATTTTATAATTTTTAATTTCATTTTATTTTTACATAATTAATACATAATTTTGTATGAAAGTGTGTAGCAAAAATATGTTTTATATATAATTTGATATTATTTTTAAAATTTATAGTTAGAATATTAGATTATAATTGATTTCATTATTTATTATTGTTACACATTTTATTTTGACAAATAAAGAAAACGAAAAACGGTATCGTTTTATCGACGATGATCGACAGTTTGGTTCACGTACCGGTTCGAATCTTATAGAATGTTTTTTTTTTTTATTTCACACAGCGGATTTTAAAACCCTTTAATTATACTTCAATACACTTACTGATATGTCTGTATGATAATGTATGCAAACGTATATATATATATGTATAAATGTTCCATAAGCATTCATTCGTAAAAGCTTAAATCAAGCATAATAGGCACATTAAATTTCACTACAGTTTTTTTTTTTAGGAATATTCTATATGTTACGCAAGCAACCATATATCATTTATGTCCAATAAACTAAAATAAACCACCTATCGTTCGCACCACTATAGCTTCCCAAATTGCAAGCTATTTGGCTTACACTGTACTTTAAGCGAAACTTACGGTGTATTACAAAGTTTCCTTTTAGTTATCACTATTTCACTAAATGTATATAGTATTTTGATATTTTCCACTTATAATTTGTACCTACACAGCTATACGCAAACTTAAAAAAAAATAATTTAACTTGATAATTTTGAGGTGGAAAGAAAAAAAAATTAAATCCGATAAACTTCACTCTCAAAAATATTCAATCAAAATTATATCCAAAACTGACCGCCGCGCTTATTTCATATCGGTCTATTTATAGTCATCAAACAACGGGATGACCAATACATAAATTATCATAAGCAATGGTGGGGAAAATATCAATAAAACCAGACTTGTACTAAAGTATCGAAACAATCACAGAACAATTAAAAATTTAGAAATTTCTTCTCAAGCTACAGTCCAACCCCAGTAACAATTTGCATCGCAAATGGTTACAAACGTTACATTTTCATTTGAACAATTTAGACACAAACTTACCTTGTCCTTTTCTTGTTCAATTGCCGTTTACCTTATATGTATGTATGTAAATTAGAACTACAAGAGAAATGAACGAGAACCAAATAACACTAATACGCTTAATAATGTTTGTAGATGAGTCTATCAGACTCATCGTGTTCGGATTTGTTTTTTTATTTTTAAATCGGTGTCTCAGGACATTTACCGTTATGAGTATAAATTTGGCCCATTTTGCCTGAAAATTGTCTTTAAGATTTTTTTTACATGTCAAACTTAAAATGAGTCTCCGAGACTCTACCTTTACTGATCAGGTTTAAATTGATAGCTTAAATGTTAAGTAGTACGGTTGGCAGCGCTATCAGGACGTCTTCATCGCCTTATGAAAGATCTTTAAAATTAAATAATAATGTGCATCAATTGCTCGAAGATAGTTTACCATTTTTAGATAATCCAACAATTATTTATAAAAATGAAAACTATTTTAAATTTTATTATATTAAAAAATGCGTCTGCGACCATATGGTTTCATCATGCTATATCTCCGTCAATTTTCAATCTTTTCTAATAATTAAAAATGGAAAATACTCGTTAAAATAGTTATAATTAACTGCCAAGTTTCGTTGCCAATAGATCAGAAAGATCTATTTATTTATTCCCCTTCAAAAAGAATTCCTGGTTGGCCCCCCTCAAAAATTGCATATGCGATGAGGCAAACAACATAGATTTGGATAGAATACATGTGGTATTACATTAAATATAAAAATTGATTGTGGAAGCAAAATCTGTTAAAGAAAGGCGACGAAATCAACATCAAGCTGTTAAAGAAAGGCGACGAAATCAACATTTGTGACACCTTTATAAATGAAAAATATTATAAGAAACAGCAAAACAACTTTGGTTCATTAAGTGCTCCATTAGACGAACTTTGTGAAATAGCTCGAAGCTTGGTTTAAGTTTTAGACAATATAGGGGAAGAGAGGCCGCCTAACTATTATCGACACTAAAGTGACCGCCGTTTCTAAGCTTTATCAATGCCGTTCGTCCAGTTTCTCCTGGTAATAATTAATCGACTATTTCCTTCCACGCTGGGTTACATGAGAAGGTTACATTACAAATATATCAGGACGACCATACGTACGCACACAGGCGAATGCGTCTTGAGTATACGAGTATATCTCGAACCGTTTACAAACGAAAATGATAAAACTGGCTATGCTATTTGGATTAATATTAGCTTGATAGAATGATATATAGAACAGTCGTTCGTTTGGCCAGTTTTTTCCATCGTGGTATTACATTAAACTCATTTTATCGTATCATCATATGATAAGCATAAAATACATAGACATACAAAAAGATGTCGGGAGTTGCGAACTGTTCGCCTGGAACCACGGCAGCGACTTCATTGCTCAATGGTGCGTTATATCGTCTCTCGTATTCCCGACTTGGTGTATGATCTGGGTGCAACATTAATTTGTAATCTTCTCCCGGCATTCTCTCTATAGCAGTTTTAAAAGCAGACATTCTCTGAATCTAAATAGGTGTCTCTTTTGCCACTCCTTGGATTGGTTCATTGGTTTCATCTCTCATGAAGTAAATCTGTAGGAATTTATGCTGGTTATTACCTGGTGGAAGCAAAGAACCAATCCTATGGTAAATTTGACCTTTGACAGTAAAAGTAGGTGAAAAACCTGGCACTCTACACCAAATGTAAGCATCTGGAAGCATAAATTGTATTTGCTAATTCTATTTAAAAAACGCCTTGATTCATTACACATTCATATAGAAGAAGAGTTTTTAGAGGTTCCTCTAACTCACCATACGACGTAGGTCTGAGACCGCTCCAATGTCTCAGCAGCTCTTAAAGACTTTTGACATTCAACATGTAAACTTTGGATTATCCTGGTTTATTTTGAATTGTGTGGCCGTATATCATATTGTGCAATTTTGGACAACGTGCGAAGTTTCTTCAGCACAAAAACACTTGTGCCCCTTCAAGGTATTCTCAAATTTGTGATAAATTTAAGATAGCAGCCTAGGTAGCGTTCAAGTTTTTCATATCGGAAAGCAAATGCAAAACTCATCTAAACATTATTTCATTGGATTTGAATGGGCAATTCATTATTGGCAAAATGGGATGTCGTAGAGCCATAGAGTAGCAGTTAAAATCACGTGCTTAACACATTTCACCATTTTAATTTGGATTATACTAATTATTTATCATTATATATTTTAATAATTCTCTTTATTATGTTTACATTTCAAATCGGACATAAATCTTTTTCCAACCAAACACACAATTTTTTACTAAAAATATCTCCATTTATTAATTGCATATACATAATCTCATAAGATACATATAAAAAAAGATTCTTTTGGTAAACTATTATTATATAATTAAAAAAAATGTTATTCGTAATCTGTAAAAATAAAGCTTACATTCTAATCTATTCTATGTAAGTATACATCAACTTTAAGTTAACGCCAAATCTCCTATACTCATCGCTTATTAAAAAACCGTTTATGCGTCATTTTTAGACTTCTTCCTTCAAGTGTGGAAACTTAAAGTTAATTTTATTTCCGGATACATCAATTTTCTCAAAATCAATCCCATTTTTGTCGTCTACAAAAGAAAATTGGAAATTCATTAGCATTTATTGTTGTAAAATCAAATCCATTTATTGCTTGTACTTGTTAATTGGTCTTCATGTGTGTAATATTTTGCACTATGCTTTGAATAAACGCACATTGTAACGAACAGAATAACCATGATTATCAGGACACCGATTGCATAAGCTCCAATTAAACCTGTGAGAGAAATAACGAGAAAAAAAATTAAAAAATCAATTTTTATAAAAAAGTTCATTTTTCTATTATAAAGTAGATGGCAGTAAACAAATATTGACTATTTTTAATGGGTTCGTTCTGTACAAAGCGTTATTTATGTCTTTCTTTATAGAAAAAACTTATAATTTTTACTACTGCATAAAAATACAGATATTTTATATTTTCAGTTCACAACCATTTGTATGGGAACGAAATTATTAATTGTTGAATTTAAATGCAATCCGTTGAAATGATAAACGTTTGTGTTTACAGTATTTTATTGAATAAATCTGTTATACGATATTAACATAAACGGTCGATTGTTTTATTAGTTTGTGTATTTTGTAAAAAACTGTAAGTTAATTTTAAGTGAAAATAAGTAATATATGTAAATGTTTGGCTTAATACATTAGTACGTAGTAAGGGCTTTACCATTTATTTATTTTGAAATAAAAAATGTAACTTTATCATCAAGAGCTGTCGTATCTTTCGGATAAGCTTGATGCCTTGACAAACAATTTAGAAAATTTTGTTTCCCATAATTTCAGATTTCACAAATTCAAAATAATAATATTACTACTACAGCCATAGTTGTTAACGTTTTTTGTTCCTACACACATTTTTAAAAAAAAAAATTGTTTTAATATTTCGTAAATTTTATAGGTCTAAAAAATCACTCGATCAATTTCGGCTTGTTAGGCCATCATCAGGAGTATCTACAAAACTGTAAAAATAAAAATGTAGTTAGATATATATATATATATATATATATATATATATATATATATATATAGTTGCTAAAAGTGAAACAAAAGGATAAAAATAAAAAATATGGAAGTTGGTAAACAACAAAAATCACTGTGTTCCATTGGAAACAATTTGCTACTGCCAAGTACTTGTGAGTAGATGTTCAATAGAACGCAAATTTTTGTGACAGTAGTAAAACATAAACTCAATTACATAAAATAAAACTGCTAGATTTTAATAAGAAATACGTTGCCCTATTAATATTAATTAATAATAATAAGTAATAGAACATTAAACAACAAGATAATTAAAATATTTTTACGATTTAACAATTGCGCGTCGTATCACAAACATAAACAAAACTTTTTGTTTTTAACCCTAATCGAGCCAACATATTTTTTTATTTCAGTAAATTCAAATTATAATCAAATAATTTACGAAAATTTTTGCAGATAATGAGTAGATGTCAAGTACGTTATATGGAAATGTTTCAAAATAAAATACATACAAGTTTATAACTAAATTAACATTATTCTGAAAATCGATGCATTTATCAAACGAGCCAAAAAGGCAGACCTTGGTTGGATTAGGGTTAAAAAATGACGTTTCACACAACAAAAAATTGGTATAGAGCCATCTATTAGAATTTTTTAAACTAAAATCCCTCTTTCGTTAATTATATGCGTAACTACTTCTAACAACTACACCATCACTTGAGCATGAGTAGTTGCGAGTAGATACAAGTACTTGTGAGTAGTTTGCTAACGCCAATGGAACACGCTTAATGGTGAGAGCAATAAAAATTAAAAATTAAAAAGGGGGTGAGTTATACACAGGTATATGATTAGTCAACGGCCGAATAACAAAATTCCAGATGTTGGTTTTTCCTTAATTTTATTTTATTATAACCCGACGTACTAGTCATTATATGGGGTGGTATGAGTATGGGAATAAAACAGTGCGGGGTCGGTAATTGGTGAGAAACGGATTTCTCTCTATTCGTTGAGGATATATTGGTTAAGAAATATAGCTTTTCGGAATTCGTCAGATTCTAAGTTGTCTAAACGTCTGCTTTTTGGTTGTACATGTAATATTTCTAAATTTTTTAAACTGGCTGTGTGATTTTCTAACGTTAAATGATTATAAAGGGATGATTCATGGCTACCAGATAAATGTTCTTTAACTTCAAAACTGCGCCCAGTCTGTCCGATAAAAGAGGAACTGTAATCATTGCAATTGATCTTATAAACGCCAGACTTGGAAAGGCGATCAATTTTGGGTTTGTTGTTAAAAATCATTTTCTTAATTGTATTATTGTAGAGCAAAGAGCAAAGTTAATATCTGAGTTTTCTGTCACGATGTTACTAATCCGTTGGCTAGTTTTTCCTATAAACTCTAAGTGGCGTCAATTTTTCGGCATTGGGCTATCAAGTGGATAAATGTTAGCTAAAGCTTTATGTTTCAGTTTTCTGTTTAATAACTTTAATATAGTCTTAGCTGCATAACCGTTATTCGCTGCTATTTCTAAAATTATATTAAGCTCTTTGTTATAATTGGATATGGTCAAAGGAATATTTATTAATCTATCTAAGAGTGAGTGGAAAGCTGACATTTTTATATTATGGAACTCTTCAATTAGGTATAATGGCGTCTGTGTACGTGGGTTTTCGATAATAGTTAGTTATATCTAGAAAGTTAATAGATTTGTTTTCTTCTTTTTCTACCGTAAAATTAATGGTGGGGTATTGAGAATTTAACCAAGTGAGAAATGAGGTTAATAGCCTATCAGTTCCATTCCATAGACATAGTATGTCATCAACATATCTGTACCAAAAGATCACATGACGGAAATAAGGATTATTGTTTTCAAATATCAGCTTCAGTTCTTTCCGTAAGTTCTTTGGAATAGAAGTGAAAAGATTAGCAACGTCAAACGAAACTAGTTTTGAGTGCAGTGGCATATCAACATCCTGAATTTTGCTAATCAATTCTACTGAGTTCTTAACCGAGAAAGCCGAAACGAAATTGCCAGTGCCATCAAAGACCTTTGGGCAGTGGTTGATACACTTACTGACCAAAGTCTTAAATGACCTAGTAGGATCTCTATTGAGCTCTAATGCTTTGCTTTCTGTAATGAAATCAGAAATTTGGTTGTAGTAATCGACTCCTGTGAGAACAGTGATCGTATTGCCTTTATTCGCTTTACACGCTATCAGGTCATGATCACGTAACTTTTTCTTAATCGCACCAATAACTTTAAGGTTATTATTATAAGAAACAGAAGATTGAGAGGAGATAGAGGAGGAAGCATTACCCAAGCCCTTCTTAATCTGTAATGCACATATTGATTTCAGTTGGCTTGACTGGCCGTATAAGGCAGTTTCGCAATCTATAGCGAGACTCTCAAATGACTGAACGCCGATTGTATTTGGCGCAGGAGCAAAATTTACTCCATTGCTCAGCATTTAAACCTCTACGCCACTGAAGCCGACAGAGGACAAGTTCATAAAACACGAATGGAATTGGAAACCAGATCTACCACTATTACCTCTATGGTTACATGGATAAGCCATATCTCGCAACATACCCAGTTTAGCTTTTGTTTCACATATTGAATATGTGAAATTTCTGCTAGCTCGGCACGAAATTTATTATCCAACCAGTCAAACTCAACAGAAGATATAACAATAACCAAAATTAATTCTTTATTAGAGTTCAAAATTTACGCCATTATACCTAACTCTTCAAACCATCCCCATAATATAAAAATGTCAGCTTTCCACTCACTCTTAGATAGATTAATAAACATTCCTTTGACCATATCCAATTATAACAAAGAGCTTAATATAATTTTAGAAATAGCAGCGAATATGTGTATTCTCTTTGGCCATAGCCTAAAAATCGAAGCTTTTATAAGGGAATTAGAAACGAGGAAAAAACTAAACTTTTCATAGTAAAACACACAAAACATATCGGAAATCACTTTTATTCCTAAGATACATTTTTAAATGAAAACGTTACAAATTCTTAATTATGATTTATGAAATACTTTCATAAATGTTTGAATTTCAACATATATGAATGTCGTTTAAGTAAATCGTTTTCATTTTATTGTAATAATTGATTTATTTAAACCAAAGTTTAATAAAAATTTCATAACAACAGCATTCTCGTCATATTGAAATAAAAGCTTACTACGATTCATTTGGTCATTAAGTCAATATACATTACATAGATAGCAGTGATGGCCGTAAACATTTGATAAAATTGTACCAAAAATTACCACCTGGGGAAAATTCAAGTTCAAAAATTGTAGGAAAAGCAAAACAAATTCACGGGACGTTCGTTAATTTTGTGATTAAATAACTGTTTCCGCATTTTTCTGTAAACATCTTAGACATCTTACGTACACTAGTAAAACTAAAGATAAATTTAGCAAGTATTATTTACATTCGTCAGAGCCAACTTTGATATATTTTTCAAGATGAAAGTTCGTAAAATATATTTTAGAAATAATTTAATTTTAATATTTCTGCAACTAATATTTACTTAATACCAATATAGCCTTCTTGTAAATTGTTGTTGAAGATATGTAGAAAACTTTTAAATAAACATTTTATAAAATTTTTGCTTTTTTCATTGAAAAACTTGCAGCTAAAAAACACCTTTTTTACTATGGATTCCTATGAAAATCAGTGAAAAATTATACCACTAAAAAAGCTTCTAAAAATACGTCATTAAGATTATGGCTCTATACTCTAGAAGGCTCTGTTGTAACTGATTAAAATGTTTGACTTTCTCTTCTTTTTTTCACGTGTACCTTTATTTTCGCCTTAATTATTTTTTTTTTTTATTATTTCTAACTTTTTTTTAAATCCTCGTCGCCAATATAATGCTGTATCTGCTCAACTAAAATATAAATATTTACGTTTTACTTTACACGCGTTTTTATTTTATTTCCTTCGCCATTCGGCTCTTTTATTACATACATTCTAAATCATCTTTTCTAAACCCCATAAATCATCAATTGGTTTATGAGGTATCCTTATATTAAAATACCAATAGTTATTAGTACACCCTGAATACCTATAACTTACGTTACCATGATAAATAAAGAATAAACTTTTATTTTTGAAAAAAAGATAAAAACTCAGAGGCAACAACGGATTAGTCATATCTTGTAATTCGTAAATGCTGCTGAAATAAGCTGCCCACATCATCTCCGAAGTTACCTTTTCTCCGCGCAGTTAAATGTATTTACGTTTTTTATTTATGAAGTGTTCGGTTCTGCCAAATCAACATGGTTGTTAACTGCAACTCGAACAGAACATATAGCATATTGCAAACTATATTGAAGCTCACCTCAAGGAACCCAACACAATGTGGTTGTAAACCATTTTCATGTTCGATATGTGTGCATCTGAAGCTATTATTGGTTAGGTTGCCAGTTCTATTGTCTAACCATTCCAAGATCGACGCATCCAACTTGTTCACAGAAACTCCTCGTAAATCATCGGGAATTTGATATTTTGGAAAACTTTCCCATTTTACCTAAAAATAATTAAAAATAGTGCTTTAAACATATTTTTTTATTTTTATTTTGAAGCTATAGATGACTTACCGATTTCGAATATTCTAACAGTGGCCCTATATGACATTTATCACCGCGCAACGGATTATTTTCGAATAAAACAATTGTACAGTATTGAAATTTCATTACAAATTGCCGCGTAATTCCTTTCATTTTATTATTCGATAGGTCCAACACCTCCAAAGTATTTGCTACGTTTTGTATTGCACTTAACGATTCGATATATAAATTATTATCAGATACATTCAATACCCTTAGTCCAGTCAAATGCCTAAATATATCATCTGGAAAGTATGAATACATGCCGGACAGCGATAGCGTCTCTAGCATTTCCAGTACCTTAAACGTTTGTTGCAAACTTATCAAATTCAGCTTTGTATTTCCACTTAAATTCAGTACGTTTAAATTAACTAAGGGGTCAACAGATTCCGGGCTTAACGTCTCAAGACTATTATAGTTCAAGTCTAATTCAATTAGATTTCAAAATCCATTAAATGCATCCGTCGATATATTTTTTATGTCGTTGTGCGATATGTCTAAAGTGGTGAGCGACTTTTGATGCTGGAGCACAAAACCATTTAAAACTTTAATTCGATTCCCGTCGAGTTTCAGTAAATTTAATTTCGTTACATTTTTAAAATCGGTTTGCGTTATCTTGGTTTTTTGATTAAAACCTATGTCTAATTCATACAAAAGACTGAGCACATCGAATAAATTCTGGTTCAGCTCAGTTAGAAGGCAACCGCGACATTTTAAAGTGTTTAAAAATTGTATATCTCTAAAAAGTTCCACGGGTAATTCGGTTAAATAATTGCCACTCAAAACAAGCGATTTTAAACGTTGCAATTTTAAAAATTGTCTCGATACCAACTCCTTTATCAAATTATTCGATAGATTAAAAGCACCCGCAAACCAGTAAGTTGACGAAATGATCCGCTCGGAATACGATCGACTTTATTGTACGATAAATTTCGTCCAATTGCAGGTACCTATGCGTTTAGTATCCGTAAGACTCGTAATTTTCGAAGACCATCAAAAATTGGTCCTATTGGTTAAAAATTGTGCATCGATCACAATTTCTTGCACATCTTCATCAAATTCTTTTATCGGTTTCACCTTTAAATCGCTCTGATTACATATCGTTAATTTTCGTTCCGCTCACTATTGTTGCAATAGCAATCTGTAGGATAACCATAACTACTCAATGGATTTATGATTAACAATATGCATATCACTAATCGGAAAATCATTCTGAAATTAAAAAAAAAGAAAGAAGAAATTTCATGAGAAAATTTACTACCGTGGATGTAATGTTTATTTATAATTCGTCTAATTCGACTAATAATTCCTATAACCTAACATCTACATATACCAGTTTAAACCAAATAAACATAGCGTAAAGTTCTTAAAACTACAATAAACAATACCGTACCGTACACATTTCATACAAAAATGGGACAAACCGAAAATCCGACATGTAAACAAAGAGGCTGTTTGTTTACATTTCATAAATGCGGTTGATGTTTGTGTTTCGTCGGGTTATCTTCATTATTAGACTATACGTGTTCTTTGTAAATGAGGTACCAAGGAAATTGTTTCTTTGTAATTGTACCCCGATAATAAACTCCCACAAACAGCAATAAATCATTGTGCAATCAAGAGGAAGTGTCTACCTTGTTAGGAATTGCCTTAGAACAATGTTTGAGTGTCAATATTACATTTAAATACAGTTTCTATTATCATTCGACAATGCTGACAATGATGAATAATGACCCAACCCTATGGTAAGCTGTTAAATCTACTTTACCAAATTAGTTCGTTATGAAAAAGGGTTTCAATAATTTCTTTTAAAAGTTGTATAGGCTAAAAACTTTATCCGACTGAATCTCAGATCTCATCACAGCTTGGGAGCATTTAGCATTAGATAAACTCAAGTTTACCAAAAATGTGTTGTGTGGAAATCTTAACAATGGTTGAAAGGAATAAAATAAAGTCATAGGGCCGCAGATTCTCCGCAAAACAAATTCAAATAGTTGAGTGGCTAAAACTTAGCATTTACTTAAATGCAGTAAAATTATTAATCCTAAAAATAAAAAATGTTTTTTCAAGTGGGTTACTGGCAAATAATGGTTTCTTTTGATGATTTAAAGATGAACCTACTAAATGGCACTGGATGTTTACAACTAGACTTTCATGATTTACGTAAGAATAAGGTGAATTTTATACTATTAAAGTTAGCCGAAAGTTTTCAGCCGAAAGGTATAAAATGTCGGTAATGCAGATAGTGTCTTGGTTATATCAGACAAAAGTTACCAGCCGACATATTTCAGCAAACATACTTTAAATAAAATGAAAAAATAACAAAACAACCTAGAAACTGGTATTTTCATGAAGTGAATTTACGGCTGAATAAAGGCTCATTTTGGTTTAACACTGTTTGCCATAGGAATTATACTTTAAGTTTGATCAGAATAGCTAAATATAAAATGTAAAAATTTGTATAAATTCAACCTTTAAAGTGTAAAGTCTGGAAAGTATTTCAATTAGTATGCCTAGTCAACAATTACAAATTTTTTAATTTTATATGGGCTTTTCATTCAAATGAATGTTCCCGAGCTCCCCACATGAAACTTGCCCTGATGATTTTTCCAGGGATAATTGTTGGTAAGGCACATTAATTGAAATACTTTCCAGACGTGACACTTTAAAGGTTGAATTTATACAAATTTTTTAATTTTATATGGGCTTTTCATTAAAACGAATTTCCCCGGGCTCCCCACATGAAACTGGCTCTGATAATTTTTCTAGGGATAAGTATTAGTAAGGCACACTAATTGAAATCCTTTCCAGACATGACACTTTAAACGTTGAATTTATACAAACTTTTTAATTTTATATGGGCTTTTCATTCAAACGAATTTTCCCGAGCTCCCCACATGAAACTTGCCCTGATAATTTTTCTATGGATAATTGTTGATAATGCCCACTAATTGAAATACTTTTCAGACATGACTCTTTAAACGTTGAATTTATACAAATTTTTTAATTTTATATGGGCTTTTCATTCAAACCAATTTTCCCGAGCTCCCCACATGAATTTTTCTAGGGATAACTGTTGGTAAGGTACTCTAATTGAAATACTTTCCAGACATGATACTTTAAAGGTTGAATTTATACAAATTTTTACATTTTATTTTTGGCTTTTCTAATGAAACTTAAAGTATAATTCCTATGGTAAACAGTGGCATACCTAAATGAGCCTTTATTCAGTCGTAATATCACTTCATGAAAATATCTAGGATGAAAGTTTCTAGGATGTTTAAAATATGTTTCGCCAAAATATTTTTCCGCTGAAATATGTCGGCTGGTAACTTTCGGCTGATATAGCCAAGGCACTATCTACATTACCGACATTTTATATCTTTCAGCTGAAAACTTTCGGCTAACTTTAACAAGGTGCTTTGTGGCTACAGCATTGGCACACCTTTGTAAAAAAAGGGAGGAATAAGAATAATGAGTTGGATTTGGCGATTGTAGTTGATGATGAATCTGCTCTCAATCCTGGACCGGATAAACAACTGCATCTACAGAACGGTTTTTAATCAAACAGTTGTGATGCATAAGTTGTAAGTGATCGTGTCTACTAAAATGATTGTTGTAGTGAGTTAAGATTCACAAAAAAAAGAGGGCAACTGCCAGAGTTATTGAATCTGCGGTTCTGCCTGCCATACTCTGCAGAAAAATAAATATATATATATATATATATATATATATATATATATATATATATATATATATATATATATATACAGTCCGAACCAAAATTATTTGTACCTGCTAAATTGTTGATGCAACGTAACGCAAAAGGCTTTTAAAATTATGTAATTAATAAAATTTCTGAAAACATTAATTTTAATTCAATAAATTTAATTACTCTGCTTTACATTTCTATCAAATTTTTTTTTAAATTTTAGTTCTAGGAGAAGTTACAGTTAATTTTGTTTTTGCCAAAATTATTTGTACCCACAAATTTGTTCTCAATATTATTTGTGCAATATGGAAAAAATCAAAATAAAATAGTAAATCAAATAAATTTAAGATTATTGTTTGCTAATTAAATAATGATATAGTCGTCACTCATATTTTGTATGCAGATAGTCGGTTTTTGTTTAGTCTCTATAAGATCTAGCAAGTGGTTCAAACAGTTGTTGTTAACATCACTTAGAATCTTATCCCGCTCAGTTTTCTGGGCACCCTGCTACAAATTTTTGATATTTTTAGATCATGAATATCTTACACTTTAATTTAAACCACCGCAAGTTTAAATCGCAACCCTGCCCTGGCCAAGACAAATAATTATATTCAAGATTTTTGTATAATTTCATGGCAATGACTCTTCTTATGTATGGGAGCATTATTGTGCTGAAGAGCAAATTGAAGGTTAACTAGTTTATAATCAACCAGGAATGCTACTTGATGAAATAAACCGAAATTGAACTATGGCCTTGAACAGTTGTGGTTTACAGGGCATACAGACAAACGGAATATGATCTACCGTCAGGAAATGACACGTGAAGGATAAGATAAGATAAGCCATTTGATCTACGGAGAACTCCAAATTAGTACACTTTTGTCCTAATTTGATAATATTTGAAATATTTTTATTATTACATAAACATCGAGCATCAATTAGTGTGGATACTGCCTCGCTTAGTTTTCCCTGGGCAGCAAATAAAAGGTTACACAGCTCTACAAACTGAAATATTCAAGGACAATATTCTATTTCGGTTTATTTGATAAATTAACATTCCTGGTCGATGATAAACTAGTCGGTTCTCAATTTGCTCTTCAACACAATAATGCTCCCATACATAAGAAAAGTCATGAAATTATACAAAAATCTTGAATAAAATTATTTGTCTCGGTCAGAGCAGAGTTTTGATTCAAACTTGCGGAGGCTTAAGTTAAAGTGGAAGGTATTCGCAATCTAACAAGTCCAAAAATTTGGAGCAGGGTGCCAAGAAAACCGAGTGGGATGAGATTCTAGGTGATGTTAACAATAAATGTTTAAACCACTTTCCAGGGGGCCTATTCTCGAATTCCACATCCATTTTACACATGTGGACATCTGTCAAAACTCATAAAAATTGAATTTTTTCGGTACTAAGGGAATATTTCCGAATGGGTGTAAGCATATGGAAAAATTCCCCATATAGGAAAATGTCAATGCCGCGTGTGTTTTAAATACGAATTACAATTTTCGAACCATTTGTTGACAACTTTGACAGATGTCCACATGTGGAAAATGGATGTGAAATTCGAGAATAGGCCCCCAGATGTTGTAGAGGTTAAACAAAAACTGACTATCTGCATACAAAACATGAGTGACTATACCATTATTTAATTAGCAAAAAATAATCTTAAATTTATTTGATTTACTATTTTATTTTGATTTTTTCCATATTGCACAAATAATATTGAGAACAAATTTGTGGGTACAAATAATTTTGGCAAAAACAAAATTAACTGTAACTTCTCCTAGAACTAAAATTTAAAAAAAATTTTGATAGAAATGTAAAGCAGGGTTTTGCCGGTGCTGTAGAAACAGAGTGACGCTGGTTTGATGTCTTTTTGTATATTATGTTTATTATTGAATTTCAAGTTAATTTTTGAATTGTTTAAGTGTTGGAAGAAGTTTATTATTTGTTTAAAAGACATACTTCTTCCAAGGCTGCATGTTGAATTTTGTATTAATGTTTAAAAAAAAAGTTTCATAGTCTTTGGTATACAAAAAAAAATATATGTTGCACCTTGCACGAAGTTAAATTCGTTTGTTAGAGTAGTAGCGACTAGCGAGGAGAAAGTGTAGAGAAGAGGACATGTTATAAAGTTGTACGAAAAAATAAAATTATTCTTGGTGATACAGTCCAAATAAAAATTGAAACAACACAACATATTAGAATTATTTCAATTAATCGTATTAATATTGAAAAACAATTAATTACAATAAAAAAAAAATTAACAGTTTATTTTCATGCATGGATGACAATTTTCACATGGAAATGATTAAATTGAAAATTCAGAGTTTCATCTGAACTCGAAAATAAAAAATTAAACCTGCAAATCCGACAATAATTGATCATATTTTTTGTATAGAAATGTCCATTGTAATTGAATTTTCAACTGTCATTCATTCGCTCTCGACCGTATGTATCATAAACATAATGTACAAAACACCTACAACGAGTATATCTGTAGGAATTAAAATTTTCCTATTGTTTGGTCGTTATATTCAAAAGCGTAAATTTTACGCGGAAAAAATAAATCATTTGAGTATGTTTGTGTGTGTGTGTGTGTGTTATGGAAGAGTAAACCGGTCATTTATTATAATATACATTTTCCAAGAAAACCATACAAAACTTCAATTACGAGAGAAATTATGTAACTGAAAATTGATTATTTTATACCAATGCATTAGAAAAAACAGAAAACTGTGGTATAATTTAGGTTTCTGGCGTGTGCTTTCTTTTGACTATAAAGAAAGAAAGAAATTCTTTCGATTTTAATTTTTTTTATTTTTTATTTTTTTGTCTAACTCCGTATCAGTTGGCAAAATGTTTGCTATAATATATTAAAAGAATGTAACGAATGTACATATACATATGGCGTGCTCTATTCATTTTTTATCCATATTATATTTGGTATGGTACATCTTTCTAATAGTTTTCGTGATGTCAAATTAAATTGAACTATCACCAAATGGGGAATTGATTTGAAATTTATTTGGTTCCGACGGTGCACACAATTGTAAAACTCATTATGCAATACTCATATAAAAAGGATTTCTATTTACTAGCATATAGTGTCTTGTTATAATCCTAATTAAATTCATACCGATATATAAAAATTTGTGTATATATCGTCCAATTAATAATGATTAGCATAATTAATTATATGGTTTGGAGAGAGAGGCAGATTTTAATCGCATTTTTCATTTTCCCACGAATATAAAATAAATAGGCTGAATGTGTATTATATATTACATAGCGCCGCACAAAAGAAATCAAAAGGTAAAAATATTATTTTAATTGAATTTAAATCAATTTTCCGACAAAGAAAATTTTGTGGAAAATTAATAATATTATTTTCGGTTGGCTGTTAAATCGATAATTTTCCAAACAAAATAATTTATAATACAATTTTTTTAGTTTTTTTATTTTATTTCGTGAAAATTAATAGATTCAACTATTTACGAGTGTGGCGATAAATCGTGATTTATATATATATATTGGATAAGTGAAAATAATATGTGATATATAAAGGGTAAGTAGTTATATATATAAAAATGGCGTACATTATTTTAACGGTAATTTTTCAAAAAAACACAAACACTCTGAATAATTTTTTTTTTCGTATTTTGCACTGTCACAGTTTAACGCTTATCACTTGTACCAAAACCAACAAAAATGTTTATACAAGCCAAACAGTACAAACACGTAAGATATAAAAAAGTACGTTAAGGCGTAGTATTAGTGATGCATATAAATAAATCAGAAAGTATATATACACAAAACAGATAAGTATAGGTGATAAATTCATAATAAATATAGTGTACATTTTTTTAATAGGATCTGTGTAAGGAGCGAACGAGACGGCTTGTATAAACATTTTTGTTGGTTTTGCTTGTACACAATAATATTTCACACTAAATCACTATTTCACATATAAGCCAAACATTTTTTTTTTTTTTTAATATTTCACTTTCACCCGTCTAAAACGATATAGATCCAAGCTCTTTATAACTTGGCTGTCTTACAGTTAGGACCAAACTGTTTTTATTTTATTTCATTCAGTTTAATATGCGATCAAAAAATTTCAAAAGTCGCGTGGTATTGTTACATAATGCGCATGTACTTCAAGAAAACTTACACTGGTCTGATATTAATAAAAAAAAAATCATTGTTATTATTTGTATCCTTTTCAAACTGCTTCAATATATTTGATTGCCTTTGTTCGAATATATTTTCTCCGCACGCGACAGAATTATTGTATAGTTTTTCCACCGCAACGTGTCAAAAGGAAATTCCTACAACACTTCGTGTTTGTGTGCTCATGAAGCAAGAAGTAGCAATACAAAAAAAAAAACGGAAAAACATGAAATTAGATAATATAATGATTTATATATAATTAGGTTGTCTCACTCAATATTGCATTGCATTATTACTTATTGTGTTCTCATGCTGCTTGCAGCACTACACTACTTTGTATGTATACATAAACGCGCCATACAAAAATAGGGGGAATGAGAGGAAAATTGTACACATATTTCGATTGTAGCACAATATAGGGTTTTCCGTTTTTTTGTTTTCCTTATTTTTTGTTAATGTTTTTGTTATTGTTTTCATTTATGTTGTTGGTTGGAAAAAAGAAAATCACAAATTTTTGTTTTGAAGTTTGTTATTTTTTTTTAAGTTGTGTAAAAGGCTGCATCAAAATATTTTTATGAATTGGGGTTTTATGAAGGGAAAAAATTTAATTTTTAATTAATTAGGCATTTTTATTATTATGGTTGATGACTAAGAGGATGGAATTACGTACGAGTATGCGGTTAATGTGTTTATGCCACTCCAAAATTATACTCCAATCTGGTGTCTTTTTGTGGTACTTTAATTTATTTCCGATCTAGTTCCCTTATAGCTGGGTTGATTGAAAGTGTATTTAGTTCGATTACTTGCAATTTTATTAGTTAATTTGCAACCAAACTATGCGCTCTATTCTAAAATATTAATGTTTGCGGTTATGTGCTTAGATTGATGCAACGTGATCATTTATTATCGATGTACGTAAAATAAAATAAAATTAAATTAACCAATAAACATAGTATTACTTCTTCTTAATTATTAATTATTTTGTTTTATGTAAGTATTGTGTGTTTTTTTAATTTATTAAAAACGAAAAAAAAACAAATAAGTATACATAGTGCAAGTGGTGAGCCTACTTTACTCCAAAAAGACAGTAACGCAACAAAGATCGCAATATGTCGACCGATAATATAAATTCTGATAGTGACTTAGGCCAGTGTAATGCACAACCATTAGTGTAATCGAGATTGGACATGTGTTTTACTGAGTTCAAGATCTGCACCACTCGCCAGCACAAGCAAAGTGGCAAGCAGTAATAGGTTTTACAGTTTAGAGGTCGAAATCCTCGAAATTATAGGTAAGAAGAAACGAAGATACAGCTAAACGAAATTGAATATTACACGTAAGAGCTAAACAATCAAAAGCGCTTGTAGCACGGTATGGCTCGTTGCGACTTCATGTCCAATCTAACTTAAGCATGTTTTTCAAATCATTAAATGTTTCAATCAGAAAAAAAAATTCTCTATTTACCTATTCGGAGACAGCAGCACATTTGCCGGCTAGGTGGCAGTCGTAGGAGGAGTCCTTATTCATCGAACGTAAACGGAGCCTGCAAGTGCTACAAGAATGTTGCGACGAGACAGACCACAGAGACGAAAAATAAAAAAAACACGGACAGTTCACCAGCTTAACTAACTTACTGTTAATGAGGTTCTTAATAGTTTGACCTCAGTGCCGACTTTACCCTCTGAAACATAAGCGTAGTGCCACTTCCTCCCTCCCCCCCCCCATGTAATGAAGCCCGACCGATGTTTTTAAAGATCAGACATTCTTACCAAAAAATACAACGTTATTTTACAGAAACAAATGTACAGTCGCATAAAAATAACAATTCTGTGGTCACAAGGCATAACCGCTTAAGTCAAATTTGATAATTTTTCTAGAGACGTAGAAAAAGTTGAATATTAAATTCATTTTCGTTTATGCCGACTAAAGCTACTACGGCTTGCGACCACAGCCTTTGGCCACAAGGTATATTACCACAGTCAAATTTAGTGAAGTTAGAAGAGACCTAGAAAACGTTACACACTGAAAATTATTTTTGTCTTAAGTCGACTTAAGCGATTTTGCCTTGTGACCACAAAATTTATTAGGAAAATTAGCGGCATAAAAATCGCTAATTTCGAAAATAAAATGAAATTCCGAAAATTTGTTTATAAAAAAATGGAGGTATGGCCAACACACGACTTTCTTTTACGAACAGAGAAATTTGAGAAATTTTATTTTTTTTTATAACTTTTTTTTTAATTTTTTATTTTTTTTTATTTTTAAATTTTTAAATTTGGTTTTTTTGAATTTTTTATTTTTATTTGTTTTTAATTTTTGGAAACATTTTGTATTTAGTAGTTTTTTGTAAACCTTAAACTTTTTAAGATATTTGCAAAATAAATTTTCTGGACCAAAGGAGTGGCCACTTCCGGTTAGCCGATTTGGAGTAAAATTCACTGGGACCTCCCAATTTATCAAAAAAGCTTAAATCTGAAGTTTCAGTTCAATTGGTTAAACCATTTGGGCTGTAGAGAGGACACAGACAGACTGACAGACTGACAGACACCATTTCGAAACCCATTTTTTCGGACTCAGGCGACCTCAAAACAAATAAATCTCTAAAAATCTCAAGGCCCAAAATTTTCATGATTACTATACTTTATTTTACTAGAGTAAAAGAAAGTAAAAACTAACTAAAGTTACTTGCTTGGTAAAGTTTTCATATGCAATATCAAATATCAGATATACTAAGAAAAATTAACGAAACGACATTGCTCAGTTTACTTAGCAATTAGCAAAATTTACTCTATCTCTTTATCAAATTAAGGTATCAGGTAAGTTACATTTATGCGAAGATAACTTCACCTAAAGCAATGCTAATTTTACTTAAGCAGTTAAGTAAATTTGACCCTGTTTATATACCCTGCGCATTTTACTTAGCCATTACGTAAATTTGATGTTGTTTGGATGTAAATATAAATTTACCGTTTTTATTGATAATTTATTTTAGTTCAACAGGTTTTCAGTGTACTCGTATTAGGCATTTGTACAAAGTTTGCGTTTCAACAGAGATGTTGAATAGTGAATATTTAAATTTAATGAAGTTTTTTTTTTTTTGATTAATTGATTAATTATAGGATAGGATTATTAGTTGGGACAGACTCGACCCGGTTACAGACACCAATGCGATCGATAGTTAGTAAATTATTAGTACAATATATAATAAATAGGTTAGCACAAGAAAGCACAATCTAACTACATTATTAGACGATCATTTCTCTGGAATCCAGGGCCGGATACTCAGGACTCCCTAAATCCTAAATCTAAAACAGGACTTAAAAAATTATTAATGTTGTAATTTCACCCTTGTCCGCCTTTCATTAATTTACCTGATATAATAATTAAGAAAAATTTAAAATAACAGCGCTTATTTCCTTATTAATGGTCCTTTTATATCCAATTAAATCATTATTATTTACTGCAACAAGAATTAACATAAATATTAAACCGTTTAAACATAAAATTTTACTTAAAACTAATCATCAATTTCCTACTGATCCATAAAAGAAAATATATAATTATGAATTCAATTATTTTATAAAATATAACAATTTTTAACTTTTCATCGGCACGACCACAATGCGGCGTTATATGTTACCAGTCGGCAGAGGATTATTTTATATCTATTTGATAACCTTTTTTACTATTTTCAACTATTGGCCGACTAATATGTATTTTATAAAACCGTGTACCGATTATTTAGTTAGTAGTCATAATAAGTGGTATTTAATGATTACCTAGCGACTTTTTTGTCGTATAAAAACCAATATCCAACGCAAATATTTTGTTGTTAAATGGACGACCACAAGATAACATTTTTTACATATGCACCACAATTTGGTCAAATCATTGACAAAAAAGATATTTTGCGACCGACATTATTACATCGTCGGCAAACAACCTTGTGTCTGACGTCAATGTCAATTCTTATATAAATAATAAAAAATGGATAAATGTTTTAGAGTAAAGAAAAAACCATTTAAGCATTTGACATCGTTCTATCGAAAAGTAAGTTTTATTTAAACAAACCTTTAGAAGCTGCTACTAATAGAAAAGGTAACGATGATGTATTAAAGCAAATTAGTTTCGAATTCGGTTTTTTTTTTTTTTTTTTTTTAATTGTTCCAGCTTGTATGATAATGGAATCTAAGAGGTCCTTACAGGATTAACAACATCCCCTATCAAATAATTTTAATTCTTCTGTGGACGAACAGAATTCACCATGTTTAGGAAATAATAAGATGTCTTCTGAGCAATTTGAAATTAGTTTTACACAAGAGGAACAACCAAATGTGTTTTTTGAAACTTGTGTAGATTCAACCGAAGAATTTGAATCGAAGGACGATGAATCTCAGTGTTACTTTCAATATGGATGGGTTGCCAGTGTATCGTAGCTCTAAATGTGAACTGTGGCCAATTTTGTGTTTAATTAATAATATACCGGACCTTCAACCAATGATAGTTGGTGTTTATTGTGGACAAAGCAAACCAGAAAATGCTAAAATATTCTTGACTCCATTTGTAAGTGAATTAAAAGCTTTGCTTCAAAGTGGAATAAAAATTGGTGATCTACTCGTTGACATTAAAATCAAATGCTTTGTTTGTGACACACCAGCCCGGTCTTTTGTGAAAGGTAAAGGAGAAATTTAACTAAAATATTTAATTATTTTATTTCTTATTGACTAAACCTCTTATCATAGGTACCGTTTCTAGCAACCACTATCATGGATGCACCAAGTGCGTTGCGATTGGAGAATATTACAATGATGGACAGCACATGAGTTTTCCTCGAATTCATTTGCCTGTGCGAACAGATGACTCTTTTCGAGGAAGAATTGATGCAGATCATCACAACGAAACTTCACCTCTAGAAGAATTGCCCATACATTTTATAAGAGATTTTCCGGTTGCTGATTCATTACATTGCATCGATCTCGGAATTACAAAAAGATGTCTTGTGGGTTGGACCCGTGGCAATTTTAATTTTCGCACCAAATGGTCTGCAAGACAAATAGAAGAAATATCTGGCTTATTAGAGAGCTGCAACGTATTTAAACCACGAGAACTTCACCGAGTTATTAGAAAACTTGATTGTCTGCGGTTCTGGAAAGCACTCGAATTTCGTACATTTTTATTATACGTAGGACCAGTTGTACTCAAAGATTTTCTACCTACAGATGTATATCATCATTTTTAAGCCTTTCATGTGCTATTACAATTTGTTCTTGTAAGGCATATTTGCCTTTCTTAAATGTTGCCGAAGGGATTCTCGAAGATTACATCGAGAACTTCATTATTTGTTATGGTATTGACTCGGTCAGCAGCAATGTACATAATCTTTGTCATTTAATAGAAGACGTCAAAAACTTAGGTCATCTGCCATCCATAAGCGCATATCCTTTTGAAAGTCTTCTATATAAAATAAAAAATTTGCTTAGAACCGGAAACCGGCCATTAGCCCAAGTTGCAAAACGTTTAAATGAATTCGCTCATATAAATTTAAAAAGAAGGACTAATAATGGATGGCCATTTACTAAAAAAGAATCTAAAACGTATTTTCATGATCTCCCAATGTGTCATCGAATATTTTATGAATTGCACATAAATGATGGATTTATTCTGCCAAACGAAAATTAGGACAAATGGTTTATGACTAATAAAAACGAAATTGTAGCAATGATAAATGTGACATATGGTATGTCAGAAAAAACTTGTTTATTTATGGAACAGATGTTAAAGACAAATATTGCTTTTTTGAACGACCTTTCAATTCTTCAAGAATAAACATTTTCGAATCATCAGCTGAAACAAACTCACCGAAAGTATATTCTATAAGAGAAATAAAATGAAAATTATTTGCTCTTCCACGTGAAAAGTTAATTGTTGTTACCCAATAATTCATACACTTGATACCGATTATTAAATTAATTTAAACAAAACAGTTTATTATGTAAGATAATATAAACATATTACATTTTTTATTACATAAAAATTAAAGAATTACTTAAAAATTACAGTTCAAATAATATATATTCAATTTAAAAATTTGGTTAAATTAATAATAGAAATAATAAATAAAATACTTAATAATAATTAACACAATTTAGTTTTGCACAGACGTTGAAGTTCCTTCATCACTAAAATAAATAATAACTGTTATAATTTGTTTTGTATATGAGGCAAACTTTTGTGTGTATTTGATTTAGTTTTACGTTTGCTTTGGCGTTCTTGTGACTGATGGTCTATTTGCTGAAAACGACTTTCGCTGTACTTTAAAATATTTATTTTCAAAAATTCTTCAACCATAAGCATGTTAAATTTAGCGTCATCACTGTTAACAATCTGAAATATCATGTCCAGAATTTGTTCTAAAGCTAAAAACGCATTTTTGGTTTTGTTTTTGGAAGAACGCCCGTCCAGGTATATTCGGTTAATAATTTCCTATCAAAAAGCCAATCGATTAATTTATAGGAAACTTTCTTTCCATCTAAATTTCCTGAAGATCCATTCATACGTTTAAGTTCACTTATCTGTAATTAATTAAAGTTAAATAAAATGCTTAGTAAATAATAAAGAATCGCCATTACATTTTTTTTTTGAAGTCATCTTCCAAAAGCTTTGATTCCAACTTCTCTACTTGCTCAACAATTAAGGGAAATGGAAACATGTGAGTATGTCGGGCGCAGATACACAAATATTTTAATTTTGGTGTCCATTTTTAAGGATTTCGAAAATTTTATCCAGCTTTGCGTTCAATTGAGAGTTACCAACTTCAAGTTTTGCTAAACGTTGTTCAACTAAAAAATAAAAAATATTTTTAGAATTAACATAACATTAACACAATTGTATGTTTACTTACAGTTTGAGAAATCAAAATTTAAGAGTTCGTTTAAATTTTATATATCACAAGACATTACCGCGTTATTGTCTTCTGTTTCAGTAATATTACTTGGTAGATTGTGATTGTGAAAAGCTGGTGGGTCAACATCATCATTCGGTTCTGTTGGTTCAACTAAATTTGTTGTTTCTGTTATTTTTGATTGTTTAATAACTGCGGCTTCACTGTTAATTACTGGGCTTTCACGCTGGAGTAAAGAAAACACAGGAGAGCTGGGAACTGCGAGATTCATATTCTTGATGTCAAATAGGTTTCTCAATTTTTGAGATGTATCAGCAAGATATGCCCGTTTCTTTTTATTTTCGATGCACGTTTCTGATTTTTGTGGTTCAGATTCTGAATAGGCCAGTTTTTTTTGACAATACATGGATATGTTGGCCACGAAATCTCCGGCACATTGTGTCCATTTTTTTGTAACTTAGCCAAAGTAGATTTATTAGTAGGCTAATACAATGTGTTGTTGCTCACGGCAGTGTGAAGTTTCTGACAAATTGACAAAAAACATTACAACAGCTAAAAAAAGTGTAAAGGGACTGCTACACTTTTGCTATGTGGATATTTGAAATGACTGACGAGACATCGTAGAGATGTCTTGATACAAAAATGCCATGTGGTAAAATTGGGTCGTTAGGAACATATTTATGTGACCCGTCCAACATAAATTTATTCAAGTTTCAAAAATGTCAAAAATGGTCAAATTCTGTAGTTGGGATTTCTATGGGCCTATGACAAGGCATCGTAGAGATGTCTAAGTAATACCGCGTGTGCCATTTTATTGTATTGACCTCTGTGCATGATTTCTAGCAGACAACATATTTATGCGACCCGTCCAACATAAATTTATCCAAGTTTCAAAAATGTCACGTGGTAAAATTCTGTAGTTGGGATTTCTATGGGCCATTGACAAGGCATCGTAGAGATGTCTTAGTAATACCGTGTGTGCCATTTTATTGTATTGACCTCTGTGCATGATTTCTAGTAGACAACATATTTATGCGACCCGTCCAACATAAATTTATCCACGTTTCAAAAATGTCACGTGGTAAAATTCTGTAGTTGGGATTTCTATGGGCATTGACAAGGCATCGTAGAGATGTCTAAGTAATACCGCGTGTGCCATTTCATTGTATTGACCTCTGGGCATGATTTCTAGCAGACAACATATTTATGCGACCCGTCCAACATAAATTTATCCAAGTTTCAAAAATGTCACGTGGTAAAATTCTGTAGCTGGGATTTCTATGGACCATTGACAAGGCATCGTAGAGATGTCTAAGTAATACCGCGTGTGCCGCGGAAAGAAAGTTTTTAAGGGTTGGACGATTTATTGCCCTATTAAAAGACAAAACAGAGCGCTTAGTAAACGCAATAAACGTCTTACAAGCGTTAAAACCAACTCCCAAATCAAGTAAAAGGAGAGCAGCGAAAAACCTTGATTCTGAGGAAGAGTTAGATTTTTTTTTTTTTTTTTTCCTTTTATTTAATATTACAACTGATTTACAAATCATTTAGTAATTTATCTTTCTTAAATGAAGATTCACATTTGACGGGCAGTAGCCCAATGGTTACTCCCGTTTGAATTTACATAGTAATTATTTTTCTCTATCCGAATTAAATACAACTGCCCAATTCCAAAGGTTTCTGCCTTTGAAGTCTTCTTACTGCATTGGTGGTATCCAACAAACTTCGTATGTCTGCATTTTGGTGCCGAGATATCCGCTGAATGTGTTTCTTCGCATGATTTTGTATTTCTTCACTTACATATTCCATGTTTAAGTCCCTATGGAGGTTAACATTTCTAATGTACCATGGTGCGTTTACAATGCCACGCAGCACTTTGCTTTGAAAACATTGAATCATTTGTACATTTGTCTTCTTGGTACAACCCCAAAGTTGAATACCGTAGGTCCATACTGGTTTAAGTATTTGCTGATACAATAGCAATTTGTTATGTATTGTAAGCTCAGAGTTTCTACCTATTAGCCAATACATTTTCCTATATTTAATGTTCAATTCTTCTTTTTGCTTTTTAACATGCTCTTTCCATCTAAGCTTGCAATCGAGAGTCATGCCGAGGTATTTGGCTGTATTTGCATTTGGAGAACAGGGTTAGAGTTAGATAATATAAATAACAAAGAAAATTGGAACAAACCAATTCGTCTATACGAATCCCCAAAACACATGGGAAAACGTGTTTTAGCGAGATACTTTGCTAAAGATGATGTCGAGATGGAATCGGAGGTTGAAGAAATTGTTACCGATAGTATATTGCCAAATGGATATTCATTTGAATATCAAAATTACCGAGTCTCCATTTCTCACACATGCGGTTTCGATGCCCTAGCGCATCTAATTAGAATATTATCTATTGACAATAAACATATATTGGATAAAATTAAAACTACTGGTACTGATTTTGCTGATTTTATTTCGTACTTCACAATTAATGGAGCAATTCAGTCTAATTCAGAAGAAGGACACATTTGCTATTGAAATGTTTTAACATTAACACAATCACTTCTAATATAGATATGAGAATGGATTGTAACATTTCAAAAATAATTGAATTTTTTATGAAACGTTCGATATCCCTTGATTTTACCTGTCCAAGTTGTTATCAATCGCACACAAAAGATAATTTTTATGTGCCTTTAAATTACAAAAACTTCAATGAACGAAGTTTCAAAAATATTAGAAATGCCGTAAAATTTTATGGAGCTACTTGTACGAAATGCAAAACATGGTTCGAAAACCCAAAAACTTTTAGTATCAATTCACATAATGGCTTTGCAATTGTTGATGTGCAGCCAATTGATATTAGGAAATATTACAATGTAAAAATTGATGATATTGAATCGGAGTTGAAGTTGGAATCAAACCTGTATTTATTAAGAGGGATAATTCACTTTCAACGGCCAGAAAAACTGATGATCCCAGGGCACTATATTTCATATATAAAAAGAAACAATGAGTCTTGGGAATATATGACGATCTTTTAAGCACAAAACTGGAAACGAACGCGAAGTGCAGAATAAATCCAGTCTCTCTAATATATATAGAAACGCAGTAACAATAAAACAAAAAGTTTCAAATACAAAACAATATAAATAAAGAAAAATATACATATTTTAACAACAGACACTCGGTATTACTTAGACATCTCTACGATGCCTTGTCAATGTCCCATAGGAATCTCAACTACAGAATTTTACCATGTGGCATTTTTAAATTTGAATAAATTTATGTTGGACGGGTCGCATAAATATGTTGTCTGCTAGAAATCATGCACACAGGTCAATACAATAAAATGGCATACTCGGTATTACTTAGACATCTCTACGATGCCTTGTCAATGGCCCATAGAAATCTCAACTACAGAATTTTACCACGTGACATTTTTGAAACTTTAATAAATTTATGTTGGACGGGTCGCATAAATATGTTGTCTGCTATAAATCATGCACAGAGGTCAATACCATGAAATGGCACACTCGGTATTACTTAGACATCTCTACGATGCCTTGTCAATGGCCCATAGAAATCTCAACTACAGAATTTTACCACGTGGCATTTTTGAAACTTGAATAAATTTATGTTGGACGGGTCGCATAAATATGTTGTCTACTAGAAATCATGCACAGAGGTCAATACAATAAAATGGCACACGCGGTATTACTTAGACATCTCTACGATGCCTTGTAAATGGCCCATATAAATCCCAACTACAGAATTTTACCACGTGACATTTTTGAAACTTGGATAAATTTATGTTGGACGGGTCGCATAAATATGTTGTCTGCTAGAAATCATGCACAGAGGTCAATACAATGAAATGCCACACTCGGTATTACTTAGACATCTCTACGATGCCTTGTCAATGGCCATAGAAATCTCAACTACAGAATTTTACCACGTGACATTTTTGAAACTTTAATAAATTTATGTTGGACGGGTCGCATAAATATGTTGTCTGCTATAAATCATGCACAGAGGTCAATACAATGAAATGGCACACTCGGTATTACTTAGACATCTCTACGATGCCTTGTCAATGGCCCATAGAAATCTCAACTACAGAATTTTACCACGTGGCATTTTTGAAACTTGAATAAATTTATGTTGGACGGGTCGCATAAATATGTTGTCTACTAGAAATCATGCACAGAGGTTAATACAATAAAATGGCACACGCGGCATTACTTAGACATCTCTACGATGCCTTGTCAATGGCCCATAGAAATCTCAACTACAGAATTTTACCACGTGACATTTTTGAAACTTGGATAAATTTATGTTGGACGGGTCGCATAAATATTTTGTCTGCTAGAAATCATGCACAGAGGTCAATACAATGAAATGGCACACTCGGTATTACTTAGACATCTCTACGATGCCTTGTCAATGGCCCATAGAAATCTCAACTACAGAATTTTACCACGTGACATTTTTGAAACTTGAATATATTTGTGTTGGACGGGTCGTATAAATATGTTGTCTACTAGAAATCATGCACAGAGGTCAATACAGTGAAATGGTACACTCGATATTACTTAGACATCTCTACGATGCCTTGTCAATGGCCCATAGAAATCCCAACTACAGAATTTTACCACGTGACATTTTTGAAACTTGAATAAATTTATGTTGGACGGGTCGCATAAATATGTTGTCTTCTAGAAATCATGCACAGAGGTCAATACAATGAAATGGCACACTCGGTATTACTTAGACATCCCTACGATGCCTTGATCTAAATTCCAGCTACACAATTTTAGTGTAGCGGAGCATTTACACTTTTTAGCTTTTGTAAGGTTTTTTGTCAATTTGTCAGAAACTTCACATTAGTGTTGCTCACCCATTTATGTGGTACACTAATTAAGTATTTAAGTACTTTAACATTTTCAATAGTTTGTATAATTGAAAAGGACATATTTTTTGTTTGTTTATTAAAAACACGTTTTAAGGAATTTAGAATGGAACTGACAATATAGACTTTCTAAAAAAAAATTATAAATATGCAGTAGCTATACATCATACCAAGACGAACTATACAATATTTAAAGGTACAAAGTGACTACTTGTCATAGTGTTAGTTGTGTACATATAAGCCTTCAATAAAAAAACTAACCAACACTAATCTAATTTGTTTTGGTTTTGTGCTATGAAATATGAAAAAAATACAAAAAATACATAGGAAATAACCACAATTTACATCACGGCAACGCCGTATAATAAAAACGAAAGCTATTTATGTGTATGTTTTGTGTTGGAAAATAAAACTAATTACAATAACAACAATGGTTCTGTCATTCGTGATATTAGAGATAATTGACTGAACGAAGACTGAACTTTTTGTTTAAATGAAATTCATTATTTATTTTAATTAATTATTGAATTATTTATTTATAATTTTGTTAATTACATGTTCATTGGGAAAGGTTTTATGCCTAATGGAAGCACTAACTGAATAGTTTACTAAGAAATGTGCTTCCATACGGCTTTTACTTCTTTAACATATTTAAAAAAATTATACCTTGTTGTTTATTTTATTTACCTACACGAAATTTATTAAATGGGTCTACATATACGCCAAGAGCTATGAATTTTTTTGGTGCTTTGCAATCTTATGCAGTGTACTTCGTAGTGTATTCGTGCTGGCATTATTCAAATTTAACATAATTTCACACGATCGAAGTCATCCGAATGCCGCGAATGTATCAGACTCTGTTGGTGAATATTGCTTAGCGGAGTGTGCACCATACTTGATGGTAAATATCCATGTGGACTAAATATGGATAGACAAATTGTTGATCCAACGTTGTTATATTTTCAGATTAACCCACAAAAGACTTTTTATTTTCATAATCAAATCTTACTAATTATAAATCAAAGTACACTCCTTAAGCTAACTAGTGGCCTATGTCACAGGCCGGGAAAAACTCTGTGATTTGGGCAATCTTCAGTACAGCAAACCACTAAAATCTATAACTCGTAAAAAATTTCAACAATTTTCAGATTCACCCACAAAAGACGTTTTACTGTTATAATCAAATCTAACTAATTAGTTTGTTTAACCAATGTTGATATTACAAATTGTATAAAGCTTTTATTTACTAAACAAAGATTAATCCATATTTTCTTATTGTGGTTTACAAATCTGCTATTTCTTTTAAATTGCTTTTACCGAAAGTTGCACTAATACTAATATAATTTTAATATAATTTTTTGTTGAATCAACAAATTTTGTATACATATACGTTTTTTTGATTTTGGTTTTTTGTTGAAAACTTCGAATCCGTAACTATTAATATTTGTGAGAATGGGAGGCGAAACAAAAATAATAAAAATGTATAACTGGAAGGACGGACGAACGGAAACGATGTTTGGGAGTCCTTTCAAGAAATGTGAAAATCTGAAACAAAATTTGTTTTGCGATTAAAATTCTTTTATTTAATTTAAGTCTTACAATTTCAATTATTCACTTAAGACTAACGTAATCATTCTTTTTAAACTCTATTTATATATTTTCTTAAAGAATCTAATTACAAGCTAAGCAAGTGGAAAATTATTAACACAATTTGATGAATATGCATTTCTCACGATTCGTCTTACCGTTTATCATCACGTTGGGCTTTTGCTATCAATCCACACGTTATGCTGATGTTGTGTCTTTGATGTTGTTTGTTTTATGTTCGTTGTCTTTTGTAGTATGGTAAATCGCACGGAACTATAACTATTTATATAAGATGATAAATCCTGCTATATATCAAATTAGATTAACATTAGTTCGAGGTAGTTCACACTCCGGGAAAATTGAATACTAACGCCGATGCGCTTAGCCGATTTGAGTTGAATTATAATGTCGAATCAGCATCCCAGCGGAAAGATGTAAATAAACTGGTTACATGAACATAGATCAATAAAAAATACATAGTTATACCGATGCTATATTATATACAAATCAATTATATTCAAAATATTTCTTTAGTAAAAAAAGAAATTATGGGCTGCGTACCGCAATGAAATTCAAATTTATTAAAGTGCGTGAACAAAACCGAGCCCTTGAGGTAACTAAGTAGTTCAAAATAATTAAATTGTATACAAATAATGTCTTAACAATTTAGGTTTTGAGCTAGGAATTTCTTGCAGGGAGTCAGGTTTGCCCTACGCTCGTTGTAATGCGTCTTTGGTCGGGCCATTGTAGCAACTAGTAAAATTGGCAAGTTATAAATTTAATTTATTAGCATATCTAAACTTTCAATTATTTTATTTAAAGTTTGTGGGAGCAGCAAGGCTACATAAATTTCTAGCCGAAGAATTGTTTGCCAATTAAGAGGAGTGTTAAGACAACTCAACATGCATTTGAAATCTTATATTTAATGTTTTAGTCATTGAAGTGCAGCTTATTGAGAGTTGCCCTTTTTGTACTTATATACATATTTATATTTCAATTATAATTAATATTTTGTAAATGTACATAGGATATGCTACGCTTATTTACTCTAATTCCGGTTGATTGAGTAAATAGGTGTAGCATATAATATGTATATAATACGTTTCATCTCCTTCTGAGTACTGTAACTTGTTCAACATTATTATTTGAACTTGCGTCCGACCAAGTCATTTTGTATTGAATAATTTTCGCCTCATCGGCAATAAAATAAATAAATTAAAATTTAGAAGTTAAAATTAAATTCGCGGAGTTACGCAGACTGTTGTGTTTTTATTAAACATAATTTGGTGACCCCGACGTGATATTTTTCACGTTAAATACACACATTGTGATAACTGTTGCAGTTTCTGAACTAGCATCGCAGATTTGGAACATAAAAATATTCCAAAAATAATTCATCTAGAAATCTGGAGTTATTTTTCTTGGATCGACATCGCCAATTTGGATCACAGCAGTTATTTTCTTGTTTGTGGAAATCAAAGAGAGTCGGGTCCAACGATTGATTCTGGAGGCTTAGAAGGATAATTAATTTTTTTAACCTAAGCAGTATTGGTAACTATAAACCATTTAAATTTTATTAAATTTTTGATTGCACTTATCAGCATTTTTTAATTCAATCACATGAAAGGTTCAAACAGTTTAGTGAATTTACTGTTATCCGGTAAATAACAGACTTTAACGTGTTAAAACATTTTAGTATAGTAAATTTTAGCCGTTATATAAAACCGGTGTATTTGTAAACATTTTAGTGCAGTTGTTATTTTCCGTTAACTAAAAACTATTCACCACTAGTCTTCTTCCGTAACAATGACGGATGCTAAAATAACAAAGTATAAATCGAAATTGGCTATTATAGCAGGCCAAATAGATCGAGTAGACGATTTTGTTCAAAATGAATTAATGAACGGCATTAGAAGAATTAGACATAAATGAATCAATAACTAATTCCCGAGTATCCATTGAGGAAAAATATCATAAATTAAAACCTGCATTGTTAGTTGAGATTAGTCGAAAAAAACGAAGCTAGAACACATATGAAACCTGAACTAATCGAAGAAAATCTCACTATTTTAGAGCTACCTAAAGCTACCTTCATTTTCTGGAGGATTTATGAATTGGATTCCGTTTTATGAAACATTTAAATCACTGGTGCATAAAAATAAACGGTTAGATGACATCCAGAAATTTCACCATTTTAGGAGTAGCTTAACGGGCACAGCGTTCAATAGAATTAGGTCATTGGAGGTCACTGCTACAAATTATCCCGCTACTATTAAACTCCTAACCGATAGATATGACAATCAAAAGTTAGTAGAGCAAGATCATATTAAAGCACTCTTTAATTTGCCAGTTATGAACAAAGGATCTTCAGTCAAATTACGAGACTTGATTGACAGTCTTAACAATCACCTCTCTTTGAAATATCTCGGCCGTCCAACTGCTCAATGGAATGACTTAATTATCTATAAGGCATTTACGAGAACAAAATGGGAGGATGAATGTCCTCATGATAGATTAGCTAGGTTGTATGAAAGAACGGTACCACACCTTAGAAAGTCTTAGTTTATTAAAGGAGCAAACACAACAAACAGCCACAGTTCTACCTAGCAAGCCTTACAATAATCATAAAAATATTCGTCAAGGAACTTCTAAATCATCCCTTGTTTCTTCAGCCAACACTGCGGATCTAACTACAAGTCTCGCTTCAATAAACAACGTTTATACCCCGGTATCATCGCTCGTCTCGCGAGCCACTACAGTTAAAATTTGTTCGTATTGCGCTATGCCAAAACACAACATATACAGATGCAGGCGCTTTATCAACCTTTCAATAAATCAACGACAGCAAGCAGTTTCTCGTCAGCACTTGTGTTCAAATTGTCTTGTTGGTTCTCATACTGCGAACTCGTGCAAACAATCAGGATGTCATGAGTGTTCAGTCAAACATCACACGTATCTACATCAGTATATAATATCGAGTTCTAATCAAAATATAAATAATAACACTGCTCAGTCGGAAGCTCAAAGCCAAGGTGTCATTAGTCAGCCAGCTGCATCAGACAGCTTTCATGCAACTGTTGGATCGATTATTTCAAATGAATCAACTACTAGAATCAAGTCACAATGTCAAGTCATATTGGCTACTGCCGTAATACACGTACTAGACAAGTACGGGTTACCCGTAGCATGTAGAGTCCTACTTGATTCAGGGTCACAATTGCACTTCATCACAGAAAATTTGGCCCAAAAATTAGGAGTTAAGCGCTTCAATATCCATAGCCCTATCGCTGGGATTGGCAACTGTGAGGTTAATGCTAAGGAAGGCACTATTCTTGCAATTAAATCCCGCCTTACCCAATTCTCCACAACAATCGAAGCATTAATATTGCCTAGAATTACTGGATATCAACCAAGCAACTTTATTGATATCCACAACTGGCCACTTCCACATAACATAGAGTTAGCGGATCCCGAGTTCAACCATCCACAAACAATAGACATGTTGATTGGGGCCGAGCTCTACTGTTCACTAATGTTGGAAGGACAAATAAAACTCGACGATAATATACCAGTACTACAAAACACAGCCTTCAGTTGGATCGTCACTGGTAGAACTATGTCGCCGCAACCAATTATCCACTGCAATATGGTCTCTACAGTTCCTAGACCAACGTTGGAGCAGCTATTTCATAAATTCTGTGAACTGAAAAGAAACGACTCTCCAACGAACCAATATACTTTCGAGGAACAGGAATGTGAAACAATTTTCCAAAATACTGTAACGCGCGATTATGCAGGGCGATATATCGTACGCCTGTCTTTCCGAGCAGAACCTTTTATGTTAGGAAATTCTCAAAATACAGCCATAAAACTTTTCCACCAGCTAGAGGGAAAATTAGATCGGGACCAGGCTCTTCGAAAGGCTTACAACGAATTTATGGCGGAGTATGAGGAGCTCGGGCATATGCAACCGATCGAACTAAGTGATATTCAGCAACAACATTATTTGTTGCCACACCATTGTGTACATAAGATGGACAGTTCATCTACGAAATTAAGAGTGGTTTTTCGATGGCTCTTCTAAAACTTCTTCGAAATTGTCTCTCAACGACCTCCTAATGGTCGGGTCCACCATACAGCCTGACTTGTTTTCTATTATTATAAAATTTCGCACCCACAAATATGTATTCACTGTGGAGAAAGAACTAAAGGCGTATACATTGAATACAGACACATATGGTACATCTTCGGCACCATATCTAGCAACCCGATGTCCCACACAATTGGCCGATAACGAAGGAGCTCCGTATCATCTAGCTACTAGTGCCATTAAAGAACATTTCTATGTGGACGATGTCATGACCGGCTCTAACACTATTGATGACTGCATTAAATTGCGGAATGAACTAATTTCACTCTTGAAAGGAGGAAGATTCGAGCTACGTAAATTTTGCTCAAACCATCCTACTGTTCTACATCTCAACATTATGGATAATGACGTGATAAAAACTCTCGGTTTGATTTGGCAGCCATCACAAGATTACTTTCATTTTCACATAATTCCAGTCGAGCACGAGGTTCTAACCAGGCGAATTATACTATCAGATCTAGCCAAGATATTTGATCCTTTAGGGCTGATAGGACCAGTAGTTATTTTAGGCAAAATCTTCATACAGCAGTTGTGGAAACTAAAATCTCATTGGGACGAAGCTCTTCCAATAGAATACCAATCTCGATGGTTGAAATTTCGGCAACAGCTCTGTGATTTAAACAGCTTACAAATATCACGAAGCATTTTTCCATTTGAATCAATGAAAAAGGTGCAACTTCATGCGTTCAGCGGCAGTAGTGAAGCTTTATATGGGACATCAATTTACCTCCGATCAGTAGACGTCCACGGTCAAATAAACGTTAATTTAGTGTGCGCGAAATCACGAGTGGCACCACTTAAAGCTACCTCATTACCACGGCTTGAGTTGTGCGGTGCTCTTCTAATGACTGAATTAGTAGAACGTTTATCTACCATTATTCCTTGCACCCCAGAAAATGTGTTCTACTGGACAGATTCAACAATAGTATTGTCATGGATATCAGCTCTCACCAACAGGAGGCATGCTTCCCAGTCAGTTATGCAAGGCGACTGAATGGATTCACGGCTCTACATTTTTACACAAACCAGAACTAGAGTGGCCGTTTAACTCAAATCAACTTACCATTCACACCGATGTTCCAGAGCATCGTACTATAGTGATAATTCTTCTGGTATCTGAAACAAGTCCGTCTTTTGTTGATGAAATAAACCACAGACAATCATTTACGAAGTTACAACGAATATTTGCATATTGTCTTCGATTCATCTCCAATTGTGCTAAATCCAAGTCTGCCAAAAATAAGGGACCACTAACTGCGGATGAATTTGATAGCTCCCTGCTAGCGCTCGTGAAGAATATTCAATCCATCTATTTTAGTGGCGAGATTATGGAATTGCAGAAAAACGAAGAAGTTCACCGAATTAGTCGTCTACGCTTTCTTAGTCCATTCCTGGACATCCACGGTCTATTACGCGTAGGAGGTCGAATCCACAATTCCCTTCTTCCTTTTGATTAAAAACACCAATTCCTCCTACCCAAGTCTAAACCATTTACTAATATGCTAATGTTTTATTTACATGTAAAAAACTTACACGTTGCACCACAAGCACTGCTAGCCATTAGTAGACAGCGATACTGGCCACTTGATGGGAAAATTGTAGCTCGTCGTACAGTCAACAATTGCATTCGGTGTTTTAAGACCAAGCCAAGAAGTATCGAGCATCTCATGGGAGACATTCCTGAAGAACGAATCACACCAGCCCGACCATTCTTTACCACCGGAGTCGATTTCTGTGGCCCGGTACACATACATTATCGAATATGAGGGAAGACGCCAACAAAAGCATATATTGCCATATTTATATGTTTTACGACACGAGCCGTTCATCTAGAAACCGTGACAGATCTTACCTCACAAGCTTTCATCGCCGCACTAAAGCGGTTTGTTGGACGACGTCGGCTTATGTAAAACTATATTCTGCGACAACGCCACGAACTTTGTCGGTGCAAGATCTGAGCTCCGAGAATTATACGACATTTTCCAGTCTCAATCACATCATGATAATCTCCAACAGTGGTGTCAAGAAGATCGAGTAAGATGGGAACCAATACCACCCAAATTCCACATTTCGGCGGCTTATGGGAGGCTGCTGTGAAGGCGGCTAAGCATAATTTAATTCGAGTAACTGGAAACTCCTCGCTCACCTTCGAAGAGCTCAATACGCTTGTTATTCAAATCGAAGCTGTACTGAACTCGCGCCCACTTACTCCAACATCATCGGACCCAAATGACCTAGAGGTGTTAACACCGGGTCATTTCATTGTGGGTGGACCATTATCTGCCATAATCGAGCCAGATGTGAAGGATGTCAAAGTCGCATTATCAGCTAGATACGCTCATTTTCGAAAGCTACATCAGCAATTCTGGCATAGATGGAGTTCTGAGTACCTAAATCTGTTGCAACAACGGCGATGAAAGATGAAAATCTACCTCCTCTAAAATGGTTACTCGGAAGAATCATTCAACTGTATCCCGGTAAAGATGGAGTCATACGAGTTGCTGACGTAAAAACTCAATCCGGAGTTTTCAAGAGAGCGGTAGCGAAACTTTGTCCCTTACCTGATGAATCAACAATTTGAATACCGACGTATATTCAAGGCGGGAGATTTATGTTAAGACAACTCAACATGCATTTGAAATCATATATTTAATGTTTTAGTCATTGAAGTGCAGCTTATTGAGAGTTGCCCTTTTTGTACTTATATACATACTTATATTTCAATTTTAATTAATATTTTGTAAATGTACATAGGATGTGCTACGCTTATTTACTCTAATTCCGGTTGATTGCGTTACTTTGATTGATAAAGTATTGGTGATAATTGGTTTCATCTCCTTCTGAGTACTGTAACTTGTTCAACATTATTATTTGAACTTGCGTCCGATCAAGTCATTTTGTACTGAATATTTTTCGCCTTATCGGCAATAAAATAAATAAATTAAAATTTAGAAGTTAAAATTAAATTCGCGGAGTTACGCAGAGTGTTGTGTTTTTATTAAACAAGGAGCAACTCTAGATTTGGAAAAAATCAATCGTATGTAACTTTTGTTCTTTTCGTCTGTAACTCTCAGATATATTACACAACTGAAGCCTTTTTCGGGTGCATCTGAGAATCCGTGGATCTGTATCAGCTTAGATTGAGAGCTACAATGCATCGCGGAACTGTTATGCGATTTAATTGAAGCAGCAGTTTTTTAAAATCCATCCACTGATCGCGAACTTGTTGAATATTTATGTCATCCCAGTCTACACAGTAAAAAAAAAAATACATATAGATCATAGGAAACAAAATGCCCCCGATCTGTATGTAATTTTTACATAACGTATGTACACTACATAACTGTACGCAATTTTAAATATCGGGAATATGTAAATGTACCCTATCCTATATGTAATTTAACATAAAAATATGTAGAATTCATTACATATATAATATATGTTTTTACATAATTGTATGTAAAATTACATATCATATATGTTATAAAATTTACACATTTTTATGTAAAATTACACATTTGTATGTAAAATTACATAATTACGTATGAGAAATTTTAGTATAAATTTATGTAAATTTACGTATTCTTCCATTTTAATTAAAAATAAACCGATTTAAGTTAAAGAACACTTTATTTCATAAAGCAATAAAAATAATAACAATACATTCCAATTAAATGAAAATTGAAAATAATAAAAATATTAGAAAAATTTAAAAAAGTCTTAAATAAAAAAAGTCAGAATCATATACAGTTACTACGATCTAGTTAATCATTTCTATTTTCAATTTTTTTGATTAACTTATCCACTTTGCTGATCTGATTCATGTGCCGCTTTCCTCCTCTAACAGTTTTATGGTATAAATTTAAAAAACACCTTTGAATGAACTCCATCGTCAATGACACCGTTTTTTCATATTGAAGTTTAAAACGTAGTACAACGACACCAAAATATTTATTGCTTCAATTATGCTTGTAGCTTCCGAATTAACTAACTTTTTTTCTACAAAGCAGTGATAAATGTGGTTATTGCTGGTATCCTCACTTAGCGCTGAAATTAGAATAAGAACATTTAAGAGATGCGGTATGAGCCGATTATGGTCGTATATGCATAGTTTTATAGAAACCTGTATTAGAGGATTTCGACACAAAATATTCCAATATTTAATCAAATAAATAAAATATTAATGTGAATACTTCTTGACTTTATTTGATTATCATTTCTAGACTATTTGTGTGCCCAAAACCAAAAGCATTAATAATTATTCCAAGTAAATAACACAAACCTATCACAGCAATCCAAGGAGTATTTATTGGTGAGCATATTGAATTTAAATCGCGATCAATCTAAAATAAAACAAAAGTTAGTAAGTTGTTTTAAACATTTTACACTGCCTTACTTCAAAAAACGAAATAATTTGGTTCACGTCTTCATGAAAATAAGCTGCCAGAGCTTTTATGCAATCAAAATCGGTGAAATTATCAGGGAATTTTTTTTTAAGTTCTCTGTCTTTTAGTTGATGTCTGCCCCAATTAAAAATTTTTGGTTTCATAATTTTAAAATTATCCGATAACACTGTTATCGGTTTCCCCATCAATTCTTTGAAATGGTCAAATAAACATATTTGTTTAAAAAGAAAAGGCCACTCATCTACGGTTTGTTTAATCGTTGGTACTGGATTCTGATTATTCAAAAAAAGTCTAATTTCTGGATAGCAGCACATCATTTCCTCGGTAACTTTAATTTCGTGTTCGGCTGTTAAATTTAATTTATTTTTCATTGCACGTAACCATATTTGTTTATGTTTTAGACTTTCTGCATTTTGATTACCATAATTTTTTGGCTGCCAATTCGTACAAGATGCACTTAAAGAAGATGAAGTTCTTTTTCTTGTTGGTGGGATATTTGGCTTTAATACGTTGTCCTTATTCGATAATTTATTCAAATAATTATTGTGGTTCACCATCATATTGGCTAACCAATTCGTGTCAGTGGAAGCAAAATTTTTACCATCAGATGATTTTCGATAAAAGGAGTGAGGATAAAATGAACCAAGTTCCTCACATACTCTTTTAAATTTTGAAACAGATATTATTTCAGATGATTTCCGTAGTTCGAGAACTATAGATCTCACAAAAAAATTAATATGCGGTTACCCAATTGCTGCTGTGTTTCTAATAATGTGCATATATATGGAGGTAATATTTTTAAATAATCCGTTTTATTAAATGTTAAAATGTTCTCCTCAAATTCGAAATTAACGGTTGATATAGAACTTGCACTCGTAGCACTGGCAGCGGTGATGAATGCATTAGTCGTATCTGCTGGTAATATTGTAGTGTCCATTTCGTGAATTTGTGCTCCGTCAAAGTTTTCATTTCCGGATCCGATATTTATAGGATTTATAGTAATTGTTTCGGGTAACCATACTTCATTTTCATTTAAAATCATTAACGAATTATCCTTAAGTATATTTAGAACAATATTTGAGGATATTTCATAACCATCCGAATTGGTTACAATGGTAGTACCACCAATACCGTTTTCATTAGCTGAAAATAAAAATTAAAACAATTTAAAAAAACGAACATACTTATAAAAGAATTACTCACCTGTTTTAATAATATCTGTATAGTTGGTTCGCAGCAAATCAGTTTTCTTATTGTGCGAAACGAATTCGTAACTCTATAGAGTGCTTGGTCCATCTAAGATAATTAAATATTTATTAAAAATTATTAATTGAGTATTCAAATTTAATTGGTTTTTTTAGATACCTAATGGGAGTGATGGCAAAGAGAGAAAATTCTTATTATTGTAGGTGTACACTTTAACCGTTGTGCTATATTTTAATTGACTTATAGGAATTAAACTGTAAGTTGAGAAATTGGTCAACATTTCATAAACTAGTGTTTTGTAATTATACATCATTCGACAAAGTTTACCGTAAAATAAAATATCGGATTTTTCTTTACATAAGAAAATAGAATGGATTTTCATTATAGAGATCTCATTTGATTCAGTTACTGATGTAACAATACATTCACCGTCTGCAAATACTAAATCCCCAAAAAAAACTTTTTTGGTAACCAAGTTATAATTATCCGGAATAAATACATTATACATTTCTTGATCTAATACTACAGGTTTGATTGGTACTATTGACTGATTCACACGATTACCCATTAAATTCGATTGATATACTTGGTGAAGGTATGACAGTGACTTTTCAACATGTACGAAATTGTTTAAATTTCGCACAGCATTTTTGAAATATTGATGTTTATTTTCAGTACGAAATGTCCACATTTTAGAAAGTGGACCAAATTGTTTGATAAGATCTGGATAGTGTGTCATGTAATGGTGTTTGGGAGTAAATTTGTGATTTGGAAAATTTAAAATGCGTAATGATAAATATTGCTGTATAGAAAAATGAAGAGTTGTAAGAAGAGATTCATCAAAACTCGAACTTGTTGTAATACGACATAATTCTACAAGTGAAGAAAACATTTTCCAAATTGGATTTTCAAAAAGGCCACTATTTTGAAATTTACTATTTAAAAAACAATATGGTATGATTATTATTGAAATCCATATATCATATGCTTTGCCCGTAACACATTTTTTATTATGATCAATATTCATCAGAATTGGAAGTTGCAATTTTTTAGCTATTATTTTAAATGAAGACATTAACCAGCTTTCCGTTACAATTTCATGGTTAAATAAATAATTAAATATCAAATACAAATCACGGCACGCTATACCTTAAAAATATCGTGCGCAATGCATGGTGGGAGCCCGGGATTAGCGACGTGAAAATGTTTTAATTCATTCATAATAGAATCAAATTTGAGCCCACGATAATGAATACTATTGGAATTTAAACTAAGTAAATCATGACTATATGTTTCAACACTTCTACTTTCTTTCGGGGAAATATCAAAATTATTTAAATCAGATCTTGAAATGTAACAAAATCTGCAAAAATGAGAGACAGTACTAAAATTTTCGCATAATCCAAATAATTGATGGGAGCCTAAATTGTCTCCGGTAAATGCAATAACACATGCTTTAATTGATTTACTATTTGCAGTCACCTGCAAACTTTTAGTTTCCAAACTCTTTAAATCATTATTCAATTCTTCAAAAACCTTGTTGATTCCAAAAGATTTAAAATATGTTTCCTTGCAGAGGAGCACTAATTGGATATTATCCCTTTTAGACCTAACTTCATATTTTACATTTCCAATTATCATATATACACCCACCAATTTATGAATCTTTTTTGCAGAACCAAGTGGGTTACATATTTCAAAAGCGTCTTGATAAAGAATAACTTCAATTCTTTTCTCAGTGCCAGATAAAAAATTGTTATTTTTGTAATTATCACCTTTATCATAATCGTTTATTCCATTTGAAATCGGTATTGTCGTTGAGATAAAACTGTCATCCTCAATTAATTTTCGAATTGTCTGACAAATTGGAACGTAAAAGTAACTACACAATTTATGTTCATTGCTTACACCTAGCGATATTTCAATAGGTTCAACTAAATTTAGGTTATTTTTAAAATATTTTGACCTAAGATGAGCAGTCTTAAATGGCTCGAATACGCTAAATTTTGGGATATGCAATTTAATTTTGCTTCATAGATGCGACACGTTCAACTGATTACACGCATTTTCCAATTGTAAATTAAATTGTTCTTGCTGGTAGTTCGCAATTGAGGAAAATTTGTCGAAAATATAATTAATGGTAGAATCAGGTACTATATATTTAGTTTTTAATTCTAATGCAAAGTTGCCAATAGTTTCGGTATTTATAGCATCTTGCGGTTCTGGATTTTGTACTATTTGTGAAAGTAACGGTTGCCCATACTTATCAGAATTAGCATCTAGCATCAATGAGGAATCGACTTGTTCAGAATTAACATCTAGCATCAAGGAGGAATCGACTTGTTCTACAGCTTTGTGCTTTTGAAACATATGAGAACGAAAAGTACTACAATTTTTAAAAAATGTATTACAGTAGAACGGGCAGTTAACTTTGTCATTGTTTAAAATATGTTGACAGTAATGACTTATTATTTCTTTGTTTGAGTTTAAAATTGTTCTACAATTATTTATTATACAATTTTTTCTAAATATGACTCGGTTACATTTTTTCTCATTATGTTTTCGAAATAAATGCGAAAGATATGAATTAAAATTATTAAATATAGCAGAACAGTTTCGATAGCACCTAAATCTAGCATTTTCAGTATTTTTGTGTATCCGAATATGCCTTTCATAATCCGTTAAAATTTCAGACACATAACTTCATTGCTGGCAGTTGAACGACATTTTGAAATGTGACTTTAACATTAATTTATGTGATATATTAAATATAAGTTTTAGGGCTTTAATAACATGTTGATATGGGATAAAATTATTGGTTTAGTTTCCTAAAGTTTACTGTTACCTAGCGTATATTGGATTATTTATTTAAATAATACCATAATCGCAAATAATTCGGCTTGTCAATTGTTGATATTCGTTCGAGGAATAAGTTTTATTTTGGGGGTTTTAATACAAATTTTATGTCAGAGCCCCAAAGAATGTTATACAAGTATTTACCGCACATATTATATACAATAAGATATTCCGACGTTCTTGTCTCAAACACGCGTATGAGCTAACAACAATGTATACATGGTTACGATACGACATGTAGACGCTCCCATTGATATCAACAACCAGCTGATTTTTCGTTCTTGTGTGGGCAAAACACTCATACCTACGATTCGAGAATCAACAATTTACAAGCTGAATTATTTGTGATTATGACATTATTTAAATAAATAATCTAACATGCATCAAGTAATAGTAAACTTTTAGGTTACCATTACACTACACACTTACACATAACATTTCCACATAAAAACTAAAACCAATAATTTTATCCAATATCTACATATTATTGAAGCTCTAAAACACTTTTATTTCAAAGAATACTCTATTTAATTTTGTATAAAAATTACGCACCTTATAGTTAAAATATAATGTACTAATACTAATTAAATTCTTAGTTATAGGTGTTATATATAAATTTCACTGTAACACTACAAAAAATTGAATAAACCACTTGTTTGATAACCACACTTAAAATACACGCGTTCTTCTTTTTTCTTGGTTCGTTTACGAGTATTATCCTCTCTCTAATTTTCTCTTCTCGCTTCTCTTATTTTACAGAAATTTTATGTAAAATTACATGTTAAATACGGAGCACTACATATCGCATGGAGAATTCCATAACTTGGGATGAATTTTTCAATAAAATTATGGATTATTCTTGTAATTATATGTAATTTAAGATTATACAGAACATTTTAGTGAATTTTACATAATCAGTTACTGACTTTTTTGGTTTACATAAATATATGTAATATTTTTGCTACGATTTATATGGAATTTTACAGAGTTTATGTAAATATTTTTTACTGTGTACGTTGTAAAAAGTCCAAATTGTTTACATAATGAAATTAGCAACCAATATCATAGGTGAACATAATCCTAACGGGTCAAACAATTGGCAAATCTCGTTGGCGTAACGTTCCGTTGCGAAAATTTTCGTAATCCGGATTTCAAGAATACCATTTTAGTAATTTACATTTTCATCTTCTCTCTCGAAATTTTATTATTTCTTTTTTTCTCTCTTCGTTATATTCTCGTAATGGTTTCAAGATTACTAAATTATGATTTCACCATTACTATTACGAAAATAGCATTACGAAAATTTTCGTAATGGTTCAAGAATAGCACCCCAGATTCTGATTCAGAACAAAAAAAATTTTCTTTGGATACGGCTGTTCACCATGAGAAAAAACTAATGCAGGCCTATGTAATTTAAAAACTAAAAGATGTAGGGGATATGTTGTAACTGGTTTGGATAACTCTAGATTAAATTTTGTATTATTAATAATTTCAAGGTCATTCGACGACGCCCGATGTATTCTTGGGATGTTGTTTAATTCATCTAGCCAAGATTTATCCATCTTTTTGCCGATTTTGATCAAATTTATCTTTTTAGAGACTGAAAGGCACCATTTCGAAAATCACTTTTTCCGACTCAAAAGATCTTCTCTAACATGCGAATCCGATTTACGAATATCGTTCGTACGAATGTCACGTTCAGCAAATATTCAGACGATGAATTGTAATCTTCATAATAAAACCATGGATCTGGAAAAACTGTTTATATTTCAAAAGGACAACAAGGGTTACAATAAATAAATACTTCGAAAGACTTGAACACTTTAAAATTCAATTAAATAAAATAGATGCTTAATGGATATGTCGGTCCGTTAATATTCATAACCGTTACTGTATTCAGACGGTGAATTGTGATCTTCATCATATGGCGTTTCAAAATAATTGTTGACATGTGAAATGGCAGTCTTTTGGTTCTGATTTGTTTTCACAACTGCTGGTGCTACATAATTTCTTTCTGTGACCGGGGCCACATATTGATATTTATGTTCTGGGGCAGCTGTTACTATTACCGGTGCTGATGTTGAGTATTTGGTTACATATTTTCCTTCTTGAGACTTATCATAACCACTACCGGCTTGAAGTGATGGTTGAACATATTTTTGGGTTTGTACTGGTTTATATTCATAATATTGTCGTTCTGGTTGTGGTTTAACTGAATAACTTTCGTAATCTTGTTCACGATTTGCATGATTTTGTTGGGATGGTTTTGGGTGAACGGTATAGCTTTCGTATTGTTGTTGGTTATTTGACTGACTGTTACGAACCGTTTGTGGTTTAGCTGCAAAACTTTCATATTTTTGTTGATTATTTGCATATTTTTGTTGTGGTGCTTTATATCCTTCAATTGGTTCTCGACGTACAACAGCAACAAATCCATCTTTATCGTCGGCTGTATATTCTACAATACGTTGAAAGCCGTCGGTGTCTGTCAATGAGTATACACCTCGGACTTTATCGCCATCGCGTATTTCATGCTGGCTTTTTGAATCGCCGGAATTATCATCGTTAACGGCATATTTAAATTCATACTGTGGATAAGCATCTTCGTATTTTTCTTCTTGGACATTATGGCTATTTGACTGGCTTTGGTACTGTTTTTCTGAACCACTATAATAATTTTGGTTTTCGTTTTCATTAGCATATTTATGATTCACAGCTAAGCCACATGCGAATGTAAATAAGATGAAACTTGATGCAACCTTAAAAGAAATCCAGAAATTAGAAAATGTTTATCAGCGCTAAACAATTTTGCAAAACTCACCTTAAAAATCATCTTGTGTTGTTGAATAAAAGACAGAACGAACAGATCGATTGAATATTAACCACCGAATGATACAAATTATACCGATTTCGCGTCATTTTATACAAACAACGTTGAATTTGAATTGAAAGAAATTTGCACATCCGCACTCTCTCGTACCATCGCACTCACCTTGCTGACCATTAAAATTATTGATGCATTTTTTGTTTAAATCTTAAAGTTATAAATTAGAAATTCGGTTATAAAAAAAAAGTTAATTAAATCAATTATGCGATATTCTTGTTGTTGTAGCTAACTTCTTAAAAATTTCTTTATGTGTTGATGTATGGAACGATAAGAAAACAACCGTAAACAAAAGAAAAAAAATTGATTGTGGTCAGTTATAAATTCACTGAGATCAATAATTTTTTTTTTTAGTTTCTGGTGAATGAAACCAATAAAGAAGCATAACAGAGAAAATAAAGAAATTATTCCATTCTCATAAACAAACAAAAAATAATTAGAACTCTCTTCCATAAATTACAAATGATAGTCAAATTGGCGACATTTTCGAGACAGACATTTATCTAATGACTTTTCAAAATAAATTTCGTTTTTGGTGTAACAAACTAAGAAACTGTGAATATTTTATTTATTAAATTTTGTTAAATTTCTATAAATCGTTTAGAGATACCGCATAAAGAAGAAACGACTTTTTGTGAAACATGTTAGGATCTGAAAACCCTAGTAGCATAGCATAACGGACCAAGGTTGATCTAAATTTTAAAAATTTAAGAACTTGGGAATTTCAGAATTTGAAGAGTACATAATTAATTTTTTAATTTTCGAAAATTTAGGTTTATTGTTTTAATCAATTCATATACGAATACATACTCGTATAACTTATAGAAATTTGTCGAAAACCAATAACTTACTATTAATAGCTGAAATATTAAGTCTAAAATATATTTTTCTTTGTAAACGGTAAGGCTGTGATGACGTAAAAAATGTTTATTTTTCCTTTATTTGTTATTTACGGCTGCACTGCTTACATACTTGACAAAATTTAATACAAATACATTGGTACTTAATGTAACGGTAGAAAAGTAAGTCAGAAATAACACGAAAATTTGCAAAATTCTGAACTTGACAGTCGTTCTAACCTGATATGTTTTTCTAATTTTTATTCTAATTTATTTTTGCATTATTTGCAAATGTTAATTTTTGCTTTTTATTTCTGTGACCTAGTTAATTTTAATGTAAAAATTAAGGTTATTTTCTATTTTTTTTTTCTGTGAGTTTTTTAATTAATTAACAAAAAAGTGAAAGAAGTGCTGTTTAGTGAAGTTTTTAAATAATAAAATCAAAAATTAAATTCAGTATTGTACAAAATACTCGTAAAATGTTAAAGCAATAATGAATAAACATAAGACAAAAATTAGTGTTAATAATTTTTGTGGGATTATGTGTAACTAAGTATCAAACATCGATTAAAGAGTATCCGAGTACACGGATATTTTGGGCCTTTTTCGAATACTCGATTACCCGGGAGTGCGTTCATAAACTCTATATTGTATCAATATTGTTAACAAAGACAAGTCGAATAAGTTCTTGGGACAGCCATGTGCTTTTTATCGCTCATTAACTTTGTTGTGAATCGTTCTAGCTGTCAAGATTATTTATAATAATAATGAAATTATTAATAATACTTAATATTCCTTTGTTTATTATTGACATCTGGAGGTCAATTCTCATTCTATGATAAAGCCAAATGAAACAAATATTTCCACTTTGTTTCCATCAAGTCTTTTTCATTTATAACATTTAACACAACGACAATAAGCAATTCTCGACAATAAGCGACACTTTAAACAGACATTTTATCGAGTTTCAAATAGATATCCGCTAGATGATAGAGCAATTGGTTTAAATATTAGCTAAATAAATGATAAAGTTAAGTGTCAAAATATAAAATAAATCATAAAAATTACCAAATTATTTTTATAACCTAACTAAATTAATTATTTGAAGCCTTTTCTTAAATAAACGGAATAGCTTTTAATAAATTTACTTATTAGCTAAGTTTAAAGTGAATCATATTATAGTTTCAATGTACATTTAAAGCTAAAAATACAAATTTAGTTTTTATAGAAGTTTATTTCCATATTTATTATGTTCTCACCGCCAAAATGGTCGGTAAGAAAGTTTTATTCATTTTGACGTCATTTTTTTCTTCTCAAGGAACATGAATCGGAAATGTGTATTTCTCACTGAAAATACTTCTCATTATACTTTTTACGGAATGAGAATTGACCCCCAGTACTGCTTACATACTTGACAAAATTTAATTCAAATACATTGGTACTTTATGTAACGGTAGAAAAGTAAGACAGAAATAACACGAAAATGTGTTTTATTAAAATGTACCTTGTATTTACCCTGAGTCTATTGCATCAGATTATAAGATTTTTTTTGATAATTTGGTAAGAATTTGTTCAATCACAAGTTTAAACATAGATAAGATATTAAAATGCTTAATTAAGCATATTATTTATTACTATATAAACAGTAAAAATTAATATAATAAATTCACTGTTGTTAAAACTTAACACCATTCACCAAAATTTTATCTCTTAACTAGTCTGGCCCCACCAGTGGTAACCTGACGAGTTATAAACAAAAAAAATAAAATAAAGTAAAAGACTGTACTAACGACTAGACAAGTTATCTAGTGATTAGTGTAGCACACAAAATAAATGCGACACTAGTTCAAATTTACGACTTTCACGTTAACGTGTGAGATTTATCAGAATTATTAACCATTTGAAGCCCAATTCAAAATTTTTAATTTTAGGTGACTTTAAAATTCCTAATATTAATTGGCTTACTAAAGATCGTGATCAAGTTTCAATTCTCGATGTAAATCTCAATTGAATGCATGAAATTTACAAACCTAAACCAATTTAATTATATAAGAAATTTGAATGGTAGAATATTGGATTTAATTCTTTCTAATATGGAGGGTTTTAATTTAAATTTATTTATCAGCTGCCGTTGATAAATTATCAAAAGTTGATCAACATCATCCAGCAATTGTTGTAGATATTTCTTTTAAATGTCATAAAACTATACCGGTGAACTCGATACCAATTTCACAATTTAGATGTCAATGAGTCTGTAATGATCTTCTACAATAAAATTCAAAACTTAATTAACAAAACCTTTTCTTTCCAAATAAAAGCATTTTTCCTAAGTGCGGAAAATTTTAAAATCTACTGATGATTCTTCTTATACTATTATATTTAAAAAACTTAGAAAAATTGGCGAAGAAGGAAATGAAAAAATGTCGTCAGTATTATGCTAATAGCTTTGAAAAGTATATTAAAAATGATCCAAAAAAGTTTTGGCCCTATGAATACTTTTAAAAATAATGATTCAATAACAACTTCCACAAAAGATATGGCTGATTTATTTGCTTCATATTTAAAATCTGTTTACCATGAAGTTGGGACGAATTCTCTTGATTATAGTAATATTATTGAACTTGATGATATTGTAATAAATGAATTTGACGTAGATGAAGAACTTGATCATCTAAATGTTAACAAAGGGGCGGGGCCTAATTTGATACCTGTTGTGTTTTCAAAAATGTTTCTATTACCATTCAAATTCCACTTTGTACAATCTAATATATCAAAATGGTGTCTGTAATGATTGTAATAGCCTTTCTCAGGAACCAGTCAACGCAGGAAGCTGAAATTTTCCCCATAGATTAGAGCGGTTTGGGTTTCTGTAAAATTTGGACCCGATAGGTGGCGCTGTTTCCAAGATATAACGGTTTTTTTGTTTCTTAGCAACGAAGCATCTTAGGAACTTCAGATTTTAACCATAGGTTTGTTTCGTTGCTATTTGGTTTTTTTGTGAAATTTGGACCTGATAGGTGGCGCTGTTTTCAAGATACTAGGTGGTAATACCGCTATTTTTGATATTCATTTAGTTTCATTACAGCACGCGCAAGAATACATCGTAGGACGCAAAATTAAAAATTAAATTTATAATTAATCGTAAAGAAACGTTATTACGTAGTGATTTTTATTAATTTACATAAAATAACTGTTAAAAACCAATTAATTAAAGTAAAATTACGATTAAAAATAAATTTTACAAAAATAAAAGAGTACGCGAAAACATTGATCGCAGGATGCTTAAAAGTGCATACATTTTCAATTATTGATTGTGTTACCAACAACACGAAGTGACAGTTAAAGATAATTCCATTGTATTGTAAAATTAAGTGTTTCTTTCATAAAAATGCGACGCTCAAATGTTGGTCGCAATACGCGAAGAAACCAAGCGATTAGACGATATAGAGAAAATATTAATGCTGACCAACAATTATCAGAATTAAAGTCACAAAGGCAGCACAAGCGCAACTTACAACGTAAAATTCAACAAAAAAATATAACCGAAATTCGAAGAGTTACTACTCGAAGAGCAAATAGAAATGTTCGAGCTGCGGCAAGAGCATCGAACGCTCAATACGAGCGGAACAGAAGAGCATTAGTAATTGCTTCATTTCATCGTATTGCCTTTAGTTATGAAGCAGACATCGATTATTACGTCCATCCTAAAATTTTTATCGTTGAAATGGATAAAGAATGCAATTATTGTCATGCATTAAAATTTAAAAATGAAACTCTTGGGATGTGTTGCTCTTCAGGTAAGTTTTTTTGGACATTAACCACCCTCTTTCCTCTTTTTATTACGTCAAAAATTCATAAAATATTATCGTAAAATATTTCAGGTAAGGTTGTTTTACCAATTTTAAATCCATAACCTGAACCTTTAAAATCCTTGATGACAGGAGAATCAAGTGATTCAAAGCTATTTTTGTCAAAAATAAGGAAACTTAATCAATGTTTCCAAATGACATCTTTTGGCGCAAAACAAATTACCAATATTGATTCTCTTGGTCGTAATTTTGCATCAACTTTTAATATTTAAGGCCAAGTTTATCACCACATTGAATCAATGTATCCAATGCCAAATGAAAATGCGAAATTTTTGCAAATATATTTTCAAAATGAACAGCAAGTTCAAGAACGTTGCGAAATACATCGCATAACCGTAATTCGAGAGCGTGAAATCATTAATACAATTCAACAATTTTTAATTGATTGATTGATTGATTGATTGATTGTGAGTGTACGGCCAAGCATTATAGCAAGTCTCCCGGACTCCCGGGCACACACCGTACACCCGTTTACACATAACAAAACCGAAGGATAGGATAGGATTATTAGTTGGGACAGACTCGACCCGGTTACAGACACCAATGCGATCGATAGTTAGTAAATAGACGGCACAAAAGACAACACAATCTAACTACATTTTTAGATGATCATTTCTCTGGAATCCAGGGCCGGATACTCAGGACTCCCTAAATCCTAAATCTAAAACAGGGCTTAAAAAGTATTAATTATTAATGTTGAAATTTCATCCTTGTCCGTCTTTCATTAATTTACCTGATAAAATATTTAATAAAACTTTAAAATAACAGCGCTTATTTCCTTATTAATGGTCCTTTTATATCCAATTAAAAATTATTACTTACTGCAACAAGAATTAACATAAACATTAAACCGTTTAAACATAAAATTTTACTTAAAACTAATCAGAAATTTCCTACCGATTAAGAAAAGAAAATATATAATTATGAATTCAATTATTTTATAAAATTTATATAAAATGATTAACATGATAATATTACAGCACCACAATACATAGATTTATTAATAATTCAATAAATCAATTAGGTACTATAAGTATATTAAGAATCAACAAATAAAATTAACATACAAATTCCCAGGCAACTCTGAAAACTAATTTTAATTAATAAATCACCATAATATCAAATTTTATTACTTAAATGAATAATTATTATAACCGGATCTTCAGTATTCCCGAGCACACATCGTACACCCATTTATCCATCCCCAGCCGAAGGATTAGAGTAAATTGTTAGTAATTATATAGAGTAAAAATAGTTAGCACAGGACAACACAATTTCTAAACTACAGCTTATTCACTACTTGTTAATCCTGGAGGGTTGATTCAAACTAAAATTTAAATTTGAAATTCGGGATTAATTTTGATCCCTATAATAATGATTAATTCTAGAACTATGTTTATTCTGAAAATTGGATTATTTATTAGTAAATTAAAAAGAGATCCCTTTAAGTATTTTAAAACTAAATTAATTAAAATATATTAATGGACAAAACAGAATATATTACACATTACAAAAAAATAACATTTTATTGATTGAGAGTGTACGGCCAAGCATTATAGCAGGATCTCGCGGACTCCCGGGCACACACAGTACACCCATGTACATATAACAAAACCGAAGGATAGGATAGGATTATTAGTTGGGCCAGACACGACCGATAGTTAGTAAATTATTAGTACAATATATGTATAATAAATAGATTAGCACAAGACAGCACAATCTAACTATATTATTAGATTATCATTTCTCTGAAATCCAGGGCCGGATACTCAAGACTCCCTAAATTTAAATCGGGACATAAAATTATTAATGTTGTAATTTCCCCTGTCCGCCGTTTATTAATTTACCTGATAAAATATTTAAGCAAAATTTAAAATTACTAAGCTAAGATTACAAAAACCGATTCAATTATTTTATAAAATTTATAATAAATAATTTAAAAATGATAATGTTACAGCACCACAACAGCCTAAAATCATCAATAATTCAGTTAGTACTATAAGTAGTATATCAAGAATGAACAAATAAAATCAATATATAATTTCCTAGGCAATTCTGAAAACTAATTTCAATTAATAAATCACCATAATATTAAAGCTAATTCTGAATTTCAGGATTAATTTAATCTACATATGAAAGATTGATTCTGGAACTATGTTATATTCTGAAAATTGAATTATTTATTAGCAAATTAAGGAAGAGAAACCTTTAAATATTTTTAATCTAAATTAATTATTATATATTAATGAGCAAAACACAATATATTACATAGAAGAATTACAAAAATTAACATTTTATGAAATTGCCTATGTAAACTCTCCCACTTCTAAGCTAAAATTCCAAAAGAATGTTTAAAAATTTTAAATTGTTAAGTTATAATATAAATTCCCAGCACTTGTTCCATTAGTTACCATTCTCCTGTAAATAGTTAATTAATTGTTTACCTACTGCAACTAGATTTAAAAATAAAAGTTGAAAATTTATATTTAACCATACTATTAAATTTAAATTAATCGGCAATTTCCTACAAATCTAGAAAAAGGAAATTAATAATGTAGAAATTAATTATTTATTTATAAAAGTATATAATATAATTTAAACATTGATCATAATACTACGCAAAAAAGTCTAGAATATCAATAATTTAGTTAAGTACTACATGTACCTATATATGATATTTACTAATAAAACACAATTAGAGTTTCCCAGGTATCCCTGAAAATTAAATTGCTTTACTACATAATTAATCGAAAGTAACTTATATAAATTAGTTAGTGATAAATAAAATAAAATAGATAACACAAGAACAATACATTTTCTACACTACATAACTGCTGCTTGAAGTTTCTGGATGTTGAGCGAGAATTCACCAATATTTCTGTAGCTTGGAGACGATCTAACAATTATATATAATTATATATACTTAATATCAACTGGACCATCAAACAAAAATACCCGAACAAACTATGACACTTTGATATAATTAAATTAAATTAAACTGACAAAAAGTATTGAAATATTTTCATCAATACCTCAAATAATTTTGCAATGCAATGCAGTTTACAATATCATATAAAAGGGAATTTCCCTTATCCTAGATAACGTACGATGCTATTCATTTAACTAGTATAATATTTCAATCTATATACATATATAAATATTTATCGAAATAGCAACATTAATATAAATTACAATTAAATACCAATAAAGTGATTGATTTTAGCAGAAGATAATTTTTGATAATTGCAACGACAAGAAACTTATCAAAATAAATCTCTACAATATGTAATATCAAACGGTAGCATCAGTTTCAAAAAAAGAAATTTATTGAAACCAAATCAACACAAATAAGCAACGTTGTAAACGCCCACGACTTTAACTAAGTCGACTGAACGGTAATTTGCACGAGTAGCAAAATCAGCTACCCCAAAATCAGCTCCAATGATTAATCCCGGATGTCATCCAAATATTTATGTCTGATAGTGTACATATTCAATTGATTTGCTTCAACTTAGTCATTTTCGCAACCCAAAAATAAAACTTATAAAATATTAGACTACCTAAATAAAAATCCAATTAGCATCATTTACCAATTGAAGAGATCACCGCCACCAAAAACCTGAACCTAATCAATAATTCAGAAATTTATCTCTTTATTAATAAATAAATACAAATATGTATATCCAAAATTTTAACTCAGTTCACGGACCTCATTCCCTGCCAAATCAAGCCTGCAAAGTAAATAAAACAATAAATAATAAATAAATAAATAAATGCAATGAAAATTAACCCTTACTTTCTTAAAAATGTATCGATGTGTCATATACGTAATTATGACGATTATGTGTACATCCCACCATCTAAATTTCAATAAATCCATTAAGACAACCATTAAACTCAAAAATCAAATCTTAACTTAATTTAAACCAACATTTCTAAATTCGCATTTCATTTATCTATTTATTTATTTATTTAGACAATTTATAATTTATAATATTAATTAAATTAATTAGAAAACAATTTGATTCATTATGTAATACCCTGTAAAAAAATTTATTAATCCTATCTAAATAAACCGTTCAAATGAACTGTATAAGACAGCTCCCAATTCCAATTCGACTCAAACCAATTCGATTATACAAAGTATAAAAATCCTATTTGAGTCGAATATACAAATTCCACTGCGCTTACACAATACATGATTTCAATAATAGCTGCACTTTGTTGAGAAAAAATTAATTCGAATTATTTTGGAGTTATTTTTCTCTCAACAGAATAAGCCGCGAAATATTTTTTCGATTTAATTTTTATATTCTATGTTGGTATTTCTTCGGTTTTTCATTCAAGCAGTTACGTATTTTATTTGTTCGAGCTCGAATTAAATAATTCAAATTTTTTGTTCGAATTATTTAATTCCTGTCACGTGCAATTGTTGTTGTAAATTTCTCAACAAAATACAGCTAATATCATAGTTGTTTCGTGAGTAGACAAAAACACAAAGAGATTAATACACCTGCATTCAAGTAACAAAATCCTGTATGTTTACTAAAACCAAAAACATACTAAAACCACCAACACACATTGACGATAAATATTTTGTACCATCTTTCATGTGCGTATTAGTAGGCCTTATAGTACATATAAACACACTTAAACTATGTAACGCAAAATATTCTATTTTTGTTGTTGTTTGTGCGTTATAATACACAAACCAACAAAATATATTACATTTCCTTAACAGAATCCGTGTAAAGAGCGAACAAGCAGCTGTACAACCATATTGTTGATCCTACCATATATGAATCAAGTTGTATGGATGTATTAGTGCCCATTTCACACAACAGTAAATTACTTGTGACTGCCGTATCAAAACCAACGTAAAGATTCTCTTTCTCGTTGTTGTTTGTACTTTATAATACAAAAACCAACAAAACCACGCACATTTCCTTCACAGAAATCGTGCAAAGAGAAAACGACACAGCTACATAGTACACAAACATATTTATGGCCCTTTTATATACTAAATTATAAGTATGTATTAGTGTCTTAAAAATAAAATCTAATACCAAATTTATTGCGACTTATTTTATATACCATAATTTAAAATTTATTTCAATACTATCTAAATATTAAATTTTAGTAATTAAAAATTGAAATTTGATTGTATTTACAATCCACAAAATATCAAATCATGCACTTTTAATTTTTCTATCTACAAAAATAAAAAACATTGCCTGACAAATGCATCCCGGTGGATTGCATTTTCCAAAATTACACTTTAGTTTAATTATTTTCACTACACATTACACTAAACTTGAATTTAATTAGAATTAAATTTAAAATTTAAAATTAAAATGTATAGACATATGTATGTATATAAAGTATATACATATCAGTACATAAGAAACAAAAAATAGAAAGAAAAGAAAATTAAATTAAATTAAATTTTTGAAGAGGATAGAAAAAACACGTCTATCCTCTTTAAATGTTCGCACTCCCCTCCATAACATCTCGAAATGTTATGTTGTTAAAATCAAACCAAGGGATGATTTTGTTAGATTTACATATTGTATAGACAATATTTTATTATATAATAAAGACCAGACGATTAACTTAAAGATATTATTAATAGGGCATATAAATTAATTGGATTTATATTTCGTATTTGTTCTGATTTTACCACTCACGACTCAATGATTTCATTGTTTAACTCTTTGATTCTTAGTATTTTGGAGAGGTGGTTTGGCGTCTATTGGAGGGGTGGACCAAAGTTGAGTAGATTAATCTACTAGCTCCGTAATCTTCCAGTAGGGTGCGCATCACGTGAGCTGTTTTGGTCTTGTCATTAGGCAGCTGCTTGATGGGTACAATTGTGTAAGGGGTAACCTGTTCACAATTCGCAAGTGTACGTGCTGCCTCCTCGTGGCAAGCACTGGTAACTAAGGCTATTTGGCACATTAATGGCGCTACGCCGGCGTACGTCGCTAAAAGAGGAAACCTTGACAAAAAACCATAATCTAAGGAGGAACAGCATATGCCGATGGATGAATGGCTGATAGGTTAATCAGTCCAAAATATGCGGACTCTGGATACCAGGCACCCTCCAGTTTTATTTATCCTTCCTGTAGTAAAGTTGGGTGACCTACAGGCGATTTGCAATTCCCAGCAACTCGTAAGAGTAATGCTACCTGTTTCGAATCACGGCTCGAACAACCAATATTTCGGCAGCTCACTCGTATCAATGTTGCAGCAGGAATTTCCAAATTATTATTCCGTAATCAAAAGTAATAACGGTCCAGATAACGGTGCAGAAACGACTCTAACGCCAGGAAACAATCCACTTATAAAACCCTCCAGGAATAAATGCGCAATCCGGCTCGAAGGACCAATGTTTCGAATCCGGCTCGAAGGACCAATGTTTCGAATCACGGCTCGAACAACCAATATTTCGGCAGCTCACTCGTATCAATGTTGCAGCAGGAATTTCCAAATTAATATTCCGTAATCAAAAGTAATAACGGTCCAGGTAACGGTGCAGAAACGACTCGAACGCCAGGAAAAAATCCACTTATAAAACCCTCCAGGAATAAATGCGCAATCCAGGCACGAATATAGGTTTCACACACAAACTTTAACTTCACCAGGTAATATTTATACAAAGAAACAACAATAGTTATATTGCGCACACAATAATTAAATTATAATAAATATTATTTATTTTATGATTTTTCTGGTTTTATAAATGAATTACAACATTATTTTCGACTTTACTCAACACACGTCAGAAAGCAACTCATCATTAAAGAAATATATTTACAAAAGCTTAACTTCAAAACACTAATATTAGAACAGATAACATTAATTATAACACTTCTAGTTCAAGACTATTTACGCGAGATGGCAGTAAGAACCGGTTAAACTCAAATCAAGCGTCAACCAAACGACAATAATGGCTGTATTTGTTTGTTTTGTAAGTAATTTTGCATAATTTACTTAATTATGAACTAACTTATTATTAATTATGTTTTCAGATAAACTAGAAGTGATTAGCAAGCATTATCTAAGTTAAGTAACCTTAAATTTAACAATAAATAAACTATTTAAACCTTATTTTGCACTTACAGGTAAAATGTAAACAATCACGAAAATGCTGATAAATTTGCTTAACGATTTTCCATCTTGAATATTTGTTATTTGTGATATCAATTTCTTCGACTTCCGGTAAATCTGTCAACGATCTTCCAATTAGAAAATGTGCTGGCGTGATTGCATTCATGCCTTCGTCAGCTTCAGCATATAATGGTCGAGAGTTAATGGCAGATTCAATTTTTATAATTAACGTGGTGAATTCTTCCATCGATAGTATGTGGTTGTTTGTTACCCTTTTCATGCTTTCTTTCAGCAGTTTTACTGAAGCTTCCCAAATGCCTCCCATGTGAGGTGCGCCTGGTGGAATGAAATGCCATTTTATCTCCCACCTTAAAAGATATGAATATATTTGATTAGTGTTATTTTTTAGGAATGCATATAGCTCCTTTAAATGATTATTGGCACCGACAAAATTGGCGCCGTTGTCACTGTTAATATTTTGACACGGCCCGCGTCTTGAAATGAATCGCTGCAATGCTGCTAAGAAACCCTCTGATGATAAATTTGTTACTACTTCATTGTGTACAGCCTTAGTTCCTAAACATACAAATAGGCATACATACACCTTAATGGTTGGCTGGCCTCGACGTGGTGTAATTTGGACTTCAAATGGCCCACAATAGTCAATTCCCATATTAGCAAATGCATGTGTAAACTGCACCCTGCACGCTGGTAAGTCTCCCATTAGTTGGTTTTCTCTTGTGGGTTTGGCCCGAAAACAGCTTATACACTTATGAATTATTAGTCTGACAACGGTTTTGCATTTCAGCATCCAATATTTTCGACGCAATAGTGATAAACAGAGACCAACACCAGCATGACTATAAAATTGATGGTAATCTCGAACTAATGGTTTACTAATTATTGACTTGTTGGATAATAGTATCGGATGCTTCATCTTGAAAGTACATTTTGAATTTGTCAATCTGCCACCCACTCGAATTAACTTGTCATCATGAATAAATGGATTAAGCGTTCTCAATTTACTGCTATTTGTTAATGGTGTTCGTTCCGATAGTGATTGGTATTCATCTGAGAAGTGTTTTCGTTATTCATATAAACAAATGCGATGCGATGCGGTTTCAATTTCTTCTACTGTTGGCTGCAAAGGTACTCTACCTTGATCAGTAATTCGTGATGAACCAACGTTAGTCTTGAATTTCTTTACACATTTAATAATGACTGCTAAATTATAACACATTCTATAAAAACTTGAGTGTTTCGACAGAAAATTATCCATAAATTCATTTATAGTGGTTACATAGGAGTTCACCTCCTTACGTTCTTCGTATATTTCGACGTCATTTGTTTGCTCCATATTATACGTAGTTTGATGTGACTTATGTTCAAGGATCCAATCTGGATCCGTCCACCATAATTTATGTGTTATTAAGTCTTCTATGCTCAGTCCACGTGTGGCACAATCAGCTGGATTCTCTTCGGAAGCGACGTGTCGCCAATAATTTCGCTTATACTTGGATAAAATGTATGACGTTCTGTTGGCCACGAATGTTTTCCAACGCTTTGGTAATGATGACAACCAGTCGAGAACCAATCTTGAATCAGTCCACAGTGTAATACCTTCAATCTCGATAGTTAATGTTTTTTGTACAAATGACATAAGCTGAGTTAACATGTGAGCAGCCTGCAGTTCAAGTCTTGCTAATGTAATCTGCTCAATTGGTGCAACTTTCATTTTTGCAATCAAAATAGTTGACTTCCTTTCATCAACTTCCCCGGAAATTGCATATATTACGGCAGAATATGCTAGTTCACTGGCATCACAGAATCCACATAACTCAATCTTATCCGTAGAATTTAACCATCTGGGAATCTTAATTTTGTTTATTTGTGACAGACTTTCTCGAAGCTTCAGCCAATCTTGTTTTGTTTGTTGTGGTAAAAGGTCATCCCATGTAATTGGCTCTAACCAGAGACCTTGGAATAATATTTTTATTTTTATACTTAACGGTGATATCCAACCCAACGGATCAAATAATTTGCTGGCATCTGATAATAATCCACGTTTTGTTAGACAGGCGGATTTTGGTACTTCACATTTGAATGTAAATTCGTCCCGGCATGAATTCCAAATTAGTCCCAGCACCTTTGATTTGTCACTATCGTTTGAAAACTCTTTCTCACTATTTACCTTATTCATCTGTACAGTTTCGGCTTGAACATTTTCGTTATTTGACCGTAATTTTCTTAGGTTAAATCCAAATTCTTGTAATGTTGATACCAGTAAATGTTTCAGATTAATTAATTCGTCAGTCGTACTTGCTCCGCACATCACGTCATCCACGTATACATCCTTAGCTAGGATATTGGATACTTGTGGCAATCTGGATGATGATCTATTGGCTACTTCTTTTATGCACCTGGTTGCTAAAAATGAAGCTGGAGTTGTACCATAAGTTACTGTGCATAATTGATAAACTTGTGATGGTTCATCTGTATTTGTTCGCCAAAGTATTTGTTGATATTTGGCATCGTCTTCCTGGATCCAGATCATTCTGTACATTTTTTCGATGTCACCGCTCAGTACATACTTGTGTATGGCCTAAATTTCAGAATGATTTCAACTAGTGAGGATTGAATTGTAGGACCGGTCTCTAATGCATCGTTTAACGACAAATTTGTTGTGGACTTGGTTGACCCATCGAAAACGACCCTTAATCGAGTGGTAGAACTGCTTTGTTTTAACACCCCGTGATGCGGCAGATAATAATTATTTGGGTTTGGTTTGCCAATTAGTTTCATATGACCCAGCTTTTCGTATTCGGCCATAAAATCGAAGTACATTAATTTGAACGTAGTGTCTCGTTGAAACCGTCGCTCCATTGATAGTAATCTTTTAAGTGCAATGTTGTAAGTGGACCCTAGCTGATCGGGTTGAATTTTAAATGGCAATTTGACAATGAATTTATTATCAGACGCAGTCGTTGTAGTTTTTATAAAAGATTTTTCACACGGATCATCTTCAGAATTCTCAGTTAATTTAGGCACATTCTCAATTTCCCAGAATTTTCTCAATGAATAATCAACATCCAGCATTACATTTAAATTTATGGTTGATATACGAGTAACATTATCATTATTGTTTAATTTTCCAACTTGAATCCAACCAAACTTTGTGTTATAGGCGGCCATTTCATCACTTTGTACTTTGCCTTCACTCAATATGTCAAAGAATATATCTGACCCAAGTAACATGTCAATTTCGCCACCATTTAGACAATCGGGATCGGCTAGCTTCAGAGATTTAAACCTTTTTAACCTGGTGTCGCTTATTGTTGATTTTGGATGTAATGTAGCAATATATGGTACAATATAAGCGTGTACGTCTGATCTATATGTTTCCTCATCGTTGGAAATTTTTAATTTTTCCAAACCCTTTGCCTTTCCAACATAAGAAGAATCCAAACCCTTAATCGAAATGTACGTTGGCTCCCTTGTTAGCCCAAGTAATTTAAAACTTCGCTCGGAAATAAAACTGACTTCGGATGCAAAATCCAACAAAGCTCTAAAAATATGATACGTTCCCCTTGAATTCTTTACCCTCACTAATACTGTAGGTAAAATGCATATATTGTCGGACCTTGTACAATGTAGACTGGTTACATCTGATGAATTTTCATTTTTAATAAGACCCTCTTCTTGACTTCGATGATCCTCATGCAATAGGCTATGGTGCTTTCTATAGCATTTTTGGCACCTTCCTTTGAATCGACAATTATAGACGTTATGGTTCGTGTTTAAACAATTAAAACATCGTTTGCTATCAGCAATGAATTTGCGACGTTCAACTATAGATAAATCCTTGAATTTTTTACATTCATACAACCTATGATTTTCGATTTTGCATAATTCGCACGTTGTTAGTGTTGTTGTTGTTGCAAATGATTTACTACTCCGAACTGATTTTATCTGAGTTGATTTAACTGATGTGCCATAACTCTCTAATGCGTCAACACGATTTGATAAAAATTCCAAAACTTTATTGAAACTTGGAAACTCGTCCTTTGCTGAGAATTCAGCCCATTCACACTTTGTATCTTCATCTAATTTATTAAGTACTAAATAAATTAGCCACGGATCTCGGCCTTCTGCTTCCGTTCCCAAACTCTTCAGACCCCTTAGTACTTCATCGCATACATCATGGATTTGGCGAATATTGATGGCATTTGCTTGAGTAATTTGACGTTGTTCAATACATTTTCGAACGAATGAATTTACGGTGTATCGTTTACGATCGTATCTTTTTTTCAATTTGTCTACGCCTCTGCATAATTTGTCGAAGTAACGTTCATATGTTTCACTAAATTAGCTGCTTCATCGGTCAAATAGCTTCTTAGATAATGGAACTTTTGAATATCTGATAATCGTGGGCATTCGTGCACTTGTTGAGTAAACATTTCATAAAACGATTGCCAATCCGTGTAATTCCCCGAAAATTTTGGAATTTCTAACTTTGGCAATTTTGTCTCTCGCATATCACCTATCATACCAAGATTGTATACTGTTGTATTCGCTGTTGACTGGAATCCTGCACCTTCCCAACTTGTTGATTGTTTTTGTCTGGACATGATTTCATTGAAGTCACCAATTGCTGCGTAATAAATGTCTTCAACTTCAAGAAACTTTGATACTTCTTCGGGTTTGTAAGTGAACAGCTTAGTTTCAGCATCTAGATACTGAGTCAACAATTCGTCTGCCCGTTTGATTCTGACCTGAACGTTTTGAATATTTATCTGGGTTGCGCCAAGACATTCTCTTGCATAATCCCGAATTTTCTTAAGTGATTCCAACAACATGCTCATTTTTGTCATGCACGCATCTGCCTCGGCTTTATTCATTTTTAATAATATTGTTTGGTTCACAGTACACTTTAAAACTTGGTTACAATAAAAAAAAAATGATTTTATTTATTTTATTATATCACCGCACGTACAATAGAATTTGCAAAAGAACAATAGAACAACAATGGCGGAATTTATCTTGATTAACCGCACAACAATTTTTGCAAATCGAGAAAAAACCAAAATGGTGGAGGCGAAAACCGCATGTAATTTAATAAATTATTTTTTTTTATAATGAAGATATATTAAAATTTTCTACTTCTCTGACTTTCTGTTGAGTAAAATCCCGTTATGATTTTGTTAGACCTTCATCCACACCAACAAACGTGTCCACAATAAACTGCAATATTTGTTCCCACTGCATTGATTTAAATTAATTCCGCTATCCGGCTCGAAGGACCAATGTTTCGAATCACGGCTCGAACAACCAATATTTCGGCAGCTCACTCGTATCAATGTTGCAGCAGGAATTTCCAAATTAATATTCCGTAATCAAAAGTAATAACGATCCAGGTAACGGTGCAGAAACGACTCGAACGCCAGGAAAAAATCCACTTATAAAACCCTCCAGGAATAAATGCGCAATCCAGGCACGAATATAGGTTTCACACACAAACTTTAACTTCATCACAATAACTAAATTATAATAAATATTATTTATTTTATGATTTTTCTGGTTTTATAAATGAATTACAACATTATTTTCGACTTTACTCAACACACGTCAGAAAGCAACTCATCATTAAAGAAATATATTTACAAAAGCTTAACTTCAAAACATTAATATTAGAACAGATAACATTAATTATAACACTTCTAGTTCAAGACTATTTACGCGAGATGGCAGTAAGAACCGGTTAAACTCAAATCAAGCGTCAACCAAACGACAATAATGACTGTATTTGTTTGTTTTGTAGTAATTTTGCATAATTTACTTAATTATGAACTAACTTATTATTAATTATGTTTTCAGATAAACTAGAAGTGATTAGCAAGCATTATCTAAGTTAAGTAACCTTAAATTTAACAATAAATAAACTATTTAAACCTTATTTTGCACTTACAGGTAAAATGTAAACAATCACGACCTACATCAACAATACAATAAACCAGTTAAATGCAAAATTACAAGTGTATAAATATTAAATTTATGAATTATAAAATAAAATAAAATAAAATTAAATATAAATAAATCTGTCTTAATTATTATGTTGCATCTAAACACTACCGTCTTTCTAGCGGAACTACATGCTGTAGTAAACATCTAGGAGGGAGAGCAATAAGCCCAGATAGTATGTATCACGTACCGGGAGGCAGTATTGTTAGGTTCATTAAGAACCTGAATATTGACTGAACGGATAATTAAGCAGGGTCCAGTACAATATATCTTTTAGGTCGCAGTGCGAAGTGGCTGATCGCCCGCATGGCCCTCCAATAATAATAATAAAAATAATAGTATTTTGGAGTATTGTTCGCCGATCAGTTGAAAGAGTACAAAAAAAAATGTACGCGATATTTATAAAAATTCCTTATGATAATTACGATAACAGGTTGATAATGTTTAAATTAATATCGCTTAAAAATAGAAGCATTTTGTTGGATGAATTTTGTTTATTTAAAATTTTAAATTATGCCACCTATTTAGCCACTTTTGTATAATATGCGCGAGGCGGTTTACTTTGATATTGATACATCCAAAACTAATATGGTTCTAAATTCACCATTAATTAGACTTCAGACTCAGCACAATATTATGTTTAAAACCCACGAAGACCTTGAAATATTCTCTTCCAAGTTTTCCACATTCAAAAAGATTGTTAAGGAGAAGGTCTTCTATTTGGGTTCTCTTAAATAATATTGTATTGAGCTCTGTAATGAATGGCTCTGTAATGTTGACTGTGTCTCTTAATAATTAAATAAAACTTTTACTGATTTAGGAGTCACCTTCATCGAAAACGTTAGTTTTAACAAGCACATTGATAACTGTATTGCTGAAGCAAAATCTACGTATGGCAGTTAAGATTTTTGTTCAAAGATTTATTAAACAAAATGAATTTATTTTATGTTTATCTTTTACATTTCAAACTAAAACTAACTAAAACTCAAAATATGTTATCATTTTATACATACAAAATAGCTTAATAAGTAAACTACAATATTCTCAAATAACTAGAACATGTTTGCGCGTGTTCTTACATGTGTTTTCTTTTCTAGCTGATTTAGCGTCTTTAGGTGATGCGCATGTTTGCAATTTATTTTGAGTTGCAATTCTAGTTGTGTTAACTCTTCCCCCTTACAAAATTCGCGTCCCATGGGTCAAAACTTCATGCTAATTGGTTGGACTCCGGATTGACTGATGATGACTTCTTCTTGACATGCTTTTGTAATTGACCATTTTTTGTGCTTTTTTCTTAATAAATGAATGAGTATTATGTATGATGAAAATTATCGATATTATACAGGAGTCTATACAAAGCCTGGTTCCTTATGTTTTGTGAATAACTTTTGTAGTTGATCTACATTATTTAGCTGCAGCTTATGAATGTATCCTGGGTCGATTTTTACACCTATATCTGTTATATTAGGTTGTAGTACTGTTGGTAGTACTTGTGATTTCCTAATATCTCTGATGGTGAAAGTTGTATTGTTGACCTTAATTGTTTCATTGTCATATTGTATAAGAAAGGTTCCCTCCAGGTGTTTATCCGTGTTGTTGTAAAATATGACGCCTAAAATTGGTCAGAAATATCATATTGTCGTTTAGGGTGTCGATTATCTGATTCTTGTTGAATTGGTAGTTATTTCGTCTTGGTTTACTAGAAGTTCGTTGTATTCCAGATGTATTAGTTGGTTGCTCTCAATCGTTGATCTTACCATGACGTGATTGTATTATCGTTTACTTATTTTTGCTATTGATATATCATGTAGTATTGTTGATTCTTTAGCCAGCATCACGGGTTCTTCGTATTATATTACTTCTATATCGTTAGAATATGGAAGGGTTTCGATTTATGCAACCAGACGACTGATTTCCTCTTTATCCAATAAATTTGTATTGCTATTTTTCCTTTTGCTAATTTTGCGGCTCGGATGATTTCTCTTATTTCCCCTTTGATTATAGTTAGTCGGTTGAATAAGATTTGTTGGAATTTTTCATCTCGAGTCTTAGTGTAAATGATCAACCATTTTGTTGTATTCATTGAGAATCTGCTGTGCTGTGGTCATTAGGGCAATGTTGATCGTTGTTATCGATGATTTGATTTTGACTTTTGATTATTTGATCCCAGCCTGTGGTGTTTGGTGGTCCTGCAATCCTCTTCCATGCAGATTTCCAGTTGATTGATCGGCGAAATCGTGATTTTTGACTTTGAGTTCTGATATTAGCTGCTTGGCTTGGTTCGTTTGGTCAATCAGGTGAGGTCGAAGACTCCTTTCTAGATCAATGTTGTTAAGTGAAGTTCTAATTCTGTCCTCATAGTCGGTCAAGTTGATGACATGGATTAATTTGAAATTTCCATTGACGATTCGTCCATTGCCTTGTTTGAGAATTACTATTGGTATGGTATATATATTTGTAGATGGTAAGTGAGCTGGTCAAGTCCAATATCCAGAAACTGGAAAGGATCAATTATTCCGTTAAATTTTTTATTTGAGTCTTGTGGTACTTTTTCCCAGAGATGATGGTGATTGTGACTCGATTATCTTTGCCACCGTTTCTTCTTTAAATTTGGGTTTCTCTTTTCCTTGTATTTATTTGATTGTGGTGTATATTGTTCCTCCAAGTTTGTATATGAGTTCATAGTTGAATCTTCCAATCGGGCTTTACATCTTTTTAATTTTGTGTTAATTTTTTTGGTACTTAGTGCAAATGTGAGCAGCTGATGGTCCGTGAGGATTGTAATCTTTTTCGCTCCATACTCGTAACTTACTAGAGAGGTTTTCTCTATAAAATTTACCTCTGAGTTTATTTCCTCAGGTTCGTCTTTGAATGTCTCGATATCCGTATTTTTGTTAATTAGTTGATTATATTCCTCTTCCTCCTGTGTCTCCAAATGATAAATTCTTTGCTGCCTTTGGGATTCCCCGCAGCTGAGATGTTCTACTTTTGGTGGCTGGTTATTTTGATATGCTGGTCGTTTGGTTTCAATTGACTGGTCAATTTCCATTGATGTTGCAGGTTTCGGATAAATGGCCTAGGTGGTATTTGTTGATTCAGGTTTTAATTTCTGTATGATGTTTGGTTGTTATAGTGTTGATTATTGTATACCATATCTTTCCATTACGGTGGTATTGAATTGTGGATTACTCGTGGATTTTATGAATTGGTATACGAAACTTGGTTGACCGAGTTATTAATTCGTCGATTTTGTGGGTTTATAAACGAAAATTGGTTGATTGGAGCTGTTACCGAGTTACTAACGTTCTTTTTTATGAATCGTCAAATATCTGAAATTCATGTTTTGAATCTCAGGCAGGGTCCATATGCTCCCGCATTCTTGACAGTTCTCCATTTAACCCTCTGACAAAAAAGTCCATAGCTCGATTCCTGTAGTTTTCGACTAGAACGCTGATAGTTTCTGTCGAATAATCCTCTGTTTTGATCTTATTTACTTTCAATGAGAACTGATGATTCACATTGGCGTAGAGTTAAGCGATAGGCATATTTTTGTAGATGCCTATTCGTCGTCGAAGATGTTATATGATATTGATGCCGTATCGGCGTTTCCTCTAATATTCTGCCATATGTGTTGCAGTATTGCATTCACAAAATATTCATCACTCGTTCATCGCCACAATATACCAATCATGTATATTGGCGCGCACACCACACAATTTATTCAAAAATAATATATTAAAAATATTCATTCAAAACACCTGTACATTAATTCGAGCAAACATTCACACACCACCAACATAATACGCGCATTCAGATTCAAATCCATTTTCATGAACACACCTACAAAATACGAGTATTATGTTGACATCACTGGATGTAAATGACTGATCTCGTTCTTATACTGGCACGCGATACATGTAAACAAATATTTTATAAAGCCGGAAAACATCAAACAAAATAAATTAACATTTCGGGAGTTTAAAATTTTCGCGCATACGAAAACGTTTTCTTAATAATTAACAAAATCTAAAATACAAATTAGTAATCTAATCGTGGTGGTAGACTTTAATATCTAAAATATTGTTTTAAATTAAGTGAGGTGTAATAAATCGGCCACATAGTAACTGCGAATTGTGGAGCCGCATAATAACAAAGTGAAGTTTCATATTCAATCACGTTTGCAAATATTTTAATTTAGTGCGCCTGCTACTGGCAACTTATTTCTTACTTATATGTAGCTCTATAAATTGGTTTGGTGTGTACCATATTATAGTCTCGTAGAATATTCTCGACATTGTGCACCCAAGAGATATATTGAGTTGGGTTTCCATCGAATTGTTGAAGTTCCTTCACGCAGTCAGGTAACTTACTTATGTCTTTAAGATCCTGTTCGTTTCGTGGGGCTGCGAATATTGTTGATGCAGCTGGAACTATAGATTGATCCAGAACCTCGAGTCTCCGCTCGATTTGTTTTGTGAACTCAATTTGAGCATTTAGGGTTCCGGTTATTTTGGTTAATGCAGCTTGGATTTGATCTAATTTTTGATAGTCATTATGATGTTTCAATTGTTATTATTTTTGATTATTATGATAACCTTTTATTATTATATACTTAATATATTACTGTTATACTTAATTATTAAAACTTGTTAAAAAAATGTTTTTGTTATTATTATTATTGTTTATAATCATCTTTAATTTCACTTTGTTATTTTGTAAATGTTATTAATTTTTGGCTTACATTAAGATTAAGAGGCTTTTCATGTCTTTATAGTGCACAGCCGGTTTTCGTACACGCAAAACCTGTTCGTGTGTCTTCTGAATAACTGCTGGATATGCCGCATTTCTCCCGTTTGGCGAAGTTGCGTTGATAGTTGTAACCCGCCTACTAATTGTACAACCTTATCACGATTTGTTTATTCAGTTTCACTACTTCAGTGGAACAACGTTGGCTAAAAAAACGGTTATGTTCTCGTGGCTATTTTATCAAATTTTGCCATTCTTTAGTATTAGATATTTTTTCAACAGGGGTTTATTGATCTAATGATCTTCACTAATTTGCCAGGTCCCTGTTTCGGCGCCCGTTAAGATTTTTGCTCGAAGATTTATTAAAAAAATTAATTTGTTTTATGTTTATCTTTTACATTTCAAAACTAACTAAAACTCAAAATATGTATGTGTGTATCATCTTATACAAAAAAAATTGCTTAATAAGTAAATTACAATATTCTCAAATAACTAGAACATAATATTTGGGTGTGTCCTCTCATGTGTTTTTAGGTGATGCGCGTGTTTGCAGTTTATGTTGAGTTGCAATTCTAGTTGTGTTAACTTGACATTGTCAAGCGGTGAACTGGGAATTGAAGGATATACAAAGTTGGTTTAAGCTATACATTTCGCTTATAAAAGTTCTCAAGGGGATATGCTATAATCGTCTTGAATCCTTACTACGATATGCACATCAAAAGAATTAAAAGCATCAGAATTGAAACAACAAGTTTTTGATATTCCTGTTAAAAAACACTGGCTGTGAATATGACTATAACCAGAGCCTTCTAGAGTATAGAGCCATAATGATGATGACGTTTTTTTAGAAGCTTTTTTAGTGGTATAACTTTTCAATGATTTTCATAGGAATCCATAGTAACAATGGTGTTTTTAGCTTCAAGTTTTTCAATGAAAAAAGCAAAAATATTATAAAATGTTTATATAAAAATTTTCTACATATCTTTAACAACAATTTATAAGAAGGCTATACGATATTAAGTAAATATTAGTTCCAGAAAAATTAAAATTAAATTAAATTAATTTCTAAAATATATTTTTCGCAATTTCATTTTGAAAAATACATCAAAGTTGGCTCTGACGAATTAAAATAATACTTGCTAAATTTATCTTTAGTTTTACTAGTGTACGTCAGATGTCTAAGATGTTTACAGAAAAATATGAAAAAAAATATTTAATCACAAAATTATCACACGATCTTAAGATTTCGTGAATTAGTTTTGCTTTTCCTACAATTTTTGAACTTGAAATTTTCCCAGGTGGTATTTTTTGGTACAAGTTTACCAAAATTTTATGGCAATTACTGCCATCTATGTAATGTATATTGACTTAAGAACCAAACGAATTGTAGTAAGCTTTTATTTCAATATGACCAGAAGGACTAAAACTAAAGATAAATTTAGCAAGTATTATTTTAATTCGTCAGAGCCAACTTTGATGTATTTTTCAAAATGAAAGTTCGAAAAATATATTTTAGAATTAATTTAATTTTAATATTTCTGCAATTAATATTTATTTAATACCAATATAGCCTTTTTGAAAATTGTTATTAAAGATATTTTGAAAACATTTATATAAACATTTTATAATATTTTTGCTTTTTTCATTGAAAAACTTGAAGCTAAAAAACACCATTTTTACTATGGATTCCTATGGAAATCATTGAAAAGTTATACCACTAAAAAAGCTTCTAAAAAATACGTCATTATGATTATGGCTCTATACTCTAGAAGGCTCTGCTTCTATACGACAATTCTGATATCTCAACTTGTGTTCTTCAAAGTTAAAGCTGTCAGCAAAATTAATCATAAATATAAAAAATAAGTTTTCAAATTTTTTTGAAATTGTTTTTTGATATAAAATCGAATTAATCCTATGCCTTATTGAATGATTTTGCTAATCTGTTGATTGGGTTGTAATCGCCGTAATTAGTGGAATGATTCTCTAACGCCAAAAATTGGTGATTACGCAATGTCCAGCTTGGAACATTTATGGATTTTTTCCAATACAGAAGCTGAATCGATGTGGCCAAATAGGACGTTTCCAACAAAAGTAGCTTCCACAAGAAGAAGACGTCTTTTTTAAAGGTGCAAATTTTATATTATTTGCACCTTGTCGAATATTGTGGTAAGCGTACCACATTTTGATAAAAATGTACGTTATATTTATATTCTAAAAACTTTTTTTGTATATGCTTTCAATTCTTTTGATGTTTACATCGCAATAAGGATTCCAGACGATTACAGCATATTCCACTTGTGATCTTATATAAGCGAAATATAGTGTAAATAATGCTCGACGAAGGTGACTCCTAGATCGGTAATCTCTTGTACTCTTTGAACTACATTGTTATTGATGTTGTATGTCGTTATTATCAGATTCCGTTTTGGATGAAAAGACATAGTTTTGCATTTTTTGACGTTTAGGTCACACTACTCACTAACTCTATTGAGGTCATCTTGCAGTTTTCAGCATCACAAATTTGTTCAATCGTACGATAAATTTTTACATCATCAGCAAATATGAGAAGATTGAAGTTTTTTATGATCTCGGTTATCCGATCAATGAATAAAATAACAATCCAGGGTCCAATATGAGATCCTTGAGGAACACCCGATGTCACTTTGATAACGTTGGATTTTTTATTGCCAATTATTACATATTAGATCAAATAATGGAAATAGGTTTGTGTTAAAGTACGTAGTACTACATCCTATACCAAATAAAGAAGGTACAACCATTGCAAATTTAGTGCACCTAAAAAATAAAATCTGATATGGGCACTGAATATTTAAATAGTATTTTTGAAAATATCGCTGATATTGTCCGAATAAGCCATTCACACTCAATGCCTTATCATTCTTCAACGATTGGTGGTTTGGAACGTAACCATTGGAACTTAAATGAATATTTGAGAGCATACCATACATTAACGAAGATTTGACCGATTGGGATGATTGCCCAGATCAGGCTCCGCTAGTGGAGGTGTATTTGGCATTGTAATTTACGAATTAGTATTTTTTACTCAGATTATTATTATAAAAGATACTCCAAAAGCCATTAGATAAATAATAGAATTTTAATGAAATATTTCCTCTTAATCAAAAAAATTGTATTTGTTTTTTGCGGTTTGAAGTACAACAAATTTTTTTAAGAGGATTCTTTTTCATGAAAATATAATATAGAGCAGCACCACTTGAGTACCCTTTCCTGGATCCTTCCCTAACCCACAACGATGATTGAACTAACTGCTGCTTTTGTTTGATGAAGTTCGAATCGTGCATCTTTGTTTCGTGTTATTGTGATTTGAAATATTTGTTCACACTCCTCTTCTTCGGCTGTTACTCTAAATTTTGTTGGTAGTTCTTCAACTTTCCAAAACTTACGAAGTGTGGTGTGGCAATATCAAATACCTTTGGTTCGGTAACGCTAGTATAACTTGTAAGGGTTATCATTGGCTAAACCAACGTGTGGTGATGCACTTCTAATGTGATTGGGTAGCATCTTCCGGTTGCAGGATTCAATTCTCAACACACCATTTCCCCGTACGAATTTAAAGAAGTGAAGACGTACAATAAAACGTTCGATCATTTGGTTTCTCACACCACTAGAGATTTGGGATTTTCTCAATTAATCATAGAAAAAAAATTTAAAGCAAAACATTTTTTTTCCCTTCACCAATTTAATTAATTTTAATTTAACTTTATAAAAATTCAAACAATCACTAAACTATCAACTTAAATATAGTATACGTATACTTAATATAAATAGGTATAAACCGGTATCCGAGTATCCTTGAACTTAGAGTTGCGGTGATCAGCGAAAATTCAGCGGCAATGTGATGATCTGGAACTTTCTTATATTCAAACTCGACACGTGATGAAAAATCGATGATTTCTTTAATTTTATTTTGGTCTATGTGTGGTTTATTCGTTCACATCAAATTAAGTTTTTTTACAGCATTTCTTTATTATTAATTTAAAATTAACAAATATTTTTTTATTTTTTTTTTTTAAGAAAAAAAAATTTTAATAATCTGTACGGTGTCTCGCCGTTATACTTTTTTGGTTTTCTGTTTTTATTTTTGTTTGATTGCGGCCAAAATTGGCTATCCTTGGGTATAAGTACACAATCAATATAATATTTATTATGTGTTACATTAAATGTTAGTTTGATTTTTTTTTTTTTACAATCATTAATTAATTACACAAATTTTTAATTTTTTTTATATACACAGTGTACTTTAAATTCAAGATACAAATTTTTATTTTTTTTTTTAAATTTAATTTCATTTACTACTTAATAACTGATTGGGATCTTTTTATCCAAAAACCAAATAACAACTGACTACTCTTGTCTTTTTTTCAACCATCCAAAAAAAAACAACGGGATTTTTGTTTTTGATTTATTTTTGGTCTGGGCAATTAATCAATAAACAAATTTATTGAGTAATCAATCCAATGACCGCCAATGCCATCAGCCAAATTGTTACAAACTTTGTGATCTTTATCTTATATTTGACTTAATGGCACCACCTAAGATCCATCCGAGATCACGTTCAGTGACTACTGTTTGGCGCTTTTGTTGAAGCCTGCCCCACAGAGTAGATTGAATACGTGTTCTACACCCAATAATAAATCCACTTTACCAGAAACGTTGAAATTAGGTCGGCTAAAAATACGGTGGGTTGTGATGATAAATCAATATCAATTGGTTGACGAGATAATTCTCCAGTTAATTGGGGAAGTACCAATGCTTCCACATTGATTAACATATGATTATGTTTAGACTTAAAAATCAATGCCACTGATTCTTTTCGCTTAATACATACCTAATTTATTACAAAATCTTTCAGGTACAAACGATGAAACTGATCCAGAATCCAGTAATACTCGACATTTATGTAGTTCCTCTTTAATGTCAATAACATCCACTTCGCCAGTAGGTAGCACAACTTGATGATTACTGTTAACATGACCACATGGTGAGCTCTGTTGACCGGGATCGGCAGCGACTACAGTATTCTTCACGAAGCACCTGTATACTCCATGATTTTGGTTGAGACAATTAAAACACAGACCATCTGCCTTGATACATTGCTTGCGCTCGCCAACCTTCATTGCCTTAAATTTTCTGCGCTCTACAATGAAATGGGTTGCTTTACAGATTGGGCACAATGGACCTGTCCTCCTGGAGAATCTCTGACGTCCTGTATTTGTAGTTCTCTTGGTATTGACGTTATTAACAGATCCCTATGCCTCTGGTCTATTTAAAAGAAATTTAAAAAATGTTTTTAACAACGGCGTATCATCGCTTGATTCTAGAGCCCAAAGACTCTGACTTTCCAAATCTAACTTTTCTATTTTTTTTGGAGTGAATGTGGTACAGGTAGAATGGCAATTTTAAAAATAAAAATGTGTTTGCAAAACTATTTTAATTTTTTTTAATAAAATTAAAAATTCTTAAATTCAAATACAAAAAAATAAAAATTTGCATTGGACGGTCAACTACGAGTACAAAGTATATTATAGCAAGTTTTAATAAAACACCATTTAAATAGTTTCTAATTATTTTCGTTTTTTTAAAGGATCTGGAGTCGGAGCCGGAGTCCTGTCCGTTTTTTGTATAATTTTCCTATTCCACTAAATTGTGAAATAGATATTGTGTTTTACAGTTTCACATTTCTTTGAATTATAATTTGAAAATGAGTTATTTATCACTTCATTTGCTCGAAAAACAAATTATAAAATTTCAAAGTCTAGGATCATACAACAGTTAAAGTCCAGAAAGAAAATCATGAAAAAATCAAATAAATGTAAAAAAAAGGTAAAACCTTTAAAGGTATTTTTAGACTTTTGTTACAAATTGAAAGATTTCTGGTCCACATCTTCCAGTAGAAGCGATTCGAACGATACAATTTCTTTGATCTGTTTCTGCAAGGTTGAGGAAGCGATTTCCAGTATCATAAATATTTAGAACTCTTAAGGAAAAATCGAATTTTATAGAAATTTTATAAATTTTAATTTTAACTTGGGCTGATAATTATGTTTCTAGACTTTCGTTGTGTGGATTTTCCTTTGTGAATTTCTTTGTTTCTGGATTCTCTTTTTCTGGATTTTCCTTTCATTTTCGTTTTCTGTATTTTCGTCTAGATAAGGAATAGTCAACCATGTAATTATATTGGTGCCTGAGTCGGATCCGGAGCTGAAGCCAGAGCCGAAGGTTGTTTGTCAAACTCCACAGGCCTGAACAGTTGATTCGGCTGGATTCTCAAATGTTTAAAATAAAACAGGTTTGATAATATTGTTGAACGCGAAACCTGTACCAAGTTTCATTAATGGAGCCATTGCTTCAGTCAATAATTTTGATAAACTATATTTTGACTGCTAATGGCAGAAGTGTTTCTTTTCCCATAAGTATTGAAATTTTAACAACCTCAGTACCGTTGTCTGACATTCTAGAACAATGATTTTGAAAGTAGAAATTCTACAATATGTATCTCACTATTCGTCGGTATTTGCCGCGTTCCATTTAACGTGGCAAAGTACACACAAGTACTTCTGACTGCACACAGCTACTCTTGCTAAATTTTATGAGTAGTTTGCTTTTCGAATTTATGGCGACTTCGTTACCAGAATATTTAGTTCAACTAATCGGTAAGAAATGGCTGGTCAGTTTTCAAATTAATAATTAATTTTCCAACTTTGCATGTTGCACGTAAATTTTTTTAAATTAAATTTTATTTTCGCAACTAATTTTCTGCGTTCCATTTACCATCTACCTCCAAATACTTATTTGTATTTTGCCACGTCAAATGGAACGCAGCAAATATAACTGCTATTTATTATTTGTCAATGTCACTACTTTGTCATGCTCACATGCGACCGTAATATGTACATATATGAAATACTTCTCGTCACAACTGTCTTCATAGACTGATAGTGATCTAATGGAACGCAGAACGTTTTCGATTGTCTATAAGTTCTCTTTCACACAAATTAACTAATTAATTTTATCAGAAATCGAGCAAGAGAAGAATTTACCGAAATGATAAACCAAAAAAAAACAACTATGGGATGAAATGTTTATTACGAAAAGGCTTTTTGCTTGTGTGTCTTGGCTAAAATAAATTAAATTTGTAAATTCATTCAGAAAAAATCTTCCAAAAAAATAAACATATAAACGTGAACCGCTTTTCCTGAAAACTATTTTTACAAAGACAAGGTTGAGATAAAAATTTGGTTGTAAAATTATTTTTCAACTTTCCATTTTTTTAACCAAGACACACATTAGAAAAAAAGCCTTTTCGATATTAAAATTGCGCAAACTCTTAATTGGCGAGTTTTATGCTTGATGCAACTGCCCAATGCGGTATATTTCCAATTTACGCTGGTCTAGCTAATTTGGGAGGAATGTTGAAATCTGCGACCTTACACGTTAAAGTCTTTATCGAGCTAGTGGAACAAGCGAAGTGAGAGCCAATCCGCAGAATTTTTCCTTCGCTATTGCAGATGGAAACTTCAACTATTCTTAAGCAGGGCTCCAAGCAAAACGGCAAACCGGAATTTCAAACCGTCAAATTCAATTTTTGACAAAATTGCTTCATTTGCACTATCAAAATTATTCAAAAATAGTTCAAATCTATAACTACCACCATATTCTTCGAAAATGTTATTAAAATTTGTTGAATTTCATTCATGAAACCTCAATTTTATATTTTGTGAGCCGTCAAGTTAAAATTCGTCCGTCATATGATAAAATTAGGTGTTTTTGAATGAAATTAAACAATTTTAATTAAATTTTCTAAGAATATGGTGGTAATGTGGTACTAACAATAATTAACAATTTTTCAATAACTTTGACAGTGCAAATGAAACAATTTTGTCAAAAATTGGATTTGACGGTTTAAAATGGTGGTTTGCTGATTATGCATGGGGCATCGCCTTTAGTCTCGTAATTCGAGGATATTGATGAGATAGAGCTGTAGGCTTCGAATTAGCTATCGAATGTGCAATTTGCAAGACATTCACACGACAAATTTAATTATTACCAACTGTGGAAAAACAGTAATTTTTCTAAATTTCTTTTAGGGTAATTAAACAGAACTATAAAATCTATATTGCGCCATAAATATAAATTAAACACAACGCCTACGTTGATTCTCAAATTAGATACTATCTTAAAACCTTTTTGGGATTATCCATGAGAATTTCTTTGAAAAAGGTTGATTGCTCAAGATCCTTTTAATAGCTATAAAAAATATATTTTGATTTACTATCACGCAAAGAAATTCTGAACTTTTACGGTGATGTTTGTCTTCCAATAAAAATTGTTGTATATGTATATTTGTTGAATAACAATCAACATTCACATTCCAGTTAATCGTTGGTTTTGAAATTTGAATCATTCATAGGATATGCATCATTTCCATATCTCGAAAGCAACAACCAACAACAAAAAATATGTTTATGTTTATTTGTTTGCAATAAATTATGTTTTATACAAACATAGATGCTATCTTCAAAAGTTTATACTAAAAAAATATTTGTGGGGTTGGGTGCATCTCCCATTCATAAGAACATGTAGCATTAAATATCTAAATTATTGAGTGGTATCAGTTAGAGACGGTCTGTAAAGTTTATTTCGGGAACATCTAAAACATGAAAATAAATACATTAGTTACTTTATATGAATAGTAAATCGTTTTTAAAAAAATCAATATTCGCTTACAATTTACAATGCCGAACATTTCAGATTTGGGTTGGGCGGATCAAATTTTTAGCTATTTGTATTGTCTTTATTAATTACATTATGTAATTATGTATTTTATTATTACAAACGGACATAACCCTTACAGGTTTAATTTATAAATTCGTAAAATCATAAAAAATAATAACAAACCGCCACATACTGCAACGCAATTATAGTTTATAATTTTGACATTTCCTTGATGGTGAATACAAAACAGTACTAGATTTAATGGAAATTTGCTCATTTCGTAAATATTGAGCAAATCGGCGATGAATTCAAAATTCGTTCGTTTTATTTTTAAACATAAATTTTATTTTACAATATTTAAGTATAAATGTGTAAATTAAATCTAAATAAAATAAGTTAATTACGTAAATATGTATATTTATAAAGTAAACTTAATCATTAATAAATGGTGTGATTTCTATATAGGAACATTTAGGCGTAGAAAAATATATGCAATAGATGTACGATTAGAACTATCATAAAGGTGTTTAAAGGCTAAGTAGTGTTGGCCTTTACCTAAGAATATTAAAGTGCTATATATCACAATTTGTTATTTAGTAGAAACATTTTATATCGGAGATGCTCTCCAGGATCTTTTATTGTGATTGGCAATGATTATGAACCTTCTACATGATCTACAAAAATATAAAAATGGAATTAAAGTGCAGCATATTGGAAAATTGGAAAATTTAAATTGGAATCATTGATCAATTATTTTTAAGTTGCAGTCAAAATGTTTAGTATATTTAAATTGTTTGATTTTGCTATTTTCAGGTTGAATTAATTTTTGTTGAAATTTAGTTTCGAAAAACCCTGCTTAAAGATTGTACATAAATTAAATTTACTTACATACAGAGAACATTTGCCGAATACTTTTTTTTTTCTTAAACATTAAACACAAAAACTTAAATCTATGGTTTTAACCTATTAGTACTAGATCTCATGTCAGGCGATCGACTTTCACTGCGATTCAACTTATCATATTTCGTTGAATATGGATCAATACATGTTGAACTTCCAGTGGCCGAAATCATTGTGGTCATTGTCACATCGGATTTGGTGATTTTTCGTTTTTTCATTCCGAACTTGTGCTTGATTTGCGTATAAATATTTCGTTTGCATACAAAAATAATAAATATAAAGAGGCCCTGAAGTGTATTGAACAAATCAGTTACAAAGAAAATTGGTTCGTAATGAACAAATATGGTTGACATTATTTCCAGGCCCCACGATATTCCCATCACGATAAAAAGTTTTACGTTTAGTTTTATCCTAAAACAATACAAAAAAAAAGTAAATAGTTATAAATTTGAAAGCAAAATACATATTTTGATCTTCTATAATACTCACTTGTCTTTATGCTTCAAAAATCGTTTCATCCTTTTCTCGATCTTCTCCTTATTATCATCTCGCCGTGCGATTTCATTTTTCACCTTGTTACAGTAGACTGCAGTCAAAACGAATAGCACTATGTTGATAAGTGTTTGAAGTCCAATTGGTGTTGTAAAATATATCATATTTCCGTAGCTGTTTGGGAGCTGAAACCAACATGTCGAAATTCCAATATTTGGTAAAAATCGATTCGGAAATTTGGCATAAACGTCGATCAGGATTAGTGATGTGGTCATCGTGCACGGATAGCCGATCGCAAAAAGAGAATAAAGTATGAAGCGGCGTAAATCTTTTGATTTTAATGTGGTGCCCGGTTTTGGAGCAACAGATCTAGAAATATAAATATTTGTTTAAGCGTCACATTAGTAATTACAATACATTAACATTGTTGACAAAAATTAAATATTGATTTTACACTTTAGTGAAAGCAAATTGGTGGCATATGGTTTCGACTAATACTTGTTGCATATGCAGATAATTTTAATGAATAATGAATCAATTATATACTTAAATTGAAGTTGGCACAATTGCTTTGATTAATAATAATCGTTATCTAGAGTGTTGTTTAATCAAAATGGCAGTAAAAAATTATAGATATAATTTGGGTAAACGACTGATATGGTGTTACGGCCAAATATCCTTATTGTAATGACATTTTCTAACATTCAAACCCATCCCAGAATTTGCATTTTCACAAGTATTCAACAAAATATTCCCAAATGAACAAAAAAACGGAAAATAGAAAATCATTATCCAAAATGATTGATTACGTTTATGGGTGACAGAAAACAATCTTGTAAACCTAAATATTACCTAATAAAAATTAAATATGTGCTTAATTTAATTGCCTGCTAACATACAAACGAACAAATATAAACAAGCACCGCTCCTTTAGCGCCCACATTATACACAAATTGGCAATAGAATAGTCATAATCATAAATATTATTACTTTGTGGTATTGTGGTAGAAAACTAGGGCGTGTTTTTTAATTTCGGGTATTAGATCGTTTTTAATTATTATTTTATCCAAAATATGCTAATTATTAATTAGTGTGATTATATATAAAATTACCAAATTATACATTTATTATACCAACATGTGGCAAATTAATAAAACAATTTTTAATCAATCAGTTTGGGAAGTAGCAATGTGTTACAATAAGATCTAAACATAAACAAATCGATGAACTTGACTGGACGCACAATTAATCGGAACAAAGATTTTATTGTATAAATAATAAAACATTCAGTTATATTTATATTTTGTTCAGTCATAATACAACTAGCTGGTGTTTAATTATTATCGATGATTTTTTACGTGTTAAAATCGCACTGAAAATTCAACGGGTGCGCAACACAAGTTGAATTATTTGCGTCGGTTTTAACAAGTAAAAAATTATCGATTATTAATTAGAGATAAGTGTTTCTTTGGCGGTTCAAGAGAGAGTATTAGTTATTTGCCTACTCATGGCGGTAAGTATTTTTTTTCCTTTCCTTGGTGGAATTTTAGCCCTTTCTATGTAAAAACGGCTATAAACGATTTTGCTGTCCTATTCTAAAAACCACTGAAAGATATTTTTCAACTTTATAACAACGTAAAATTGGCTAAGGGCGCTAAGTGTAAGTTTGAAATGCCTAAGTTGCATAGTGATAAGGGTGTATTGTCAATGTACCTTTGACTGTGATAGCAGATGACGTTGTTGCAAAAGTTCCAGTAAAATAATTCAGGCTTGGCTGTATCATCTACACGGCCGTAGGTGTTTTGCGTGTAAGCAATGAGAGAAATGATAGACTGTGTATGTTTGTTAAAATAAATTTATTTATTATTAGCTTCATCGAGATTTATTATTTTAATTTTAAATTAATATACCTCCTCTGTTTCTTTACGCAAATGTTAACACCAGAATTGCTCCAAACAGATGAGGCGTTCTTTCGCTACAGTGTGGTATCATGTATTGTAAATCGCTATTTGGTAGTTTGTAATTTGAATTGAAATGTATGGGGAAATGAATTGAAATGAATTAACTGCCACAGTTTCTTTACGCAAATGTTGACACTATAGAATTGCGCCGATTCGAGACGAAGCGTTCTTTTGCTACGGTGCTCTCAAGCATTGTAAATTCTCTATTTGGTAGATTTTCATTTTAATTAAAAGTTGTGTGGAGATTAATTAATTTAATTTAAAATAAATTACCTGCCACGGTTTCCTTATGCACAAAATAATACCAGAATTTCTCCTATCAGATGAGGCGTTCTCTAGGTACAATGCTCTCAAGTACCAGCTATACAATTTATATCTAGTTAGCACCATTCCTAAGATCTTCTGGGGGAAGAAATATTAACTCATCCAACACTAAATGCGCGCTAGCCGATAAACGTGTGCTTCTTGTTCCCTGTAGCCATAATACTAATACTGAAGCACTTAGATCGGTTTGTGGCCAACCCGCATGCATTTGAAACTCTGGACTGGAGTCCTTCAGGTCTGGAGACCAAAAGCACAGTGTCACCGGCGAATACTATCGCATTGATATTAGTGCGGCCCAAGGATACTCAGCGTGTCATTAATCATATTGAACATAACTTTAGACAGGAGGTCTCTGATCCGATCATCATCAAGCTTGTTCTGAAGTTGCCGTATACGCACTCCATGTAGGAAACAAACCCCTCTGATATTCCGTAGGACATAAAAGTCCCAAAAATGGCATTATGGGACACGGAATCAAATGCTTTACTTACATATATTCAGAGAGGCAATGTAACAAGCCGCATAACGGTGATGGTGATAACGGAGTGCCATATCCAAGGCTCGTTCACGAGGATCGAAAATGAATTTGTTGTTGGTCCTTGTAGCGGTAATACTGTGCAGATGTCTAGCACACACAGGCGGAATGGTAATTGGCCTGAAGTTACCAGGTTCAACTGTCTCACTTTTCTTCGGCTAAAATATTGTTTTTGCCTTTAGAAGCTTAAGTGAACATTTCTCACACCACATGATTAGATTGTACGCAATCATTAGCTCGTTACGTTCGTATGTCTGCTCCATTACTATGAAGGATATCGTCAATTCCTTAGTAGGAACAGGTATCACTTTGGAGCCTTCTATAATAGATTTTATACACCGCTCCTGATATTCCTTAACATTTCGTTTTAATTTTAACATTTATCTCCCCTGCTATTACTCGAGCAAGCAACATATTGCAGTACCAACGGTAGCCACTGCTCTCGGCAGGGAAGAATGTCTATTAGGTAAGCAGCCAATTTGCAAAGAGTCAATTCTTTGCTGACTATCTGGGCTCTGTTAGCAATGGAGAGAAGCTTCTTAGAATGAAGCTCGGCTTCTGGAACTTCTGTAGATGTTATGTGTTCCAAAAATGTACTAGATCTTCTAGTATCACTACCCTAACTATTGCCCTCGTGTGCATTTAAATAATAAATGACCATGGCTTTGTAATCAGATTTTGGCTTGACCTTTTTAATCGTTCGTAAGCAAGTACATGAGGAGCAAATTTAAGTGATACCTGCCATGTCTGGTAAGCTCCGCCTCCTCCAAACCAATAGTGATAATTCCTCTTGAATCCAAGGCATTTTGACAAATTCCTTTTCATTTTCTCTCATTCTGTTGACTTCATCGGGATGGGATCTTCGCCGATGCACAAGCATGCCAGTCTTGGTAGTAAAAGCCCTGTCACGGTACTCGCCCAAAATGCGGGCGACCGAGGGAGTTTTGAGCAGTAGAGCTAGAACCCCAAACCTCAAAGCCTTCTTCATTAGCCACAGCAAAGAGAGTTGCTGTGCCAACAGGAACCACGACGAGGAGGAAGAAAAGCACGTCTGTGATCCTGGTTATTTTACTTAAAATTTATGTGTAAATTAATTATTTTAATTTAAAATAAATTAACGGCTACTGTTTCCTTACGCAAAAATTGACACCAGAAGTAATCCGATCAGATGAGCCGTTCTCTCTTCCTCTCTACAGTGGTTCAAGCATTATAAATCGTTCGAAATCAGAGGCTTGCGGCGTGTTATTGAAATTAGAGGTAATGTTTATAATGTGGATGTGTGATTTCCCACGACCAATTTTCCATCGTCTACACTAAACTTACCGAAAAAATTTAGGGGTTGCAATATGGATAGTCGATTTATCGATAACCGATAAATCGGCCAAAATCAGGTTTTCAATTTATCGGTAATTTAATTTGTTTTTCCCGATAAATTCGATAACAAGAAATGTTTTCGATTGACCTTACCTCACAAATTTTAGTATTTTGGTTTGTTTAAAGCTTTGAGAAAATTTGAAAAATTTGCCTAAGCCTGTCTAGACCAGAACTTCCCACACTTTCTTCTGGCGGCCTAATTTTCAAATCGACAAATTGTCGAGTCCATTATTTTTCAATCAATCTATTCAATTCGAATAATTAGTTCTCATCATTTGACTGAAATCAACAATGGGGTTTCGTACAGCTATACATATAATGTTTTCTTCCATCGCAGATCAACATAACCTAAAGATGTCGAACTTCCGGGTTTTTCGCTCTTTCTTGCATAAGCGTTAAATTCACTAAAGCACCCATTTCTTATATAGATAAATTAAAATAGACTAATCAAGCGTTTATTGGATTTTGCAAATAAAGTTCAGCAAGAATTTTGGTCATAAAATTAGACTCGAGAGTTTCCAGTTTCATCTGACAACACAATATAGTGTTGTACATCTAGTTTGTAGATGAAAATCACAACTCTCAAGTCTAATTTTCAACCAAAATCTTTGCCTTAGGCGTACACGACAAAAATGTCCATAACCTTCTGATTTTCAAATATCAAAACTGTAATCGTCAGAAAAGGGAAGACGGGAGGGGAACTGTGAAAACTCATTCTAAAGACACAACAGAATCAGCAGCAAAATTAAAGACCACATTGCAAGAGCTATAGTATATGACGAAGGCATAGAGATGAGATGATAAAGAGAACTCGTTTTACCTAATTTCGATTAATACATGAAATGGCAAATTCTTAAAGCATTTTTTAGCAGATACAAATTTTGTCGTAAGCAAACATATTTTTCCATGCCTTCGACTTCGAAACCTGGTGGTTGCTTCATATAGGCAATTTCCTCCAATTGACTGTTCAGAAAAACAGTTTTTAGATCGGCGTACTACGTACTAACGGTCCCAAATTTTTGACTGAAACCTTGAGCAATAAGTCGTGGAATTGCTTGGCAGTTCGACGAGTTTCCAAGTGTCGGTTTCATAAAGCGACCCATTCGTCTTTATCCACACATCCAATTGCTTCGTTGAATGTCGCTGGTTCCCCATTTAAAACAAGAAAACTAAATTATGTTACCATGTTAATCTCAGTGATCAATCTTTATGGTGGGATACTCTTTGCTGGTCGATCGGAGCGTCGCTTTTTACTGCAACGTCTTCTTCAACTTGTTCGTCGAGTTGAGTTGATACGATATCATGCGCACCGCCAATTTGTAAGCTTTTATGTGCCAAACGTTTCACTGATATTAGATTACCACCAATGACTGGAACATATAAAACATAACAAAAGGTTACATCGGTTGCAATTCGGCTGTCAACCCAGTTAATAAACTGGATGTTCCCCTTTCCGCGACCCGAGGACATAATCTCGTTTCTGTTCGCTACCGAAATTTTTCCGCGATGATTTAAATCCAACTAGGAAAACAGGTTTGGCATCACTATACACATGACACGTAGCGCCTGAATCCAAAATGCAATAATTTTTCCGATGAGAAGCATTAAGATACTTGCAACGTGGCTGACACAGTTCATCCATCTCTCTCATTTCGGTCTCGCTATTATTCTAAAATTTTTGATCGAATGAAAGAAGAGGTTAGTTCACTCTCGGCTACTCGGCAATGACCCCATCAATGTCGCGGACATCAAAAACTCAATATTTATCTCTCTATTTAGGGGCAAGAGTTTTTGGAAAAGTTCAGTCAAAGTTGGTGCTCTTATCGGCTCGTTATTTTAATATAGTCCGAAGAATGCGTACTCGACTTCCGGCAGAATCTTTTTCGTGAAATTTCTTCAATGCTTGCCATGCTGATTTGGCACTTGTGCATGAACGTACATGCTGTAGCTGGTTGTCTTTAAGATCGTTCAATTTTGGAATGCTGTACTTCTACCCAGAGGCAGCCATGGTTGTATGTACGGATTTGATACTGAATGTGATAAGATGATTTCAAAATAACACAGATTGTTCCAGATTACAAAAACGAGAATACAAGACGTACGAAACATGTGTTGCGAGATATTTAAAGGTTTGCCTGTAAGAAAATTAAACTCTAACACCCCCACACCATTAACGTTTAAAATCGATTCTTCCGCAACCAAAAGTCACCTCACTCCACAACTGAGGCTCTCTATTTCAAAAGTCACTGGATTTTTATTCTGTTTTTCGACAAAAATTTGAAATGGCTGCGTTTACGTGGTTTTGAAAACACTTTGCTTTTATTAACAACCGAACAAAATATGGTTTATCTATTTAGTATTGAAATAGCATATTGCAGTCTAAGATGACCATTCCTTGAATTTTCGCAAAACGTAAAGAATTTTCCACGAACTAAACTAAGCTAAACTGTACTAAACAAAGTTTTGAAGATGTGAAAAATTTTTGATTGAACAGGGCCCAGTTCTTTTTTACGCGATCAAACACCGCAAACTTATTAACTTTTAAAAGGATATCACAGAAGTGACTAAATGTACGCACAGATTTTGTTGCAACGGTTTTCAAACAACTACTTATATGAATTAAAGCTCTGAGATGCCCAAAGCGCGATGGTGTGCAATTTAACATGGAAACATATTCGCCCAAAAACGATTAGTTAAACGATAGGAGTATATATAATTTTATATTATACCTATTATATATAATTTTGACATCTTCAAAATTCAAACTAATTTCCACATTTAGCCGACATAATTTCCACATTTTTTCTCCACATAACATTAATTTTTAGCGCCGCAAGGCAAATGCTTCATTTACATAATTTTGTTGCGAGTATAACGTCATTCATATTATACAAGAATATCATTTTTATTTAAATTTTGAAGTATTTTTAGGATTGCACATAATTTATTTTAATTCCGGATTTAAATCAAAACATCATTATTTAGAATTATAATTTAAGAAACGTTATGTAAATAAGGGAATTAGATATCATAATCTTTTAAACAAAAAATTTTTTATTGGTAATTTGCTGTTCTCGTTCTATGTCCCGTTTTTTGCAAGAGAAATTTAATTTCGTTTTTTACTTAATTTCCATTTACAAAATTACTTCAAAGGATATGTAAGACAGAGGCCCAATTTTGTAAAATGCTTTAGGTAAATATTTACGATTTTTTTGGAAATATCTAACCAAACATCGATTTATCAGTTTGGCTTACGTGATTGTCACATATCTTAGGGTATTCGTTATCACTATTTTGTTTCAAACGGCAGACCACACCGGAAGAACTTTCGGTACGAGGAGCTAGATCCGATGATGTTTATTTTTCTAACATTCAGTTCCGCTATACATTCTGTCAAAAAGGTACCGGGAATTGTTAATTTAAAATTCCCGCGCTGAAGGGATTTAAATTTTTTTCCTAGATTGGTTTTCATTATAATGCCAACTTTGAGCGCAATCTGTCAACCAGTTTGTTTACAGCAGTTGGTTAAGTCAGTCGACCCCATTAGAGCCCGGCGATTTTTACGATGAACGGAAATTATTGAACAAAGACTGTGCCTTAAATTTCGTGTTACAAACGAAATTTCTTGTGCTGATGCGAAAAAAGTGACCAGAATTATGGGAAAAAAACGCGCCATCACACCAAGCTACGATTGTGAACGAACATAAGGTCAACAACTCAATAAATACCACCGATCGACCACCACATTCGCCTAATTTAGCACCAGGTGACATTTTGCTGATTTCCAGACTCAAATTGCTACTCTGTGGAACCCGTTCTGACCCCATTAAAGCCATAAAACAAAATTCGGCGCGCGAACTGCAGCCCCTCCAGTAAAGCGCCTATAAAAAATGTTTCAATGTTTGGAAAAACGCTGGCATATGTGTATATCCTCGAATGGGGAATACTTTAAGGGCGACAAAATAAATTTTTATGATTGAATTTAAAATTTGTGTTTTATTTAACAATTCCAGGTAATTTTTTGACAGGATTATTCATTTATGCCACAAATATATCTCTAGAATTGTTTTAGTTTTTCTTTATACTTTCAAGGATTGTTGAGTTTTGTTTTGTTGTTCCATCGTCTGCAATTATTCTCATTTGTAGTATTTTCATACAACTTTGATATTTTAGTTCGAGTCTAGTTTGGCGGTGATTCTAGAACATTTTGGCCTTTATGACTTTCTGTTGCGATTTTAGCGCAAATTCTTTACAACATTTAGAAAAGTCCACGAATTTTGTTCGACTTCTTCGAATTCGAATAACATAATATGAATTTGATATTAATTCTTCTCTATCTCTATTAATTCTCTTATTAGTGTATAAGCGGGCAAAACACCCAGAGACTAAAAATTTGGCGACAAACATCTGTCACATTTGGATTGGCAACTTTAGTCGCTTCCAGCTATCTGGAATAACGAGCGATTATTGAAGCAAGCCAATTACATTGATATTGATATGTACAAAGCTTTGATTATTCCAATTGTGGTTATAATTTATAATCTGTTGTGTTTGAAGGTATTTTATCTGGCTCGAGTCAAGGCACACCCATTTCTTTCGCAGTTTGTAATCAAATAATAAGAAATATACTTATCAGGATTCCAACCCGGTATATAAACACCGCTTCAGCATTAACCACTATGAGTTGATTGGTCGATTGAGTATTATTGTTGAGATTGTTAAATTACCATTGTTTTATTCTAATTGAACTTGCGGCAACTCTGCCACCCACAGAAACAAAATATGTCGACCAAATATATTTTCAACTATAAAAACAAATTTGGTTTGAATTTTACCGAGAACTATTTAAGTTTCCCTAATGGTTTCCAAAGAAAGTTAAAAATGATGAACTGCCTCTACGTGAAAAGTGCAAACTACCCCAACAACTACATTGGATATGATGTCGAAGCAAATTTTGGAAGTACATGTTGTATTGAAGGACCACAAAGAAACAGACACGAGAAATGTCACCACATTAAACAATAGACATGATTTAGTCGATAATTTATTGAAAATTTACATTTGAAAACTCGAGTGTTAACTCTGGAGGTCCAGGTGGATAGTTTAGAGAAGCAATCAAAATCTAATTTTGTTGAAGTATTTGAAGTTCCAGAAATTGAAAATGATACAACTTCAACTACTGATGTGATGTTGTTCAACTAAGAAACCAGCTGGAATTCGTTTTAAAATGAGAAACTACTCCGCCGTGATATTGATTTGCTTATATCAGGGAAACCGTAGCTAGGTAAACAACTTACGACTGATTTAACTAATCTGGGGGCCTATTCTCGAATTCCACATCCATTTTCCACATGTGGACATCTGTCAAAACTCATAAAAATTGAATTTTTTCGGTACTAAGGGAATATTTCCGAATGGGTATAAGCATGTGGAAAAAATTTCCCATATAGGAAAATGTCCATGCCGCATGTGTTTTATATACGAATTACAATTTTCGAACGTTTTTGTGAGAACTTTGACAGATGTCCACATGTGGAAAATGGATGTGGAATTCGAGAATAGGCCCCCAGATATATAATACCGCCCACCCCAATTTTTATCAATGGAAATTTGATATCGATAAGGTGGGAAATATACGAGACAGCGAAAAAACTCAAAACAAGTAAAGCTTATGGTTCTTTGTGGATTAAAAATGAGAATATTTATCCAGGAATACGTCCAGAAAAAATAAATTAAATAGGGAAATACTATAATTATTTTTTTACGATAGGGCAGTAACCTATGCTTTGCAAAAATGGTGTTGCAATTTCATTGCAGAACGATTTCTCAATTGCCACAAGATTTTTGAAAACCCAAATGTTTCAATTATATTGTGAACGTTTCAGTTCAGTTTTGTTGATCCGTATACGAGTTTGTTATTTTTTATGTAGCTAATTATTTATAAATTTTACAGGACTATTGTATCGTAGAAAAAATAGCTTGTATAAGCAGAGCCTTCTAGAGTATAGAGCCATAATCATAATGACGTATTTTTTAGAAGCTTTTTTAGTGGTACAACTCTTCATTGATTTCCATAGGAATCCATAGTAAAAATGGTGTTTTTTAGCTTCAAGTTTTGCAATGAAAAAAGCAAATATATTATAAAACGTGTATATAAATGTTTTCTACATACCTTCAACAACAACATTCAAGAAGAATATATTGTTATTGAATAAATATTAATTGCAGAAATATTAAAATTAAATTGAAAAATACATCAAAGTTGGCTCTGACGAATTAAAATAATACTTGCTAAATTTATCTTTAGTTTTACTAGTGCACGTAAGATGTCTAAAATATTTACAGAAAAATACTGTGACGGTGACACCTAGTGTGTAATAGAATAAGTTAAACTAATAGCTCATTGTTTTACTGTACTAAATGGAATTTTCCAAGATAAAATTGTTACGTAATGTTTCTACGCTTACTGGTTTGTGTATATAAAAAGGCGAACAAGATCGAATTGGATTATTAGTATTTGGAACGCGATAGAGTAAACTTGTAAGATTATTAGTAGTATTTGGAAAGCAACAGTGTGAAGATTAAAAAGTAAGTAAAAAGTGATTTAAAATGTGTTGTAGTGCGAAATAAAAATTATAAGTGAATAGTAAAATTGTGTAAAAATCATTTAAAGTGATTTTGTGAATTTTTGTTGATAAACTGTGTTGTAATAAATTTTGTGAAATAAATAAATTCGTTGGAGATAAATTAAATTGATTTTGTATTATTCTCAATCCAGCGATACGAACCTTAATTGACAAGGCAAAAACGTAACAATACGAAAAAAAATTATTTAGTCACAAAATTATCACTCATACTTAATATTTTGTGAATTTGTTTTGCTTTTCCTACAATTTTTTTGCTTGAAATTTCCTCAGGTGGTAATTTTTGGTATGATTTTACCCAATTTTTACAGCCATCACTGCCATCTATGTAATGTATATTGACTTAATCACCAAACGAATCGTAGTGAGCTTTTATTTTAATTTGACCAGTGCTGGGATGTTCTAACATCACTATTTTCGATATTCGATACGCTTTATGTCTCTTTTTTCATGAACAAAGTTGCCCATTATTTCGCTTCCTCAATTACGCTCATCTATTGCGATCTCAGCCTATTAGAATAAATTTCTTTACTATCCTTTTTCAAGATAATCGACAAAGTATCACAAAAAATTTTTGTAGTGATAAAGTGATGAAGAAATAGCAGGCTGAATCGAAAATACTTAGACAATAATAGGAAAAACGTCATTAAATAAGTGAAAGATAATGCGATTTTGTTCTTGAAAAAAGAGACATAAAGCGTATATCGAATATCGAAAATAGTGATGTTAGAACATCCCAGCACAGAATGCTGTTGTTATGAAAGTTTTTTATATTTTGGTTTAAATAATTCAATTATTACAAGAAAATAAAAACGATTTACTTAAACGACATTCATATATGTTGAAATTCAAATATTTATGATAGTATTTCAGAAATCATAATTAAGAATTTGTAACGTTTTCATTTAAAAATTTGTCTTAGGAAAAAAAGTGATTTCATATATGGTTTGTGTATTTTACTATGAAAAGTTTGGTTTTTTCCTCGTCTCTAATTCCTTTATAAGAGCTGTGTTTTTTAGACTATGGCTTTGTATAATCAAGGTTGCTTTGGTATAACCAAAGCAACCTTGATTATACAAAGACATAGTTTAAAAAACGAAGCTTTTATAAGGGAATTAGTAACGAGGAAAACCCAAATTTTTCGTAGTAAAATACACAAAACATATGGAAAATCACTTTTTTCCCAAGACAAATTTTTAAATGAAAACGTTTCAAATTCTTAATTATGATTTCTGAAATACTTTCATAAATGTTTGACTTTCAACGCAAATGAATGTCGTTTAAGTCGTTTTCATTTTCTTAATAAAAGTTTAATAAAAATGTCATTATACAACAGCATTCTGGTCATATTAAAATAAATGCTTACTACTATTCGTTTGGTCATTAAGTCAATATACATTACATAGATGGCAGTGATGGCAGTAAAAAATTTGATAAAATCGTACCAAAAATTCTCACCTGGAGAAATTTCAAGTTCAACAATTGTAAGAAAAGCAAAACGAATGCTGAGTGCCTCAGAAGCCTTTTCAAACTAAACTTTTCAAATTTTGAAGCTTTCGCTATTTCCTCATAGATGCTTGGTGAAAAGGCAGTTTATTAGGTTACTTTTCGACGACTTTTCAATTTGTATGACATACAGTTTAAAATACGTAGTCAGTAAAGCCCGGTACACATTGAGAACGAGTAACGGGAACGATATTTCCTTTTTTACCAAATTAAATAACATAATTATTAAAATAGTTAAAACTGTATGATTTTAATGAACGATAGTTAAAATATCGTGCATTTACTAAAAATAAAATTTAAAATTTTAACCGTTTTAATACAAAATTTCAATTTATCATCGTAAATTAAAATGATAAAATGAAATTTTGTATTAAAACTGTTAAAATTTTAAATTTAATTTTTAGTAAATGCACGATATTTTAACTATTGTTAATTATAATCATACAGTTTTAACAATTTTAATAATTTTCTTACATAATTCAGTTTATAAGCAATCGGTTTCTCATCGGTCAGCTCATTATGTATTTTTATGTTTGGACTTGGCGTTGGTTCTCTATAGCTGCACAAGATTTAGAACTTTGAACCATCAGATTGTTTCGCGCAATCTTTTCCTAGATGCCCGGTTCCACCACAGTTGCAACATCTTGGCGGTTTTCAGATTCTATTTGACTTTTTGTTCTCAATTGGTTTTGTTGTTACGCTCTCGATTGGTGCTTTTATCTTAATTTTTTGTTTGATTTCTTCATAAATTACGAGTTTACTTTTGAAATCATTCATAGATGTGGATCCATATAAAACCACCTTACTATGTTCATAATCGGTTATTCCACTTATACAGTAATCGATTATCGAAGCATCTTCCAAGTTGCCGGTTTGACCTAGTTCACGCATAGTGATTAAATAATTTTTGAAAGATTCATCTTTCTTTTTCTTCCTCTCTGCCATGCGCCACAGCAGAATTCACTTTATTTTTGAACTCGTTGACTAAATGTGTGGTTAGATTTTCCCAGGTATCAGTAACCGCCAAACGTAAACTGTCTTTTGCTATTCCAGTTAACAGTCTTTTTGACTAAATAACTTTCTGTTCAGCATTCCATTTCATACATACAGCAGCATTTTCGACATCCTGAATCCATTTCTCGACGGGATAATCATCCTCCCCGCTAAACTTCGAAAGCAATTCTTCGACATCTCTAAAACTTAAGCAAGCTCCAGCAGTAGGCACGATAGTAAATTTCATTCTGATTTCTCTATCTTTCAACGCCATTTTCCGTGTTCGTAACTCTCCTAACTGGATATTATATTCCTATTGGTTGCCATTAAGTTCGCTAGCATTAGTCTCCCTACTTCTATTTATCATATCTCCGCTGTCACCACCCTCCATCATAATGCTGCTTTTTGGTTGGTTCAATAGCACTGTATTATTTGAATTCACCGACTCATCATTCGCAACTCTTCTAAACATTTTCATCATCTTACGCATAAAAGCGTCCTCGATTTCAGGTGAATTATGAAGATTTTTTTTTTCGGCTAAAAATTTCTTAATAATTTGTTATTTGTTAAAACAACTTTACTTCATATATAAACACAATAAATTAAAAGGTGGTTCTCAAAGACGGATCGTGTCCTCGATTTGGCTACTCCAGGCGTAAAGTAGGACGGTAAAAAATAAATCAAAAGAAAAGGAAGTTTTCCCTGTTTAGTACACAACGTCTGAAACGCACCAAAACTAAACCTAAACGTACAAAACTACACATTTGCTTCAAGAAAACTCAATAGCTTAAGGAATTTCCTTAATATATGTATGTTGCTCAAAACTACCCGCTGGTTGATCCCGGTTGAGCCCCAAAGCGTAGAGTTTAATTAGTTTTTAAGAAAAAAGCACGAGATGTTTACTACTCGAAACACCAAAATCAATGGCTTTAATCTGATTGTATAGTTAATAATCGTTTTACATAACAGGAATAATATATAAAGCAATTATACAATTTAAATATAACATAAAATACGATACAGGCTGCATCCTAATTGAGTTGAACAAATTCGGATACCTTGAAGCCTACATATATATGTATTTAAATCTCATTTTGAATTACATACTTTTAATAAACGACTCGGTTTATTTTTTATTAGACGTCGTTTATTTAAACGAGACATTGAAAAGTTTACTTTTAACCTAGTGACATCTATTTAAATATTGCATGAATTACTGGGTCTTACAAAAGTTTAGTTTGAAAAGTCTTCTTAGGCACACAACAAAAGTCACAAAATGTTAAGAACGGGTATTAATTTTTTGATTAATAATTTTTTTTCGTAAGTTTCTGTGAACATCTTAGACATCTAACGTACACTAGTAAAACTATAAAAATAAATTTAACGTATTATTTTAACTCGTCAGAGCCATCTTTGATGTCTTTTTCAAAATGAAAGTTCGAAAAATATATTTTAGAAATAATTTAATTTTAATATTTCTGCAAATAATATTTACCTAATACTATATTGGTAACAAAAATAAAATTCCATTTTGATATTTCATTTATTGTTTATTGAAATTAATTGGTACCATCTTGTTGTTATCACAATAAAAAAAGTTTTACTGATCTGACTGACAGTAAAACATAACCTCACTTTATTTTGCTCTTTTTACACCAACACAACTACAAAAACATTTTCATATTCTTTAGGAGATAAAAAGTTACTTTATTAAGTAGTAACCCGAAATAATTTGACATTAGTCTCCATCCCTCCCCCCCCCCACTCCCGTCGAATCACTTATATGTGTATGTATATGCGATCGTTTAATTCGATTTTTTTCGTTGCTTTTGATTTTTTTCAATGAAAATATGTAAAAACCTTTATGTATTCCATTCCTGTCGAGAGAACTTTTCCAGACGGGAATGGTATTTTTCGCCGAGGTTTGTGTACTATTTTATTCACAATCAGAGGCATTTAATAAAACAAGCAACAAGTGCGGTAAATGAGTTGTTCCAGTAAGAGTTCCATGTTTATGGACGAGGCGAAGAAGGAGCTAAATTCTGTCGCGATTATTTGCCATATGTCATTTTATTTCATACTATACATGTGAGATTAATATAATTTTTTTCATTTAAAGAAAATTTAATGCAAATTATTTAAAAAATTATCAAGTTACCCTAGTTTATTTTGATTATCTATTTAGTTTGTCATAATAATTTTAAAATCATTTGCATTCGACAACAAGAACTGCAAGTGGTCCTGGACACAGAAAAAATCGATGTATGTCTCATCACGGAAACACACTTCACTAGACAATCAAACATTAAATTCAAAAATTATCAAATATATCACACTATTCACCCTGGAAACACTGCTAAAGGAGGTAGTGCTGTTATAATTAGAAATAGTATTCATCACTATGAGGAGTTAAAATATGAAACGGAAGAAATACAAGCAACTGCTGTTATTGTCAAATCCAAAAGTAGTTATATTTGTATTGCTAGTATTTACTGCCCACCGAAGCACTCAATGAAAGAAAAAGATTATCTCGAGTTCCTCAGTAAATTAGGAAAACGATTTGTACTTGGAGGAGACTTTAATGCAAAAAATGTCCACTGGGGATCCAGATTAACAACAACTAAGGGTAAAGAACTCCTAAAAGCTATCAGAAAATGCAGTTGTGAAGCCCTCTCAACTGGAAAACCAACCTACTGGCCAACTGATCCAAACAAAGTGCCAGATCTGATTGATTTCTTTATAATAAAGAACATATCTGTAAATTATGTACAAGTAGATGAAAGCCACGACTTAAACTCTGATCATTCACCAATACTTCTAACGTTAAGTGAAAAAATCATTCAGAAAGAAAGAAACCCTTTCCTAGTAAATAATCACACTAATTGGGCATGCTTTAGACTATCGCTAGAAGAAAAAATTAGCTTAATGGTTCCATTAAAGACTGAAGAACAATTAGACAAAGAAGTTCACAAATTTGTAAACGATATACAGCAATCAGCTTGAGAAAATACTCCTGAAATTAAAACGAAAATCAAGGGAAACAATTACCCTATGGAAATTAGGGAACTCCTCGCAGAAAAAAGAAGAGCGAGAAGAGTATGGCAACAAACAAGGGCCCCCTAAGATAAAACTCATTTGAACAACCTCACTCAACAATTAAGAAGAGAGATCAAAGAATTGAAAGATGAATCAATCAGCAACTATTTAAGAAAATTAACTAATGATAACAGTACTGATTATTCTCTTTGGAAAGCAACCAAAAGAATCAAAAGACCAATAATGCAGATTCCCCCAATAAAAATAGCAGGTGAGAAATGGGCTAGAAATAATGAAGACAAAGCTCGAGAATTTGCCGAACACCTCGAAAAAATATTCCAGCCACATGAAGACCAAACGTTGGAAGCCGAGATAATAACTGAACAAGCTGTGCAAGAAAGTAAAGAAATCCTACCCACAACACCAAAAGAAGTCATGCGTGAGATAACAGCTAATATGAATACGAAAAAAGCTCCTGGGTACGATCTTATTACTGCAGAAATCTTAAAAGAACTGCCAAGGAAAGCTCTGGTGAAACTCACCAACCTTATAAATGCAGCATTTAGAATCAAATGTGTACCAAGCTTATGGAAAATTGCAGAAGTAATTATGATCCCAAAACCTGGGAAACCACCACACATAACATCGTCTTATAGGCCAATTTCGCTATTGCCAGTCATGTCCAAACTCTTTGAGAAGCTTCTGGTAAAAAGATTAAATCCGATAATCGAGAGTAAAAACTTGATCCCAAATCATCAGTTCGGTTTTCGCAACCAACACTCAACAATTGATCAAGTACACAGAATAACCAGTATAATTGAGAAAGCATTAGAGGAGAAAAAAGTCTGTTCAACAGTATTTCTAGACGTTGCACAAGCGTTTGATAGAGTGTGGCATGAAGGACTTAACCACAAGTTAAGGAATCTTCTACCAATGCAATTTGCTAAGATACTAGAATCATACTTGAAAGATAGGTTCTTCAGGATTAAATTAGATGATACATTTTCTGAATTGAAAGAAATCAATGCAGGAGTTCCACAGGGCAGTGTATTAGGGCCGGTTTTATACCTACTATATACTTATGATCTTCCTATATTAGAAAACAACACAGTGGCAACTTTTGCAGATGATACGGCGATCTTAGCTGTTGGAAAAAGCAACGAAGAATCAACACAGAAGTTACAATCAGCTATAACTCAAATGTATAAATGGACAAAAAGATGGAGAATACAACTAAATGAAGCTAAATCATTTCACATCAACTTTACAAACAGACGAATCGAACATATTCCGATTACCATAAATCGGGAAATAATACCGCATGCGAACACAGCTAAGTATCTTGGCATGACCCTGGATGCTAAACTACGATGGAAAGCACACGTCAAGAAGAAAAGTGAAGAATTAAGACTTAAATACAGAAAAATGTATTGGCTGATGGGAAGGAACTCTTCTTTATCAACATACAACAAGCTTCTACTTTATAAGCAAATATTGAAACCGATTTGGACTTATGGTATTCAGCTTTGGGGTTGTACCAAACAGAGCAACGTAAATATCATCCAAAGATTTCAGAATATGGTATTAAGGAACATCGTTGATGCACCTTGGTATGTTAGGAACAATGACCTTCATAGGGACCTTAAAATGAACCTCATCTTAAATGAAATCCAGGAAAAAGCACGGAGACATGAAGAAAGGCTCCGCCAACATGTGAACATTGAGACAACTCAGCTCCTAAGCATCACGAATTTAGTTCGCAGACTTAAAAGAACCAAACCTTTTGAGCTGGTGTGATTGTCAGTTTAAGCAGCATTATGCTGATCTAAAATCCACAACAAAGATGTGGTTTACATCAATTTACCAAACACTATGGAATGCCAATGGGAAGAAGCCATAGATTAATTTAAGTTAGTAAATTAAGTCAGAAACAAATTGCCAGGAGACTAGATTGTAATTACATAAAATAAATAAATAAAATTTATTTTAAATTTAAAAAAAAAAAAAAAAAAAAAAAAATTTGCATTCGAACTCCTGTTTCCCGCGCGGTGAAAAAACGAAGCCGAAATGTTCATTCATTTCTTTACATCCACTCTTTTCATTTCTTTATCTTTATACAGTTCTCGTTCGAATGATATCATGCGGCCCTTCTCTTCTCAATACGATGCAGACGTTTACACAATTTTTGCAGCATTATTATAAGAACCCGCTCTAAAATTGCCGTAACATATAGGCACAGAACAGCGTTGCCATTGGGACGATATTATCGTCATTTTGACGTTTTTAGATCCAAAATACGATGAGACGTTTTTTTATTTCTCGTAGAACAAAATAGACGTTTCTGAAAAAAGTTCATACAAAATCACTTGGAGTAAAGTTTTCGTGGTAAATTGGTTTTAGGGCTAAGTTACGAATACACTTTTGAACTTTCGACTTACATTTTCCCTCTTTTTTCTTTATACGCTAAACATATAAGCGGCGCTCTACGCCTGGCTTCGCTTCTCTTCGTCTTTATGATTTTTTGCAACCACATAGACGCCGCTAATTTGACATTAATTTATACGAAAAATGTTGATTGGGTTTTTACAACAAAACATTTTCATAAAAAACTATTTCTTTAATGACTTATTACGAACAAATTTAAGTTCAAATTTAAATTTTTTTTACAATTGGCTTTCTCATAAGTCCATTTGGATGTGAAATTCAGCTAATATTGGAGATTTCCAAGCATTTACTTTAAAAACAACAACAATAAATACAAATGTCATTCATCGCCTCAAAAAATTCAAACTTTGCTAGTTTGACGCCGCTCTATGTGTTCGCTCTTATGGAAATACATGTATTCTAATTTAGCGCTGCTGTTCGCTTCGTCAATGAGTTTGGGTATTAATCAGGGGGGATATGTTATAACCATCACTTTTTTCGCTTCGATGCATTTTCGATAGAGTAACGGTATCTTACAGCTAAATTGTTTTAACATTTTATATTTTTAACAAAGGAATACAGTTAAGTACTTTTCATACCAGGCGCCTCGGCTTTGATCTTCGTAAATAAAAATTTTTTATTTAGTTTTTTTATTATGTAAATTAGTTTAATTCGATTGATACCGTTTAATTTTATAGTAATAAATTCAATTTGTTGAAAAATAATTTATTTTTAAGTGATAATTTGAAAAAAAAAAAATATTGCAATGAAGTTATCTACAAAGCCAAGGCAATGCGTTCTACACTCGACTGCGACATTTTAAAGTAGTACAAAGCAAAGTTCTTTCTCAACATAACCTACAATTTCTACAAATCACATTTTTTGCACAAATATTTCATACTTACCAAAAAATCTAGCTCATATGTACGTTACAAATTTAGAATATCTCAGTTCTTGCTATAATTCACGTGTAAAATAGACCTAAATAAAATATTTGATAGCAACCGAATGTTCAAAGCCAACGCCACCGGTATGAAAGGGTCTCAGCTTCGCATTTGTGGTAACTAAATATTTCGAGGCGAGGCGCCTGGTATGAAAAGTACTTTATTCTATCGAAAATGCATCGAAGCGAAGAAAGTGATGGTTATAACATGTCACCCCAGGTTAAGTGTAAGTACTTACAAGACCTCTAATATTTTTTCGCGTTAAAAATAAGTTTCCATTGAAATAAAAGGCATATTTTCATTAAAAGGTTATTTTTCTTTGTTAAGCATGAAACACACCGAGCAGCAGATTTAAATATTAACTAATTTACCTATTTAATGAATTCAAATCATAGTTTGAGCATAAATACAGGGATTTTTTAAGAAAATAACCAATTATTTTATATTTTTAATAGAAACATTTCTATTAAAAGAAAATGATTTGAATGAAGTTGGTGTTACCGTCGCATCAACAGATTCCACGCCCAGCAGCAAAAAAAAATGGCCTTTGCAGCTAATCTTAACCTCAATAAATATGTCATATTGTTTAGTTTCTGTTATTTTCGTGTGTACATATTTTGTTTGCAATAAAATATTTTGAAAAATTAACCTCTTTCACAAAACACAGAATTAAAGTCTCGAATAACACAAAACACAAGTTTGGTGTGGGATACAACAGCCGATAGTGTGGATTGTTTGGGACATGTCGCGCTGATCTTAGTGTGTTTCAGCCTCAAAGCCTGAAATATACTAAGCAGCAGATTTATATATTAACCTATTTACCTGTTTAATGAATACAAATCCCTTTTTAAGCATAAATATAGACATTGTTTTAAGAAAAGAATGAATTATTTTATATTTCTAATATAAAAATTTCAATTAAAACATAATGTATCGAATGAAGTTCGTTCTGCCGTCGCGTCAATAGGATCCACACCCTGCTAAACATAACCTCAATAAATCTGACGCATTTCTTTTTTTTTTTCTTGTGTACCTATTTGTTTTCAATTAAAATATTTAAAAAAATAAACGTTCTTCATAAAACATAGTATTAAAGTCTCATATAATACAAAAAACAATTTTGATAACAGTAAAAAATAAAATCTCGGCGCTGCTAGGTCTGAATGAAGACAAGGAGCTAATAGTCACGCCGATGTCATACTGCTCTTGGTGTGTTTCACCCTTAAATAAAATAGCATCATTTTTTGTAAGCCGCAGTTTCCTAATAAATATTTTTCTGCTGCTTGGGTTTTTATTGAATGACGTTTTTGACGTTTTTTCTCTCTGAAAAAATACGATTTCATTTTATTTTTTCTGGCAACACTGGCACAGAATACAACCAGAAGAGACATAACGCAGTTTTTGTATGGAAAAATTTCGACTCATTTTTTTGACCTTGATTTGCCGAAGGTAAGAGAAAGTTGGGTTATGTATTCTTTGGTTTACTGGTTTTGATTTGAAATAATAAAAATTGAGAATCCTTAACAGTGTAGTTAGTGAAATTATTTGACAAGTTTTGTTTTGACAGCATAATTTGTATTAACTACTATAATATTCAAAAATAATTATACTTCAACTCATACTTATACTTTCTTCTGTGGTATAGGTGTATCAGTGACATCTTTTGCTCCAATCACTGCTGATTTCCTTTGGATTTCGCTGATGTATCTTCTTTGTCATCATTTTCAGTTGAAGATTATTATGATATTATTAACCTCATTTCGCTATTTTCATTTTGGTTGTTGTAATCTGCTAAATTCTTAGTCTTCGTTGATGTTTTTCTTGTTTCTGGAGTGTTTCACATAAACTATCACATTCACTATTGTTGTCGATACCGTTACCAACATTGCCATTGCCCGTAGTTTTTTTTAATTTTCTTAGTAGATTTAGTATCATTTTCATTATCACTAGTTTTATTTTTATGTAAAGCTGTTTTAGTTTTAATTTTATCGTTTGCATTTCTGTTAGGTTTAAATATTACCCTTTGAAATATTCCCTCTGCAAACTGTTTTGTTTTTATTCAACTCTTTCACTTGGAGGTGTGTTCTGCTTATTCGCTTAACAAATAGAATTAACTGATGTGCTATGATCTCGATGCGGATCATCATCGGAAAATGTTGTAATTTTGGACGAGTCGATGGTCGATTTTCTTTCTAAAATCGACGAAAATGACCAAGATGCGATCGAGTCGATAGAAAAACGCAGATCACCATCGAAAAGGTTTGTTTTTCTTTCGTGCTGTCGACACGGCTGGTTCAACTGCATCGGCTCTTACAATATCAGTATCAACGTTAACTTATTTTAGCATAGTTTTGGCAGGTGTCAGTTGTATCGCCACAGGTCTTGATCTAGGGCAAAAGCTTGAAGATCGTTCAACTTGGGTAGTTCATGTCGGGTATTCTCCATTTTGATTTGATTTTCTTTCGAGATGACACCATTTGTATTAAATAAATTTAAGTTCCGATTAATGCCATTGTTCCTGTTCGGTGATGACGAATTATTAAATGAATCCTCAAATGATTTTGGATTTGATGATGACGCCGTGCCGGTTGGTTCTTTCGGTTGCAACACTTGAATTGATCTTGTAGTTCTTGCAGAAATTTATTTTGAGTTTGTATTATATTGTCCATCGAGATTTTATTTTGGGAAGCATGATTGATTTACTTCAAGTAATTTTTCCCATTTGATTAGTTCTTACTTCAGACCAAAATGGATTACCTCAATATAATGATGACATTCAGATGGGCTTTTTCAAATTCGCCGTTCACATTTTTTTCGACAGTTAGGAATTCCTCCCATCCATCTTCTAGAAGCGCTCTGCATTTATTTATTTTCGTTAAATTTTTGAAACGTTCTCAATAACGTTCCACTTCAAGTTTCTCAGTATCGCAGTTTAAATAACGATTTTTGTTAATTACTACTCGCCCGTATTCAATTATGTCACAGTTTTATTGAATTTACTTATAGGTTTATTCAAAAAGGGTCGTAATCCGGCTTGAAGGACTACGAACAAATTGTCGCCAAAGTTTTCGGCCTGAATTTGTAACGCGCAATTCACCGTTTCCAAAATTCAGATATCAAAAGCTTATCTGTTGTTGTAGAATGGTAAATATCTCGTGTCCGATTGTAAAGCAGTATAGTTAATATAATCGTGCGTACTGTTGTAAAATTTCCGATATTTTTAAATTTGTTAATGTTACCGGTAATATTACCGGTAACACGGGTAAAATAGGTAACACAATTTTTATTCAATATTTTAATTCCAATTTGTACCACAGAACACTAGTAATATTTTGACGTCTAGACAAAAGTAGTAAGATTTTTAAATAAAACACAAACGGCTCATTATTCTCTCAAATATATTTCATCCTCTACAAAGTAATCTCATTCGGGTAAAATACACTTATGCCAACGTTTTTTCCAGTCTTCGAAACAGTTTTTAAAGTATATTTCCGGAATGGCCTACAAAACCTTCTTCGATTCGGCTTGAATCACTTCAATCGTGTCAAAACGATATACCCGGAGCGGTTTCTTGAGTTTCAGGAATAGCCAGAAGTCAAGCGGAGCTAAATCGGGCGAAGGGTAGTTGTGAAACAATATTGGTCGAATTTTTGGCCAAATAGTCACATACAAGTCACACCCAGTGTGAGACGGCTCAATATCATGATGCAAAAACCAAGAGTTTTCTGTCCAAAATTTTCGTGATGTCAACAAAATCTCTAATTGTCAATCGACGATTTTTGAGCACCAAATGTTTGACTTCCTTGATGTGGTATTCATCGGTAGATGTCGAAGGACGGCAACGTCGTCTTCAATGCCTATAGTAAATTATAAATTATACGTAAATATGAGTTTATAATCAATTAAACTCTTTAATGAATGTATGGCTCATCCCCACCGACACATTTATCATCCTCAGCCTCAACATCATCCATAATCGAATTATTCTTACTTCCCTCCAAGGCATCCTCTTCTTCATCTTCGTTATCCACACTTACTACGTTCGATCTCGACAGGTTTAAGTTGTGAAAAATGTACGTTAGTTTTCCTGCACGATCAACAGTAAATGGATTACGTGTTGGACTATGTGTATAAAAACATAAGTACTAAATGTGCTTTCCATTGCAGCTCTCGATGCAAGCATGCTCAAAATATCACCCGCCAAGCACTTAAAGGTGAAGTAGAGCACAATCCACCAAGTTTTACCAGAGAGCTGCTCACTTGCAACCACAAACGGTCGTGAAAAAAGTTCACTTCGAACATTGTAATTCACCAAAGACTCATATATTTTATTGCCCTTATATTTGTTGTCCTTACATATATTTTGGGTGAAGTTCTGCGATATAAAGTTGCGTTTCAAGAAAGTTGAGGCGGTGTTAAAAGACGTCGAGATTTATAAATTGGTTGTACTTATTACTGACAATGGAACGAACAATAAAGCGTCCCTGCGTCCCGTAAATGGTTAACAAAAGCTATCCCTATATTACCGCGTAATAGTATCGCTATCGCTCAGGCTGCAAATTTCACTTTTGTATTGCAATGACTCGTCTTCTTCACTTGTTATACAATATACTATTGCGGCGGTATATATTTCGATGTGCTTGTACTTTTAAGGCGTTATAAACAAATTTTCGCGTAATTATTTGTAAATAACTGTATCTGGGGCACTGGGTGTTTTACTTTTGCCCTGTACATATGATGGAAACTTATTTAAATTATTTGTTATTTAGATTTTAAAATCAAATATTTCTTAGGAAACAACAGTTTTAAAATTAAAGCGTGATGTTTTACCAAAAATTTTATATTGCTGCAGTATTTCGTAAAATTTACTCACAATAAAATGCTAATTACACAAGTTATGATAAATATAAATTCGCTTTAAGCAACTTCAGTCTAAATATATAAATCCATAATGTTACTCATATTTATCTTGAATCTTGTCAAAACACCGCTCAGCTTCCTATAAGATTAGATTACTAAACCATAACATCGAAAATGTTAGTATGATGATGGAATTTTATATACTATGCTATATTGAATATGAAACAGGTGTGAAAAATAATCGACTAACTAACTAAACAACATACCATCGTTTATATATCACCCAAAAAATAAATCAAACGGTAGACTTAAATTGTTATGGGGATCTGATAACACTGTTTGCTAATGCCAAAACAATTAATGACACAACAATATGTAATAATTTGTAAATAAATAAAATATAAATTAAACAAAAATCCAAAATTACCTTATTTTCAAATACATATCAACACACATAACGTTAAGCCATGAGAAGGAGGATAAAAAGCTAAAATAAATTACAAATGCTGAAATGAGACCGAGAGAAAAAAAAATATTTGTAAATTAGATTATTAAAGCCTGTTATCGATATGCCGTGGTAAATCATATCTCGTCGGTCGCGTATGAAAATAAATTCAATTAATTAAAACAAATAAATTTATACAATGTATTTAGGATACTTACCTAGATATTTGCACACTGTGGGCAAGTTATTTGTTTGGAATTGAACATATGCTAATGTGGTATACGCCATAAATGAACTGATAACATTACCCAGTAATGTTTTACCATGTAAGTTACACAGCTGCAAGTACAGAGAAATAAACATTAAAATGTATGTATCCAAAATATCAAATGCGTCATAGATGTAGCTATTTTAGTATGTACATATACATATGTATATGCGTGTGTGTGAAACCAGAACATTATCCGGCTTAAGACAAATATTGTCGCAGTAGTATACTAAGAATTAGGTTAAATAAAGTAAACATGCATGCATTTTATGTTTCACAATCAACTTCCTTATCTTAATAAAAAAAAAAGTGTTGAATTTTTATTCTTCTTTATTTCCTCTCGAAACACATTGTAAGCAATTTCCTCTAACATTACAGTACAACCTTGAGTTGAAGTCCTTCCACACCCCACTATTACTATGTTCTCAAATTGTATATATAGATTCCGATTAAAAATTCCCATCGCACATCTCAAATTTCATCATTATTGAATAAGAAATTTCTAGTTAATAAAGCCGGTTTCAGTTAGCGGATTTCCACCAAAATAGAAATCAAGCACCAAAATAAAAATCTTCGACCTCCATTTTGCCTAATGTCAAAATGTGATTCTAAAATACAACATTTTTTACAATTGTGGAGTGCTGTCAGGATTTCTCAACATGTTGAACTAGCAATAAATTTTCTTTTAAATGTGTATCACATGAAAAAATATAAAAGCTCTGGAAATCGTAAAGTCATACATTGCTAGCAAGAAAATGGAAGAAGCTTATGATGTAGAGAGACGCTGATTGTAAAACAATCTACAGAATATCAGATCAAATAGGGGGGTAGGCTAAGTAGACGGAAAACGTTGAGTGAAGCTACAGAAATTGCTCGTGATGCTTCAAAAACGTTGGAGAGTGCCACTCTCCAAGGCACGAATATTTAATAATAGAAAGGGCAATAATAGAAATTTTCATAACAGTATGAATACAATTTTATAATAATTTTGGAGCGCTCAGATGGAAGGAATTATAGCAATGTCACTACTTTTCCGAGCGAAATCAATAAAATGATCTTTTGGTAATTCAACACGTTATATTCTTTTTTATTTATTTTTAATTACATTACACTGAACAATGGCGACATCTATCTATCGGCACCAATTCCACACAATATACATTTTTGGCTTAGCCAATATTTCCTCCATTATAATTCCACCATTATAATATAATATAATTGGTTACCCTGGTGAACTTTTTGTTCTAGTTGGAAATAATTTAACTCACACAGCTAACTTCGTGGTGTACATTTTTTCACCAGAAAAGTATAGCATGTACGCAGCTTGAGGGTCGCGTTAAAATGATTCATGGCCCATATGTTCTACTAAAAGCAAACAATAATATGGCATACTCAGATTTACTTAGACATATCTAGGATTTCTTGTAACTGACCAACAAGTGACCACTATACCATTAGTTTTAATTTATTTATTTTACTAAGTGAAATTTAATTTTTATTTTATAAGTCAGATGTCTATAGTTCTATAGTCCATTAAAAATAATTTTTAATTTCATACTCGGTTCAATTTTTTCTACATGAAAATAAATATAAACTTATCCTGCTACATTTTTTTATGTACAACAACACTATTTGCTAAATTGTGTAGCTACATTTTTGAAATCTGTTAATTTGTGTAGCTACACTTCTGAATTCTGTGGAAAACTTCACACCGGTAATAAACAGACAATTATACCAGTTTTAATCATAAATACGTTTTTATAAAATAATTATTTATGATTATTGATGAGTTATCAAATATGTCGACAATCAGAGATGTATAATATTGGTACTATTCAAATGATAGTGCATACCAATTAAAGTCGATATCATCATTCATACAAGCTAGCGTAAAGTACATGCTTGTATCATCAATGCACCTGACCCGTAATTAACAATTAGATCAGCCGATCATCAGCGACCTTGATGGAAAATCATACGGATACTAACTAGTACAACTAAATTAAACCAATTTCAATTCAAAATATTTTAAAAATTGCGGTACGTATTGGATCCTCATTTTTCATCGATTTCAAAACCAGCATTTGAATATAACAATATACAACCATCATCACAGTCAATCCAAATTTCAATCAACCTGGAAGAGCGAAATCAACAAACAACGGGTGAGTCAAAATTTTTCATTTTAGTAGTAATAAAGCAAATATACTGTTTTTTTTAATATATACATAAATAATATAATGAATATAACCTATGAACGACGAAAGTGATGTTGAAGATTATTATGATTTAAGAACGCTATTTAAACATGTAAGGAAAGTAGAACGCCATAATCAATTTGACAAGAATCGTAAACAAATAATAAAAATGAATCTAAGCTATGAAACCACATTAAAATTAATCCCTGAATTTGACGGAGAACCTGATAAATTACATAAATTTATTTTCGCTTGTGATGCAGTGTACGATTCTTTAAAAAATACGGAATACGAGAAATTTTTAACGGTTGTGAAAACTAAATTAAGTGGTATAGCATATGATGTTGTGAAACATAATAAATTTGAAACCTGAGATGAATTAAAACAGGAACTTAAACTTCAATATAATTTTGACCGGTGTGAAGTACTTCACACAAAGTGTAGCTACACAAATTAACGAAAAGTGTAAGTGTACTGAAAAAGTGTAGGCCTACATAGAAAAGTTTAAATAAGAAGTAGAACCAGGCATGGGCTTATATTTCCATAAAGTGGACAGGTCAAGCTATCCGAAACAATTTTTTTATTAAAATAAAAAGGGTTGGGTATGTTCGACGCTATTTTGGAAATTGTGAAAATCACATAAACTGTCCAAACCTGATGCTACACTATGACCATTTACGAAAATCTCAGAGATGTTACCAAGTGTGGGCTTATATTTCCATAAAGTAGACAGGTCAAGCTATCCTATAAATTCTATAGATTTTAGCAGCTCAAACTGTCCAACATGTCAAGGAGTCACAACAAAAAATTATTTCAGCAATTATGGCATTGTTATAGCTGATGTACAGCCAAATAACAATAATTATAATATATCACTTCGAGATATAAGCCAAATAATAAAACTGTCTGGAGATGATTATTTTTTGAAAGGACTTATTCATTTTCAACAGTCCACAAGTATTAATGCTCCAGGTCATTTTATAGCATATGTCAAACGTGGAAATATATGGGAGCAATTCGACGACCTGGTTTCATTTACAATGGAAGTTAGTGCTAAGTATAAAGTTAATCCAGCGATACTAATTTTTTCTAAATATTAAAAAGAACAGAAATTAGTTATGAACACGGGGGCAGGGAAAATAACAAGAATAAGCCAAGCAAAATTTACGAGTTATTGATTATATTTTGTGGTTGCACACCTATCGCGCATCCGGTATTGTTTCAGATAGCTTGACCTGTCCACTTTATGGAAATATAAGCCCATGCCTGGTTCTACTTCTTATTTACACTTTTACTTTCTTTTACTCTAGTAAAATAAAGTATAGTAATCATGAAAATTTTGGACCTTGTTATTTTTAGTGATTTATCTGTTTTGAGGTCCCCTGAGTCCGAAAAAGTGGGTTTCGAAATGGTGTCTGTCTGTCAGTCTGTCAGTCTGTCAGTCTGTCAGTCTGTCAGTCTGTCAGTCTGTCAGTCTGTCAGTCTGTCAGTCTGTCAGTCTGTCAGTCTGTCAGTCTGTCAGTCTGTCAGTCTGTCAGTCTGTCAGTCTGTCAGTCTGTCAGTCTGTCAGTCTGTCAGTCTGTCAGTCTGTCAGTCTGTCAGTCTGTCAGTCTGTCAGTCTGTCATTCTGTCAGTCTGTCAGTCTGTCAGTCTGTCAGTCTGTCAGTCTGTCAGTCTGTCAGTCTGTCTGTGTCCTCTCTACAGCCCAGATGGTTTAACCAATCGAACTGAAACTTCAGATTTAAGCTTTTTTAATAAATTGGGAGGTCCCAGTGAATTTTACTCCAAATCGGCTAACCGGAAGTGGCCACTCCCTTGGTCCAGAAAATTTATTTTGCAAATATCTTAAAAAGTATAAGGTTCACAAAAAACTACCAAAGACAAAATGTTTCCAAAAATTAAAAACAAATAAAATTAAAAAAAAAAAAAATTAAAAAAAAAAATTTAAAAATTTAAAAATTAAAAAAAAAAAATTTAAAAAATTATAAAAAAAATAAAATTTCTCAAAATTCTCTGTTCGTAAAAGAAAGTCGTGTGTTGGTCACACCTCCATTTTTTTATGTAGGCCTACACTTTTTCAGTACACTTACACTTTTCGTTAATTTGTGTAGCTACACTTTGTGTGAAATACTTCACACCGGTATAATTTTGCCAGAACAGTACCAGAAATTCAAGCAGAATTATTTAAAATCAGACAGTCGAATTGTGAAAATGTTAGGCAATATGCAGCTAGAGTTAATAAATTGTTGTCCGAATTAAATGATGTTAGCTCGCAGTCAGTTGGTATAGCTAATTCAAAAGTGTATGTAAAATTGAATGAAAATACAGCATTGGAAACTTTTCAAGATGGATTACGTGATACTATCCGAACAGTAGTCAAATCGTGTCAGTTTGATAATTTAAAAGCTTCAATTGGACAGGCGTGTGAAGAAGAGCTTTCGGTGCAAGTACCATCCTCTACCCAATTTAATAGACCCAATTCAGAGAGGCGTAATTTTAATAATAAAACTATTAAATGTCATAATTGTCACAAGTTAGAACACCTGGCCGCAAACTGTTATTCTCAATCACGATATAATACAACCACAAGTGTCAGTAATAATAATCGAAATTTTCCAAGTCAAGGAATCAAAATGATATGTGCATATTGTAAATTATCGGGCCAGCAACAACTCGATTTAAGATGGTAAATCGAAATAAAAATAATAGTTCAGAGTCTCAACAAACTGAGACCCAGAATAAGTCGGAAAAGTATTCACGGCTTGGACAGACACCACAGTACCACACTTGCCGGTAATATCCAAGATGTTCAACAAGTATTAATTTCTAAGGTATTGCATTTTAGTAAATTTATTGAATTTTACGTCGATGTAGCTGAAAACAACCAATTATCAGTCCTGGTAGATACGGGAGCTGATATTAGCATAATAAAAATTGATTGTATTGCTGATGATACACCGTGTAATGCAAACAACAAATGTAATATCAAAGGAATATCTGCAATTCATTTGGAAACTCTAGGAACATTTACAGTCAAATTAAAGCTAAGTAGTCAATTAGAAATACCACAAACATTTCATGCCGTAAAGTCCAATTTTCCCATTCAATGTCATGGTATATTAGGAAAAGATATCATAACCGCAAACCGTTGTAAAATTGATTTTTCGAGCCATTCATTGGAAATACGGCTTGATAACCAGATATTAACATTTACATTAAATACAAATATTCCGGAAACAGTTGTTCCTCCACGTGCTGAGAAAACCATCGTAGTTCACATCACATCATCAGAAGGTGACTATATATGTCAATCAGGTGAAATATGCAGCAAGTTCGATAATCAAATGTGAAAATGGTTTAGCTTTACTAAAAGTCGTAAATGTTAGTGATAATCCAATTACATTTTCAAATTTAACCATAAACATTGATCCAATTGATGAATTTCACATTTATCAATTATTTAGTTTGGCAAATCCTGAGCATAATCGTTTAAAGAGCTAGCTTGAAGATCAATTACAGTTCCATTCGCTTAATGTTGAGGAAAAGAATTCAATCGTTAATCTATGTCGAGAGTTTCATGAGATTTTTTATTTGAACGGTGATGAATTAAGTACAACAGATTTAGTCCAACATGAAATAAAATTAAATTCCAACACTCATCCAATATTTCAGAAACCATATCGTTTACCCGAATCGGCGAAACGGGAAGTCGAAAATCAAGTACAAGAACTGCTTGAAGAAAATATTATTGAACCAAGTCAATCTCCATGGAATTTTCCGTTACTTGTAGTCCCAAAGAAATCCAAAGATAGGACGAAAAAATTTCGAATTGTCGTTGATTATCGAAAATTAAATCAAGCCACCATCAGTGATGTATTTCCGTTACCAAACATAACCGAAATTCTTGAGAAATTTGGTCGTAGTCAATATTTTACCACACTCGATCTAGCAAACGGCTATCATCAAGTCTTAATGAAACCATCTGATAAAGAAAAAACAGCATTCAGTACTAGTCTCGGACATTACCAATTTATAAGAATGCCATTTGGCCTTAAGAATGCCCCTTCTACATTCCAAAGGCTTATGACCACAATTATGTCTGGATTACAAGGAATTCATTGTTTGATTTATTTGGATGACGTAGTTGTGTATGCTGCAACATTAGAGGAACATAATCAAAAGTTAAAAGATGTTTTCTCAAAATTTCGAGTTGCCAATTTAAAATTACATCCGAAGAAATGTGTTTTTCTCCAAAAAAAAAAAAAAAAAGCTTACCTTGGACACGTGATCAACCAAGATGGTATTCATCCAGATCTAGCAAAAATTCAAACAATTGTCGATTACCCGGTTCCGCAAGATCAAAAATCCTTAAAATCATTTCTTGGTTTGGTAGGGTACTATCGAAAATTTATCGCTAACTTTGCTAAAACTGCAAAGCCTTTGACAGAGTTGCTGAAGAAAAACGTTATTTATAAATGGAATCCGTCTACAGATGAAGCATTCCACAGTTTGAAACAATCAATAATCACACCACCCTTGTTCTACAATTTCCTGACTATGGAAGAAAATTTATTTTAACTACTGATGCCAGCAAAAAAGCTATTGGAGCGGTACTGTCCCAGATGAACAGCAATATCGATCTACTAATCGCCTATGCAAGCCGTATGTTGAATAAAGGAGAGCAAAATTATTCAACTCATCATCAAGAATTATTAGCTGCCGTTTGGGCTGTGCAACATTTTCGACCGTATCTTTATGGGCATAAATTTAAACTTGGTCATTGATCTGGATGATGAATGTGAAGGATCCCCTATCACACATAGTTCGCTGGAAAATCAAGTTATCTGAATACGACTTCATGCTGATTCACTAAGTCGTATAATAATTTCTCCAGACGCAAACCACGAAGTACATGTTATCACTAGATCTAAGGCAAAACTTCAATCAAAGAAGTCCAAAGAAGATGATAATAATTCAAGCAACAACATTACTTTAATACCACAACCACAGATATCACAAGATCAATTGAAATCGAGTCCTAATCATAATTTAGACAATAAATATTCCCATCCTGGGTAACCCCTTCTTTCACATCCATGTAATAATAATATAATTGAACTAAATGACTTATCACAATCAATCGTATCATAGAAGAATTTCATATAACACCACAAGGAGGTCATCAAGGTATTACAAGAACCTATAAACGCATCAAGTCTTACTATTACTTCCCTCGTATGTTTTCCATAATTGAATTATAAAGAATGGTACATGTTGTCAAATAAATTAGCATGGTCCAATGAATAAAATGCCTTTCCAAATTACCACAACGTCGTCAGTCGCTTTCGAAAAATTATTCATCGATATTGTTGGTCCTTTAATTCCTAGTCAATCTGGACATAAATATATCCTTACACTATAGGACAACCTAACCAAGTTCTTATTTGCTATACCAATTGGAAATCAAGAAGCGGACACCGTCGCCAGAAATTCATTTGTACTTTTGGTGCACCTCATTCAATCTTATCCGATCAAGGGTCTAATTTCATGTCTGCAGTTTTTGTAAATTTGTGTAAATTATTCCATATCAAAAAGTTCAACTCAACCGCATATCATCCACAAACGAACGGAACGTTGGAGCGAACACATAAGTCAATCGGAGAATACCTACGAAATTTTACGCAAGATGAACCAACCAAATGGAAAGATTGGCTTCCATTTGCCACTTTCTCATACAATGTAACGCCTCATACAAACACAGGGTTTATGCCATACGAGTTGTTGTTTGCGAGAAATCCAAATATTCCATCGTCACTAATGCATGACCTGAATCCCATATACAATTATGAAGATTATATATCTGATTTAGAATGCAAACCTCGTTCAATAAAGCAAAGCGAAGTTTAATTAATTATAAACACCAGTCAAAATCATACTACGATCGAAGTTCCAGGAGCAGTACAAAAAAATGAAAAAAGAATAAATAAATTTAGTCCTTTATGGACTGGACCTTATACGGTAGACAAAATAATATCCCCACAGAATCCCAATATTGGTCGAAATATAGTACAAAGTGTATTCATAATAATCGTCTTAAACATTTTTATTAAAACAAAACTGAAATTAAATATAATACATAAATTAATTAATAAATAGAAATCCGCTTAAGAAATTAAAGTGCAAAAGAATTTTGAACTCAATTTAATTTCTGCTTATTAGCAGGGTGTCATGTAAATTAAAAAAAAAAAAAAAAAATATTAGTATGTAAGTTGTTTTGAAAATTGATATTGTATATTATCAATTTTCAATTAATAGGGGGAATGTAGTATAACTCAACCTCTACATTAAATTATGCATCATAACTCAACCCAACTCATAAATTGTCACTGAGTTCATGCCCTACATTAATTAATAATATAATTTTTATGTTGGTATTGCTACTACGGTAATTATAAAAAACCAAAAAGAAGACAGAATAAATTTGGACATCGAGCTAGGTAGCCGTACATAATTGAAATTATAAATTAAAACGTTAATAATAAATTTAAAAAAATGTAAAATATAAATTAAAATGATAATTTTGTTTTATTAAAGAAAGAAATCCAATCCCAAGAAAGCTCCCTACAATAGCTTCCGAAGGAGGATACTTTGAATAAAACATTCTTTCATTTTCTACACAAACTAATGTCTTTTATTTCGGTAAAAAAGGTCGGAAATTTATTTGTACTCCCAATAGTTTTGAAGTAATATCAGTTAAAGAAGCAATTACACTTGCAAGAGCAATGGTAGAAAAATTCATTTTAATGGGAAACTGAATTTCTGAATGAAATAATGAAAAACATGGGCTGAATTAATATTTAAAAAACTTCACAACAGATTTTAAGTGGGAAGAATGGCTTCCTTACTTTGTATTTGCTTATAATACAACACCGCATACAGAAACACAATATACCTCATTTGAATTAATTTTTGGGAAATTAGCCAACATACCTTCATTCATAACAGCTGAAGTATCAAAACCAATCTGCAACTTTGATAATTATGCAGAGGAAGTAATATTCAGATTGAGAGAAGCACATAAAAAGGAAAATAATTTACTACATAATTCATTCAAAAATTAATAGAAAAGCAGAATATGTATGATATAAAAGCAAATCCAACAGATTTTAACGTAGGCGATCACATTTTTCGTAAACGAAATAGATGGAAATTCGAAAAAAAAATTATACTGGTCCATATGAGATTATAGAACGAAATGGTGTAAATTGAAAAATAAAAATTGCAAACAGAATGAGGGTGTAATGCCATCATCACCATAATAAAATATTACAAATACTATATGTTACTTTAGGTTAATGAATTAATATTTGTAAAGTAAACATACTTTATTGTTGAAATATACATTGGAATTTAGGCCACAAAATAAACACTATGCATATGTAAGTGAATTTGGGGCATAAATCATACCTAATTATGTCCACAAAGGCGTAGATTTAAAATTGTGCTGTCAAAATAAAATCCGTTTACTAAATAAAATTGGTTGAGAAATAGTATATGTACAGTGGGCTGCCATACTATTAGGGACATATCGAATTTGGCGCCTTCTGAAGCCATGAGAAACTGTTATAAAAATTCTTTTTTAAATTACAAATGCATATAAATTTATTCAAAATACAAAATTTAGCTCTGTACTAAACAACATATGTACTAAAAGAAGGAAAATGTGTTTTATCTATATTAGATACGTATATCTTCAGAAAAAAGCTACTACTACAAAAACATTGAATACGTGTATTATTCCGTGTTATTGGTTCTACATTTCTTTCATTTGATATTTTGTTCTAGATGTTCTAGAAAGGGCTTTTAGGGTGTTAGATCGACATAACAAAAAATTTTAGCACTTATAATTTTTAGTACTGTTGTAATTATTATAATTTAAACTGCTATTTTTTTAAATAGTTGAAATGTCATTTACATATCACGAGCGACATCTATGTTTGAATAATGTAAATACGAAATATGAAATTAGTTTTAAGTTTAACCGTATGGCATGGTTGGGAGTTTTTGACCGAAAAAAGAGAGAGAGAGAGAGGAAGGTGAACGAACGCACAGAAGAAAACGGTTGTGAAACAAACAATATAAAAAAACAATAAAAAAAGTATATTCAGAAACGAAATAAAAAGTATTTAAAAGTGTATTATTTTAAACGACAAATACGACAATATACGACATTTATCAGAAGTGGAATTATTTGGAATAAATTATTATTTTATTAATAATTAGTGAACATAACCTCGAACTTAAAAAAAAACCACGTTAAAAATACCATCCTAAATTATTGAAAAATGAACGTACAACAGTTAAAACACGAATTGGGGAAAAGAGGCTTACCAACGAACGCAAAGAAAAAAACGTTAACATCCCGATTATTAGCAGCAATGGCAGGTAATCATGATAGTGGTGAAGAGGAAGATGAAATTGACGACACTGTACTCCCTAACACCGTTCTTCAAAGCACGAAATTGGAGATACCGAACGAAAACAGACGAAATATACCAGCGTCCTTGCACAGCATCAGTTACTGTCGAACGGAGGCGCATCTCAATGATTTAGCAAATAGAACGCCAAGTCAATTGCTTTATCTAAAACCGGCTGATATTGCGAATTTACTCCCATCATACGATCCATCCGCGTTAACGTCTCTCAATGCGATATAAGCCGTGTTTTCCATGAGAACTGCACTAGAACTCGATAAACTTTAAATTACTTTTATTCTATGTAAAGCGAAAAAAAAAAAATTAATTAAGCGCGAATGTGTAGGGTATTTGACATAAATACATATTTTAAGTTTAAAAATTCCCCCTTCAGTTATTTCATCAATATTTTCTTATTTCTTGCTGACGTCATTGCACGCAACTACACTCGATAAATTCATGGGTTTATCAAGTGTAACTAAAAAATAAGCTATAATTGTCATTATTATTTATTGCTGTAATAACTTAAAATGTGTATTTATGTTAAATTCACTACACATTAGCACTTTATGAATTTAATTTTTTTTCTGTTTACATAGAATAAAATGAATTTAAAATTTATCGAGTTCTAGTGCAGTTCTCATGGAAAACACGACTATAATTCGTCAAAAAAATTGAGAAATTACGTCAAATATATTATCTCGACGATAGGTTGATTTTGATAGCATTAACCTCAAAACTACACGGATCAGCACAAGTTTGGTTCCGGACGGTTCAGGATAAAATCGAAACATTCAATGAGTTTAGCATCCAATTTAAATTAAATTTCGGTGCCCAGATAAGTGAAGCAAGTATTCACGAAAAATTGAGAAATTTTATACGACCTTTTAATATGGATTTACTTACATACTATTACGAGATGATTGCCATTGGTGATCAAATTAATGTTTCGATGCAGTCGATGATCCAATATATCATAAATGGCCTTAACGATTATGAACTGCAAGGTCCACTACGAGTAACACAGATTTTTACATTGGAAGAATTACGCGAACGCATTCAGTGGTATAAAAGCTCGAAACCTGTACGGCCAAAAACGATACGTCAAAGCGAGCAACAAAATAGTATAGTGCAGAAGCCTCAGCAAGCTCAGCAAAATAAGCAGAATACCTCAACAAATATACCAAATAATCGGTCGGAGACCATAGTTTCCAGCGCACAGCGATCTAATAACAGAAATGTTATTACGTGTTACAATTGTTACGCTGTAGGGCATATGTCATCCGCGTGTCCTCAGCCCCCACGAAGAGAACGCTGTTCCAAATGTAATAAACTGCATCCCAAAGGAACTTCCACACAATGTTCGGGAAATACCGAGTCCACGTCACAACAATCAACATATGCAACACAACAACAACAAAGGCAGATTATGATTTTGTCTTCGTATGAATATATGACAAAAGTGAATTGTTTTTTTGGCGATACAACGAAACAAATGAACGCAGTAATAGACACGGGAAGTCCTATAAACATGATTCTTAAAAAGAACGTACCGCCAAATTTCAAATTGGAATCATACACGGGAAATAGTTATAGCGGCGCAAACGATTCACCTTTACGTATTATAGGAAAGTTAAGTTGTAAAATTAAAATTAGTTTAGATTACTTTCGTATTACTTTTTTAGTTGTCGGTGACGAAACAATGGGCTGGGATTGTCTGATCGGAAGGGCTTTCATGCGCGACCCGTCTGTCGTATTTAGAATTGAGTCAAGCGTCAAAGGAGATGTCATTCAGTTTTCACCATCGAAGATAGAGAAACGAGCAGGTAATGTTTTGCTTTTTAATGAAATTTTAAGTATTGATTTTTCGTGTGATAAGGGTGAAACCGGTTATGATGTTGGGCCGTGTGAAAATGATGTCGGTAAAGATCATGAAATCGAAACAAAGTTTAATGTGATTATGAACGAATTACTCGAACGACCTCCGAAGATGGAGCCAAGTGTTAAGCACGAATTAAGCATTCAGTTGACGTCGCCAAAACCAATTTATGTTTCTCCTCAGCGTTTGTCAATTAAAGATTGTAATACCGTAAACGAAATTGTCAAAGAACTGTTAAATCGACAAGTGATCCAACCAAGTAAGGGCGATTATGCTAGTCGCATAGTTCTGGTTAATAAAAAGAATGGTTCACCGCGTTTGTGTGTAGATTACCGTGATTTAAACAAAATTACCGTTAAGGACAGGTTTCCGCTGACCCTAATAGACGATTGCCTCGATAAACTTCAAGGGAAGAAAGTGTTTTCTTTGCTTGACTTAAAAAACGGGTTTAATCATATTCCAGTAAACGCTGACTCTGTAAAATACACGAGCTTTTTAACACCAGATGGTCAATTCGAATATCTAAAAACACCGTATGGTTTGTGTAACGCCCCTTCGATATTTCAACGATTTATTTCCGACATATTTCAAGAACTAATTTCGTCTACCGATCTAGTGGTTTATATCGACGATATATTGATTGCTACTGAAACGATACAGCAACATTTTATTGTTATAAAAAGTTTTTAATTTAATATATGATAATTGTCTTCAAATCCAGCCAACCAAATGTCACTCTTTTAAGCAAAAAATCGATTTCTTGGGATACGAGATAGGTGGTAATGGGATTCGTCCAACTGATCGGCATATTTCTGCAATAAACGATTACCCCATTCCAAGTAATTCACACGAGCTACATCGCTTTGTAGGTCTAGCTAGTTTTTTTAGACGATTTGTACCGAATTTTTCGTTAATCGCAAAACCCCTGTACGACGTTATAAAGTTAAAAGACGATAAGCTGTTTCGCTTTACTGAGGTTGAAGTGAGTGCATTTCAAAAACTCAAATCATTACTTACTAATAGTCCCGTTCTAGCGTTATATAATCCAAATGCGAGAACAGAACTGCATACTGATGCAAGTCAGATAGGATTCGGTGCCATTTTGTTGCAAGAGCAGGCGGACAAATTGTTACATCCTATCGCATTTTATAGCAAGGGCACTTCGGAACACGAACAGCGATACCACTCGTACGAACTTGAAACTTTAGCCATAGTGTATGCACTTCAACGCTTTCACATTTATGTGCATGGTATCGATTTTGTAATTGCCACAGATTGCAATTCTGTAAAGCTTACATTAGAGAAGCGAAATTGTAACAACAGAATAATGCGCTGGGTTCTTGTTCTCGAGAATTATTGTTATAAAATAGTTCATCGTCCGAACACCTCAAATGCGTCACGTAGACCACGTAGATGCCCTGAGCCGGGCACCAAGCGTATTTGATCTTACCGAAAGTACCCTTTCCCAACGTCTTGCTGTTTTTCAGTATAACGATAACGAAATCAGATCAATTAAAGACAACTTAGAGAAAAACGGTGATAATTACTTCGAGTTCCGTGACGGACTAGTGTATAGAAAATTCAAGAAGAAATTATTATTTTACGTTCCCATGGCACTGCAACAGGAAATTATGAGGAAGTGTCACGAAATAGGCCATGTAGGAGTTTCACGAACTATGGAGATGATAAAGCGTTCTTATTATTTCCCTAATATGATTGACAAAGTTACCTAAAAATTTCATTAAAACATGTTTAAAATGTATTGTCTATAAGCCAAAACAAGGAAAAAAGAGGGTTATCTAAACGTATACAATAAATTTACAGAACCGTTCCATACGATACACATTGACCATGTTGGCCCTCTTGCTGAAACTAAAACCAAACATAAACATATTTTGGTAATCGTAGACGGTTTTACGAAATTTATTCGACTATTTGGAACTAAAACTACTAACACCGTAGAAGTAATTAAGAATTTAATTCTTTATTTTAACCAATTAAGTGTCCCAAAACGTATCGTATCTGATCGCGGTTCATGTTTTACGTCAAAACAGTTTTCAGATTTTATTAATGAACGTAATATTGTTCATGTAGAAACAGCTGCGTACTCCCCACAAAGCAATGGACAAGTTGAACGTGTCAATCACGTTATCAATATAATTATTGCAAAATTAACTTCTCTTACAAAACACCACCAATGGGATTTAGTCCTTTCCGAAACTGAATTTGTAATAAATAATACGATAAACCGAACAATACAAAGCACTCCAGCGATAGCACTTTTTGGTTTGAATCAACGGATGGCGAACGACGAATTCGAGAATTTCGTATCACAAAATAATGAAATTACACGTAATTTAAATGACATTAGAGAAAATGTTGTTGTTAACACGAAGGATCAATCCTTGAAAAGCAAGGCATACTTCGATCGGAAAAGAATTAAAGCATACTCGTATAAAATTGGAGATTACGTATTTTTGAAAAATGCTGTAACGACTCCTGGGTTGAGTCATAAATTATTACCGAAATTTAAAGGCCCATATATAGCGAGTCAGATCCTCCCTGGTGAACGCTACGGGATTGAGAATATTCCTGGACAACAGCAGTCTCAAAGACCGTTCAGGAGTGTGTACGCTGCTTTCAACATGAAGCCCTGCCGTGCGGACAATCAGAGTCGATTGTGATGTCAGGATCGCCGATTTGTTGTAATTATTATAATTTAAACTGCTATTTTTTTAAATAATTGAAATGTCATTTAAATGTCATGAGTGACATCTATGTTTGAATAATGTAAATACGAAATATGAAATTAGTTTTAAGTTTAACCGTATGGCATGGTTGGGAGTTTTTGACCGAAAAAAGAGAGAGAGAGAGAGAGGAAGGTGAACGAACGCACAGAAGAAAACGGTTGTGAAACAAACAATATAAAAAACAATAAAAAAAAGTATATTCAGAAACGAAATAAAAAGTATTTAAAAGTGTATTATTTTAAACGATAAAAACGACAATATACGACAGTACGCTAATAAAAATTACATATTAAGTTTAAATTATTAAATTTGGCCATTTAAAAAATAGCATTTTTCTGTATAATAAATATTATAAGTACTAAATAGTACATGTACCAATCTGTACTAATTTTTTCATATTAGTCTAAGTTAATCTAACGCTCTAAAAGCGGTTTCTAGCACATCTGGAACAAAATGTCAAATGAAAGAAATGTAGAACCAATAACGCGGAACAATACACGTGTTCAATGTTTTGAGCTAGCACTGCCAGTTGTAGCGTTTTTCTGCAGATATATCTAATATAGGTAAAAGATATATTTGTCTAAATTTTGTATTTTGAATAAATTTATATGCATTTGTAATTTAAAAAGAACATTTTTAAAATAGTTTCTCATGGCTTCAAGGGTGCCAGAAGTAAATATATCCCAACAGAATTCGATATGTCCTTAATAATATGGCAGCCGACTGTATAATAAAATTTAGTTCTTAAGTAAATGAAGAAGGGAACAGAAGTCAATTGAAGAGGCTCAAGATATAAAGAGATGTAAATTGAAAATGAACAATTAATAAATAGACTTAATAAAATTAAACAATAAAAGTGTATAATAGATTTATCATTAAAAACAAATATTACATGGCAAAAATTTGTTTTTTGTCTTATACACATATTTTTATATAACTGTTAAATTTGATTCTTCTACATATTTTTCAAAAACATGGTTTAAAATTGAGTCATATTATGTAAAAAAAGTGTTCGTAAAATTTACCACAAGTTTTTGTCAAAGACTTTAACGATAAATTTCAGTCTAAACATAGGACTTGTGGTTTCTACGGAATTTTTTATATAAAAAGAAAATTCCAATTGTAAAACACTTTTGAAAATGGACTTGCTTGTTGAATTGAATCCGAAAGCTCAAACAAAACAATTAAAAAGAAATAAATCGAGCCTAAAACCAATAAAACTTTTTTTTAAATATTTATATTCTTATCACCTAAAACTAACAGATTTTTTGCTTTGAACCCCATAGTATATTACTAAATTCTGTAAGAAAGACTGTTGGGCCCAAAAAATGAAATCTATAAACGCAAAGCATCGAAAACAAAACAGATTTAAATTCGTAATTTGCCTGAAGAATGTCAGCACCAGCAGCATCGATATAGGAATCAATCGTATTCGTACAGCATAACTTACACTAAGACGTGTCTCATTCAGGGATGAAAAAGTTGATCCTTTAGTACTTTTTTCGGTCCTTTAGAAAATAAAAAGTACTTTAATACTTTCAATCAACATTTCAGTCCTTTCGAAAAAATATTTATATTGAATTTTTTCTGTAAACGTTAGGCAGTCCTTTTCGAAGATCGAATCATTTTTCGTTGAACAACTACCTATTCGAATTTCGACTAAATTAAATTCTAACCGCCAGGACTATTACGCTAATAACGCTGTTTCCTTGTAATTTTTGTGGGCAAGGATAGTGGTCTTGTTCTTGTAATTGTAACTTGTGGCCATTCAGTGGGAAGGGAATATAGTTGTAAATATTATATTACTTATAAATAAATAAAATGGATAAGTAAATGATTTTTAGTTTATTTAGTAAATTTCATCCTTTATTTAAATTTTAATCACAATACCAAGTGCGAATTCTAAATGCGAGTGAACATTTTTTTATAAAATTTTTGTGCTTAGCTGTAGTGATTTTATATAAAAAGAAATGTTTACTCGCATTCGCAATTCATGCTTGATGTGGATAGCCTTTAATTCTTAACAAATTCATATCTGTTTGCATTGCTTCACAAAATCAGCATTTAGCCTTTTAATTGAACCCTCCGAAAGAGAAAAATGTTTAAATAGATTTTTGCTACTTTTAGTGATATAAAAGTGAAAAGTCGTCAGTTAGTGAAATATCGTTGTTTTAAAATTATTGTTGTCTATGACCAATTTTAGGGTAAACCTAGGGTAAAACGACCAAATTTTCTCATTGTTTTATTTTGATTCTTGAGATTCGTTTTTTGTCTACCTCCAGAGCAAATCTGTAAACAAATTTTGATTTAATTTTGTTAGATGTGGTTTTATCCATATCCGTGCGATTTGGTCTATATCCGCTAATTTTTTCTTCAGTTCTATTTTTTTTCTATATCCTTGAGTTTTGCAATATCCTTGAGGGATGTTCACTCAACATCAGCAAGATGTTCAACTTATTTAAGATTAAATCTCCTGACATCAACATCAAAAAATGAAAATACAGAGATACGTTCAACAAACAATTTAATTTGGTATTCTATCGTCCTGCGATAAATGGAGGCACATATTCTGAATAAAAATTACCTAAGATAAACTATTTAGAATTTTCAGCTCTGATTTGCAAAATTTCTTCCAACTCCTTTCAGCTAACAACTTAAATTTTTTTTATAAGCGAAAATTTTGCGTTTATAATTTAAAGGGAAAGGTTCATGGTGATAAGGAAGTTTTAAATAATTTAGATACACATGTTACATTTAACTATGAAACGAGGCAGCTGATGGCCTCGCCCGTGAGGGTTCTGCCTCTCCATTTATTGGACCAGAACCCTTTTGCGGTGTCACTAATGGACACCTTAGAGCAGCGGTAAAACGCTGGGAGGATGTTCAAAAGTCCTCCTACTGGCGCAGAATTCCAGGTTTACGGCAGGCAAAGAAATTTATAGCACCTTCGTCTGTCAGGATTAAAGAGTGTCTTGAACTTAGAAAACCTGAGTTGAGGCTGCTTACTGGCTGCCTCACAGGTCATGTCCCCTTAAGGTATCACCTAAAGAAGATGGGCCTAAGTACGACAGATGGATGCCGCTTCTGCGGTCTGGAAGCGGAATCAGCGGAACATGTTCTGTGCCATTGCCCAGCCATTTTCCAGCAAAGACTGCAAGATCTAGGAGGGAGAACAATGAGCCCGGATAGTATGTATCTTGTACCGGCCAGTAGTATTGTCAGATTCATTAAGAGCCTGAATATTGACTGGACGGATAATTAAGTAGGGTCCAGCACAATAGATCTTTTAGGTCGCGGTGCGAGGTGGATTATCGCCCACATGTCCCTCCAGTAAATAATAATAATACATTTAACTATGGAATTCGATCTCGTTTATATGACCATCGCAAGCACGTTTGCAGCGACCGATCGTTTGAGCCAATTTTCCACCTCCTGCATCAAATCCACACCACAGGGTCACTTTTTGTGATTGTAATGGAGACTTTTAAAGCAGATGTGGGTTTGTTGCTGTCCAATGATGATGTTGGTTATTGACAAAGCTATTAAGCCCAATCGGAGAAGTTTCGGCTCTTCAAATGATCAAGAGGCTTCAGCTCTTGAGGTTATTTAATCTTGTAAGGGTGTGAACCAAGATCTTTACTCAAAAGTCGCCACAATGTGTTTTGAGAGATTCACAATTACTATAAACGGTGTGGAATCAATTGATTTGGCTCATTTTGAACTGAAGCACTTAAGGCTGCGATATTATCGGTAATTTGACCTCTTACTGGCACAAAAACATCCAATATTGAATATTTTGACTCGAATTTATCCACTATAATATGCAGAGCCCGTCTGGTGGGACAGTTATTATACTACGGAAAATTGAAGTAAGCGCTCTTAAAGTTGCGACCACCGACTCAGATTTGCGAACTTCACCATGATAAAAATGAATACCTTGACTGACGTTTTGACGTAACGGGTTCATTCAAAACGTTCAACGGTGCGTTCATTTTGGTATATAATCAAGTTATGCCTTTTTGGCAGCAAATGTTTGTGTGACATCTGGCAAGTCGTTGAAATTTCGTGTCTACTGTTCGAATTTTAATGGTATAACTCGATGTTAATGACTGGTGGAGAGTAGGTGTAAAGAAATAGGTTTTAAAATTTTGTTTTATATTATAGTTTTAATAAGCATTGCTTGCTTGATGTATGCTAAAAATTAGTAATCACAAAAATCGAGGATATAGACAAAATCGTAACGAAATAGATAAGCCTTTTAAGAAAAGTTGGTCCAAAACTATTAAATTTGAAACTCAAATAGTTAAAATAATTTTTGAGTTTCAAGCATTGTACTTCGTAATTAAGCTTTCTTCTAATAAATCTCAGGAACATCTTTAACTTTCCAGCTAACTTAATTTAATTTTCAAATGCTCCAATATAGGCAAAATGCATATAAGGACAAGGATAATTCTGAGCAGGCGATAAATGTAAACACATCAAAAAATTAAAAAGTACTTTAAAGCCCAATTTAGTCCTCTGTTGCTCAACATTTTAGTACTTTGGAATTTATGCCAATTTCATCCCTGGTCTCATTACGGCATACTCATAGTGTACTATATGACTATATGAGTTATCGAGTTATGTGCGAGTTTACTTAAAAAAATAACTTTATTTCCCAAGATCAAACTAAAAACTAAACTGCTACAAAAATATTCTATCATTTTATACAATAAAAATAGTTGAAGTTGCATAAAATGTATGGGAAATTACTCAAAAAAAAATTTATAAAAAGTATTATCTTTCAACCGGACACAACACACGTTGTGTTGACTCGACATTAATGGTGGTGTTAACTTCTCCCTCCTTAAGGATCCGCGTCTCGTGGGTCATTAACTCAATTTCCTGGGGTGAATTCCTGGTTGATCGCTAGAAATTTCGTCTTGATACATCGGCTTGTTGATAAACAGCATTCTTCTTTGACGTCTCACTCTAGCTTTGTTGGCGAGAAAAATGACGACTAAGCAGATGACAATGGTTATGATGCTGAATTCAATGAGGACAGCTTCTTTACGCTCGTTGAAAAGTTCTTGAAGTTGTTCAACGTTATTTAGATACAAGTTATGTAAGTATCCTGGGTCAATTTTGACACTTTTTTCCGTTATGTTTGGTTTTAGTACCGTTGGCAGTACTTGCGATGTCCTTGCTTCCCTGTTCGTAAAAGCTGATTCGCCTATTTTTATTGTTTCATTATGATATTGAATTAGAAAATGTCCTTCTAAATGTTTACTTCTATTACTATAAACGATGTCTCCTTTAGAGTTGCTTACGAAGATTGTATTGTCGTTTAATGGTTCGATGATTTGATTCTTATTGAACTGGTAATCACATTTAGCATTTAATCCCTTTATAATTTGGCTGATACAATGGTCCTTACTTAGTTCCTTCAGCTTACTCATTTCGCATATGGTGATATCTCGAAAGAGGTTGCATCTCTGGGTTATTCCAAATAATTCGTTTTGATTTAGCAAAAGTTCATTGAACTCCAGATGTATTTGTTTGTTTTGATTAACCGTTGATTTTATGATGACATGGTTGTAGTTCTGCTTACTCGTCTTAGGTATAGATATGACGTATAGGATTGTAGAATCTTTAACCATCATCATTGGTTCCGCATATTCTATAGCCTCTATTTCATTGGAATACGGCAAGGTTTCTTTTTCTGTTATTAAGCGGCTAATTTCCCCTTTATCCAGTAATCATCCTTTGATGAGAGTAAGTCGGTTGTAAAGTGTTTGTTGCATCTTATCGTCTTCGTCTTCATTTAGGTGTTCTACAATTTTGTTGAATTCGTTGAGCATTTGTTGAGCTGTGTCCATTAATACTCTATTGATTTTGTATTGTTGATTGTTACTGTTAATTACTTAGTTCTGACTTTTTACTATCTGATCCCAATCTGTGGCAGCAGGTGAGCCTGCGATCCATTTCCATGCGCTTCCTATTCAATTTATTGCTCTTCTGCTTCTTGACTTTTGACCTTTAAGTTCTGAAATCCATTGCGAGATTTGCTTTGTTTGGTGAACCAATTGAGCTCGAATTTTGCTTCCTTGATGAATGTTATTGATCGTTGGTGTTAATCGTTCAATCAGTTCTTCGTAGTTGTCCAAATTGATGATGTGGATTAGTTTAAATTGTCCGTTAATAATTCGCCCATTTCCTTGTTTTACAGTTACTACTGGGGTATTGTATTCGTAGATGGTCGCGGATGATGTTAAACCCCATAGTCATGAGCTAAAAGTAGATGAAATTATTGAGTTATACTTTTAATATGGGCTTTATGAATTCGTTTCCCGGTTGTTGTTGTAATGGTAACATTATTGTCTCTTGCTACCGTTTCTTTTTTGAATTTTGCTTTGTCCTTTGCTGGAATTTGTTTAATTGCGGTGAATATTGTTTCTCCAGGCGCGTACGTTTTCGGTTTTTCCCTCTTTGCCTTCTCTCTTTCAACTTTGGTTTCTCGGCTTCTTCGGATCCTTTCGATTATATCTTCGTTTATTTTATTTTTGAAGTCAGACAGATTTTGATAGTTTATTCTTTGTGTTCTACCAAAAAATATGTCACTTGGTTTTTGTTGAATGACCGAGTGTTCCTTGTACTCGTTTTGGAGGCATCTGACGATTTCGATTATCGTAGAATGGACTCTTTCGACAGTCCCATTTGTCTCACTTTTTTGTGACGGTGTTAGGTAAATTCTAACTCCCAAAGTTTTTAGATAGTCCGTAATTATGGGACTTATGAAGCTTCTTTCATTGTCCATCACAAGCATTTTGGGTACAGAGAAGAAATGCATTGCTTTAATTATTTTATCCCTCACATGTGGAATAGATTTAGTTTTCATGCGAAAAAATTTCACAAATTTTGTGAATTTGTCCACACATGAAAAGAACTTCTCATCTTTGATTTCCATTATATCGATGTGGAGTATCTCTGTCGGATACGTCGAAATGGGTGTCTCTTGGATTTCCACGCGACTAGGATGTCTATCATATTTGTTGATGTTACAGGTGTCGCAGGTTTGTGTATGTTTCTTTATTAGACTAGCCATTCGAGGGAAGTAGTATTTTTCCAATATTTGTTTTTTATTCTAGAATTATTTTTAGGGTTTCTTTACTTAGTACAGGCAGGCTAATGTGATGCCTGTGATAAGATGGGTGTGGTTCTTCCTGAGCGTAAATTTCTTTCCCTTTTTTGAATATAAGTTGATTCTTAAATGCGTTGATTGGTGCTTCACAGTAGCGTATTAGATCCGTGGAATCTTCCTCAGCACTGTGAATCGTTCCGTTTGTAGATAGGGTGTTTGCTTCCATTTCTAGTCTTGATAGTGCATTTGCGACTTTATTGATGCATCCCGGTTTGTAAATAATTTCGTAGTTATATTCCTCTAAGCGTGCTTTCCACCTTTTTAATTTGGCATTGTTGTTTTTATTGCTTATTGCAAACGTTAGTGGTTGATGATCCGTCATAATCTTAATTTTTTTTGCTCCGTACAGGTAGTTCCTGAGATTATCTCGGGCCCAAACTATAGCGAGCATCTCCTTTTCGTTTGCAGCATAATTCTCTTCCGTTTTATTTAGTGATCTAGAGATATAGGTAATGGGCCCGTCCCTGCCGATATCGCCCTGGGATAATACTGCGCCAATTGCGAATGATGAAGCATCTGTTGTCAGAAGGAACGGTTTGTTGGAGTCCGGGAAGATTAATATATCCGTGGAGGATAGTAGCTCTTTGATGTGTAAAAATGCTTGGATTTCTTCCTCGTTCATGCTGATTTATACCTTTTTGGACTGAATTGCTTTTGTTTGTGCATTATCTCCTCTTGTAAGGTTGGTCAGTGGCTTGGCTATCTTTGCGAAGTCTTGTATAAAACGCCTGTAAGGACGCTAATCCAAGAAATGACTTTAGATCCTTTAGATTTTGGGGCATTTTGATGTTTTTAATGGCTGCAACTTTTTTAGGATCAGGTTTGATACCCTTATTAGTGATGAGGTAACCCAAGAATTCTGTTTCTTGTTTCAGGAACTCTGTCTTGTCTAGGTTGACCCTTAGGTTGGCTTTCTCCAATTTTGAGAAGATTTTCTCGATTTTCAATAAGTGCTCCTCTCTGTTTCTCCCCCAAAGATTATGATGTCGTCTATGTATACGTAACATGTCTCGCCGATGAATTCTTTTAACACGTCGTCAATCATCCTTTGAAAAATGGCTGGGGCGTTCTTTAAGCCAAAAGAAGTTTTTTGTATATCCGCTTCTTTCATTTTTATCTGGTGGAACCCTGATGTTAGGTCTATGGTTGTAAAAAATTGAGAGTTTCCGAGATTTGCTAATGTACTGGATATATCGGATATGAGTCTGATATTGTGAAAGCATTCAGCCTTTTGAAATCTATGACCATCCTGTATTTCTTTGTTTGTGGGGCGTCCAACTTCTTGTATACAACCCAAATAGGGGAGTTATATGGGCTCTTAGAGGGTCTAATGATTCCGTCTTTCAAGAGCTGGCTTATTTGTTTCGCCACCTCCTATCTCACACTGTATGGATAGGGATATGATTTGGTATATATAAGTTCATCCGTCGTTGTTTTGATTTCGGCTCTTACCCCCGTATCGATTGTTTCTATGTTGTTTACGGGTCCGAATAAATTTTTAAATTTTGATACTATTGTTTGGAGTTGCTTCTTTATTTCTGATGAAAGATGTCTATCTCGGATTTCCATATTGTTGACTTGAAGTGATAGTTTTTCTCTTAATGGAATTCTAATGTCTGGTGTTATTATTAACAGGTTGTTTTTCCTGTCAATTATTGCTCCGAATTCCTTCAATGTGTCGTCTCCTATTATGCCATCAAATGATTTTAATCCCGGTAGAATGAAGAATTCAATAGTATTGTTGATGCCAAAACTTTTAAAAAATTGTCCGCTAATTTTCTTACTTATTTCGATGTCACCTCCAGCTGATCTGATCTTAAATTGAGCCTTAGTTGGGATGGCGTTATTGGCTAATTGTGATTTTATAAAGTTTTTATTTGCTCCTGTGTCGATCAGGAATTTGAGGATATTGCCATTTTTTAACTTATACTCTAGGTATGGTACGCTAGAGAGGCTTCCGTCATAAAATTTACCTCAGAATCATCTTCGGTATACTGGTCGTCACTGGATGTTGACCAATTGGTTATAATAGTCTTCTTCTGGTTGTGTTTCCATGTGGTTGATCCTCTGTTGTTTAACTGGTTCGTAACGGTGAGAATAATCTCGTTTTGCCATTGGATTATCTTGATTGGTTGGCCGGTTGATATAGTTCACCTGTCTCGTTTGCATTGATGGGTCGATATCCATTGGCGTTGGTGGCTTTGGATTTTTTGGTCTTGGTGGTGGTAAGTTGTTTTGATTTTGGTTCACATATGGTACTCGGTGATTTTGGTGTTGTATATTGTAGGCCATGTTTCTCCGCTGTATTGGTATTGTACCATCGTTTGTTCGCAAATTTGGTGAGTTGTTATATGAAATTTTATTTATTGGGGCTGTTATCACATTGTTGATCTTTTGTGTATTGGCAAGTTTCTGAAATTCAGGTTTTGAATTTCCAGACAGGATGCGTATGCCTCTGGTAGCGTGATTTGTTTTTGAATTATAAGCATCTTAGATAAATCTCCATTCAGCCCCCGGACGAAAATGTCTAAAGCTCTATTCCTGTATGTTTCGACCAAAACGTTGATTGTTTCAGCTGAATAGTCCTCCGTTTTGACCTTGTTGACTATTAATGAGAATTGGTGATTAACAGTAGCATAGAATTCATCCACTGTCATATTTTTTTGTGTGATGGTGCTGAGCTGATATTCTAGCGTACGGAGATAACTTCTCCAACCAATCATGCGTTTTGGCTTTTGCTTAAAAACAAAAAAGACGGAAAACTTTGGTCCTTGTGATAAAAGCTAATCATAGTGAGATTCGTATAAGTAATTTGCATCAATATATTTTCTCAAGATTTCTAAAATATTCAATTTTAAATCCATTTCGGCTAACGTTACGGGTGTCTCACCTTTGGCCTGTATCGCAATAGCAGCTCAATTAATTTTGAATTACCAACCTTACCGACCTGTATGTCATATAGTACACTATGGCATAAAGTAAACTAAAGCCATGTCTCAGTACGACTTATACTAAGGCAGAATTTATGGTCACTGGAGGTAATACTGGAGAGGTGTGCTAACCACAACCTGTTTTTTACTGCGATATGTGAAAAAATAGCTGCTTCCTTCCTAAAGGAACTAAACAAAATTCCAGTTCTAGCCCAGCTGAACCGAGTTAGCAATTGATGAGGCATGATTTTGGATTTGGTCTTTTCAACTGATATCATATTTTCGGACCTTTTGTCAATGATAAAAGTTTTCCTTGAAAAATACGATACAAATGTCAAAGAGAGTAATCAAGACAACTTCCGTTGTAGTTAAATAAAATTCTTGCTGTTTCTAATATTGAAATTTGCTTGAAAGGAGGAGGAAATTTTATTGAATTTAGCGAGAGGCTAGTATTCGAGGCTACTGTTGAAAAATTTATTGTGTTAATAAGCGAAAGGCTAAGAACTGTTATGTCTCAAAAAAAATCTGCAACAAATTCCATTTTCTTTTTACTGTTGTATGTTATGGGCAGTAAGAAAGAGTACGGGAAGACTATAAATGTTTTTATTCCGTTTATGAACTACGTTAGATTACTCAAATGTCCCTTTATTCTCATGACCGTTACGAATTTAATTTGTTAGTCGTTACGAACTTCTTTCTTATTAGAGAGTTACGTCTAAGTGGTCAATCCTTCATAATTAATGAAAGTTTCTATCGTCGCATTCCCATCTTAAAACATTTATTTCATCTTATCATACCAACACATACAAGAGATGTAGCCGCTCTCTCAAATGCGTCGTTACCACCAAACTAAATCAAATGTACCAAATGTTTCTATAACCCCTGAGACCAGATATTTTATTTTGTCCTCATTGGTTTTGAAACAAACGGAAACTGAAAGTTGTACTAATGGATTAGCTCCTCAGATATACGACATCAGACTATCCAAATTTTAGTATAATGAGTCTTTATCGTGGACCTTGCAAACTTCGATGAGCGTAGGTTCGCTAGTAAACTAGTATTTTTATATGCGGCCAGAAAAGAAACCCACCACCAAGGTTGTCCTTAAAAGCTTAAATGATTTACTGCAGGCCTACGACGGACAGGCCTGAACAAAACTGTCAACCAAAAGCTGTTGATAAAAGTTCAGAGAACAATCTCTCTGTAGATCAGTGGTGCACTGAGCAGCACATCCACTCAGGCACTAGAGATTCTGCTATTTTTAACTCCTCTAGATGTCTTTGGGAAATAGTTGGCAGCTTGTATTGCCATACGGGTGAAATCCATCTTAATGTGGACCTGCAACAATACAGGGCACTCATCTATTTTGTGCAACAAGCGAATTCCCAAGACCACCGACTATACTGTCCCGTCACTATCTTTTGACACAAAGTTCCGAACTAGGATCCCATCCAGGGAGGACTGGATGATGGGTGCAGTTTTGGAACCAGGAGTTATAAACTTTTTCACAGAAATGCCTCTTGCGGTATGCAAACTGCTGCTTCAGGAAGAAGCTAGCAAGCTGACGAATGACAGATGGTCAAGTATCACCTCTTGGGTAATAACTCGGAAGGTCTGGCCAAAGTTGGACTTGGCGAGATCCAAATAGCTGATCTCACTTCAGCGAAGTCAGATCACTGTGGTTGTTGGAGTGATTACGGGGCACTGTCTCATAGGGATGCATTCGAGTAGACTTGGTGTCTTCTCACATGACTACTGTCGTAGTTGCGAGGACGAAGAGGAGGAAGAGATAGTAAACCAGACTAAAGTTTGTAGGGGCACCCTTCTTCAAAGACCTGACGGACCTGTGTAGGATGGACGTCAGGAGTATCCAGCGCTTTGTTAACAGCTCAAAATGGTTCCAATGAGTTGGAGGAAACAATTATTCGTGGTATGGCTACGGACCATTTTTGGTCCTATACCTCGTTCTAGTGGACCGCCACCCAAACCTAACGCAACCTACGTCGGAAACCTGGGCAAGTGTTCATAGAACCTTTATTCCTGCGGAAAGTCAAGTCGCTCAACAAATTTTAGATTCCTTGTAAGAATGATCATACTTTAAACTTTTGAAAGCAAATTCCAACCCGAAAGTATAGAATTTTACCTGATTTGCTAATTTGAATTTAATGTTTGTGTAGTATGTCACTGACTACCATACCAGTTTATTGTGGGTGCTCCAGGAAAAAAATCGCAGACTTCTAACAGGTTTACTAATGCAGTAACCAAATGGTAGAGTAACAAACCAAATGGGCAACTAAACTATAGCACTTCTCATGATCTGTTCAACTGTTTAATATCAAAAAGCCTCCGTGTTTGATGGTCAGCAAAGTTCTGCCCTTTACAATGAAGACTAAAATGACTAAGACATCACCAAATTGGGTTTTAGAGGTATTGAAAAGGTAGCATCAGATGAACGAATTTCGAACAAATCCGGATAAACAAAACGACATATTCGTTCAGATTAAGCAAATTGTATGTAGTCCTGGAAGAAGAAAGCAATGAAAGGTTAAGGATGATAACGTTGCCTATAATAATTTAAATAAATAATTGAAAATATATTAAGGTATGATTTCGTAAAGGTGTTAGTTTGGAGTAAGAAGCATTACAAACGGTTTATTTAAATCGGCTCGGAACGGCTCAAACTTAACCAATAATGTTTAACTAATAAATAATAATCATATGTTCAACTCACCTTTGGCAGCGAACAATAAACCATTATGGTCAACAGTAAAAATACACTGGAGAACGAAAATCCAGCCGCCATAATTTTATATTTCTCTTGCGCAACGTCTTCCGGAAGACATTGAAATGTTGCAGTCTACAGTCCAAAAAATAAAAATACATGTTAGTAATACGATTTTTACCATAAACATAAAACTTACATCCAAGTCATTTTTATATATTTTTACAATATCGATACAATACTCATGATTTTTGAGTATCTCAGTGTCATGTAACAAGCTACCATCCTGATAATTTATAAAATGTGGTAGATATAACTTCGTCTTGACGCATGGTGTTCCAGATTTAGTGGCAAATGCTAAAATAAATAACGGAAATAAATTTTTATTAATATTAATTACTAATTTGTATCACTCAGCCACCCACCCGCATTGCACGCACATAATATATATTTATTTTTGGCATACATTTGTTTGTGCGGCCTTTATATTAATTGTGTTTATATAGTCGTTATAAGGCCAACACCAACGACAGATAATGACTAGGATAAAACAAAACCAAAAATTTAGGATCAGAACATACTAACACAGTAATTAACGTCATTTGATATGGTGAGGATATTAAACACCATTATTTCTTCTTCATGCTCGCGCGTGATGTCATTGTATCAATTTTTTTATTTTTTTTTTGTTGCTGTTGATGTTTCATAAAATAATGTTCTAATTTTCAATTAGCGCAGACTAATCATGTATAAGAAAAACATAAAAATTTATTTATAAACAAAAAGTAAAAACTTTTATTGTTTTTTTAGTATTTTAGTTAGCTGTATTGTATAACAATGCAAATCAATAAAATTCTCAATATGGGATGTGGTATTAGACTATTAGAGAGTAATTGTGATTTTTACGAGCAAAGTTAATGATGAATAAAAGTCAAGACTGCATTAGTGCGATCAAGGTGGTCAAGGTGTCTAAAACCGAATAAGTTGTTTATTGGGAGTTATACTCACATATCCTTCCCGTTAAAGAGCATAGACCGCTTTCCTAGCGGAAAAGTAACAAAACACATTTTTTGATAGCACATATCGCACGTGACAAAGAATAGTGAAACAACTCAAAATTTCAAATTTTTCAGGAAAGCAAAAGAAAAAATGCTACACTATTCTCTATGGGCGTCAAAAAAAGGAAGATCGGAAAATTAAGCCATCTCTCAGGTTATGAAATCGATCATTGCGCATCTTTTCGACGAATTATCTCAAAAACTCAATTTTTTGAGTTATGCCACTTTTCTATGTCTTGTGCTATATGTTAATAACAAATGCGTTTTTAACATTTATTAAATTTCTTTTTGGAAAATGTTGATAAAAGAATGCTAAAAAAATGTTGAATCAATTCCAAAAATTGATCTAGACCGCCTTCAGAGCGGTCCTCAAATTTATTTTACTAACACTGCTCGTAATATTAGTTATTAACATGTTATTGGAAAATATAACGTTTTGAAACAAAATGTTATTAACAAAAGTTAGAAGCGAAATATTATTAGCATATTGAGAAATAAATGAACGTGTTTAAATTCAAATGTTTTGAACAAATGTTCATAACAGATATGTATAGTTAACATGTTTTCGAGTAAATTTTCCAAATATTTTAATAACTTGGCTAATAACACGTATTATTAGAAATGTTACCGTTAAATGCAACTTGATTTTTAGCGCCAAAACCGGATCCTTTTTATTTTTGTATCTAATTAAAGTACATAATGAAGTTATCTAAGGCTAAGTATTGTAATTTTGAAAAAGAAATGTGTTAGATTTTCGCATTCTTGACGAATTAAGTTACCAGGTTTAGAATCCAAAACTTCGATTTAAAAATGTTGTGTCCATCCTTCCGTCCTTCCAGTCATACATTTTAGTTATTTTTGGTGTTCCATTCTCAAAAATATTGATAGTATTGGACGAAATGTTGAACAAAGAGAAGTATAGAAGGGGTTGCAAAATGAGCAATGGCTATTTCTCAGCCGATTACGATAAACCTCGTCACGTACAATGGAATTGGGATTCTAAAATCATTTTTGGATGATGATCTAGAATATGGCCACGTAGGATGGAACTTGATTATTTCTCAACCGATTACGATGAAAGTCGACAGGTACAATGGAAATGAGATTACAAAATGATTTTTAGATAAAATTCTGGCATATGGCCAAGAAGGATAAAACTTATTCAGAACATAAATCATTTCAGAATCTTATTTAAATCGCGCACGTCAAATTTCACTAAAATTAGTTAAAGAATAGCTAAGTTCTATCCTAGTTGGCCATATTCTAGAACTTTATCTAAAAATCATTTTAGAATCCCATTTCCAACGCACATGCTGAAGTACATCTCAATCGGTTAAGGAATAGTTAAGCTCCATCGTACTTTATCCAGATTTTAGAACACCCATTTCCATCGCACAAGTCAAATTTCACTTAAATCGGTTGACCCATGTTTCGAGAAAACAAATTTTTTATTAATCGGACAGTCGTTTAATCGTATAGTCGATTAATCTATTCATGCCCTAGTTGCAATGGAAGGGAAAACTGCCAAACAAATTAAACCTACATGTTTACAAAATTTGAAGTCAATTGAAGCATTCCAAGGATCTCCATTCTATGGAGAGGTAATCTTAATAAAAAACAGCCACAAAATTTTGTAGAATTGTTTTCCGAAGTAATATAAAACTTTGGAAAGAAATATTTTTCTATGGATATACACCTTGCAAATTCCAACAATTGTTCCATAGGTGCCTTTAAGATAAAATACAATCGTCAATATTTAAATTGACTGTGGGCTGTGTCGTCTACACGGCCGTAGGTGTTTTGCATGATAACATTTATAAGCGGTGAGAGAAACGGTATGCAGTATAGGTTTGTTAAATTAAATTTATTACTTCGGTCTAAAAAGGTCAAAGTATTGAAATCCTGTCAAAAATGAACAAAAATTCGGTGGGTCCAAAACCACATTTCTCGACGTTTTAAAAGTTCCTGAGTGTAAAACAGCAAAAAAAAAAGAAATGTCCGTCCATCTGTCTGGAGGGCTGGAGGTCTGGATGTCTGGTGTTTACCCAAGGAATCTCAAGAACGGGTTGGCCGATTTAGAATTTTTTTTTGCCAGTCTGTTTCTATGGTCAAGGCGAAGATTTGAAAAGCTTTTGGAACCTGTAAGTCAAGAGGGGTCGGGTACCTGCCATACGAATTGACCCAAACATCTGTTTAGAGAAATATTTACCAATTTGTTATGTGTGCTGGTTTGAATATTGAGTTGAAGTTGAGTGGGGTAAGATCAAGATATAGTGAGCAGTCTGCCAATGTTTTATAAAGGCTGGTTTGAGGATTGAATTGAAAAAGAGTTTGCGTTGAGCTGGGGATTGAGTTGGGGGCCGTTTGCGGGTTGAATTGTGGTTGAGTTGGAGTTGGATTAGTGTTTATTGAGCAGTTGAGAAAATCTACCATATATAAGTAAGTGTTTGTATGTATGTACAGCATATGTGTATAATACTTAAACAACAGATTTGAACCAAACACAAATAATGCTTAAGACTTAAGAAAGGTCACTGTTAATATCTCAAACTTTAAATTGAACTGTTAATATTTCAAATTGAGTCTTAGTCAAATTTGACATCCACTTTGGGAATGAGATTCTAAAATAATTTTTAGATGAAGTTCTGGAATAAGTATCATATAAGTATGATGGAACTTGCCTATTTCTCAATCGATTATGATGATTGATGAATATGGCCAAGTATAATAGAGCTTGGCTATTTCTCAACCGATTATGATGAAGTTCGAACGGTAGACTAGTGTTGGGATTCTAAAATTATTTTTAGATGAAATTCTGGAATATGGCCAATTAGGACGGAACTTTGCTATTCCTTAACCGAGTATAATGAAATTCGAGATTGGGAATGAGGATTTAAAATAATATTTCTAATTCCGAAACTCTGCACTACCGTTATTAGTTTCAATACTGAGGCGCGTGTCCGCTACACGCTATATATTTCTAAACAAGGCCAAACTTACCGCTCTGACAGCAAATACTTAGAAAACTTAACCCAAAGTTTAAAGCGAAGGATTGGAAAGAAAAGTTTCTAATGGAGCTTGAATATTATTACGGAGAAAATCTTGAAGCAATTGAAATAGTATATTTAGGCTGTCTTAAAGAAACCTCAACCTAAATAGACAATATTATAGAAGCCATATTGATATATTTCTCACAACGTCGTCTCTCTGGAAACGTCAAAATTCATCATAATTGAGGTATAGCTAAGTTATATTTTTATTGACCATATTCCAGAACTTTATCCAAAAATCAGTTTAGAATCACATTTCCAACGGATATGTCAATTTTCATCATAATCGGTTAAGGAATAGCCAAGCTCCATCCTAATTGGCCATTCATATAATTTATTAAGGGTTAAATTTGAACTGTAAAAGGTTTAGTTTGAATTATAAAATCTGTATGATGGTATAATGGTATGATGGTATGTTGATATGATGGTATGATGGTATGATCGTATGATGGTAAGATGGTATGACGGTAAGTTGGTATGATGGTTTAATGGTATGATGGTATGACAGGAGGATAGTATCGGGTTAAGATGGTATATATATTTGCGAACAAAACATTTGCAACTGTTGGATAGTAATCATACGTACTTTTATTAAGTAATTTATAAGTAGTAAATAGTGTAATTTATAACATTAAATTAAAAAGTTTCATAAAAATATTTTAAATGTGATGATGGTATGATGGTATGGCGGTTGGCATGATTATATGACGGTATGATGGTACCACGGTACGATGGTATGATTATAGGGACGGTATTATGGTACGATGGTATAGTGGTATGATGGTAAAATGGTACATTGGTATGATTCTATGATGATATGATGGTATGAAGGTGTGGTGGATTGATTGTAAGATAAACATCATGGTGTGATTTTTCGACGTTACCATGGTACAATGGTACGATTGTATGATGGTTTAATGGTACAGTGTCATGATGGTTTGATGGTATAATGGAATAATGGTATGATCGAATGATTGTTTAAGGTTAAGATGGTACGACGGTACGTATTCCAGTGTGATTGTGAGTAGGGTTTGAGTTGGATTTGAAAGAGAACTTCGGTTAGTGATTAATTTGGGGTCGAGTTTAAGGTTTAGTGGGATGTTAGATTGAGTTGAGTTCATACACGCATGTAGCCTTCGAATCGAGTTCATTTTGGGATTGGGTTGGAAAATAAGTGTAGAGTTGAGCAGGGGGTTGAGATTTGGGTCTAGCTAAGTTGAATTGACGTAGAATTAGGATTTATTTAGCTTGCATTGGGGTGTGAGTTGTTTGGTTGGGGAATTATTTAAGGGTTGATTTGGAGTTAGGTTAAGGGTTTTGATGGCTGGGTTCGCTGTTAATTTGGTGATTGCGTTTAGGATTGTGTTGTGAATGTGATTGAGATAGAGGTTGATTTGTAAATTGAGTTTGAGGTTAAGCTGAAGATTGACTTAAGAGGTTCGTTTCGGGATTGATTTGGGAGTTGAATTAATCAAGACCGAAGTTCTGATCAACTTAAGAGGTTTCAGCAATTTATATTTTATTATTAGCATCATGAAATGAGAGTCAGCGGCGCGCCGTGAACCTCTGAGTTTGAGCGATTTATAATGCTTGAGTCACTCACGCCTCATCTGATCGGAGCAATTCTGGTGTCAATTTGTCCGTAAAGAATCTGTGGCAAATAATTTATTTTAATTTAAAATTTTTAATCTCCACATAAATTTTAATAAAACTAGAAAATATCTATTTACAATGGTTGCGCCTAGGTCCCACATTCGTCAGGCACATCCCTGATGAGGTCATCTGCTTCATATCGTACTTCTTGTACCATCACCCAGTCCTTAATCGTTTACACACCGCCGCGGCGTGGCTATCATCGCCGCCCTTTGGACCTAATTGAAATATTTTTACGCTTGAGGCCTTAAGCCTATGGATCTACCTACGCAATCATACATTTAAATTAAAGGTAATGCATATTGTTGATGATTATTTACCCCCGAGCAAGGGCAAAATTTCGGAAAACGGATTTTTTATCTAAGACAGTTTATCTAAAAACAATTCATCTAAAAACAATTCGTCTAAAACCAATTTACCTAAAAACAATTCGTCTAAAGCAATTTAACTAAAACCAATTTACCTAAAAACAATTCGTCTAAACACAATTCATCTAAAAACCATTCGTCTAAAACAATTTAACTAAAACCATTCACCTAATAACAATTTGCCTAAAAAAAATTCTTTAGATAAAGGTAAATTCGTCTAAAAAAATTTGTCTCCATTTATCTAAACTTTTTTAATATTAAAGCAAAATGAAGCTGAAATCGCCAATTTAAATAACCAAAGAATGTTACTTGAGAGCAGTGCCCATTCAAGTACGAAATTAGCTTACTATTACATGGATAAATATAGACGTTCCAGGCAAAATAAAACTGGGCAATTAATAAGATAGGTATGTGCATCGGCGAATAGTTACATACCAAGAAATAGAAAAGTTTGGTGCCATGTAAGTATTATATTTATGATTTTGTTTATGAATGTCTAACAAATTCTGATTAAAAATGTTTTATTTTAAAGATAACTTTTGGAAGTTTCTGGGAATAGGAAGTCCCCACGTTTTCCGATAGGCAGTTTAAGAGCGTTAAGAGCGTTTCCGCATGCATCGAGTAACCTTCGATTTCATATGCGATCACGTCGGATGCTATATAAAAAAAAAAGATACCAATGAAGGAAAGCTATACCTGTTCCCAAACGGATCGCTGTTGCATTATATGCATTAGGTTCGTCCGCAGAATACGCGACAATTGGACGTCTCTTTGGTATTGGCAGATTACACTTCAAGTGTGTGAAGCAATCAATAAGCTTGAAAATAAATTTATAAATGGATATCCACCAACAGATGAAAAAATAAAGGAGAACATAACAGGGTTTAATGATACGTGGGGATTTCCTCAATGTTACGCGGCGATAGGTAGAAACTTTTTTATTGTTCATTTAATCATGAATTACATACATTTTTTTCTTTAAGACGGATGTCATATAGAGGTCAGCCCTTGCCCGAAGAGGCAACCGATTATCACAACTACAAAGGTTGGTACTCCACCATTTTGTTCGCGGCTGTGAACTACAGATAAATCCTTTATGTTCCTCAAAAATCATCTCAAATTAATCATTATGCTTATGTTAAAGATATCGTTTTATTTATATAAGCGTGGGATCACCCGGTCGGAATAATGATGCGTTTATTTACGGCAATTCGACATTGAAAACGATTCGTACAACCGATTTAAAATTTAAAAAATATACAAAAATTATAAATAACGTAGAGATACCAATACCTTTAATTGGCGATTCCGCGTTTCCGTTGTCGCATCATCTAATGAAACCATTCCCGTACAACAGTGCCCAGAATGAAATCGAATCTACCTTTAATAAAGTTTTAAGCCGTTCAAGAAGAGTGGTCGAAAACGCATTCGGCCATTTGAAAGGTAGATTCAGGAGGATCGGGAAAGGGTTGGAAGTTGCCATTACAAATACGAATACGGTCATTAGAGCTTGCTGCATTATCCATAATATATGTAATGAATCAAACGACAAGTTGAACGACAATTGGCTCAATGACGATGATGGTAAATAACAACCGAGTTCAATGAGTATAATAGGCGAAAAAAGTAGCAGTGCCACTAATTTAAGATTATCGTTAGCAGAGTATCTAGTAACAAATAAAACAAATCGATAAAGTTTTGAATTGTATTTCATTTTTTATTAATAAATTCAGTTAAAAATTATATATATATATACAGCTTTGTATTTCACGTTGATCACAACCTTAAAATTAAATTTAATATTACTATTACTTATTTAATAAGAGAATTAATTAAAATTTTCTGTAATTTGAGGTTTTCTTGGGCCAACAATAGCGATTTTTCGGCAATTGTATTGGCTTTTTATTATTTTTCTAAACTGTCATTCAAAAATTGTGAGCTTAGCTCGAAATATTTCTCTTCTCGCTTATTCCGGTCTTCTTCTATTCGATTTATTTTTTGCATTTCAACAAGCATATCTTGGTGAATAGTAACCATTTTTGTCGTCTGCCGCTTTGCGGAATTTATTTCATTGGTCGTCGATGAAATGGTTGGTGTATTGATCATTTCGGTGTCATTCGTGCAACTTATGAAGGATGAGTTTAAATATTCTAATTCATCATATTCATCATATTCTTGATCTGTAAAACAATATACATATATACAAAAGTGTAAGTTACTCTTATAAGTATTATTTTTATTCAAAAACATACCTATGTTTATTTAGAAGACATTCAAGACTCTCCTCAATTAATTGAAAATTATTTATGGGAAGCCTGCCCAAAATTGAGTTGACTTTCTCAAACCATTTCCAGCTAGATGGTATACCGCCAGAAGGGCCAATAAGTTTTTTTTTCATTCCTGTAGAAAGTACACAAAACTAAATAAGTACCTAATGCCAAAAAAGTGTTCATCTTTTTGCCATATGTTTATTATTATTTATACCCTAAATACTTCTAATATACATACCTATATCTTTGTGTCAAATTTTTAATTTTGTTAGAAATTTCACTGGAATCACAAAACACGTCAAGTTCTTCCATTTTCTTTTTCATTGCTTTGTAAATATGTGAATTGCGTTTGGCTCGCCTCAGATCCGTAATAAAATGTTGCCAAACATCTATTAAAATTTCTACTGTTGTATCGCACCAGCTAAATTTCTTTTTAATTCTGAAAATGTGGCAGTTACATACCATATACTTATTACATATATTTCTTACCGTTTTTCCATTATACCAAAATATTTTTTAAATTTATTTTAATTATTTTCTCAAGATTTACAACTGCTCAAATTAATTATGCGCACGAAATACAAAAAGTGACATTTATAAAATTATATAGCTATCCCATTTTTATTTTCACTGTCTCTTTCTTGCATTTTATGTTTATCGTGTTTTTACAAGTAGATTTTGATAATCATGTTATGAATCGTGATAATCCTTTTTCGCCAAGATCGTGTAGTGACAGATCGAGAAAATTAACTAGATAATGTAGAATATGCAATTATCTAGTTTGTGTGTATCTATAGTATAATAGTGGTTTTCCAATCGACCATCAAGTACTTATAAGCACTTATGGTTTATGTCTGTGCTAAATCATCTACTCACAACTGATCTACCTATTTTTTCAAGAGCAGCTACAAGCAGTTACGTCAACATTCTTCGCTAGGTGATATTTGATAATAATTAACAACAATAAAGCTAAAATTTATTTTTTAAATATTTATTTTAATATTTTATCATCATAAATTTAAAAAATTAAACCACTATCGCATTATTTTTTGGTATTATGTGAATTAAAAATTTAGAGTTTATGTTTTTCTTATGTCATAATTTTTTGTGTGTTCCAATTCCAATCGACATTTAACCTAGACATATTTTTCACACTTATAAGTACTTGCGATGGTCGATTGGAAAACCACTAATAACAAAAACCTTTCTGTTAGCGGTTTGCTAGCGGGAAAGCGATTATTATGCACAAAATAAAAAACTTGTAAAGTACTTTTCATACCAGGCGCCTCGCCTCGAAATATTTAGTTACCACAAATGCGAAGCTGAGACCCTTTCATACCGGTGGCGTTGGCTTTGAACATTCGGTTGCTATCAAATATTTTATTTAGGTCTATTTTACATGTGAATTATAGCAAGAACTGAGATATTCTAAATTTGTAACGTACATATAAGCTAGATTTTTTGGTAAGTATCAAATATTTACAAATGTGATTTGTAGGTTATGTTGAGAAAGCACTTCCCTTTGTACTACTTTAAAATCTCGCAGTCGAGTGTGGAACGCATTGCCTTGGCTTTGTAGATAACTTCATTGTAATATATTTTGTTTTTTTTTTAAATTATCACTTAAAAATAAATTATTTTTCAACAAATTGAATTTATTACTATAAAATTAAACGGTATCAATCGAATAAAACTAATTTACATAATTAAAAAACGAAATGAAAAGTTTTTATTTACGAAGCTCAAAGCCGAGGCGCCTGGTATGAAAAGTACTTAAATCATGCAAGTAACACTATCTATTGAGGTAATATTGTAATCGGCGGTGATTCCTCTACACTCAAAGCTAATCTCAATTTTTTTCCAAAATTTCGTTGAATGTACAATTGTTAGATTATTGTTTTTAGACGGACTAATTTAGAAAGATTATTTTATATCCATTTTTTGCAATTTTTTTCTTGAATTGTTTTGGACGAGTTATTTTAGACGAATCGCTCTCTATGAATTGTTTTGAAAAAAATTGATGTTAATAAAATAGCATTCACAATGGAATAATATTTTATCTTTTACTTACAGGTTTGTATGAATTTCCAACATAACGAGCAAAAGTTTTAGTTCATTATGTTGAAAATTCATGCAAATGAAAGTAAAAGGTAAAAAGTGTTTGCATTGTGAATGCTCTGTAAGTTGTTTTTAGACGAATTGTTTTCAGTTAAATCGGTTTCGGTTTTAGTTAAATTGTTTTAGGTAAACTGTTTTAGATGAATTGCTTTAGACGAATTGTTTTTAGATGAATTGTTTTTAGATAAATTGATTTTAGGTAAATTGCTTTAGTTAAATTGGTTTAGATAAATTATTTTAGACCAAAAGTCCGCGAATCCAAAATTTCATGTCGCTCACTTTCCAAACATGAGGACCTCAGAGCTAGAGCTGCTGATTTTGCAAAGCTCGAGCTTTCGATCTTTTTAGTGTACAAGCGTTTTTGATCCCAAAATATTAATTTTATGCCGTAAATTATCTCTCTTTATTAAGAAATCTCTTTATCTCTTGAATGGAAAGAGTTACAAACTTTTTAACAATACTTTCTAATAGTAACTTGGGTACGAGGAATCCGAATCTGAAATATATCAATTTTCGAAATTCGAAAACAAATGCTACACACGGACACACTTTTCGAATTCATAGACGTACTGTTTCAAAGTTCGTCGAAAATAAAAAGATCAAGCAAAAATATTGAGCTTCTAACTCTGCAATTACCCCCAAAAGCTGGATCTTGCTGGATCTTTTCGGCTCGAGCTAGCTCGATCCAGAATCTCTACTCAGAGCCTTATTCAGAGCCAATTATAAAAAGCTTTATTCAGAGCCATTTATAAAAATATCGAGCTTCTAACTCTGCAATTACCCCCAAAAGCTGGATCTTGCTGGATCTTTTCGGCTCGAGCCAGCAGCTCTACCTAGAGCCTTATTCAGAGCCAATTATAACGTCAGAAAAGTATCTAGTAATCTTTTAAATTTAAATTTATTACTCGCGTACACATTGTGCGAACGAACACCGAATTTTAAGCGAACCATGAAAACCAAATGGGAATTCTCTTTTTCTTTTGGTTAAATCGAATTTTGCTTTCGGTATTACACTTATGCTTCGTCTGCCTTTCTGAAGGACCTTCAGTATTTAGTTTGAGTTTCTTCCAGTTGAAGCGAATTTAAAAAATGTTTGACAATAAAATTCTGTTTTAAATTCAATGCCAGCTAGTTTTATTTCTATTTTACAAGAACACTTTAACTTGAGTGCTAAGTATTTGACTGCCCAATTTCGTATAGTTGTAACATTTAAATGGCGGTCATCTATTTCTGGAATTTGTAATTTGATATTAAACACTGAAATTTTGTACATCCCTTAAAGCTCGTACTAAGACAAAATACAAGACAATTTGAAATACACAATATTAAAATATTTATATTCTGATTGAACATTAAAGATAACCTATCTCGAAATTTGAAATCATAAAAAGCCCAAACAATTCATAATTTCAATAATTTCACCAATAACACCTGTATTTGTTAAATTTATGAAAAGATGTTATTAGGAATTTCATAAAATTTAAAATTTTATATTTACTCTTACTTTCAAGCTGTAAGTACTTTTGAATTTTCGAATTTTCTTTATTTTGAAATGTCTAAGATCTAAAGAATCTTCAAATATCGATCTTATTCTAAGCGTATGAAGCGCTATTCTAAAAACCATAAAGCTACATTTTAGTTTCTCACAATTAGTAAAACTCTAAAATTTAATTTACTACATCGAAATTCGAATTTTTAAATGCAGTTGTTTCGAAAAACTATTGCTTTCAATGAAACTTAACTAACTGTTTGTATTCTGACATAATTTTGAAATCCTCTAGGTTCTCCTCTAGGTGCTTGAATTTAGAATTAAAGAAGCTTAGGGAATTATAAAACTTGGAAATTAAGGCTGAAAAGAACTATATTGGAAATTTAGGGATGAAGGCGATTTTAGGAATTCAAGCAATATACAATAACAAATTTGAGGCTTATTTATAGAGATATTTCGAAACCTAACACCATTGTACAATAATGTGAAATAAAAAATTTCAAAAAAATACTTTTGAAATAATTTTGGATGTTGGAAAATCCATCAAAACTACCAAGTTTGCTTGCTCTCATATACTACAAATAGTTGAAGTATGATCAGTTGAATGCGATCAACCACAACTCGTACCAATTTTGGACACACCTTTTGGTTTGTCGGTAAACCGATAAATTTAATACTCGCATTAACACATAAATCAATTCTCTTCATATGAGAATATTTTGACGAAAATAATTAAGTATTCATAAAAAACACTTTCGAATTAATATTAATAATAAAAGGAAATTAAAATACGATTGTAAATTTAGGTAAGTAAATAATGTCTTAATTAAACATACACAATTAAATTATACATAGCTTTGTATAATAAGAAAAAAAATATGTGATTGTTTTTTAAATTTAATTAGGACGTGATTAGCAAACATATTTTGTACGTGAGAAGTATAATTTTGATAAATGACTTGTGGATGAATTCCGTTTTTTACCGTTTTTTGGTATAAGCCCAGTCCTTTAAACTTACATCAATGTAATATTTTGATGCTATTTTCTTTCACTGACATAAGGCTATACTTTTGATTGTTTTATTTACTGAAATAATTGCTTAGCATTTTCTTGTTGCTATGATAAAATTCGTAATATTTTCGCTAAAATAACGTGTTGTGTTAAGGTGGATTTATATTATCGGCTCGTCTCAGCACAGTTTATACCAAAAAAATTTTGTTACATGCATTTACTATGAGAGTATTTATATTATCAGTACATTTCCGTGCAGCACAGTACAGCGCATATCGAATCATCCCAAAAGAATATCGTGAAAACAAATCGCAAACGAGAAGATGCGAAAGAAAAACGAAATACATAATTCGAAATAATAAATATTTTTTCGTACTTTGTTGAGATGTTGCATTCATACATTCACATTTACAGATATTAATACATATTTATGTATATATTTATTTATTCGAAGGATAAGGAAAAAATACTAAATACTAATAATATTATTATTGTATTTAACCACAGATAACCCAGATGAATCAATAGGAACAAAATTTTGAAAAAAAACAATGGCTCCATTTTACGGTGTGAATTATTTTGAGTAAGCTTCAACCGTAACCCCAATCGCAGAAAAAAACCTTTACAAATTATTTTCATACAGTTTACACAAATTCCATCTAACGTAAAATAAAACAACCATAAAAATTCGATCAGCACAGTAAAGGAAATAAATGCATTTAGCTACGAAACGAAACGCAATATTTAAAATAGATTATTTATTTCCTTCATTTGACGAATACAAAATATGTATATACAATAACACATTATTATACATATAAATCCATACATATTTTTCCTTTTTTACTATGTATTTACTTATTCAATTCTACTGTTTCCACATTTAGCTATGCATGTGCATTGTATTGTGGGATTCCCAAAATTTGTATAATTGCATTTTTGTAAAATGTAGTAAATGCAATAGAAACAGAAAAATACTCCTTTTGTGTGAATACAAAACGTGTAATAACCAAAACAATATTCATGGTTATAGTAAAATCGAATAAAATAAAATCTTAAATTTGATCGGAAAAGTGATAACAATATTAGTGAATAACTGAAAATTAGTTTATTGTATTACGTATTTGGTTAAATATAAATATTTATTATTAGTTATTAGTTTCTGTTTATTATTGAATTTGTTTAAATATTTTAAAAGAACTGATCTTAAAATAATGGAGATCAGTCTTGACAGGAGAAAAAGTGGAATTAGGTGTGCTGTAGATAACTGTGATTCGTCTAAACGTAAAAATATTCGACTTTTTAAATTAAACAAGTGTAATAAAAAATATAATGAGTGGATTAAATATTGTAATGTGAATATTAAAAATATCAGGGTTTGTGAGAAACATTTTGAAAAGAAATATTTCACTAAAACGGGGTTAAGAAGAAATGCTGTCCCTACTAAAAATTTGGGCGATAAGCCAGTAAGTAACACAACCGAAAATTTACAAGATGATTTCGACGCTTTTTCCGATGATGATAACGTGTCAATGATAACGATGTTATCAGTTGATAATATTTCAGAAATTGACGAAACTTGTTACAGTGACACCGATATGTGCACACGCTTCTCTGGAAAAACCTATAGTTTACCATTCACGAGTGAGAATGATAAGGAAAATATCCAAAGTGACATTTCGGTCTTCGAAGAACCACCGTACTACTCTAAGGTCGAAATTAATCCTCCTAACTGCAAAAATTGTTTACGGAACATAAAAAACGAAAATTATTACAGATTAAAATTTTATGAATCGTTACGAATTATAAATTTAAAGGACAAGCAAATAGCCGATTTAAACCGGAATCGTAATAATTACAAACAACAAATAAATAGATATAGACGTAAGAAATCACTCGTACATGTAGGCAAACCGAAATATGTGAAACAACAAATGACCAAAATTATTGACCAGTTGACCATTCACGAAAATTCCAAAACCTTCTGTAAAATGTTAACAAGTTACAGATCGAAAAACAAGAAATGGCCTGGCAACCAAAAGCTTCTGGCTCAAAACATTTATTATAGATCGTCCGCTACTTATAAATATTTACGAGAAAATCTAAACTTAAACCTACCGTCGAAAGCATCATTAGTGAGGTGGCAACCTATTAAACATTTAAGTCCTGGGTTCAATGTAAATATTTTCTCAAGTATTAAAGAAAAAATCAGCAGTATGAGCGGAAATTTAAAACAGGTTGTATTAATATTTGATGAAGTCTACATCAAAAGCGACCTGATATATAACATTTATTCTGATCAAATTGATGGTTTCGTTGATTTTGGTACCGAGAGACAAGACAAGATTGGAAAAATAATTTGTTGTTTTATGATTAGAAGTATTATTTCGAACTGGAAATTTGTCCTCAGTTATTTTGTATCCAATCAATCCATAACATCAGACAAACTTTATTTATTAATTATGGAAAATTTGGATAAATGTAAGGAACTAGGTGTCAAAGTAAGAGCTGTAACGTGTGACCAGGGATCCAGCAATCGGAAAGCATTCAAAATGTGTGGAATGACAGTAACTAGACCATTTTTACAATCTGGCGACCAACAAATAATTGGTATTTACGATCCGCCACATCTAATCAAATCAGTAAGGAATACCTTAATGAAGTCCGATTTAAAATGCCCTGATGGAATAGTCAGTTGGAATATTGTAAAAGAATTATATAATTTAGAAAAAGATTCAGTAACCAAATGTTGCCCAAAAATTTCGAAGAAGCACATTTATCCTAACACGTTTGAGAAAATGAGGGTTAAGCTAGCTGTACAGGTATTAAGCAGAAGTGTAGCAGCTGGAATTAAAACTGCGGTTCAACTCGGAAAGATCGGTAATGACAATGCATCAGTCGCTATTGCTACTTTTAAGTTTATCGAAAAATTCGACAAACTCTTCGATTGCTTAAATTCGAAATCAAAATTTAGCAAAAATAAATTCGCGAGTGCTTTGATGTTAGACAACGAAATAACAGAATTTTTAAAGTATATGGTTGATTACATATCAAAGATTAAAATCGTAAAAAAAACAACGGTCTACTGTTTCGATGGATTAATTCAAACAATTAATGGGATTAACGAATTAGCGCTGCAAATTAAGCCAGAAAACTCTGGGATTGAATATTTACTAACTGCAAGATTAAATCAGGATCCTATCGAAAACTTGTTTTCGCAGATTAGGGCAGCTAATGGACATAACAAGAACCCTTCAGTATACGAATTCAATCATAATATAGCAAAGCTAACCACCATCAAAATTCTAACCCCATTTTCTAATTGTGCCAATTGCGAGGAAGATTCAGACGAATCTTTAAAACTCCCAACTGACGGTGCGGAACTGATTGAGGAGGAAATAAATTGTGTCCCCATTGGCATTTCAGAGGTACCTGGAACCAATGAATACGTGTTTGACATGGAAGATGTCTCCGATATAAGTGACAATTTTATAAATTTAGATATGGATGATATACCTACCAATTTCACAGATGCTTCAATAAGATATTTTATTGGATATGTGGCGGGTAAAATTATTAAAAAGTTAAAATGCGTTGGATGTGAGCATAATTATTTAAAACCTAATGATGTAATGGAAGTACCATCGGAATATCTTATTCACCACAAAAATTATTACAAAGATGAAAGTGACCTAGGAAGGCTTAAGGCACCAACGGATTGCTTTTTTGAAATATGTAAAGCCCAAATCTATATGTTTGGTAGAATGTTCTATGAAAAACCTCAAATTAAAAATTTAAAAGAGCATATTGTTAAATTATGCATACATAACACACGCATTAAATTTCCAGATTTTTACAATGATCAAAACCCTTGCTGCGAACATAATAAATCTACATTAAATTTTATGATTTTGGTGTTAATAAGAAAACATTGCAGTTGGTTGGCCGAAAAATATATTAAGGGAAATTATCAAAATACTATAAATCCCAATTGGCGAATAGTTTTGCAGGGAAAATGAAATCTTCAAACTTATATAATTAAATTTCATGAATTATATTTATTTTTTTGTTTATTATCTTTATTTTTTCAAATTAAAACATTAATAAAACTATGAACTATCAGAGAACAAACTCTAGCTTCATCGAGTTTGTGTTTTAAATTCTTCTTCAACTCTAACTTGTAACTTCAATTTATTTGAAATTTAGTAAATTTATTGTCGCAAGCGCAACAATTATAATCGCAATCGATTACGATACCGCACTTAAAATTTCCGAAAACAAGTTCCATATCATCCCATTTCAAATTTCATAGTGATCAGTTAAGCATTAGACCAGAAGAAAGGACTTCTGCATGTCTTGTTTTCAATACAATACGAATTCAAAAGTGTAAGATTCGTATTTGACTTGAATAAGAAACGAACGAATCTGATTACTCAAATCAAACAAGAATCTTACACTTACGAATTAGTATATCTTATTCAGAAATAGCTCCAATTTTCTTTTTATGGTTAGAATATTTAGTTAAACATTTAAAATGAGGTTTGGTGTATTACAATTCAACTTTTTTTAACGAGGTTTTCGTTTTTTGTCAAATTAGGATATTTTTTTTCTTCAATGGATCATCTGGCGCAGGGGTGCTTGGTAAGGTAATGGATTAAATTTTTAAGCAATAGCGGTCATGTTATACACAAATCAAAGATATTTTATGTATAATGATATTTTTTACAATGGTGTAAACTGTTTTCTCTTACAACAATTATTTTTTTTGTCATACGTTGAAAAATCCTAAATATTAAATACCTAAATATATTAGCTCCTGAATACATCATCTGTATCTGACGAACTGAAGCGGGAAGATAAAATCGTGCATTTCATTAGTTCGCAGAGCCTAAGTATTTGAAGTTATTATAATAAAACAAAAATTTAATCAGATTTAAAGCTTTCACTATTATAGTGAAAGCTTTGACTGACATTTTAGAGATGTATCCCATTTTTTTTGTTAACAATAGTTAAAACCTTCCTGATTGGTTTTACAATAAAAATACCTTTCATTTGATGTATCATAAGACCCAAATTGCAATTAAAAAGTTGAACCATTATCCAGCGTCTCTGATCAGTAGTCGATCCGTTAAAGAAAAAATATCTTAAATTCTCCGTCTCAGCCCAAACAAAACTGTCATTATATACCATTTACGTAACTCTTCTACTTTCTGAGAAAATTCGTAAATTAACTAAATTATGTAGGTAATAGATTTTCCAAAATTTTATTTTCTGCATTTAATTATCAAATAGCTTTTTCAAGTAATTTTAATTCAAAAACGAAACATTTTATAAATTTTTTTAGTCTGAATATATGTACTCGTACATGTATGTAATCAACCAAAAACATCTATAATTCCAAGACGAACTATACGAAATTTAAAGGGACAAAGTGACTACTGCCCATAGTGTTAGTTGTGTACATATAAGCCTTCAATAAAAAAACTAACCAACACTAATCTAATTTGTTTTGGTATTGTGCTATGAAATATGAAAAAAAATACATAGGAAACAACAACAATTTACATCACGGCAACGCCGTATAATAATATCAAATAAAACGAAAGCTATTTATGCTTGTATTTATGGGTAGGTTTTGTGTTGGAAAATAAAACAATTACAATAACAACAATGGTTCTGTGATTCTGTCATTCGTCATATTCGAAATAATTGTCTGAACGAAGACTGACCTTTTTGTTTAAATGAAATTCATTATTTATTTTAATTAATTATTGAATTATTTATTTATAATTTTGTTAATTACATGTTCATTGGGAAAGGTTTTATGCCTAATGGAAGCACTAACTGAATAGTTTACTAAGAAATGTGCTTCCATACGGCTTTTACTTCTTTAATATATTTAAAAAAATTATACCTTGTTGTTTATTTTATTTACCTACACGAAATTTATTAAATGGATCTACATATACGCCAAGAGCTATGAATTTTTTTGGTGCTTTGCAATCTTATGCAGTGTACTTCGTAGTGTATTCGTGCTCGCATTATTCAAAATTAACATAATTTCACACGATCGAAGTCATCCAAATGCCGCGAATGTATCAGACTCTGTTGGTGAATATTGCTCAGCGGAGTGTGCACCATACTTGATGGTAAATATCCAGGTGGACTGAATATGGATAGACACATTGTTGATCAAACGTTGTTCGTTCGCAAAATCGATTAAATTATCAAAGAATGTTCACCACCAATTTGTTTGCTTTGGGCCGTCGCCGTATTATTATTAGTATTGAAACCTCCACCACTGCGCGTTATATTCGTCTTGTAGAGCATGTTTTCGTAATCCTTGCACAAAATGGCGGGCCCCACTTGGCATTTTCTATTGCTGATTTTTCATGGTGAAATGAACCAGTGATAATTCAGTCTTACCATTTTCAACCTGCGTATATTGATTCGTTTGGCAAACTGGTTGTGATGTAATTTGTTCCTCCTCATTACTGTTAGTAAGCTGCCAATCTGGATTCCCATGTTTTCGCACATCCATTTCGCAATCAAACGAAAAAAAATCAACAATCTCCAAAGCCCGTGACCGGAAAGAGAAGTACATGACAAATGGCGTAACTAGTGGACTATATTTCGTTAACAAGATGAATCTGGAATAACATGAATTTAATACAAAATTAATGTAACTCAAAAATACTAGTACTTACCACTTTCAGTTGCAACAATTGTCCGAATTGATCAGTTACTCTTGATGTACATATGTGATAATTCACGATACGATACTGGGAGATAATGAACTCATGCGCCGAATGGCTGTCATCAATTGTTCAGGACACCAAATTAAATTCTCATCAGGAATAAAGTTTTGAGATATAACAACAACCGCCGTTAATAGTGTCATTTTAGTGAGGACATTTTCGACCTGGACAACATCCTCATCATAAACGGTTAATATGTCAAAAACGCTTAAAATACCACAATAAAAACTAATTCACTCGTTAAATGTCGTAGATATAGTCGGCCATATCGTGATCAGCATCTCATTCAAGTTCCAGGTTCTCGTTTAATCAACTCACCATAATTAAAAAAAAATACATCAACTGCCACAAAAGTATTAACAGACAGAGTATTAAATCTTCTACAACAAAACACATTATTGTCGTGACAACTTGGTGACAATTTTGTTCGTCGATTAGATTTGTTGTACGTACGCCCAAAAACGGGACCAGAACTTTGGCCGGAACTAAATCCTTATTCATGATAGCTACAATATAATTTTTGAACCGCACAATACGATCATAAATATCGAGCTCGGTCACTAGCTTCTTATGTATACACGTTTGCTGTTCAGATTGTACTTCTCCGATTCGTTTTTGTACTCATGAAACGTTAAATTATCGAGCTCCGACTGCAATAAAATGGTTATTAGACGTGAAATTGAGATTATAAACAAATTACTTACGTCTTTAATCTTGAGCGCTCTGTTAAAATATATTTTTATATAACAAGGGCCACAAAAACAAGATGTCATATGTTTGTCGTACATATTTTTTGACATAAGGAAAAAGATGTATAACCTAACCTAACCTATTTTTATTACACTCTAGACCAAAAAATGGCACATTTCATTGTGTTAAAAAATACGAATAAGCGTACATATTTTAATGCTTTACTACAAGTTAAATATTAAAATATTAAGACACAATACGATTTTTAATATTAAGACACCTTTTAAATTTTAATTATCTTAATAATTTTTTTATTAAATTCAAAAATGAATTCAAAAAGGTACAATATTTTTGTCAAGAGTGTACAAATAAAAAGTAAATATGTGTTTGTATGAAAATAAATGTAAAGTAATATGCGACGTTGCCGTCATCATTTAGTCACCAATACTACCTTCAGTAGCAATTACCAGACAATGACAAAAAATAGTTTGTCTTGGAATTATAGATGTTTTTGAATCAACTCAAAATCGTAAATTTCAATAAAAATACAAACAAAAAGAGAAGAAAAAAGACATCCTATACATACTTAGTATACATACATACATACAATACTGGCACTGATACCAAAAACATCTATAATTCCAAGACAAACTATTTTTTGTCATTGTCTGGTAATTACTACTGAAGGTAGTATTGGTGACTAAATCATGACGGCAAGGTCGCATATTACTTTACATTTATTTTCATACAAATACATATTTACTTTTTATTTGAACACTCTTGACAAAAATATTGTACCTTTTTGAATTCATTTTTGAATTTAATAAAAAAATTATTAAGATAATTTAAATTTAAAAGGTGTCTTAATATTAAAAATCGAATTGTGTCTTAATATTTTAATATTTAACATGTAGTAAAGCATTAAAATATGTACGCTTATTCGTATTTTTTAACACAATGAAATGTGCCAATTTTTGGTCTAGAGTGTAATAAAAATAGGTTAGGTTAGGTTATACATCTTTTTCCTTATGTCAAAAAATATGTACGACCATTGTTGTTATTGTAATTGGTATTATTTTCCAACACAAAACATACACATAAACAGGATTTGTGTTTACACGATATTATTAAACGGCGTTGCCGTGATGTATATTGTTGTTGTTTCCTATGTATTTTTTGTTTTTTTTTTTCATATTTCATAGCACAAAACCAAAACAAATTAGATTAGTGTTGGTTAGTTTTTTTATTGAAGGCTTATATGTACACAACTAACACTATGGGCAGTCGTCACTTTGTCCCTTTAAATTTCGTATAGTTCGTCTTGGAATTATAGATGTTTTTGACTGATACGATCAATATTTTTTAAATGTTTACAATATTCATACAAAAGATGGATTTATATGAAATGTGTACGTGGTACGAAACGTTTTGCGCTGTTGATATAAGAGCATAGACACATTCATGGGGTACCGGTTTGCGCTTATTTATTATGCCACTTGCTAAATGGCGCTTTTATCAGTCGATTTTGAAAAAATCAATAAATTCGTTTTATTAATTCATCTGGTTATTATTTATCTGTGATTTAACGTTCTACGTAATCCATCGTAGAATAGAAGATTCGAATGCACACCGAAATAAATACGAATGCAATATATGAACTGAATCGAGCTGATAATATAAATTGTTGATGTATGAGACGAAGCATGAATGTGCTGAGCCGCGCCGATAATATAAATCGACCTTTATACGTATTTTGCTTGGCAATCTAAATGCTATTGCTGTGATAATTTCTTCGCCGTAAAATTTTCCAAAGCATATTTTGAGAAAGTTGTATTCTCTGTTTAGTATAATGCCAAACTTTAGGTTAAACGACATTCGATTGATTTTGGAAAGCAACTAAAACTCTCAAACATCTTTCAATCATGACTCATTAAATTATTTATATATTAATAATTCTTTATTTGTAGATAATAAACGTCATTTGAAACTTTCGGATTTGTTCGAACTATGTATTCCGATTTTCGGGGAAAAACCTATCAAAAATTAATTAAATTTATCTGAAAGCAAATTAGTATCAAAAGTGTTTCCGATAGTGCGATAATAAAAAAGATGTAAGTCAATATTATTATAAATTCATTTTTAAAAAGATGAATTGTTCATTATTATATTATTGTGATACTAAACACTATTTTTAAATGGGTTTTTGTTAGTTACGAATTGTAAACTTTGAGGTTAAGTTTAGTATTTGGGTATTATCTATTTAATATCTACGAGTACCAAACAGATGTCGCATATTAAACAAACAACTTCATTATTAAAAAATGCATTTATTTTAACACTTAAAACAGTTGAACTTAAACATATGTTACTGAATTCTTTTCGGAAAAGGAAAACAATATTCTTTCACGAGCTGGCAACTGACTATTCCACAGCACTTCAGAATCAGAGGATATTTTTACTACACCATCTCACGAAATTCCAGTCACGACTATATAATGCAGCTAAAATTGTTAAAAATAGACTCAATCTCAAATATCTATGGTGTAAAAACAATATTATTTACCTACGGGAAAAACCTGATTCAAGGATTTATATCAAATTGATGCATTTAATCAAATTGATCAATTTGATAAATTTCATCATCCATACGATTCATCCAGTATTAGGACACCAAAATCACCACCGGCTGCTGCTTCCGCTACACAGGAAACGGTTTAATACACATCTACAATTAATAAAGCATCATCACAATTACATCACACAACTACATTTGCACTATACCGTTGGTATCAACATTCTGTATTTTAAAGGTAATATTACACTATCGTGATTCATTGTTTCTGTCCTTAGTCTTTTATCGATATTTTTAGTTTTAATGCATGGATTTTTTTTGATTTTTTTTTCCACACTTTATATTATATCCACGTTCAGCTTTTCATATTTTTGTATTCAAATTTTTTTTTACATACTTTTAAAGTTTTCTTTCTTATATATCGCTTTAGATTTTCTAATCAGTTTTTATTGAATGACTTTTAAATCTTTAAAAACAAAATGTTTTAACAATTATTTTTCAAATATTGATGATTTCTCATTGGATCATGCTGATATGAATCTTTTTTCCAAAAGCTTGTGTGTACTTCAATTTAATATTTGGGGTATGAATGAACTAAGTAAGTTTGACGATTTACTAAATTTCATTGATAGTTTACATTTACATACTGAGATTCATTTGATAGTTATAACCGAAACATTTATTAAAAGCTCAAATATATTCTCCTTTAATATTAAAAATTTCTCAAACGTCTTCTCTTGTAGAGATGACAGGTCTGGGGGGGGGGGGGGGGGGGGGAATTGCGATGTTCATCAGGGAAAATATTCGCTATAATATCCTAAACACTGACGATGGGACCATGCCGTTCCAGTTTATTTGTATTCAACTCTCGGGGTTTAATCCAATTAATGTTTGTGGGATCTATAGGCCACCTGGCTCTGATACTACTTATTTTTTAGAAATCTTGGAACAACTGCTATGTAGCAACAATTCCAATTCTGACTTTATTATTGTAGGAGATTTGAATATACCGATTAATAAAAAATTAAAACTAATTTCTGAGTATAATTCCACCTTATTAAGTCATGGTATGATTGTTACTAACACATTTGCTACCAGACCAGTAAGTGGTAATATCTTGGATCATGCTATTTGCAGTTTTCTTAATATAGAACGAGTTTTTAACTCAACAATTGAATCTGATATCAGTGATCATAGTTTTATTTTTTCAAAATTCGTGTTTAAACCGAAATACATAAACAAGGAATTAGAAAAGAAAATGGTAAATTATGACAAAGTGAATCAATAATTCGATGAATTTTTATTTTTAACCTCATTTGACATTCACAACCCTGATTCAACCCTAAAATAAATCTTTGGAAAAAATAATGAGTTGGTTGGTAAATTTTCGAAGTTTTTTTTTTTTTTGTTTTTTTTTTTTTGTTTTTAAATCATTACCAATTTTATTAAAACGTTAAAACAAAGTTACAATAAATAATAAGTAATTGGTAAGATAATTGCACCTTTAGTTTCAAAGAAACGTGTGTCAGGTACAATGGTTCTCTCTAATAATATTACAAAAAATTTAACAAAAAAGTCAAAGTTAACACAATAATAATTTACAAAATTTAAAAAGTAAAAGTAATACAAATAAAATAAAAGACAAAACTATAATAATACAAAAAATAGATGCTCAATTGCTTTGTTTAGTTTCAACCAATTTTTGAGAGTTTTGGAGAAAGCGGAGAAGCTGCTGCACACTCGAATTTCCAATGGTAAGTTGTTAAAGATTATTGCTGAAGCCACACTGAAGTAACGTTTGCGAAACTCTAAATTAACATTGGGGACAAACTTTATAAATTTGAAATTTAAACGAAGATTATAAACTGAATAGTTGACAAAGTTGTTCCCGCTGATGATGTAAAAAAGCTTTAAGACCTTGAAAACATACATGTGTTGTAAAGGCATTATATCCAGCTCCTGAAATATAGGCCATGATGGTGTCTGCAATGATTTAAACGTCATTAGCCGCAAAACATGCTTCTGTCGAACGTACAGAGGATGTAAAAGAGTTTTACAAGCACCACCCCAACATGCTAAACCATACAGGAGGATAGAATCAACTAGGGCAAAATAAACCAATTTCAGAAGATATAACGGACAGTATAATCGTAAAACATACATTTTCCTGGAAACCAAAAGAATTCTCGACTTAAGGCCTTCAATGTGGGCCTTCCAGTTTAGGTTACTATCAATCATAACTCCCAAATATCTAATTTCACATACCGAGCTTATGGTGAAGCAACCATTAGGGATACAAATTGGACTGTTATTACAGCCAAATGCGTGATAGATAATCGGTGTTTGGGATCTCTGGCATTCCCTGAAATGCATAACTTTTGTCTTGTCGCTCAAAATCAAATTATGGGCTCCCAACCAAATCGCTAACATAACCAAATCCTTGTCAATAATAGTAAGGTTCGCATGATGGTTGAGGCCAGCATAAACAAATGAAAGATCATCCGCATACGCAGTGAGGGTACCAGAAAAATTCTGGTTGAAGATTCCATTTATGTAAACAAGAAAGAGTAGCGGCCCCAACACTGAACCTTGAGGAACTCCAACCCTAATATAACGCTCCTTACTCAAAATATTGTTGACGCGGACAACTTGAGTTCGGTCACTTAGATAATCAGAAAGCCACTTGTGTAACATTCCACGAAAACCGCAACGATTTAGTTTTAACCGAAGAATTGTATGATCAACTCTATCAAAGGCTTTGGTTAGGTCAACAAACATTGCTGAAGCCTTAAGTCCTCGATCAATGCTGCCACTTATCTGTTCCAGAAATTCTAAAATCGCTTGTTCAGTATTTTTATTGTTACGAAATCCAAATTGTTTCGGAGAGAGAAATTCGTTTTGATCCAAAAAATCAACAATCCTGTTCTTCATAGCCTTTTCAAAAATTTTAGAGAAGATTGAAAGAAGTGATATTGGTCGGTAGTTATTTACACAAGTTTTATCATTTTTCTTAAATATGGGGACAACAACAGCTCTTTTCAAGGTTCCAGGAAAAACTCCTGTTTCAACACTTAAGTTAAAGAGAAAAGACAAGACATCCACAAGGAAGCAAGCCATTTTTTTAACAACACTATTTGGAATTCCATCAATCCCAGGAGACGATTTATTTTTTAGGGAGTTAATAATATTATACAGTTCCCCTGGAGAAACAGGTGAAAAATAACAACTATTCATAACATCATAACTCTCAGTAACTATTCGATTTCTTTCCAACTCATCCATCACTGTCGAACTATTGGAGTTCCCTATACTTACAAAGAAATTATTAAATTCATTAGCAATAGCCGCAGAATCCGAAATGGTCACATTATTATGACTATCAATTTCTCTGATTTCAGCGTTACCATGATGCTCACCAATTATATTATTCACAGTTCGCCAGTTTTTACGAGCATCATTACCATTTTTTTCAAACTGTTTTGTGTAGAAGTGTTTTTTGGTCTGCTCTATTTTGAGATTTACCATATCACACAGTTTGCGGCTGTAGTTAGCTAGCCTTTTATTGTTAGGAAACTTTTTTGCTAGGTGACATATTCTATTTCTTTTACGAATGGCTCCCAACAAATTATCAGACATCCATGGCTTAAGCTTGGCTGTTTTATTGAGTGGGACCAATCTAGTACAGTTAGCAAGATGACCACTAAAAATATTTATGAAATTATCATAAGCTAATGACGCATTAGACACATTATAGACATTGATCCAATGTTCATTTAACAGCAATTCTTTTAAACACTCATAATCTATACGAGATATCTGCCTCGCATTAGTCTTAAGATGTCCTTTATTCGAGCTCTGTATAGCCAGTCCGATGAATTTAGCATCAATTAGACAGTGGTCTGAAATGCCCAAATTATGCACCTTGTATGAAATATTTTGGAAATATCTGTGGTCAAACCTAAAAAAGATATTGTCGATACAGGTCGCAGATGTTTTAAAAATTCTTGTAGGTTCATCCACTAAAATCTCAAGACCAAAACTAGACGAAATAACTAAAAGATTCTCATGCTGCGAATTCCTCCTCATGCTTCTTATATTCTGATAAACAAAACTAAAATCATTCATCATGAAAACGCAAGAAGCCAATAATATAATAATCTCTAAACACAATAACAAAACACTCCAAAGCATATAAGATAGCATTGCAATACAAACAACTGATATGAAAATACCGATAGTAAAAATTAACCATAACGTGCATAATGAAATTTCAAAAGATAATGAACGGTAACTCCATAAAAAAAAAAATTGAAATAGAAAACGAAAACGGAAGAATGAAAAGATAAATATACAAAATAAATTTAATAAACTCCAATATGATATATGTAAACGTCTCAAAAATATATTTAATACCGTAATAATTTTTGTGTCATTGAATGATGGCCATCAATGACTGAGTAGTACTGGAAATCAAGTAAACAATACTACTTGATTTTCCGACTGGACTTCTGGTAAAATTATGAGAAATACAATTTTTTTACCTACTAGATTTTCTTGTAAAATTATGAAATATTTTTTCATTAATAGAATCAGGTATTTTAGGGAAGTTTTGAACTATTATCGTGTGGCTTTATCTCGTTTTCTCGTGTGGTGTGGTATAATAATGAATAATAAATTTCGAATCGTTTTTTTTTTTTTTATTTAGAATTTAGTGAATATTAAATACAAAATGTAATTTTATATTAAATTCTAATTATTTTGTGATATAATATAATAGTGAATATAATATTTCAATTTTATAAAGTGAATTAATTCCATTTTGGGTGTGATTGGAAACGCACACAAATGTTTATTTTACTAATACTAGTGAATGCATATCAGTATTGGAATACCTTTTCCAAAACATAAAATTATACAACAAACAAAATTGTTTGATAATTACAGTGTGACTCGCAAAATAAAAATAAGTTTAGGAAAAAATAAAAAATAAATTATGTGCCTTGTGAAAACGAAGTGCTTTATTGTGTTTCTTGTAATTTTACAGAATAGTTTTTGTTCAGAAAACAATCGTAATAACGAATTCTTCGAATATAATGTCAACGATGAAAGTCTGTCGGCAGATTATAATAAAAATAGTGAAAATAATGTGAATTATTTTGCGGACGATAATCGCAAACCATATTTTCGAAATTGTAAATCGTATAATCCATCGGTAAAAGAGGAACAGAGGATTGGTACTGATGTGATACGGGTCGAAGCGTTCGATCCCGATCAACATGATTCGATTGAATATGGTTTAGTAACGGGATATTCAAATCAAAATCATTTTAAGATTGATTCAAGTACGGGTCAAATAACGACAGCGAAAATTTTCGATCGCGACGAACCAGCCCGCGAACTGGAAGAATATATTACTGTTAGGGCTACGGATAGTGGTCGGCCACCATTAGACGATGTATGTACGTTTAAAGTGACCATTGAGGATATTAACGATAATCCGCCACTTTTTCAAAAATCCAAATATGAGGAACATGTTCCGAAAGATTTTCAAGCTGGAAAAGTTGTTATGAGAATATCCGCGCTTGATCTCGATGACGGAAATAATAGTATTGTAGTGTATAGTTTTGCGGGATCTCAAGGTGATTACGAATATTTTAATATAAATCGCGAAAATGGGATTATTTCGCTTGCCAAAACGATTGATAGAAATCCCGGTGATTTATATCGCATCACCGTAAATGCATCGAATATAGTCGAAGAACCACAAAGTGCCCAGGTAGATGTAAAAATCAAGGTAATAGAATCCGATAAAAAACCACCGATATTTATCAATCCACCAACAGAGCCGATCTATCTTAAAGAAAATGTGAATGATTATAAAACTCCGATTGTTACACTCGAAGCGATATCAAACGTACAGAGTAATGAACAAGTTATTTTTGAGCTGCAAACTGGTCGAACCGAACAAACGAATAGTAAAAAAACTTTTGTATTTAAACAGGAGAGTGGAAATAGTGTTTCAATTTTACTTGGTAAACCATTAGATTATGAAGCAATCACTGAATATTCGATCACAATGATCGCCCGGAATGTTTACGAACTAATCGCTGAACATATCATTAAAATTAAACTGGAAGATGTCAACGATAATATTCCATTCTTTACGGAAGTCGATGGTGGACAAATCCCTGAGAATGAACGGGTCGGTACATCTGTTATGCAGGTACGAGCCTTTGATACGGACGGAACCACAGCGAATAATATAGTCACTTTTCAACTGTCTGATGAAGCGAGTGAATATTTTAAAATTAACAAGGATACCGGAGTTATTTATTCCAAAGTTGAATTTGATCGTGAAGCGCGCGAATCCTATGATGTAAAAGTAATCGCAACCGATAATTCACCATCAGCTCTATTCTCAAATAACGAACCTAATAAACAGGAACAAGTATTTCGAATTAAAATAGCGGACAAGAATGATCATCCTCCGTGGTTCGTCAAAAAACTGTACGTCGTTGATAAAATGCCGGAAGATGCAAATATTAATGTTCCTGTTATTGAAGTCACTGCCAGAGATAATGACACAGCTTCGCTCATTACATATAAAATCGTGAGTGGAAATATAGGAAATGCCTTTATGATAGAAGAAACAACTGGAAAAATATCTGTACAAAATAAGCTCGATTACGAAACGAGTGGTTTTATAAATTTGCGACATGTGCTTGCATTGATAGGAAACTTGACTAATGTAGATAGATTAGTTTAAGTTATAATTTATGTTTTGAATGGTTTTAACGTTTAGTTAATTATTGTTGTAGTATGCAATAAATAATTAATTAGATATAGAAGGTCCATAAACTATGAAATAGGGGCTGTTCATTTAAAATTAAATATTTTAGTAAGTTTTTATCAGGTAAACTAGTGAAAGGTGGACAGGGGTAAAACTACAACATTAATAAATGTTAAGCCCTGATTTAGATGTGGAGAGTCCTGAGTATCCGGCTTGGATTCCAGAGAAATGATCACAAATAAAGTAGCTAGATTGTGCTGTCTTGTATTAACTTTTATTATATATTCCACTAAAAATTTACTAACTATCGATCGCATTGCGGTCTGTAAACGGGTCGAGTCTGTCCCAACTAATACAAAAGATTCTGTTATATTAATTATTCATTTAAGAAATAAAATTTTGCTATTAGGCTGTTTATTAATTAAATTTAGTTTTCAGAATCGCCTGGGAATTGCATATTAATTTTAAAGTTTAATTTCAATTTTATTTTATTTTATTTTAATTTTATATTTATTGTTATAAGGATTAATTATAATCTTAGCTTAGTAATTTTAAATTTCTTAAATACTTTATCAGGTAAATTAATGAAAGGCGGACTGAGGGAAATGGCAACATTAATAATTTTTAATTAAGGTTTAGGGTAATAAATCAATAACCTATATCGGTTTTGGTTGGTATGTGAAAATGGGTGTATGATGTGTGCATGGGGATGCTAAAGATACGGTTACATAAATTATTCATTTAAGTAATAAAATTTGGTATTATGGTGTTTTATTAATTGGATTGAACTTTCAGAGTCGCCTGGGAATTATAACATTAATAATTTTTAAGTCCTGATAAAAAATTTAGGGAGTCCTGAGTTCCAGCCCCCGGATTCCAGAGAAATGATCAACTAATAAAGTAACCAATTGTGATTGTCGAATACTAACAGTAGTTTGAAACTGGCCACCGGGAAACCGGACCAATTCTGTCATTACTAACATACCTTTCCCATCCTACCACACAAAATTTACTAACTATTGACTGTAACGGTGTTTGTAACCTGGTCGATCTCAAACAATTACTAATATCCTTCCTTATCCTTCCAAGTAAATGTAAAAATGGGTGTACGGTGGGCCCGGCGCTTTCCGGGATCTCCTGCTTAATGCTTGGCCGTACATTCGAAATCAATCAATCAATCAATCAATTGAATGATGGCCATCAATGACTGTGAAAAAATTGCAAATAGCTATCACAATGTTGTTCCTGTAATTAAGTTCAGAAATCACCACATCATCGCAGCACAGAATTCAGCCGTACCACACATATCGCATATGTAAGGTTTTAGTTGAACTCATGAACCACCCCACACCAACAAATGAAAATAACTGAAAAATATCAAATTGTGAACTGATGGATGAAACTAAACAAAAACAAAAACAATCTTCAGATTTGAAAAACAAAATTAACAGAAATAATAATAAATTGATAAATAAAAATAGAATTTGTGAACTTTGGTAAGATAAAATCAAGAACTTATGTAAAATAAAATAAAATTCAAAAAAGTTAATTATACTCAAATGCTTATTATTCCTTATTCTTCCTGGACGGGCCTGCTTGATGAATGTTTTGATGTTGAGAAGGAGTACTATTAAGTTCAGAACTATCCATGATCTGAGCGATGACATTTTTTTGTTGTTTAGTTGGAGTAGCAGCAAAACCCAAATTTTTTTGGATCGGAATGATATCGTTGAATGATGAGACGGTATGAACAATTGATTCCGCAGATTTCCGTAGGTAGATTTTACTATCTTTGCACCAAAGAAATTGAAACTGATGTTTGATTTTGATATTTTTAGCTTCATTATACAATTTGGATTGCAATTTAGTAAGGTGGTGCAAAAAAATAATTTTGTGAACCGCAGAAGTCTCCTCAACCTTAAACTGGACCATTTTAATTCTCCGAAATGTAGCAAGTATGTTATTTTTTAATTCAATCGATTTTAGAGTAACAATATGAGAGTCTAAACAAGTACAGGTGAAAATGAAAAATGCTAGTATTTGTCCCTGGATGAATATAGATCTTTGGAATCTAATAAAAGAAAAAAATCGCACACTCAAAAGGTTTTAACAAAGCACAAACAACTCTGCGTTAAAAGACAGGCTAGATTTGCTCAATAGAAGGATCAAATCTAAAAAATACTACGCAAAAAAATTATATTTCAAAAAATTGTTTAATAATTTAAATCAAAAGGAAGTATGGAATCAAATAAATCAATTCATAAAGCATAATACTAAAGCGGATATCCACTCCATTGTACAAAATGATGTCGAATACAAAGACCTTCCCAGTATTGTAAATATATTCAATAACCATTTTGTAAATGTTGGTAACAGCCTCTCTTCTACAAGTAATGGTAACACTGAATTATACAATCTGCACAATAACAGCCCGAATTCATTTTTTTTGCGCCCAATCTCCGTTACGGAAACAAATAATATAATTAATAATTTAGACAATAATAAGGGTGGTGGGTATGATAATATTCATAATACTGTTATAAAACGTAACTCAGCATTCTTTTCTCAAATATTGACGGATTTATTCAATGTAGTGTTTGAAACCGGTATTTATCCTGATTGTTTGAAGATTGCAAAAGTGACACCAATATTTAAATCAGGAGACTGCAAAGCTGCTAGTAACTACCGACCAATTTCTGTCTTGCCTGTGTTTGATAAAATTCTTGGAAAAATAATTGCAATTCGCCTGACTGAATATCTAAACGCTTTATATTTTTTTACTGTCATCAATATGGTTTTAGACAGGGGTCTGGCACAGATACCGCTTTAATTGAGATTACTGATCTGATTTACCGAGCTTTCGATAATCAGGAGTATATATGTGGTCTATTTTTAGATCTGCATAAAGCGTTTGACTGCATTGATCATCGTCTACTTCTAAATAAGTTGTATTGCTATGGCTTTCGGGGCTTGGCTTATATCTTTTGATGAGTTATCTTCAAAATCGTAAACAATTTGTGGCTTTAGATGGTGTAATTAGTAGCACTTTAACTATTAATTGCGGCGTCCCTCAGGGTAGTGTACTTGGCCCTATTCTATTTCTGATTTTCATAAATGATATATCACACCTACCTCTGGCTGGGAAAATTAGAATGTTTGCTGATGATACCGCAATATTCTAAAATTCCAAAGATTGCTCCCAAGCCATGACACACATGGAAAACGACGTTGCTGTACTTATAGAATATTTCAATGTAAATAAAATATCTGTAAACCTCAACAAAACCAAATTTATTATCTTTCAATCCCCATTCCTCCCTCATTGTGATTTCCAACCCTTGCAAGTTTCAAATGGTATTATCGAGGGAGTTGATAAACTCAAATATCTTGGAGTTTTACTTGATAAGCATATGTCTTGGAATGAACACATTCATACGTTGAGTTTAAAAGTCAGTCCGTTTATTTATTTAATTAAGAAGCTTGCTTCCTTTGTTCCACAACTTATTCTAAAAATGATTTATTATTCATTTATTCACACAAGATTCTATTTTTCGATTGCTTGTTTTGGTCATATTGGAAAATCAAAGATAAAAAGGTTGCAAATTTTACAAAACAAAAGCTGCAAAGCTATCTATAGCATTCCACAATTGTTTCGCTCCATCGAGCTGTATAAGAATGTAACTGAAGGAATCCTGCCAATAAACGCATTATTCCTATTTCATGTTTCACTATATATGTATAAATGTTTGCGGTTATCGTCAACGCTATCAAACATTGAGTTTCAGTATGTAAATCATAGCCATACAACCCGTCGTTCTAATCTTTTAAAATGTTATAAAATCAAAACTGAATTTGGTAGAAAATCCATATCGTACTTTGGTCCATATGTATATAGCCATTTACCGACTGTTATTACTAGATCTGTGAATGTTTACAATTTCAAGAAAACTTTAAAGACGTATTTGGCTGAACTGGTTGAAGATTATCTTTAACGCGACATATTATCTGTATCTTTTAATTTGTTTATTCACCTTATTTTATTTTATTATTTTATTTTCATTATTTTATATTTTTTTATTTTTTTATTTTTTATTATTATATATTTAACTTTCAGTTTATTACTAAATTGTTATCTTATATCTTGTTCATTATTTCTGTCTAATTTTTGGTTTAGAGGAGAGCTGATTAGCTTTTAAAGGACCATAAATCCATTAGCTATCCGCTCTCCTCAAAACTTTTAGTTTTAGTTTAGTGTTAAAATTAATAATTTTAATTTTAATTTACTTGTTTTATTACACTATAAATAAATATAAATAAATAAAATATTACAATTACAATAATTTAGATTGAATTATTTTTATTATTTATTGTTGATAAATCTCCACAATTTCATTTGCAATTATTGAAACTCAATATTATTTGCATTTTATAGAAGCGAAATTAATACAAAACCGGAGCAATTTGATGCTCTTATTGAGATCATGGAAAATAATAGAAAGATTGGAGCTAAATTTATTGGGCCCACCAGTACCGGATGTAGAGGGCTGGAAAAGAGTATGTATAAATTACAAAAATTGAATTTCAATATTAATTCGTGCCTTTGACATACTTTTTATACTTTTAGGTGTGGCCACATACAAAGATTCTTTGAAAAAAAAAATACGCAGGAATAAGCAAAGTATTTCTGGCACGGGAAGCGGGCCTAGTAAATTTATTCCGTTGACCCTTCTTGAGACGCTAGTCCAAATTTTAAATAAGGAATTGAGCTTTTCAGCTTATATTCAATATTTAAGCTAACATAATCCATCTATGGAAAATAACATTTTAATTAATGATGCCCCTGCTGCATCGCCACCTGCTAACGCTACGCCAAGAAAAGCAAATAGCGCAACAAAAAGAATGCCACGTTTCAATTAATGAAAAATTGGGCAGTATTAAGAGGAGTTTAAAAGATCTTCACAAAACAGAATTTTAAAAAAATTGAGCTTCAAAAAGAATCAAATAAGATTCAAAAAGATTACCTTAAAATAACAAAACAACAAAACGATGAAAGTAATAGGGTGTGGTCAAGAATTCAGCCGCTGCGCAGTCCGTGCTGCACAAAAAAAATGACAGGCAGCCAGTATGCACAAAATTTGTGCTGCATTTTAAACCGACTTGCAGCCAGCTTGCAGGGTAGCAATTTGACAGCAATTTTTTCACTATATTTTATGTGACAGAAGATTTTGTAATCAATTGTTTGTGGTTGTCATGTGCTCTTCATGCCTTTTTTGTTCCTTTTCATCTTCTTGTTTTAAATACAGCAATAATTCGGACGTATCATTATTTTTCTTCTTTCGTTTATTGGTTTTTAGAATGCTTGAACATTCACGAATTGATACAACACTGTCGTCAGTTTCTTGTTCAACTACCGTACTGTTGCTAGAGGAATCGAACACCAACCCTTTTGGTGGCACAATGTTATGGCGTACTCCATAAACCGCATCAAATTTTTCGTAATGTTTCCAAAACAACGGACCTCGTCCAGTCTCTCGTTTTCTCTTATTGATTCTGTTATAAGTAACTACTAAGTTACTAAATTTTTTCTTTGCGTTCTCAGGAGAATTTGGAAAATCTGATATGTCTCTGCACTCTGAAACTCCATATGTCTCTGCACAAATAAAATAATATTAGAAAAATACTAATTTACATGGAAATAAATTTTGACTTTTTTGTTACAGAGATTTCACTTGGGGGTAACAATTGATATTTACAATTGATATTAACCATCATGCTCCATTTGATTTTATTTGAATTGGAAATTAAATTAGGGTTAAGAAATGGAAAATGACATTCTGCAGTTTTTGCATCCTATTTAAAGTGGCTGCAATAGCTGTGCAGTTTTTGTTTTTTTCTGCATTTTAATCCGACAGGATGCACTGCAGTGGCTGCAAATCTTAATTTTTATTCGACTTGCAGCAAAAACTGCGCAGCGTCTGAATTCATGACCGCACCCACCCTCTAAACAAAAATAGCGAATTCACAAAATACGTCGCATAATAGTATATTATTCAACGAGCATATACGAAGTTTACCGACACGAGCCGATAGGCGAGTGTCGTAAATCTTCTGAGTGAACAAAAGCCATTATATGCGAGTAGAATACGATACTTTGTCCACGACCGATAAAAAATTGTGTTTTATTATCAAATCCTTTAAATAAACATAAAAGAATTTCCGTCGACATTTTGACATCTCAGTTTAATAATAATGAAAATGGCAGGAGACTACTAGATAAAATTTCCAAAAATGAAATTTTTATTTGGTAGTAGTGAATAATAGAAGAAGGGACTACTAGATAAACTAGCAGTGAATAATGGATATCATTATAATTGAAGAAACAAACGTATAATGAGAATATTATACGTTAGTCGTGGACAAACAATACTTTATTGCTCTACACTAATACATTCTCTAACTTAAATAAAATATAATACCGTATGTAGTACAAAAATATTAGTAAGAGCAAGGACAAAAAAAAACAATCATTTGTTTTTGAATTTTCGATCGCCATTGTGTGTTAATTAAATTTATTTTAAAGTTTTCTAAGTAGTGAAAAGTAATTATAGAGAATAGTAATTATAGTTTTTGTGTGAAACACTTAATAATTTATTTATAGTGAATAGTTTATTATAAACGTATATTAATTAAAATTAACTGTAAAAACTGTAAAATTAAAATATATATATTACTGAGTATAAATATTATATACAACTAGATTCAAACAATTAAAAAGTAAGTTACAGTTTTCTTAAAAAGTGTATTTAATACCTCATCAAAGATGGACAAAAGACGGTATTATGAAATAAATCGCGAAATAAAAAAAATTTGCGGTGAAAATAATTTATTCAATGCCGCTAATAATAATATGGAAAATCACGACAGTGTTAGTTCCGAGTCCAGTAATAATTCGTTTATTTCCAATGATTCGAATTTTGGATGCGTTGAATTCAATTCCTGCATTGAAACCGATGACAATAATTTAGCACGTGAATTAGCGGATTGGCTCGTAAAATATAATATTTCTGTTGAATGTGGGAATGCCCTATTAAAGCTCTTAAAAAATTATGAGTTAAACCTCCCCTAAGATGTACGAACATTAAAAAGAGATTCTAAAAAACCTTGTGACATTATAAATATAGAAAATGGAGAGTATACCCACATTGGTTTAAAAAATTCAGTGGAAAACTTTTTAAAAAATATTGATTATGTTAAATCAGAAATAAAAATTGATATTGGAATCGACGGAGTGCCTTTGGCAAAGAGCTCAAACAGCCAACTGTGGCGAATACTTGGTAATATTCCTCCTTTTAAGAAGGTTTTTGTTATCGGCATATACCATGGCAACAAAAAACCATCGTGTGCCAATAAGTTTTTGGAGCATTAATGAATTTAAAGTTTTAAGCAAATCGAGAATTCAATACAAGGAAAAAATTCTTCAAATTTCTTTAAGAGCATTTATATGTAATGCTCCAGCCCGAGCATTTATATTAGGTATGTATTATCCAAGATATTCAACACACTGAGTGGGAGTGTTTTTGAAGAGATACTGGAAAAATATATTGGTCCTATTGACAGAATATTTTTAATACGCTATCTTTTACTGGCTTCACACCGTAGATAGTATAATAGCAAAATAGTATAATACTATTTTACTATCTGTCATAGTCGGTTTTACACCGCATAAAATATTCATAAAAAACAGAGAATTAAAACAAAATAATGAAAAATTATTTTTCCGAATACACATACATACATAAATATTTCTAGACTAATTTATAAATAAAACACTGTCACAAATTTTCCTTCTACAATAAAATAAAATAAAATATAAAAGGTATTAAAATTTGATAGCTATCAAATTAAAATATTATATTTTATTTTTGCTATTATACTATCAAAACATCGGTTTTACACCGGATAGCAAAATAGTATTATACTATTTTGCTATTATACTATCTACGGTGTAAAATCGGTATTAGATAAGTATGAATACAAGCATAAAAACGAACGCCATTTTTATTCAACAAATTTAAAATGAAATTCAATTCTCAGAGAGCTTCAAATTTAATTTCATTTTAAATTGTTTAAATTAAAATGGAGTTCGTTTTTATGCACTTATTCATATTTATCTAAGAATAAATGTATTAAAAATATTTTGGCAGTAGTACCAATATATTTTTCCTGTATTTCCTCAAAAATACAAAATTTATCATTAGGAAATTTGTCGCATTCGCACTCAGTGTGTTGTGTCTCTAAACACTAGAAATAAATTATTCAAATTATTTTATTTTGTTATTGTTTTTCGACTCGACTCCGTTTATACGAGTAGTGTAATTTTTAGAGTTAACTTGACTGGATTCTACAAATTTTTTTTGATCAAGTCGAGTTAACTACAAGATTAGTCTACGCTGTCTATGGTGAAATATAACCTATTTTGAAGTCAATTTAATCCCCCAAGTGAAAACGTAATACATCAAAATTGTTATCTTTCTTTTAGGAGTGAAAAAGCATTGAGGGTACTATAGCTGTACAAAATGCAACATTAAAGGGGTATATCTATCACATAAAGTATGTTTCCCAGGAACGAACAACATATTAAGAACGGATAGGGAGTTTGAAGGAAAAATTCAAGTGGATCACCACGTCAGAGATTCTACATTGGGTTCATTAAATATTGGATGCGTTGCTAATTTCCCGATTGACTACATGTCACAAAACTGCTGCTCCATTTGCTTATTAAAATAAAACGGAAACATTTTTCGTTAAACGCAAATGCCATAAATGCTATCAACAATAATTTAAGGGAAATAAAACCATATATACCATCGGAGTTTGCTAGAAAGCAGAGACCATTTGAAGAGCTGCAGCATTGGAAAGCAACGGAGTTTAGAATGTTTCTGCTGTACACTGGTGTTGTAGCATTTATAGGAATTTTGCCAGAAAAGTTCTATACTCATTTTCTGCTTTTGGTTTGTGCGATTAGAATTTTATGCCACCCTGTAAATTAAAAATTCAACAACGCATGTGCTGCAGAAATGTTACCTGAATTCGTTCAAAAATTTTCAATTTTATTTGGCCAAGAAAATGCGACATTTAATATGCACGGTTTACTTCATTTCTCAGAAGATGCCAAATTATTAGGAAATGTAGACTCTTACAGTGCTTTTAAAAAAAAAATTGGCATTTACAGTTTTTGCATCCGCTTTAATGTGACTGCGTAAACACCGCAGCCTAACTTTATTTGCTGCATTTTAATTGCCAGCTTTGGCTGTGTAGCGACTCACAATATATTCGTCACTACAATATATTGTTATAGTAAACGCACACAATAAATTCATTGCAACTCACTCAGCGCCAACGCAACCGTTGAGACAACCATAACAAATACTGTCATTATCACTACCATCAGCGCCGCACACGCCGAAAGAGAATACGATAATGTAATATATCGCAGCCATCACGAAAAAAACAAAACACATTTTAGAAAATAGTTCGAATAGCAGTGTCAAGAGACAACAAATTATCAAATTTAATTAATTGTTTATGCGACATCTTTTAAGTCGTCCAAAATAATTAATTTTTACGGCCTCGCGAAAGTAGTGGTAATAAATTAATTAATTAATTCAAATCAGTGAATTATAACTTTAGTTTTAAGTGTGAAAATTGTATATAATCCCGGTGTATGGGAACAAAAATAAATCAACAATTTAAGCATAAAATATGGGTTGTTATCATTTGCCCTTGGATGAATAAACGGTACAGAGGTGATCAACATACCATAGCTGTAAATCTTAATTTTTGACCAACTTGCTGCATAAGCTGCAAAGCGGCTAAATTCTTGACTACTTGATAAATATGTTCTTTTTTTATTTAAGAAATTTAAATTTTAAGAAATTTTCAATCTCATAATATGATTGAAAGTACATCAATTAGTGTCTGTAACGATGCTTGTTATTTTTGATTTTTCCAAGATTAAGAGGTTATAAAACAGACGTTGTACTTGGCGGTAAAAACCGCAAATTGCTGAATTTAAATTTCGTTTACAAGTTTTTAGAATGTAATGCGCAATTATCTAAAATTAAGTAAATTTCTTTTCTAAATCGCATAACCACTTTTCAAAAATTATCGAGGTCATCCATGCTTTCGTATTGCTCTCATAAATTACTGGTAACGACTTCATATTTTTAAAACAGCGGGGTTTCTTACTTTTTCCGATGACAAGGTCTCGATGACATGTTTCTTTTTCGAAAGCATAAGTTTTCTGTGGAATGCACTTGATAAAAAATTGACAGGCAAATTATTTGTAATCCAATCAATCAATTATTTGTCCCCATCACCGCTTTCACCACAAATTATTTTAACTCTAAAAATGCAAACTTTTGGCGTCCGAAAATTTTTGCGGTTCATCACTTGCTTTAAAATTGTTTATTTTTAGTGTTTCTGCATAAATGATTTGCCTTTGTTTTAATAATCGGCCCGGAGAGCGGAAGATTATGAGCACTGCTCGGCTATTTCTTAACCGATTTTAGTGAAATTTGACATGTGCAATGGAAATGGCATTCTAAAATGATTTTTAGAGGAAGTTCTGAATACGATCTATATGAATTGAACTTATATATTTTAAAACCAATTTTAGTGACTCTAAATTTATTTTTGGATAAAATTCTGGAATATGGCCATATTGAATTTTTAATTTCGGGACTCTACACTACCAGTAGAGGTTTCAATCATGCTGCATGCTATCACCCACAATTTCTTATTTGCCCGCAGAAACATATCTCTATTCTTATTTGCCGGCCATATTTCAGAACTTTATATAAAAATCAATTTGGAATTCCATTTCCATCGCGCATGTTAAATTTCACTGAAATCGGTTAAGAAATAGCCAAGTTCCATCATACTTAGCCTTATTCCAGAACTTTATCCAAAAATCATTTTAGAATCTCATTTCGGCAGCGCGTATGTCAAATTTCACTAAAATCAACTAAAAAATAGCCAAGTTCATCAATTGACCATATTCCACAACTTTCACATTTCCACATTTCAGAATCCCGTTTCCAATGCGCATGCCGAACTTTATCCAAAAATCATTTTAGAATCCCATTTCCATTGTAACTGTCGAGTTTCATGGTAATCGGTTGAGAAATATTCAAGTTCCATCCTAATCAATCATAATCCAAAAATTCACCCAAAAATCCGTTTTGTTCGAACCGATTAATCTCCATGAACTACTTCACATGTCCCAATGTCGTATTGGAGGCTTTCGTTTTCTATGGTATGAGTGTTATGTCGCTACATTTCTACTTTATAATTATTTGAAAGAAAATGAAAACAGGATTAGTCGTATTATAGAGAATTCAAGTTATAAAATTATCGAGAAAAGGAATGAAAGGGGGGCTATTTTTGAATTCGATTCGAACGTAGTCGACACTTTGAAATATAAGATTCGTATTTGATTTAATTAAGAAACGAATGAATCTGATTCAATTCAAATAAGAATCCAATTTTTGGAATGTTCATATCGAATTCACAAATAGCGCCCCATAGTATATGAAAAATTGAAGGGACCGACAAAAATATCGCGATAGAGAAAAAATCGAGTTATAGAAGATCGAGATATAGAGAGTTGACTGTACATTACATATTAGCAGGCAGCATTTTTTTTTTTTTGTATTTTTTCTATTTAAAAGCGGCCTTTACAACGGGCATTACCGATAACATCATTACCTGCAAAAACCTTGCGTTAATAATCCTTCATTATTGTCAAACGTGCACAATTATTTTAATGTCACTTAAAATTATTGTGTACGTTATAAAAATAATGAAGGCTGTAATGACGCAAGAGTTAATAATGTTATCGCATCGGTAATGATATAATATTGACTGTGTTAATATTTTTGACTTTAACTGTTATTTATCGGAAAATTTTCAATTTGTAAATTAATTTCATTTTCAGTATTTCACCATAATGATGATATATGTATGTACGTACACAAGTATATTCGAAAATAAACAAAAAGAAAATTTTTATATGGTTTAATTCACTTTGGAATATTAAAATATTTATTCAAGAACGAAGTATATAGGTGCTAACTGACAGTTGCATTTCAATAAAATAACATAATAAATGAATGTTGCCCGTTTGCTAAAGAATGTGTAAAATTTTGAGACAGATAAGAAATTTTGTTGGTGGCCAAAATTATGTAAAGTAAAATTCAAAACAAAATAATTAAATTTAATTGTTTGAGAAATGTGGGCGTTCATTATTAAAATTGTAACCATAAATCTTATCAAAATTTTAATATTATTAGGTTCAATAATAAGCATTATACTGCCGCGCTGTGCTTAGCGAAAAAGCGGTTTCTAAATTTTTTGTAGTTTAGAGTGAATGACCATTTTGTAAAAATTAAATTTGTATAAAGTTACTTTGATAAAAACTTAATTAATAATTATTTGAGATTTATATTTGTTTATTTAATTGTTTAGATGTTTTGGTGGATACTTTACACCATATTTGTTTAGATCTACATATGTATGTACATTGACCGATATAGAAAACGGCTCACCGTAAAACGAAAAATTTATTTGATGCGAATACCTTTTGAACCGCACTAGTTAAAACATGAAACAAAAATCAAAATCAAGGTAATTCAAAACAATCTTAGAAAATATTACTGGCTGAGTTTTCTTACTTATCCCACAATATGGTTTATTACTAACTTTCAAATGTCAATAACTCTTGAACCGCACTAACTGGAAACATGAATCCTTCAAGGTCTTTGAAAACAATCTTGAAAAATCCGGATAAGACCTACTCTTTCTGAACATGTGGTTGAGGTTTTCGAATTTTCAAACAAAAAACCAAACAATGAAAAATTTTAATATTTTATTTAAATTTTTACAAACATAAACACAACAATAAAAACCTAATCAACAAATAAAAAATGTTGGTAGCTTGTATTGGCCCCACACTTGGATATACTTCTGATAATCTGTTGGATATCGCACCGAGATATTTTCCCATTCCTCTGAGAGCACGTTTCGGAGTTGTTCCATCGTCTTCCGAGCTGGAATACAAAACCGAATTATTCTATCAAGAATGTCCCAAACATGATCTATAGGATTCAAGTTGAGACTCCTTTCCGACCAGGTCATCTTCGAAATATTTACATCTGCCAAGTATTCATTCACGACTCTGGCAACATGATGTCTTGCATTATCTTGAATTAGCATAAAATTATCTATCATAATATTTCGTTCATATAGTGAACGGCCGTAATAGATCCAGTTGGAAGTAATGATGGATTAATCCACCTCGAACCCTTTCGTTGAAGATGCATGGAAAGTAACGTTCCCCAGGTCGTCCGCAGACATAATCTCGATACATCGGTGAATAGAACTTGGCTAGTTTCCTGGTAAATCGTAGCCGAGTAATCTTGCGTAGCGACAGAAGGTCTGGACCCGTGGCTGGTCTTTGTGCATGAACATCTGCTTATCTCCACCTCTATATCGTTCTTTCGCTTACATTTATATTACATAGTGTAACAATTCATTGCAGGTCTCAAGAGTGGTTGCATGGCGATTTCTAAGAGTTGATGAAACTACAAAACGATCATCTCGAACGTTTGTTACTCTTTGTTGACCTTACCTTAACGTCTGGTATACAACCCTGTCTCGAAATATCGCAATGAAACACGTTGTACGGTATTACGGGAAATCCGGAACTTATTACCGATGTAATATTGGGTTCTCCCATCTTCCAACAATGCCACAATTGTCGTTAAACTTTCTGACTGAAATTTTCAAGATATAGACAGAAGTTTTGAAATATCGACCTGTGTGGGCTTTACTAGTTCCCCTATCAGGCGCCTCCCCAGGTGGCAATAACCTAACGAAATTAGAAAACGAGACGGATGTGTCTCTAACAGCATCAAATCAATCATCATCGTTGGATGCCGATACCATGGATCCTGAGAGGGACCAACTATTGCAAAATAAAGGGAACAACTTTCCTAAGAGCACGAAAATGTTAAGATCACCAATTCTAAAGGTTCCAAATGTAAGTAGTCGTACACTACAACTAAAGACGGCTGCGACAGTCGCGACTGCGTCCCAAGTAACTAATAATAACCCTCAATCTGAAGAAGTAATCAAAGCTCTAGCCGAGTCTAGACAAGAAAATAAAGAATTAAATAAAGCAATTCAATGGATGCAATACCACATACAACTTCTTGAAGAAGAAGTTAAAAACCTTAAACATAATCTAAAGATGGACTACCAAACTGGTCATGAAGTTTCGGTTGAAGTAGAAGCCCTAAACCAGGAAAACAATAACAAAGAAACGGAATGTTCTAACTTAATTGAGTGCCAAACCGACTAGGAAGATTTAGAAAGAGAGACCAATTGGATAATGAAAAAGTCAAAAAGGGCTCTTCTAAAAAAGCAAAAAACACAGGAAGTAAATTCTTCCAGTAAAAGGAAAGCTGAGTCGTCCCCAGAAATGAACACTAGTGTGAACATATCGGGAGCAAAGGTAAACCAATTACCAACTATCGGCAAGACCAAGAAAGAAAAACTACCACCAATCAATATCACACATGTCGGTAAATTTAGCGTTATTCAAGCGCTAATGAAAGAAGTGACAGAAAAGGATTATAAGCTTATGTCGCTAAACAACAACGTCTGGAGGGTAAATATGCCTGATCCAGACGGTTATAGAAAACTTTCAACTGTATTGAACGATAAAGGTCTCCAATGGTATACATATGAAGACAAAAATACCAGACCCAATAGAGTAGTTGCTAGGGGTCTACATCAAACATGCACACCAGATGAGATAATTGAAGACCTCAAAAGAAAAAAATTAACGATCTTAGATGCAGTTAATATGTGTAAAACTGAAAGGAAGTCTACCGGCAAAGGAGGGAATATTTTTAATAAAATAAAGTTACCACCATTCACTCTGACCTTTGCAAACTCAGAGAAAATTGAGAACATATTCAGCATTAGGAACCTTGGGAATGGTTGTCCGAATGGAGCCATTGAAAAAGGCAACAGGGATCAAACCACAATGCAAAAATTGTCAGGCATACAACCACACGCAGAAATACTGCAATCGTGAAATCATATGCGTAAAATGTGCGGGAAACAACAACAATATATAGCAAACACTTCGAAGATGTCAAACTCGAAATAGAGACAATGCAAATTGTATCACTTAGGCAAGTCACACACGTACAGTTTTAACTGACAGTTTTAACTGTTCAGTTAAAACTGTCAGTTTAAACTGTACGTGTGTGGGTATTTCAGTTCAGTTAAACTTAACTGTACATTTTAACTGAGAACTTTAAAATTTTTATATTTTTAACTGAAACGATTAACTGAACTGAACGTGTGTGGGGGGTTTAACTGCACAGTTCTCAGTTTTGTGTCGAAATTTTGAGATGAGAGGACGTTTCATATAATAACTAAATCATTGAATTATACAAAACTAGTTCGACTATTTATATAATTTTCATGCAAAGGCTACATGCTATAGAACTTTGCGCTAGGATAGGCATAGCAAAAGGCCTAAACGATGCAAAGATTTATATTGTATCAGACAGCCAATCGGCCTTAAAGGCTCTTAGGTCTTGTACCGTTGAGTCAAGGCTGGTATGGGATAGTCTGAAGGTAATTAAACATCTGGCAGATTCAAATAAGGTAACACTTATGTGGGTGCCAGGTCATACTGGAATCGAAGGAAGCGAGGCAGCTGATGGCCTCGCCCGTGATGGTTCTGCCTCTCCATTTATTGGACCAGAACCCTTCTGCGGCGTCACTAAGGGACACCTTAGAGCAGCGGGAAGGATCTTCGCTGGGAGGATCTTCAAAAGTCCTCCTACTGGCGCAGAATTCCAGGTTTATGACAGGCGATGAAATTTATATCACCTTCGTCTGTCAGGGTTAAGGAGTGTCTTGAACTTAGGAAACCTGATTTGAGGCTGCTTACTGGCTTTCTCACAGGTCATGTCCCCTTAAGGTATCACCTTAAGAAGATGGGCCTAAGTACGACCGATGGATGCCGCTTCTGCGATCATGTGCTGTGCCAATGCCCAGCCATTTTCCAGCAAAGACTCCAACATCTAGGAAGGAGAACAATAAGCCCGGATAGTATGTATCTTGTACCGGCCAGTGTATTATCAGATTCATTAAGAGCCTGAATCTAGTGATTCTTCTTTACTTAATTCTTTTAATAAATTTATATGGGAAGTTAAATTTCGTTTTTGAACCCAATTCTTGCACCACTTTTTAGAATTTTTTTTATTTAATTTTTTTAATATTAAAAAAACTACACCGAGAGCAGGCAAATCGTTCCGCTCATTCAAATCCATGATAATAACTGAAGGATTAGACTGAACGTGTGTGTGCATCTCAGTTCACAGTTAAAACTGACAATTATAACTGCACACTTAAAACTGTCAGTTAAAACTGTACGTGTGTGGCCTGCCTTAGTGTGTAACTAAACAATTACAAGAAGCTGCGGGTTGCTGCGATATATTGTCGACCAAGGCATCAACTTAAAAAAGATGATTACCTCTTAATGTTCAAAATGATGGGCTTAAATTTTGTCATAGGAGGAGACTTCAATGCCAAACATATGCATTGGGGTTCGAGACTAATATCACCTAAAGGTAGAGAACTATTAGAAGCTGGACATCAAATAAACTGTGAATTTCATTCAAGTGGTATTCCTACTTACTGGCCAACGGATACAAACAAAATACCAGACGTGATTGACTTTCTCACAGCCAAAGGTATTTCAGAAAACTATATCCACATCGAAAATAATGAAGGGTTATCCTCAGATCATTCTCCAATCATACTTACGATCAATGAAACAATAATTGAAAAAGAAAAGCCACCAAGGTTAACAAGCGGGAAGACCAATTGGGGAAAATTCGCATTATTAATTGAGGAAAGTATTGATCTTCAAGTCCCAATCAAAAACCGAACACAACTTGAAAGAGAACTAGAGCTGCTCATAAACAATATTCAGACCGCAGCATGGAGAAGCACTCCCTCTGCCAAAAATAAACCTCACAAGAATGAAACATATACACAGGAAATAAGGAATCTGGTCAGAGAAAAGAGGAAAACTCCCAAAATCTGGCATAGAAAGCAAATATTTAATAAATCTTTCTGGCCACAAAGAAAGCGATTACTCTCTATGGAAAGCTACAAAGGGACTAAAGAGACCAAAAAAGCAGGTGCCGCCAATTAAAAAAGCAGATGGTACTTAGGCCAAAAGCCCCATCGATAAAGCTGATCTTTTTGCTGAACATCTGGAAGAGACGTTCCAACCTTTGACTAGACAAACAGCAGATGAAAATACCTTTCTAATGCAAAAAGAAGATGAGTTAGACATACAACCAGTTACATACAATGAAAGAATCAAAAATGAAATCAAACATAACCTAAATGCATAAAAGGCTCCTGGATACGATCTTATTACAGGAAAAGTTATTAAAAATTTGCCAGGAAAATGTCTTAAGAAGTTGCTACACATACACCCCGACAAACAAAAATTAACCACAAACGAATTGTTAGTTTCATGTCGGTTAAATGTACGTTGTAAGAAAACCAAATTATAACGCAAAAAATACTAAATCGCATTGCGAAAATAAAACGAAAAAGAAATTTAAAAATCAAGAAACCATTTACAGTGCAATATTAGTTTTTTGTCGGTTGTTTCGTTACAAAATAAAAAAATGATAAAAAATAAAATTAAAAAAATTGTCCGAACATGGTCGAATGTGACGAACATGAAACGAACACTAAACGTTAAAAATCTAAACTCAAGACCATCCTATCAGTTTTCAAACTGGGTACAGGGCGATCAGGTGCATATACGTGATAAATATTATTAAATTCGATAGTGTTTGTTATATAAAAAATTAATGAAAATAAAAAGTGATGTGATGATAACAATTTTTATCTATTTTATGTGTTAAAATTAAACTTGTAAGTGCATTTTTTTTTTAACTCTAGTTGTGTTCGCCCGATGCATAGTAAATTTATATTTAATGTATTTTGTGCATACATTGAAAAATTAAGGGGAATCCCACATTTATATTTCAATTCACTTTGCATATTGCAATATGCATATTAAAAGCAGAATACGCAATTTGAATATAAATTTCAAATTGGAAAAGACTTTAAAAAAGGTTAACGACGTAAAGGAAAAAGTTAAGCAAAATAAAATTGCTATAAAAGGGGTTCAAACAGATATCCTTACAATAAGGGAAAATCAAAAAAAAATTATTGATAATCAGGCTGATATTATGGAATGTCTTCAACTAATTATCAAAGGATTACCCAAACAAACTCAGGCACCTATAATTCTGGATCAAAATTTTATAGTACCACACCTTCCAATAACTACAGTCGAAAACTTGACGAAATTGAACAGCAAATTATCCAACAAACACTATATGGATCAAATGGTAATAACCAAAAATTTTCTATCCTTAGTAAATAAAAACTAATGTTAAATTTATTTCAGACCATATATTTATATAAACATAAAACGAATAACATAAATAAGACGGTTAAAAATCTCTTCGAACAGCTTTTTGTGTATGATCTAGTAATTAAATATTCCTGGTCGGGCCAAACGTCATTCGCTAAAGGTAAATATTGTATTATGATTGTAAAATTAAAACAAACATTAAATCTTTCAACACATCACTTTCACGTCTTTTACCGATTAATCTATAAAAACTTTGGTTTAAATGTCGCCTTGTTAAGGTGGTGAAGGGTAGTAGTTATTAGAGGCGAGAAATTAATGCGTTGTGTTGAATCCTCGTATCTCTAAACAGTTTTTGATTATTATTTTTGTTTTTTTCCATCAGATATACACAAACTAGTATTCGCGGAACAGTCCAATATTTTGGAACTATTCAGGAACATCTTTAATTATTTGAATAGTGATAATGTTATCACAATGGACAACGTTAAAAGCAGTGTCCAAGAATTTTTAAAAAGAGCGAGTTTCCGTCATAAAAATAAATTAAAAGAAATAAAATAAAACTTAATTAATAAGTACTATCGGTGAATAATTTTCTTATCATTATAAATTCAAAGTGCCAATGGAATGAAATTAAAAGAAAAAAATAAATGAATTTTGAAAGAATAGAAAAAATTAAAAGTTTTTTCATTTAATTGGGTTTGAAATTGTGCAATGTAGGCATAATTTAAATTTTGATCGATATTTATTAATGCAGTATTGCATGAAACATATTAAAATTAGGAATGGTTTTTCCATACCAAACTTTATCTGGAAAATAAATTCCCAGAGATGTAATCTTATTTTGATAGAAAAAGTATATTTACTTTAAAATCTTAAAAAACAATTTCTCAAATTCCCTGCAAATTACCAGAAAGGGGTCATTGATTGCCCGGCCCAGTTAACAAACATCGACCAAAATCTAAATTATGTGTAACATTTGGCTAACAATAAACTATAAAATAACCGATTAGTCTTTACTCAGTTAACAAGCACCGCAGAGGATCGGTGTTATGTCTAACATTTATTGGGGGAAAAACTACTAATCAACCGACGGTTTTGGTTGAGACAGCAAGTAACAAGTTACATCCGACTTCTGCTCAACGCGTCACTGACAAAAAACCACAAAATAACCGGTCGGTCAATGTTCAGTTAACTAGTACTATCCAGAGTCTATCTTTTCACTTACATTTAACCAACAGAAAACTGCAAAATAACTGATCGGTATTTTCTCAGTTAACAAGCATGGCCCAAGGTCTGACAAATCGTGGTTATTTTAGTGTACTTGAGGAAATGTTTGCCCGACCAAAAACTACTCGGTACCTCAGTCCCTCATCGGTTGATTTGCATTACTAAAATTGTAAATTGTTTTTCGGGCACATAGGACGTAATTAACGCAGCTTTTAGAATGAAATATGTTCCTCAGCAGTGGAAAATAGCAGAAGTTATTATGATACCTAAGCCTAATAAGCCACCTAATGAGAAAACGTCATACAGACCTATATCTGTATTGCCATCATTGTCCAAACTCTTCGAAAAATTACTCCCCAAAAGGATGAAACCTCTGATTGAAGAAAGACACCTGTTACCATCGCATCAATTTGGTTTCAGAGAGAAACACTCCACCATAAAGCAGGTACACAGAGTCACTAACGTGATTGAGAAGACGCGTGAAAACACAAAAGTATGTTCTGGAGTTTTCCTTGATGTTGCCCATAGGCCTTTGACCGAGTCTGGCATCGAGGACTGGAATATAAGTTACATCGCGACCTCCCTAAGCATTTCTATGAGATATTAAAATCATACAATGAAGGGAGATATTTCAGAGTGAAATATGAAGGAGAGGTCTCATCACTCAAGAGAATTAAAGCACAAGGAAGCGTGCTCGGACCAGTCTTGTATTTGCTTTATACGAGAGACATACCTTTGCGGATGATACAGCAATCTTGGCGGTTGGACGTACAATCGAAGAAACAACCAGTAAATTACAGCACACTGTGAATGAGATTGTCCACTGGACAAAAAAATGGAGTTTAAAATTGAATGAGCTAAAATCAATTCACACAATATTCACCTATCTAAAAGTTGATCACTTACCTATCTACATAAATAGGCAGGAAATACCACATGCGAACACGGCAAAATACCTAGGTATGACGCTCGACGCCAAGTTAAAATGGAAAGAGCATGTCAAGAAAAAAAAGAAAAAATTGGATATAAAGTTCAGAAAAATTTATTGGCTCATTGGAAGAAATAGTGAGCTTACCATTCACAATAAGCTGCTTTTATACAGGCAAATACTTAAACCTGTGTGGACCTATGGCATCCAGCTCTGGGGATGCACAAAGAAAACGAACGTTAAAATTATACAAACGTTCCAGAACAAAGTACTGCGTTGCATTGTCAATGCACCTTGGTATATTAGAAACGAAAATCAACATAGGGATTTAAAGATGGAAACCGTCAACGAAGAAATCACAAAAAATGCCAAAAAATATATCCAGCGTTTACAACTCCATGAAAACACGGGTATTCAACATATTGTCAACGACGTCGACAGCGCAGTGACCAGACGGCTAAAGAGAACGAAGCCGCTTGATTTGGTTCCTAAGGACTGAAAGTTGCTGATGTAACCGGAAGATCTGGGCCCACTAGGAATAACTACTGTGTTATAGCCCAACTAACAGAGAATTAAAATAAGAAAGGAAAATTGCTAAATGAGTTGTAATAACTTTGTCGTAATAAATTTAAAAAAAAAAAAAAAAATTATCTTGAATTAGCATAAAATTATCGCCTGTTAATAGTACGTAGGGAACAACATATTGTTCCAATATTTCAGTTGGAAGTGATGATGGACTGATCCGCCTCAAACCCATTCGTTGAAGATGTATGGAAAGTAACGTTCCCCAGGTCGAGGTGAATAAAGCTTGGCTGGTTTCCTGGTAAATTGTAGTGGAGTAATCTTGTGTGGCGACAGAATTTCTGGACCCGTGGCTGGTCTTTATGCATGAACATCTGCTTATCCCCACCTCTACTGTATCGTTCTTTCGCTTACATTTATATTACATACGTGTAACAATTCATTGCAGGTCTCAAGAGTGGTTGCATTGCGATTTCTAAGAGTTGATGAAACTACAAAACGATCATCTCGAACGTTTGTTACTCTTTGTTGACCTTACCTTGTCACCTGGTATACAACCCTGTCTCGAAATATCGCGATGAAACACGTTGTACGGTATTACGAGAAATCCGGAACTTATTACCGATGTAATATTGGGTTCTCCCATCTTCCAACAATGCCACAATTGTCGTTACATTTTCTGACTGAAAGTTTCAAGATATAGACTGAAGTTTTGAGATATCTATCGACTTTCTTAGACATATGCACAAAATGAAATTTTAGCGGATGAGCAGGATTGTACTACACAAATTATCCCAAATAGGCCTATCGAAAAATCATAGTGAGATGTTTGCCGATAGGAGAAAGTTTTAAGATATCGATTTTTTTAAACGTGCTTAAGGTCTAATTTGTGAAGTTTTCGAATAATCGGTATTTTAATAGGTAAACAGAATATTAAATTGTAGCAGATACATATGATTAAATTATACGCATAGGCCTGTCAAAATATCATAGTGGGATGTTTGCCGATGGAAGAAAGTTTTTATATGTCGAATTTCTTAGACATGGATAAGATTACATTTTTAAATTGTCAAACATTGTCGATTAATAGGTCAACGCTTTTGATCCGTTATTAAGTTTAGGGGGATTAGCTTTGTGAAATCCCAAATAGTTTAAATCCTGATAAATTTTGTGTATTTGGATTTTTTATAATTCAGCATTAAGCTCAAATATTCGATTTGAATGACTTTTTCTTTCTACATATCTATATATATATAAAATACAAAAAATGTTTCTACCTTCGTCCGTTATAGACTTTTTCCAATACAAAAATTTTCAACCAAAAATGAATTTGTTACTCGCACACGAATTAAAAACCTTAGTTGGCGCATAATCTGTCAACACAAAAAACAATGATTTGTCATTCTCATCAGAAAGTTTTCTCAAAAAATATTTGCTTTCGTGAAATTTGGTGGTGATTTCGACTATTGTTTTTGCAATTGCTTGCAAAAATTATCTATCCACCTATAAAAAATAAAAAATATTAGTTATCAAAAATGCCACCGAAAAGAGCTGTAATTGGAAGAAATACAGCAAATGCGAAACGAAAACGAGCCGAAAGAGCAGCCGAAACGCCCGAACAACATGAAGTGCGTTTGGAGTCACACCGGCTGAGAGATAAGCAGTCAAGAGCAACCGAAACACCCGAACAACGTGAAATGCGATTCTAGAACAAGTTCTAATCGGAGCTACTACAGCAAGAGCTGCTGAAACTCCTCAACAGCATGAAAACCGGCTTGAAGGTAATCAATTACGAGCGGCTCAAACGAGACAGAGAATCGATTTTCAGTTGGTGGCATTCAATTATGACAAAGACTGGGACTACACTAATCATCCGAATGTTGTGATTGGGCCGATGAGCACTCTTTGTTTGTACTGCCACGCACTGAAATTTCAAAAGGAATCACCCGGCATGTGCTGTTCGAATGGTAAAGTCAAGCTGTCACCGCTGGTTGAGCCACCTGAACCACTTATAAGCTACGTTTCTGGCAATACAGCGTTGTCAAAATATTTTTTGGAAAACATTCGGAAATACAATTCGAGCTTTCAAATGACTTCATTCGGAGCTACAAACATTGCTAGCAATACAGGTTTGTTTGTTTTTTTTGTGATTTTTTTTTTGTTTTTACATAAAAAATACATCAAAAATAAAATATTTCTCCAGGTTTACAGGTTCCATCTATGGATTATTATGCATATCGCATTATGATAAGAGCTCAACAATCCAATCACATGTACAACAAAATTGAAATCGGGCGGCTTCTGTACATTCGTTTGAACCAAAAGAAATTGCATGTCGAAGATTATATTCATTTGTGCGATGCAATTGCAAATGATGGAAACGATGCCAACATTGGTCAAATATGCATACTTCCTGCTTCGTATACTGGAAGCCCAAGACATATGCATGAGTATGCTTAAGAAGCTTTGACGTATGTTCGAAGATAGGAGCGACCAGATCTTTTAATCACATTTACGTGCAATTTAGCTTGGTCGGAAATCAAAGATTTGCTATCGCCTGGTCAGTGATCGCATCACAGACATGATCTGACAGCTATAGTTTTCAAACAAAAACTAATGAAACTCATGGATCTCATAATAAAAAATCGTATTTACGGCGAAGTGCAATGCTAGATGTATTCGATTGAATGGCAAAAACGGGGTTTACCGCGCGCTCATATTCTAATTTGGCTGATAGAAAAAATTGTTCCAACTCAAATCGATAGTGTTATATCTGCTGAACTACCGAATCAACAAGAAGATCCGATACTTTTTGACGTTGTCTGCAAGAACATGATTCACGGCCCATGCGGAGCATTGAATATGAGTTCACCTTGCATGAAAGACGGCAAATGCACGAAAAGATATCCACGCGATTTGAATGATGAAATTCAAACTGGTGAGGATGGATATCCGAAATACAGACGACGAAAGCCAGAAGATGGAGGATTTACCACCACCATTAAGGTAAGAAACGTTGATATTGACATTGATAACAGATGGATTGTTCCATAGAGTCCAATACTGTCAAAAACATTTCAAGCTCATATCAATGTGGAACACTGCAACTCCGTAAAATCCATTAAGTACATATGCAAATATGTTAACAAAGGCAGTGACATGACAGTGTTCGGGCTTTTAAATCGAATCGAAGAAATCACTCAATTTCAGGTGGGTCGTTACATCATCAATAATGAAGCTGTCTGGCGAATTCTTAATTTCAGTATTCACGAACGATATCCAACTGTTCAACATCTTGCTGTTCATTTAGAAAACGGTCAACGTGTTTATTTTACCGAAGAAAATGCCGAAGAACGAGCAGCACAGCCGCTGAATACAACAATTACGGCTTTTTTTCAATTGTGTCAAGCTGATAAATTTGTGAAAACATTGCTGTATCATGCAGTTCCAAAATATTACACTTGGAACACAACAACCAAAATGTTTTACAGGAGAAAGCGAGAAGCTGTTGTTCTAGACTATGCTGCGGTGTTCGTGCATCTGAGGCATTGGGTCGAGTATATACTGTACATTCAAATAACGCTGAATGTTACTATTTGAGAATGTTGCTTCACACAGTCAAAGGTCCAACATCATTCCAAGCTTCGAAAACGGTTAATGAAGAAATATGTGAAACGTACAGAGAAACGTTGTTATCGACTCGGCTTACTTGAAAACGATCAGCATTGGGACACAACATTAGCACGACATTAGCTAACGTGTCTTCCGCCACAAATTCGCACACTGTTTGCAATTATTTTAACGACTTGTGCGCCTTCTGATCCAAAAAAAAATCTTTGGCAAAAAATAAAGAAAGCATGAGTGACGATATACTAAGACAAGCACGTAGAACGAATCCGAATGTGGAAATTCAGTGTTCGGATGATATTTTCAATGAAGCACTCATTCTACTTGAGGATAGATGTATTTCGATCAACAACAAAATTCTTTGCTAGCTTGGACTACCAGCACCGACACGTGATCGAAACAATGTTCACAACAATGTGGAATCGCATCAACATTACTCGATGGTGGGCGCACAGCGCATTCAGTTCTTAAGCTTCCATTAAATTTAAACTATACCGAAGCACCAACATGTAACATCGGTAAAAATTGTGGCATGGCTGCAGTATTAAAAACAAGCTCACTTATTGTATGGGATGAATGTACTATGGCGCACAAAAACTCTCTTGAAGCTCTTGACCGTACTCTCAAAGATTTCAGAGAAAATGACCGACCAATGGGTGTAGCTCTATTGCTTCTTGCTGGTGATTTTCGACAAACTTTTCCAGTGATTCCAAGATCAACACCAGCCGATGAACTAAATGCATGTTTGAAAGCGTAGAGAAACTTACATTGTCGACAAATATGCGGGTGCATTTACTTCAAGATGCTGCTGCGCAAATATTCGCCAAATAGCTTTTGGATATGGGCAATGGAAAATTTCCGATTGATCCGACTACACGTGAAATATCTTTTCCGCCAAACTTTTGCCAAATGCAGTCATCAATTCAAAATGTTGTGCAGAAAGTTTTTCCCGATATTACAAACAATTTCAAAAATCATGATTGGCTTTGCGAACGAGCAATTTTGGCTCCGAAGAATGATGATGTCAACAAAATAAACAACCAAATTCAAATGAAGGTACCCGGTGAAGTTCTCAAGTACAAATCGATTGGCACAGTTATAGATGAGGAACAAGCTGTTAACTATCCAATAGAGTTTCTTAACTCTTTGGAACCATCTGGAATGCCACCACAGATATTAACTTTAAAAGTTGGTTCACCGTTGATGCTCATTCGCAACTTAGATCCACCGAAATTGTGCAACGGAACAAGACTTGATGTTAAAAAACTATAGCCGAATTTAATCGAAGCCGAATTTGTTTTCTAGTTAGTGCTGTTCAAAAGATATTTGCATCAAAAAAACAAAAAAATTTTTAGGTAGGCCCATTCGTTTTCTATGCCGGTGAGTGTATGTTTCAAAATTGAGGAATGTATTTTTCCCTTAACACATTTTAGTCAAGTTCTAATGGATATACTGCTTTTCTGATAAGTTTCAAATATTCCTTTGCTTCGAGATATCCAAAAGCTGTAAAAAAACATCAAAAATATATTCATTTTTTTTATTTAACCTTTGTGTCAACACGAGTATCGAACTACTTTTCATTAACACGAGCATACCTTGGTATGTATTAAATTTTATAGTGCATTTTATATGAAAATCGTAAATATTGACCCAATTTTATTGGCGGCGACTAATTAAAAACTCAGTATGACAGGAAATTTATATTACATTGATTTTTATATTTTCCAAATACACACCCAGGTGTGTCTTGTTGACCGAAAGGTTAAGATAACTCTTTTTGGCTAAGTACAGTATATAACGATAGAACACAGTAAAATTAGCAACAACCCACCCGTAAGACTACCAAAACCGTATATTCGAAAATAACCATAATTTCGAAATGAAGACCAGGATCGGGCCCATTGCATTTGAATTTAATTTACATTTTAGTCTAATACATTATAATTTACTCGTAATTTAATTGATTTTGTTTGCAAATATTCAATTTTGACAATATGCAGAGAGTCAGTTACAAGGGTGTAGTGCAAAGAAAATATGTAAGGAAACTTTTTTCAAAACTGTTTCGTAGGAAAGAAATTTGATAGTATTCTTTTTACCCTACAAATCAAACCAATTGCACTTCAACATCAACCTACCGTTTATCAAATTATTTATCAATCATCTTTAATCAAAATTTGATTTGCAAGAGTTTGAGTTTGATTTGCAAAAGGTTGAAACTCAAGTGCGAAAGGTTGAATTTGGAGTGCAAAACCTATATAATGAAAGAGGAAAAATTTATTATAGGCGTTGGTGTGCTATGCCGAGTAAAGATAACATATGTAGTGAGTATGAATGGCAATGGATATGGTTTTGAATTTTAGTACATAATTTGTGCCTTATTTATATTGGTTACAGGTGCGTTTTGTTGGCTGAATAATTTCTGTTTTTTTTTTATTTTGATAGAAAATTAATTAGGAACCAGAAGTTCCAGTACAATTTTAATTTATTACACAATTAATAAGCTCTGATTTATGAAATTATTCCATTTACTCACATTTACTCATATAAAAATCACAAAGCTTACTCAATTCATTGTAGGACTTAAATATCAGATTCAAAGGCCCGTTGTCTCCATAATTAGTCCTATGAAATTCAATTTTCAAAAGGGATCAAGATTTTAACCTCCTTTCCAGAGCATATAATCCAAGATTTATTAATGAGAATGAGCTCTGGATATTGCCATTTAGATGATCGGAAATGAAAATGGCACCAGCATGTTGACGGCGAATTTCAAGTGTCTCAAGCTTTAAAGTTTTGGATCTAAAAAAATTGTAATAGTGGCCTCCATATTGTAAGCAATGTGCTGGAGCCACGAGCCAAGCTTAAAACAAATCTTATATAAGATTAACATATTTACTTAGTTAAGAATTGAAAAGTATAAACGAAATCATTATTAATATAAAAAAAAACAAAAAAATTACTAAATGTAAACAAATAACAAAGAATTAACATAATCAATAAAATGTTTATAATAAATAAAAAAAAAGAAAAATATTTCGAAATATTTATTTTATCACTTTAAAAATGGTTTAAACTTCACACTGCGACAGGAGCCAAGATTTTAAGAGTTTAAGAAACAGATTTCCTTTGGTATTTGGGTGAAAGCTTAGGTGCAGAATATACGAAGAACTTTCTGAAATGTTCTTTAGTCAAAAATGGAATGTGGTATTTGTTGCGTTTACGTAAACTATATACCTTACTACATGATTTAAACATCGATTACCACTACGGTTATAAAAAATACGAAGAACTTTATAAATATAAATGTTATTATTTAGAAATAAAGGATTTGATGGTTCTGTTCTATTTTTGAAATACATCACTCTTAAAAAAATGTTTTTGAGCTTTAATTAGTTTGTCGAGTGAAATATTAAACAAACACTGTGTACAACTGGTATACACATATATTAATTTCTTACTGCTTGCTTCAAACATAATAGTTCTATTGTTGGATCACAATCAACTATATATCACTACTGATAGAAGAGTGGACAGCAATGAGTGTCCCACCACCCTTAGATTTAAAACTATTTAACTCCGCGCGATCCCATCTGTAGTCAAAGTAGTCTGCAGGAAAGTACCCCGTACTATAAATATCCGCATTCAAATTAGTTTCAATCAGTACATCAAGCGGATATACAATGCCACGAGCGTTTTGAAAATAGATGAAATTAGAATTAATATCAACATCGGCATTATCAGCAGACAAGGTTAATAAATCCGATGATGCTGGCGAACTCCGCGAAAATTGGCCTTCTGATTTTAATTATACGTATTCCTTAAAAAGTAGTTGTTCAGCCATGCCTCGGCCTTCATTACAGCTTCAAAGTACTCAAAAGGAACACCAACAATATGAGACATAATCAGCATTTTTACCGAAACGTATACAATTGGCGTCCACAATACGCAGATTATTTTTTATAAAATTTTGAAATTCACTGACAATAACGGTTGGTTGTAAACGAAACACAAAGATCCATTTTCGAGGTGGGATGGATTCAATAGATGCAGTGCCCCCTGTACCATTACGTTTATGTTTATTCTTGGGTGCAGGTATCTGTTCTTTTTGAGCGGAAAAGCGGCATCAACGTTGCCATTACTTTTATTTTTTTATTATCGAAATTATCATGAATTTGGTGGTGGTCCAATTATCTGTTTAAATGAAACTAAACGAATAATTTGCCAAATTAATAGATTACTTATTACAACAGATCGGTGAAATATTTTCATTTATTTATTATGTGGCAGTGCTTGGGTAGCAAAACCTAATACATCTTCCAATCTATTAAAACGCCTAAACCAAACACGTCGATAGGCCGTTAAACGCATCTAAAAAATGAATTTAAATATTAGTAATAAACATCAATCGGCCTACAGTTATTTCCATTCAAATTGTTCCAGGTTGCGGGAAATCTAAGTGGATTATAAACATTAAATCCTGTGCCACTAAAAAAAGGATTAGCTCAGAAGGCTGACTTCAACACAAAGTCATATTAAACTATAAAACGCTTGCTTCCTATCTAATTAATGGAACTCGAATTTATGATACGGTATTTATTGATGAATATGTCGTCCTATTCAATAAATGTTTAAAAATATATCGTCTTGGGGCTAAAAATTAAATTGTAAATCGGGAGTGGCAATCGTAGCTGTGCATTCTAAACTAGTGAGTGCTCCAGTAACACTAGTCCCATCAATATTTGAGCAGATTTGTATGAAGATCAAAATCAACAAACGATATATATTTATCTACACAGCGTTACATACCACCTCATTAAAACTGTGATTTTTATGCGGTATGCATCGATTCGATTGAAGTATTTGTACTTGGTAACTTTAATCTTCCAAATATCATCTGGAATTTTGAATGTCTAAACGTGTAATCGAGGGGTACCCTACCAATATGACCTGCAACAATATCAGCTTCTCAAACGCCAAAGAGGTAGCGGATATGTTTGCTGGACTTTTTCAATCTGTCTATCAACCAAACGTCATTACTATGATTAATTTGATAAAACAAGCAATAGTAACATATCAATCACTCCTCCAGGCATATCTGGTGGGGCGGTTTTGGAGACGAATGTTGGCCAGACAATATACCCTCATCTAAGTTAAAAACGTTTGCGAGTACTTTGGTAAATCTGTTGTGCCAACAACGTGCCACTGCTGTGTTTCCCGAAAAATGAAAAATCACGAGGTTTATCAACTTCATAATCAATTCCTAAATTATTTGAACCAGTCAGGCAGCTTTATATGCAGGGCGATAAACACAAGACTCGCTTTATGTACCGCAAGTGCATACAACTTCAGGAAGTGCTAACACTGCCTCTTCGTGGCGGCCACTAGAAACTACTCTGTTAAAAGAGTGGGCTAAAGTGTGAGGGCTGTAGTCCTTCTAAAGAAGGTTAGCGTTGGGTTAACAGCCCAACTTTTAAAACAATTTTGTTACGAGATCTCTTTGGATTCACAACAACGACCTCGGACTCAATATAAGGAAAACGATTTTAAATTTGTAACATGGAACATACTCCGCCTAAACCGCCATATGGGCCGCCATCTACATATATACTCGACCTCATAGCGCCGCAACACACAAAACTAATCGGCAATGACATCATCGATTATAATCACTATGAACTAACTCTCTTTGTCACAGCAATAACATGTATAAACATGAATTTGGCATCGTTTTCTTGATTAGCAACCGATGTCGACAATTTGTGACTGACTTCAAGCCTGTCAGCAATCGGATTTGTACACTCAGGTTTCATGGTCTGCCCTTTAATATCACATTTGTGAACGTCCATGACCCCAACGAGGAGAAGCCTGATGAAATCAAACATGCTTCCTACGACCGACCAGCTCGAGACCGGCATGAGCAAAATTCCGCAACATGACATTAAAATGGTTTTGAGCGACTTTAATGCTCAAATTGGTAGTACTGGCAGTACATATCGTAACACCATCGGCCCGAAATCCTTGCACGCTAGATTTACTCTACAACTTGGTGGTTGCCAGCACATACTTCCCACATAAGCGAATTAACAAAGCCACCAATGAACGACGTTAAAAGGGGCCTAAACACACTCGGTCGCCGTGTCCTGCGTTCTCTTGTGGCGGATCGAACTATTTGGAGGAACGTTGTTGAGGCGACCAAATCCCTTCGTGGGATGTAGCGCCAGCGGAGGCAAGGAAGAAAATTGTATGCAACGCTTTTAATCTGTCAAACAGCATGGGTTTATGCCTGGTAGGTCTTCATCTATTAACCTGGTTGAATTCACCAACATCAAAAATTGCAAAGGAATGCGATAATAACTACATACAACATCAAAGATAATATACATAGTTCAAAGAGTACAAGAGATTATGGCTTTAGGAGTCACCTTTATCGAAAACGTTAGTCTTAACTGACACGTATATAACTGTATTACTAAATCAAACTCTATGTTTGGCTTCGTAAAGCGATGGAGTGGGGAATTCAGGGATATAAAAACTTTACGTACGCTATATTTCGCTAATAAAAAATTCCATAGATCGAAAGAATTGAAAGCATACAAAAAAATTTTGTATATTCATGTTAAAAAAAGCTGGTTGGAAATATGACTACAACGTACCTTTCTATCAAAATGTGGTTCGCTTTCCACATCGATTCAGCTTATGTATTGGAAAACATCTCTATTAATGTTCCAAGCAGCATATTGCGTAATCACTGATTTTTGGCGCTGGAATATCTGCCACCAATTATGGCGATAACAACCCAAGCAATAGATTAGTAAAATCATCGAAAAGGGTAGAGATTTTAGTAATAAGCGGTTTGTGTTAACTTCTAGGTCCATCCGAGTCTAGAATAGAGGGTGCTGCATTGAAAAAGAAAACTGTCAAACAGATTTTCTCAAAATCGGAACTTTAAGATAAAATGATGAAATGATGTATATATGGCTATATATAATAATTCATCGCAATTCTCGACTGGCATGTGTCCAAGGAAGCATCCCTCTCAGATCATATGTACAGGTAACGCCCGAAGAACACGCTACTTGAAGAACACGAGTTTCAAAGGACACGGATACTTTCGAAGACCTCGACAGAGTTGCAAATGACTGTAACGTCAATAATTAATGCCTACCATTCAAGCTCATCCCTGGTGCATATTAGAGGCACAAGGGATGTTCCTTAGTGGAACCAAAACTTAGAAAACATGAAACGGAATGTCCGTAAACTTTTTAATAGGGCTAAGAAGACGAATTATTGGACTACCTATCAGAATTCCCTTACCCAATACAACATAGCTCTTAGGCAGAGCAAAAGACTAAGCTGGAGAGACTTCTGTAAGAAAATAGACAAACTACCTATGGCGTGTCGACTCCAGAAGGCACTCTCCTTGGAGCATAGGAATCCCTTGGCATCTGTTAGGAAATCAAGTGGAGAGACAACCACAACCAGGAAGGACACTCTGGAATGTCTAGTGAGAGGTCCCTTCCCAGATTGTGTAGTACTGAGGGATCAGGAACCAACGCAAGTAGCGTACATCCGTATCTGGTTCCAAAGGGGCTCACGAGTTCTCGAGGCAGTTTTTAACGCCGGAACGGATAGGCTGGGCAGTCAAATCATTTGGCTCTTTCAAATCACCGGGAGGGGACTGCGTTTACTCCGCCTTTTAACAACAAGGCCTGCAGATGTTGCTGCCTTATCTTACTATACTCTTCAGAGCCAGCTACAGCTTGGAATATGTTCCAAAATGCTGGAGGGAGGTTCGGGTGATTTTTATTCCAAAAGCGGGAAAAAGATCCTTAGAGGAGATTAGGTCTTATAGACCTATCAGCCTCACATCATTTTTACTGAAAACCATGGAGAAAATTCTGGGACTTTGTATCAGATCCAACACTCTCCAAAGATACCCTCTGGACTCTAGGCAGCACGCCTATCAAGCAGGGAAATCAACAGAAACGGCTCTACACAAGCTGACATCGGAAATCGAAGATACGCTCCAGAATAAAGAATTATTACTATGTTCCTTCATTGATATCCAGGGAGCTTTTGATAATACTAGTTTCGAGGTAATTCAGGAACAATCACTAATAAGGGGTACAGACCCCTCTATCGTAAGGTGGATTATAAACATGCTAAAATACAGGAGTATTAAGGCCTCTTTTGGAGACAAAACCATCACCTTAGCGGCCACCTAGGGTTGCCCCCAAGGAGGTGTACTCTCTCCCTTATTGCGGCTGATCGTGATGGATCAATTACTTACCAGACTATGAAATTTAGACTTCTCGAACATTACCTATGCGGACGACCTAGTCTTGATGGTTAGGGGCAGAGTCGCAAATACAGGGGAAAGAATGCAACAAGCCCTAGAGGTACTAAATGACTGGTGCACGGAGGTGGGCCTTACGGTAAATCCCAACAAATTCAACTGTACTCTCTTTACTAACCGGAGGAAAACTGTCCTCCCGCCGATAGCCTTGGGGAGAAGGGGGGGGGGGAGTAACTGAAAGGACAAGATCCAGAGGTTAATCTGTGTGGGTGCAACTGGAGCAATGAGGACTTGTCCAACAGCTGCCCTTGAGAGAATACTGGGGCTCTCTCCCACTGCACCTACACATTAAAAAAGTAGCCGGTTCAAGAGGTCTGAGCCTAAAAATCATAGCCAAAATTACAACTATAAGGCCAGGACACAACAATATCCTACATAAATTAAACTTTAAGGAGGAATTGATTCAACTATCGGATTTGATGGTAAGAACAATAGACTGTCGGAGGAATTTTACTATTAGTTTGCCGGATATGGCACTGGTAGAGAATATTATCTCCTCCCTCCCCCGCCATGCTTCTGTATTGTATACGGATGGGTCAAAAACAGACGGGGGTACCGGTGCAGGGATAGTCGGGCCCGAGCTAGAGGTATGCATACCACTGGGTAGCATTACCACAGTTTTTCAGGCAGAGACCTTTGCTATTGAGGTATGTGTGCTGCAATATCTCAAAAAGAAATATAAGAAAACCGAGATTTATATAATATCGGACAACCGGGCAGCTCTGCTAGCCTTAGGAGCTTCAGTATTCAACTCGAAATTGATCTGGAGCTGCTACTGTAATTTATTAGAACTGGGTAAAGCAAACAAAGTCACCCTTTTGTGGTCTCCTGGCTACTCCACCCATTAGAAGAAATGACGCAGCAGACCGATGTGCAAAAATGGGAGCAAGCCGAGATTTTCTGGGTCCCAGTGTTAGTATTGCTTTTTCCAAAACCCACTTGGCAGATGGTATAAGGGACTGGGAGCAGAACTATAGGAAATTACTCTGGGAATCCTCCATTGGGATGAGACAGGAAATTATTCAATTATAATATTATACGTCTGGGAGACGCACCGAGGATGGACCGCCAATCCCGAAGATCCCTTACCTGGTGTTTAACAGGGCCCTTCCTTACACAAACACCTACGTGAATGCGATGCAATGTGAATGCGATGCTCTCATCCAAAAAGATTCAAGTTCCTCAATGCGTACATAATTCAGTGGCCTAACGCCGACTCGCTGGATATGCATCAGGTAGCGGCGTTTATCAAGGATATAGAACTACATTTCACGTAGGAATCTCTAGGGATGCACAATAGGCCTCAATGGTCGCAGTGCTCTGGGCAACGAAACACCCACCCTTTAGCAAAAAAAAATAAAAAATATTTTTTATAAATATGTAATTTATTTGGGAGCGGCTGGAAATCTTGTTTTCCAAAATCTTGTTTTTATTTATACTTTATAAAAGAGAATAGATTCTATATAATCCTACGTCGCCCGAAGTTCAAATCCATGCCCCTCGGAGGGCTCAGCGGGGGGGAGGTGCAGTAACCTCCCACGTGCCCGTGAGAGTTACCGAAGCCGTTGGCCTCTACAATTCTATTTATATTTTTGGTTATTTTCATTTCGTAACCAAAATCCCCATTTTCCAGAATTTTAAAAAAAAAAAAAATTTGGAAAGCAACAATTGTTTCGTACCCAACCCAATTTATTTCTATATGAGGACTGCCTTATAGCTCGTTGTATATAAAATTGAAAGTTAAAATTGATCAACTTGAATTCAATTTCCTTTTTCGTCCACTATTGAAAATATCTGTTTTTCGGTGAATTGTTGTTGGATTGCGAAGAATTGTGTTTCGATGAATTTTCGCGGAATCCCACTAACGTATTTTTCTCTTGACAAAAAAAAATCTAGTCCATTTTTTTTCTCGTGACAATTTTTAGTAGGTACATTTTGCAAAATACATACACAAAAATGGATTTGAGCATGCGCATTGAAATTTTGTCAAGAGAGGAAAAAATCAGAATATTCAATATTTTTGTCATGACGTTGTGCCATTTGAGCATAAATTGTATTTTATGCTCAATTTTATGTTGAATATTTTGACAATTCAAATGAAATTTTCATTCTTTTCTGACCAAATTTTGGCCTTTTAATAAATTTTAGGTGAAAATATAATGAAATTTGGTTTATTAAAATGAAGCATAAATAATAAATTGGGGAATACAAAAATATTATGCCAAAAATTATATGGAAAAACGAACCAAATTCAAATTTTTTTCTTATTCTCAAAGACAGAAATTAGTTATATTCTTTATGTTAGTAGTTGTACAAAAAATGTCACGAGCCGTGTGTCATTTATGTCGATTTCGATTCACCTTTTACCAAATCGTTAAAAGATCACTTTCTAGGCTGTGTGAATCAACAGTTGCTCCGTAATATATACGTGTGCGTGTTTTTGACGTTTATATAAACATAACCTATAATTTTTATAAAAGATCGATACTCTATAAAAAACAACTTAACATATTCTAATGTTATATACAATACATAACAACAACAAGTTAATTCTATAATATAAAGTATTTACATAAAAATAAACAGAAACACAAAATATAACACAAAACACAAATGACGCTTTCAAAATGACAGTTCTATTTGTGTTGTAAATCTGCCAAAAAATCGAGATTCGTAAAACAACAACAATTTTGCTCGATCGAGCGGCTTTCTTGGCGAATCGAACAGTTTGACAGCAGAAAGAGCAAGCCGGTTTGCTCTTTTTTGGTGAATTGAAAACCACATTAATTTTTGTCAAGAGAAAAATAGTAAATGGAGACCAGCCATGATTTGATGATGTAAGGGTGGTGTGATACAATTTGGATACCGCGGTGAAAGTAAACTGAACCGCATAGAACGAATCGAACTGGATCCGCATAGAACGAATCGCATAGAATATACAAACAAACAGAAGAATGCAAAAACAATCTACAAGTCGTTTAATATTGTTTATAGATACACCTGTTAAATAATGAGATTTTATGATCAACATTTATGTTCCACATACTCGTAATATTTTTATTAGCACTTTGAATTTATTATTTTTATTTATTTTTAGATAATTTGTCAATATGTATAATATTGAGATCATCATGATTAATCCGATAATAATTCACTCCCACGTCAATAGATTAATTTTAATGTTCAATGCTAGCTTTAATTTAATTTTTATTTATGAATAATTCTGGCTAATTCTTTTAATTATACGATAAGAATTGGTTCACGGCACTATACCATTTTTTCTATTTTTTTAGTAGATTATAATGTTTAAATTTGTACTTACTCTAATCTTAGTGCATAAAAGTAAATTGCATTGATAAGATTACATATCTAAAAATAGCTACAAGGGAAGAGAGTTGAGTATCAGCGAAAATCGACTAAAATATTTTGACTTGATTAAACTTATGTATTTACATACCTACATTTAAATAACAAAAACTCTTCCTAGCACTTAGGACAGCAATTTTTGTTTTCATTAGTTCACATTGTAGATAGTAACTTAATATGTTTATTTTGTGTTTATATACAATTTAAATATCTATTTTTATGTCCGAATAAACGATAAAAAGAAAAGAAATTCATTTCACTGTGAATTGTAGTTTTGACATAGATGTTCACCAGAATTGATTACATCTTCTAAAAAAATCGAAAGGATCGCTAAACCCGTTATTTAATATTGTTCTTGGTTAAGGCCGTGCCCGACTACCGTGATAAATATTCACACGTAATAATTCTTAGTATAAAACACACTCATTCGAAATATTACAGTCGTTTCCTATGATATTTGTGAAATATTTTAGTAGTGAATGTGATTAAAATTAGCAATAGCACCGAACAAAATAAATTTTAAGAAAAAAACAAGAGTCCCATGGTACGCTCCAACCACATTTTTTAATACACGCGTATACAACCTCTTAGCCTGAACTGCAGTCCAATGTTTTCCAATTCACATGCTTTTGGTAACTTAATAACTTGGAGCATAATTTCCACACAATCCCAAGCCACAATAAAAACAAAACATGAGTTCTAAATCAGGTTACCTACCATCCATGTGTTTTGCGTAATAAAAAATGTCTAATTTCGTGAAACGTACCCCAGAAATCCTAAAGTGTTTCATCACTTTATATTTGACTAACCATCTTTTTGTGGGATTGCGGAGTATAATGTAGTCGCTTATATTTACCAATAATACTCGTATTAAAGTAGTATTGATTGAAATGAGCCGTATAATTATGGTGCTTTTGAACAAAAAGCATGTGGTATGATAGTAACACAATTTTATTGTTTTTTATTATTATCTAGATTTTATTTAAAAAAATAGGCGGGGAAATTATCACGGAAAAATTATTATTGAATTCGGGCAGTAAAAATAAAACATGTCTGCGAAGGGGAAATTTTTTCAAGTTAATGTCACAAATTATTATTTATTAGGGTATTATCACAGTATTCGGGCACGGCCTTCTTAAATATTTGTGACAAACGTAATAATAAATTGAATGCTACCCACCTAAAGGTCTAATACAGAAGATATACTTTCAATAACTATCTATCAATGTAAACAAAACTATCACTATTGAACTACTAAATAGAACCTGAGTTATTGCTGTTCTGTGTTGAAATATTGTATTTTTTATTTATCAACAAGTTATTTATATTAAGAATTGTAAACGAATTCCAATTAAGTTGCTTATTGGGTTATATTCAGATTTTATAATGTTAAGTTGGTAGCACTTACTTCATGTCAAAGTGTTTATATACATGCGGTTTCTTTATAAGACCACACAGAAGATCCGGAAGTGTAATCAAATAAAGAAGTCGGGTCCATTTTGCATTTTATAATAAAAATTCAATAAAGTGTTCAATAATAATAATAAGTAGTAGTATTTTATTCAAAGTAAAAACTCGTGGATAACACACAACAAGAGCTATCCGCTGTGATGTTAATTTAAAGTAAAATTCGCTAAAAATCAACAGGTTATGGGCCCAGATCTCCCAGAAGAAACAAGTTGAAATTGTCAGTAGAGGTTAAATTCACTGTAAGAACGGAAAAAAAAATATACTATCAGTAAAATTTATTAATATATAAAAAAAACAATTAAAAACGTAACAAGTGAGTTAATTTAAACGAGTGTAAATTAATTAATTTCAATAAATCTAAATATAATATACACGTGTACTGGCGAAATGGAATCTTCCACAATGTTAAAGGGTATATCGAACATCGATAAGTTAAATAGAGACGGGACAAATTTTCAAATATGGAAATTTCAAGTAACAATTATACTTTTAGAATACTCAAATGGAAAGATTAAAAAACCCGAAGAAGATAAAATTAAAATTGAAAATTGGACAAAATCGGACGCGAATGTGCAGAAAATAATTATCTCAACGATAAATAAACAGCAAGTAATGCAGCTAATCAATTGTGACAACGCTCAACAAATGTTTGAAAAAATATGCACAATCTACCAATTGGATAACGAGCAACAAAAATGTAATTTACTACAAGAATTTTACAATTATAAGTACAAAGATACTGATCTAGCAGTGCACATAAGTCAATTGGAAAATTTAGCATTTCGTTTAAATGCTTTAAATACTAAAATTGACGACACAATGCTAATTACTAAAATTCTAACAACGTAACCGAATAAATATAAGCATTTTGTCACAGCATGGGAATTGACACAAGTTGGTGAGAGAACCATGGCAAACCTCACCGCAAGATTGTTAGCAGAAGAAGCTCGTGAGCGTGAAACCAATACAGACGATAAAAATCAGGCCGTCGCATTTAAGTCAGCAGAGAAGAAAACATGTTTTGTGTGCAAAGGCAATCATCTTGCTCGCTTCTGTCCAAACAAAACCACTAACAGTAATAATCAAATACCTTGCAAGTTCTGCCGAAAATTAAACCATTCTTTCCAATATGCAGAAAAAAACAACGAACGAAAAAAAAATTTGTTTTTTCGCACAATGTTCTGAAAAACGGAAAGTTCAAGAGACATCATGGATAATTGACTCAGGATATTCGTCACATATGGTAAACCAGAAGGAGTGTCTAACTTCAATGGTAGAGTCATCGTCAGAAATAGGTAAAGCCAGTATAGCCAAACAATCGGAATCCATACAAGCCGAAGCCATCGGGAAAATTGAAACAGAGGAAGGCTAACAAATTGCTTTACGTTCCTGATTTAAGTAAAAATTTACTTAACGTAAATACAATCACATCGCATGGTGGAGAGGTCAACTTCACAAAGAACGCAGTCACAGTCAAAGTAAATAATCAAATTATGTTGATGGGTAATAAGAATGAAAACGGATTATATGAGGTGAAACTAAAAACAGGTTTTCGTGAAGATGCCCTAATTGCAGAGGCTCGTTACAATGTCGTGTGGCATCGATAATTTAAAGTATGATGAAAACCAACTAGATGCTGTATGCGAAGTTTGTGTAAAATCAAAACAAACAAGACAACTATTCAATGAAGAAAGGGCTAGAGCATCCAGACCACTACAATTGGTTCATACTGACTTACGGACCTATTACACCGTTAACATGGGTCAACAAGAAATATATCGTCACCTTCCTGGATGATTATACACATTTTACGATACTGTATTTAGTAAACAATAAAGGAGAGACAGCAAATGTAATCAAAAATTATGTAGCTGAATCAGAAACAAAATGGAATTTAAAAGTATCCAAATTAAGATGTGACTCAGGAGGAGAGTACACTAGTAATAATATCAAAAATTGGTGCAGCCAAAAAGGAATATTTTTTTACTTCACAACGCCACACACCCCTCAACTTAATGGCTAGGCAGAGAGACTCAATAGAACTCTCATGGAAAAATCAAGAGCTCTTCTAAATGAATCTACGTTAGATAAGAACATGTGGGGAGAAGCAGTGCGTACAGCAGCGTATGTCTTAAACAGAAGTCCTACAAGAAACATGGATGTCACCCCTGCACAGTCGTGGTTTAATAGAGTATCTGACCAATCCAGGCTTCAAATTTTTGGTATTACCGCATATGCCAAAAATCAAGGACATCTAAGAAATGATGCAATAAATTCATATAGACTCTGGGATCCAGTAAAAGAAAAAAAAATTCAATCAAGGGATGTAATTTTCTGTAAATTACAGAAGGCCCCTTAAGGACTTAAACAATCTCCACTAAATTGGAATACGACGTTCACCAAAATTTTAATGAATCTTGGACTTGAATCATTGAAATTAGAAAGGTGAATTTTTAAGAATAAAAGTTCATCAATTATTCTAGCTATTTACGTTGATGACGGATTATTAATTAGAAAAGATCAACGAGAAATGGAAGTTCTTCTAGATCAGCTGAAAGCGCAGTTTGAAATAACAATAAACAAAAATCCTGACGTCTTTCTTGGAATCGAAATTGTTAAATCATCAGATGGACTGAGATTAACACAAGAGGGTTATTCAAGTAAAATTTTGACAAAATTTCGCATGATTGAATCAAAAACAGTGGAAACACCTCTTCTACCAAATAAGGAATAAACTCCAGAAGTTGATATTGAAGCAGACTACCCTTATCAAGAAGCAGTAGGCAGTCTTCTACATTTAGCGAACAAAACTAGACCGGACTTAGCATTTTCTGTAGAATTTGCAAGCCGACATCTAGACAAACCTAATACACAAGATGTGTCAAACGTAAAACAAATCAAGTGATGGAATTAAATTCAAGTACGAAAGTTCATTGGACTTGATAACATATTGCGATTCTGATTTTGCCGGAGATATGGATACACGAGCAAACAAGACATAGTGGCACTCTCAAGTATGGAAGCAGAATACATTGCTGCTGCTGAATGCTGTCGTGAATTATTATACCTCAAAAATTTAATAGAAGAACTAGTTCATGATAAACAGATAGATGTGAATCTATTTATTGACAACCAAAGTGCAATAAAGATGATTGAAAACGGAATAGTTAACAAGAGAAGCAAACATACAGATGTTAAATACCATTTTATTAACGAAAAAGTTAAGGCTGGTTTGATTAAAATTAATTATTGTAGATCTGAAATACAAATAGCAGATATCTGCTGATGGGTTAAAATTAAGAATGGCAAATGGAGAGAGTGCAATGATTAAAGGGAAAAAGAGCGAGAGCATAAGGATCGGCGAAACTCTGTTCCCACACGAAGTTGTGGTCGCAGATGTCGTGGACGAAGTCATTTTGGGAACGGACTTCGTGAGGATGAATGGCTTCGTGTTGGATTTTGGACGAGGAATATTGAGTAGCGATAACATCGAGCTGAAACTTAAATTTAACGGTACGGATGCGACAGTAAGGCGAGTAACAATCAGCCATTGCGAGGAGCTGCCATCGAAATCTGACACAATTGTTGAGGAAACCAAAGAACACCAAATTAAGCAGACATTGGATAAGAATGGTCGAGTTGTGCGAAGTGGAGTGCAAGTGTCGGGCGACAGGATGAAAACTCGATGTGCCATACGGGCAAATAGCCAAGGATTACACGAAAGGCAATTGGTGTGGCTTCACAACTCGCAACAAAAGAAGGAGGATTTATCGACGGAACTGCGACCTGTATGGACGGCACCCTACAGGACTAGGAAAGGACAAGGAGGTAAGTCGAAGGTGGTGCTTTTAGACAGGTTTGGCCCTGTACAGAGGAGGTGATTTTGGTCCTGTTCGGGACGAACAGGCTTAGGTGAGGGGTAGTGTGATGGTGACACCTAGCGTGTGATAGAATAAGTTAAACTAATAGCTCAATGTTTTACTGTACTAAATGGAACTTTCCTTGATAAAACAGTTCCAAATGTTTCTACACTATTCTAACTAGAAAAGTCATGAACTTTCGAGAAGTTTGGTTTGTGTATATAAAAAGGCGAATGAAGTCGAATTGGATTATTAGTATTTGGTAAGCGATAGTTTGAAGATTAAAAAGGAATTAAAAAGTAATCTAAAAAGTGTTGTAGTGCGATTTAAAAATAATAAGTGTACTGTACAGTAAAATTGTGGGCAAATTATATAAAGTGATTTTGCGAATTATTATAATAAATTGTGTTAAATAAATTTTTATTTTTCAATAAATAAATAAATTCGTGGGTGATAAATTGGGTGTACCATGAAATCCCGAAAGACAGAATCCCGAAAGTCATAATCCAGGCACGATAAAATCCAGATAAGACAAAATCCAGACTAGACAAAATGCAGACAAGACAAAATCCAGCAAGACATAATCCAGACAGAAAATGCAGACCAATTTTAAACGCGCGCGCGTTTATAATTTGTCTGAGTTTTCTGTCTGGATTATACATTATACTATCCTCCGTTCGGTTCGTAACTCATATAACCAAGAAAATCCAGAAATCTTAAATGTGGTAATAAAACTGCCCATGCATCGTGAGAATACTTTACGATTAAAATTAAGTTGTAAAACCATAAATAAAACACAAATAATAGATGAATTTGTGGTTTTGTGCACATAATTACAAGTAAGCAATTTCAATAAAGATTAGAGCAAAATTATGCACGAAAAAATTAAATTTCAGTATAAATTTGGATATGGACATATAAATATTGAAATCTAACAAAGATGGATTGAAACTAAATTTTAATGGATTTCTATATCATGTAGATAAAAATCGAAATCTAAAAGTGCACTGGATTTGTGAAAAACAGAAATCACACTAAACTGTAAAGGAAGAGTTACGACTTTAATCGATGAACAAGGACAACATAAAATCAAAGTAAACCATACTGAGCACAATTACGATCCATTCGCTTCGGATGCGCACATCGTTAAAGCTAATACCTCCATTAAGAAAAACGCAACCGCGACCGTATTAAAACCATGCCAAATAATATCCTCTGCGACTGCGGAATGTAATCCTCTTTTTCGAAAATATTTGCCTTCTTGATCTGCACAGCAGAAAAAAAATATATAGACAGAGAGAAAAACTGCAGTTGAAGCAGCGCAAATGTATTGACGACATAGAAATCGCTGAGCAATTGCAATACATCAATAGGAATTTTTTTTTACTATCTATTAAAAAATTTGAAGGTCAATGTATTACTATCCCGCCTGTTATCAAAGTCCAAGTTTTGGATTATGGATGGTACTCGTACATTCAAAGTAGTACCATTATTGCTGCGACATCTGTTTAGTATACACAGTCGTGTAAGAACAGATGCCTGCAGTGAAATAGTTCCTTTTGTTTATTGCTTAATGTCCGAAAAAAGCGAGCGTTGCTATAATGAATTTGTATATGAATTTATGAGAATTGCTTGTCATAATGAAATCTGTTTAAACCCCAATCATATTATTTCAGATTTCGAAAGAGCAAGTACTAACATATTTAAATCGTACTTTCCACAAACACAATTTAAAGGGTGCTTCATTCACTTCGGTCAAATTATATGGCGAAGAATTCAAAGGAAAAACTTGAAAAAAAATATGGTACCAATGAAGAATTTTTACTACAGATAAGAAAACTGAAAGCTCTTGCTTTTGTACCAGCTAATGAGATTTGTGATTACTATGAAGCCATCAAAACTGGAAACCGAGATTTTTTAAAAATAGCAATATTTTTAGAAGATAATTACAGTCCGTTACAGCAGATTAAATAAACTAAATAAAAAAATGGGAATTCCCGAATTTTGTATTTCATTTAAACACGGTAAAAAAAATCATTTTTATTGTTACACGTGAATAAATCCAGTTCATTTTCCTTTCTTTTGTTTAGTTTTATTAAAATAAAAAATATTAAATAAAAATGAAATTAGTGTTGTAAATTGTTTTGTAAAAAATGGAAAAAAACAAAAGCCTAAACGATGTTGAAAAGGGAAAATTGATGCTTACCACGATCAAAGACATTCGAGCCGATTCATAGCCGAAAAACTAGGCCGAAGTCACACTGTTGTGCTAAATTATTTAAGAAATCCTGAAAACTATGAAAAAAATATGAAAGGCTGTTCTGTTTCGAAATTAAAACCGGTAGATAAGCGTAAAATAATTCGTATTGCGTCCAATTTTGCTCTATCTGCTCGCAGAATCAAGGAGAAAGCCGGTGTTAATGTCTGTGTACAAGCCGTTAGTCGCGCCATATAGAAAGCTAAACATCTTAAACGGATGAAAATTAAGAAAAAGCCACCATTAAACGAAGCTCGAAAAAACAATCGGCTTCAATTTGGGAAAGAGCTTATGACATGGAATAACCAGTGGTACAAAATCGTGTTTTCGGATGAGAAAAAATTCAATTTAGACGGGCCCGATGGTTATAACTATTATTTACATGACCTACGCAAAGAAGAGCTAGTTCTTAATTGGCATCATAGCAGGGAAGGAGGGGTTATGGTCTGGGGAGGTATTTCATACTATGGTGGGATTGAGTTAGCTTTTCAAAATCAAAAAATGACAGCTAAGTCATATCTGTCTATTTTGGATTCAGCATTTTCAACGTTCCCACAGCTATTCGGACAACTGAAATGGACTTATCAGCAATTCAAGAAAAACGTCGATTTACTTAAATGGCCCCCGTACTCTCCTGATTTAAATATTATGGAAAACGTTTGGGGATGGCTCTCTCGCAAGGTTTATGAAGGGAATAAGCAGTATAATGATAAGGAGTCGCTTATTGAAGCCATCAAAGCTGCTTGGGCCGAAATTTCTTTGAATTATTTGAAGTCGCTATACGATTCAATGCCCAATAGAATATTTGAACTTATTTCAAAGAATGGAGGCAGCACTCATTATTAAAATAAATAAATAAATATATTATTATAAATAAATAAACTTAAATATTTAAAAAAATATATAATTTCATAAAAATATTTCGTGTATTTATTCAAATTCTGGCGTGGATTTATTCACATGTAACAATAAAAAAAATGGAGGTGTGGCCAACACACGACTTTCTTTTACGAACAGAGAATTTTGAGCAATTTTATTTTTTTCTTAATTTTTTTTTAATTTTTAAATTTTTAATTTTTTTTTTTAATTTTTTATTTTTTATTTTTATTTGTTTTTAATTTTTGGAAACATTTTGTATTTATTAATTTTTTGTAAACCTTATTCTTTTTAAGATATTTGCAAAATAAATTTTCTGGACCAAGCGAGTGGCCACTTCCGGTTAGCCGATTTGGAGTAAAATTCACTGGGACCTCCCAATTTATCAAAAAAGCTTAAATCTGAAGTTTCAGTTCGATTGGTTAAACCATCTGGGCTGTAGAGAGGACACAGACAGACTGACAGACTGACAGACTGACAGACTGACAGACTGACAGACTGACAGACTGACAGACTGACAGACTGACAGACAGACAGACAGACACCATTTCGAAACCCACTTTTTCCGACTCAGGGAACCTCAAAACAAATAAATCTATAAAAATCTCAAGGTCCAAAATTTTCATGATTACTATACTTTATTTTACTAGAGTAAAAGAAAGTAAAATGCATTTTTTTGGTACTTCCCAACAAAATAATGAAATGTACGACTTTAAAACTCAAGAAAAAAAAAATGGTCAGAATGGTCAAAACGCGATCATTTCAAATCATTTGACGGGAGGAGGAAAATCAGATAACGTTATCTGAGGAAAATCAGATAACGAAATCCGTAAATTCTCTAAAGGTTAACACATTTTGTAAAGGTTGTAAAAAATCCGGTCACAAAACTGAAGATTGTCGGAAAAATAAGCCTCGTTCTTTGGAACATTCAAAACCAGATTATAAATCTAATATTGAAAAACACGAACTAAAATGTTATACATGTGGATTGGCAGGGTTCGTAAAATGTAATTGCCCAAAATGCAACCCGAGACCATCTACATCAAATTCAGCCCAGACTAATGCACATATCTCTTCGGTTAATTTTATTAATCCGTTGAGTGCTGAATTTGATTATATGTCGGTGGATGATTCAGTTACATCAACCGAAAGTAAAACAACTATGTTAAAACCTATTTGTCGACCCTTATTTAATATTAATATACTTGGGTCTTACGGTACTGGTATTGTCGATACCGCCGCTAAAATGAGCATGGCCTCACCAGCCTTATACAAATTGTTGGTTGAGAAAGGACAAAAATTTATTTCAACCCAGCTGTCAATTGTTTTAGCTGATGGTTCTCAGAAGCTGGAGAATATTTTATATACTTCAGTGAATGTTTTATTATATGGGAAAGTCATTCCTACAACGTTTATTATTTTACCAATCGCAGTCAATAATAGAACTCTATTGGGAATTGATTTTATACGAGATTCCAGGGTTGTATTAAATTTTGCGGAACATACATGGAAGTTCCATGAGGACAATACGGTATATTCAATCCATTACAAAAATGACAATCCTTGTACTTTAGCTATGTCTTCAATAAATTTATTAAGGGTAGAAGAAGGGTCTAGGTTAAAGTCAAATGAGAGGAACAAAGTCAATGATTTCCTTTTCCAATACGAAGATACTTTTGCGCTAGGGGGAGACCCGACAACTGCGGCAATTCATACAATCGATACAGGTAGTCATGCTCCAATAGCGAGTCCCGCTTATAAAATGTCATTAGAAAAACGAGAAAATCTTCGTCGATAAATCGACAAAATGCTCAAAGACAATATAATAGAGGAGTGTGAGTCACCGTGGGCAGCGCCTGTAGTCATGGTAAAGAAACCAAACGGTACTTATAGGGTATGCGTGGATTATAGAAAGCTGAATGCTATAACGGTTTCCGATAAATACCCCATGCCTAGTATCGATGAGTTACTCCATCTAGCAAAACGAACTTTATTCATGACAACCTTAGACTTACGTGCTGGCAAGTTCCGGTTCACATAGATGACCGAGACAAAACCGCATTTGTATGTCCTTTCGGTTTATTCAGATTCAAGCGCATGAGCTTCGGACTTAAGAATGCTCCTGCCACGTTTCAGCGATTGGTCGACAGGTTAAAATCACGTGTACAGGATGTGACAATGTTCGCGTATTTGGACGATATTGTTATCCTATCAGAATCATTTGAACAACATTTGATTGATTTGGGGTTAGTATTTGATAGGCTAAAACAATTTAATTTGCGAGTTAATCGAGAGAAATGCTCATTTTTTCGTGATAGCATAACCTTTTTAGGTCATATTATCGACCAAAGCGGTATTCGAATTAATCCAGAAAAGGTTTCAGCTGTTGCCCAACGAAAAGACCCCAAAAATGTGAAAGAAGTAAAATCTTTTTTACAAACCTGTAGCTGGTACCGAAAGTTTGTGCCACAATTTTCAAAAATTGCACAGCCCTTGTCTAATTTAACAAGGAAGGATGTAACATTTGAATGGACAGAGATTCATTGTGCGTCATTCAATAAATTAAAATCTGCATTAATTACTGCACCAATTCTGCAGCAGGCGAATCCGACCAAACCATATACTATACGTACCGAAGCAAGCAAGTATGCTATCGGAGCAGTTTTACTGCAAGGACTAAACAAAGAGGAACGTCCAATTGAATACGCCAGCCGTTTGTTAATTGAAGCAGAACAAAATTATACCACTACGGAACGCGAGGCACTAGCAGTAGTATGGGTACTCAACAAATTTCGTGGGTATGTTGAGGGTGCAAAAATTACAATAGGCACCGATCATCAAGCTCTTAAATGGTTATTAACTCTAAAATCACCAACTGGTCGACTTGCTCGCTGGGTGCTCCTGATCCAAGGATTTGATGTAAAAATTGAATATGTTCCCGGAAAGGCAAATTTAGTTGCTGATACTTTATCAAGACCACCAATTGAAAAAACTATTGGTGATATTTGTATGTTATATTCGTTTCAAATCGATTTCCCATCGTACAAGCCCAGTGCACTTCGTAAACTACAAGTAGAAGATCCAGAAATACTAAAAATTATTCAATGCTTCGAACAAAAGGACCATCCAGATTTACAGAACTGGACAGGTAGGGGTTATCTTATGACACATGGAGTGCTTTACCGATACATACCGGACCAAAATAATGAAGAAGCGCAACTGGTTATACCAGAGGGTTCCCGGAATTATATTGTTAGCAAATACCATAGTGACCCAACTGCCGGTCATTACGGAGTAGAGAAAACTATTGAAAAAATTCGTTCTAGATATTTTTGGTTCAAAATGCACAAATATATAGCAGACTTCGTTAAAACGTGCGAAGAGTGCCAAAAATATAAGTCCTCTAACTTGAAACCAAGCGGATTGTTAAAGACGCCGACTATGCAACAGCGTTCGAAGTAATCGCCATTGATCTTTTCGGACCACTTCCTGTCACACAAAATAATTATAAATGGATATTTATTATCGAAGACGTCTCAACTAAGTGGACAGAGATATTTCCACTACGCAACTCAACGGCAGAAACTTGTTCTAAAAAACTAATTGAGGAAATATTTTTAAGATATGGATTACCAAGGCGCATTATTTCGGATAATGGCCCCCAATTTGTCAGTAATGTTATGCAACACGTGGCAGATTTCTTCGATATAGAACAATGTTTGACACCGTATTACCATCCACAAGCAAATCCTGTCGAAAGGAGAAATCGTGACCTGAAACCACAAATAGCGATACTGGTACAGGACAAACACACAAAATGGCAGATACATTGCCATCGATTAGACTAGCTCTAAACACAACAACAATTGAGTCAACGAGATACACACCAGCCTATCTAACGTTTGGACGAGAGCTCCGAGTATTTGAAGATGTTTTAACTGATTTACGACCTATCTCGGATACGGAAAATTTTATTCCGCAAATAACACCGTATTTACAGAATATTCAAAAACACGTTCAAAATGCTCGAGAAAAACATGAAACATCACAAGATCGTCGAAAGGCCGAATATGATAAGAAACGAATTAGACAACGACCAAATAAGCTAGGAGATCTTGTTCTTGTGGCAACTCACATTCATAGTGATGCAGAAAAGGGTATAACAAAAAAATTTGCACCACGTCGAAATGGACCTTACAAAATTTCCAAAGTTATTTCATCCATCACTTTTGAGGTACAGGATATTGATCAGAATAATACTATAATTGGACGATATCATACCTCGCATTTAACGCCTTATAATAATTCAACTGGGATTTAGTTCCAGAACTATCATCGGGACGATGGAGTCGTTCTGAGGGGGAGACTGTAGCACTTCAAAAATAGAATAGTTTCTTTGTTTTATTTTATATAATTTTATTACAATTTTTTTAAACTGTTTGTACAAAAGTCCTAATTTTAGTACTTCAATATATGTATGTAATCGTGTTGCCAAGTTGAAAGAATGCGCCTCTGATTTGGTACAACGAAGTCGAAACATCAGAGTCGAAAAGAATAAAAGAGTGAATGGACGTGATGGACGAAATAAAAAAAAAAAAATTTAAAATGTAAAATTTAAACTTTAATGAATTCGAATGTAAAAATAAAAGTAAAACCATATTAAATATTTTCTTTGTTGAAATACAATACCAACAATGTTTTAATTTGAAACAAACACGGAAAATGAACTAAATTAAAAAAAATAAATTATTTGTGAACAAAAGTACCACAGTACCTCTATTCCAAGTATTACAATTAAGTATTACAACAAAACCACTTATTGATAAATTTGATGTAGGTCAGTATATTAAAAATAACAGTGTTCTAAAAGTTGATGATTACACAAAATATAACCTAATTAAAAATCCTTGGGTACCTCCCAAAGATTACAAATTTAATTTCGCTGAACATAATAAAAAATGTAAAATCGAAAAGCGGTTCTTAACCATAACCATTTAACTGCCTTCCCTTGGTTGGTATATTCTGATATTCAAAACGGTTTGTTCTGCAAATATTGCCTGTTTTATACTTAATCAAATCTAGGTGGAATGCATAAAACAGTTGCTCTCAAAAAATTTGTAACCAAACCTCTAATATCTTATATTTAAACATCCACAATGAAAATAAATATCACTCACAGTACAGAGTTCATGCCGGTGATAAAGAATTAGAGGAGCATCTTAAAACCTGTAATTCAAGGGTGACATATATCAGCAAAACTACACAAAACGAGCTCGTAGACTGCTGTGGTGCAGAAATATTATCAGTTGTCGAAAAAAGAATAGATTCGTCAGAATTCTACAGCATAATATTTGATGAAACCACCGATATATCACACATATCACAGATGTCAATCGTTATCCGTTACGTTTATAATTGTAGTATTTACGAAAATTTTGTTACATTCTTAGATTGTCATGGAAAAAATTACGACACCGGACATTTATTTTCCGATGAAGAACCAGTTCTCACTGGAAAGATAATTGGGGAAACAGTCTTAAATTTTCTGAAAGAAAACTTTTTTATTACTTCGAATTGTATAGGAATATGTACTGATGGCTATAGTGTTATGACATCAGTTCAGAAAGGAGCGGTTGCTGAAATACAGAATGAGTTGCCACCTGCTGTTCAGTGTCATTGCAATAATCACGCAACTTAATTTTAGATAAACTATCAGGCAAAAATGCATTGTTAGATTGCTTAGCACCTTAAAAAGATCAACGAAAGAATAGTGAAGCCGTGTTTTCTACCATTTTTAAAGAAGCGAGTGACTTAATGGAAAAATTAGACGTTGACATTGCGTTGCCAAGACTTGCTAAAAGACAAAAAAAATATGTAATAATGTTTTAGTTTAGTTTTATTTATATTATTTATTTTATTGTGTTTTTTTCTTCAAAACCAGGGAGAATCCTGACGTTACAGAGCCGATCGATTATTATAGAGTTACAACTTATATTCCAATGTTAGAGTCTATTATAGAAGATATTAAAACCAGATTTGGAAACGACAGTTTAAGTATATTGGATTAAAGAATAGCAATACCATCCAATATTATAAAAATTTCTTCAAAAACGCTACAAACTTTAACTGAATCTGTATTCACCAAGTTTAAATTTTTTTTAAAGAAAAGAAATATTTCTATTGAAATCTTATTAGAAATGGCAACGAGAAAAACAAAATAATGGGTTCGTTCCAGCTGACGCATTAGCCTTGCTTACCAACTGTAATGCAAAAGCTTTGCCTGCCATTCATAATATTTTAGTTATGTTATCGACGTATCCTGTAAGTTTTGCATGCGCTGAAAGAAGTTTCTCGACCTTACGGAGATTGAAAACATGGATTCGATTAACCAAGACCGAAAATCGATTGATAGGACTGGCACTTTTACATATCCACAGCGATATTGCAAATGAAATAAACCCTTCGGCTATTATCGACCGTTTCGCCAATAAATCAAAGGGAGCGGTACTTAATCCCTCATTTCATAATCTCAGCTACAAAATCTCATATTTTCTTTAAAATTCTTCTAATTACAAAATCTCCTAATTACAAAATCTCCTAAAATTTGTGAACATGCACATACAAAATATTTTTTCCTGTAATGTAATAGTTAATTTTCCGAAAAAATTTCGATCACGTTAACATTGAAATACGACATTTACTTTTAGTATATGAAAAAACAAAATTCAATTTGTATCGAAATATGCATTGTAGATTTTGCTCATAATAAATTTCGCTTTTGAATATTTTATAAATCGTTTTCTGATTCAATTATACATTGGTATATATATATTGTACATAAGTAAGTAATTTAATTAAGGTAACAAATAAGATTTTTGAAATGATATATTTAATAATTTTAAATTTATAGCTATGAATATATTTATCGTAACCTCCAACAAAGGAAATGAAAAATTGTTCGTGGATGGATTTGGATACCATTTGTCTTTGAGAACGAAAACGACATATAATTGGGTGTGCTGTACAAAAAAGAAAAATTCGTGTAAAGGACGGATTGTAACAAAACTGGTGGATAATAAACACAAAATTATTAAACCATCACCCGAACATTCACATGCTCCCATAACGGAGGAAAAATGTATATCTGAAATAAACTCTTATATTAAAACAAATGCACAAAACACAGATCTGCCACCATCAGTTTTGATTAGAAATTCAATTGTGCAAACACCTAATACCTAGCACCTTTCACGTGCCAATTTACCTACTAAACAGGCACAAAAAATATGAGCCAGATAATCTTCGAAATATTAATATTCCTGAAGACACTAAATATCTCGAAGGGGAATTATTTGTTCTTTGCGAGGATTATTTTGATGAAGAGAAAAATATAATTTTGGGAACTAAATCTTCGCTAAAACTCCTTGGAGAATCTAATTGTTGGATTATGGATGGGACATTAATGTAGTTCCATCCATTATGCGACAACTATTTTCTATTCATGCGAGTATTGAAGGAGAAATAGTTTCCTTAATATTTTGTCTAATGAGCAAAAAATCAAGGAAAGTGTACGATCAAGTATTTTTCAAAATTTTTAAAATTTCTTTGGAGTACGAAATAATTTTGAAACCAACCAGAATTATTTGTGATTTCGAGAAAGCCATTTGTTTCAGCAAAAATTTTTTTTCCCGAGACTTCGTTCAAAGCCTGTCTTTTTCATTTTGACCAGATTATATGGAGAAAGGTCCAAAAAGAAAAATTAGCGGCTAAATATGGAAATTCCGAATCCTTTGCGATTCAGATAAAAATGATCAAAAGTTTAGCTATGGTGCCCCCGGAGAAGTAACTTCTTATTATTCGGAGATAGAAGAAAATTGTGATGATGAAGACGCAAAAAAAATTGGGGTATGGTTTAAAAAAAATTATATAGGACAATTTAACGTGCAACCCAAATATAAGCCCGAATTTTGGGCAGTGGATCCAACAGAAAGCGGAGTAGAAAGCTTTCCTAGAACACAGAATAGTGTCGAGGCATGGCTGGGGTATATAAGCTAATAAAAGATTTAGCTAAAGGACTGATTGTGGCGGTCACAAATTTCCAAGGAAAATAAAAATAATTGAAAAAAATAAAAATATTAATAAGAAAACGACATAAACTTCAATTCAACTTCAAACGACATAAACTTGAATTGCTCATAATCTAATGTTGAATTGAAACATAAATTGTTACTACATTAATATCAAAAAAAAAAAAAAAAAAAAAAAAAGATGAAATCTTGTCAAATTTTTGAAAAAGATGAAATATATTGAATTTTTGTTTTATATTTTTGCTTTTACATACATATTTTTATTTATTTACTTTTTTTAAACGACGTTTTCTGAGATTACTATGTACTAATCGCTTCGTAAACATTACTGACATGTACACTATACATGTGATATGAAAATGTACATTTAAATCAATTAGGGTTAGTGATGTCGCCGTATACAACTTACATCTTACACACACACAGACGCATACACATAGACACACACACACATGCCTACATACACATACATAATCACATACACACACACATTTACAAACACAATCACTTTTCTCCTAATTACAAAATCTCGCATAAAATTTTCCCCGTAAATATATGAAATCGCGCGATTTCATATATTTACGGGGAAAATTTTATGCGAGATTTTGTAATTAGGAGATTTTGTAATTAGGAGATGTTGTAATTAAGACATTTTGTAATAGAGATTTTGTAAAAAAGATTTTGTAATGTGAAATTTCGTACCCAACCCTAAATCAAATAGGCGAATTGAGTTTTTACTGTAGCTGTACCTATTTTTTTAATAAAGTTGCTGGAACTAATTTTTTTTATTCTGTTTATCTTATAATTTATATAGATACTTCCTCAAAAAACTGTTCTGTTAACGGTATAATTTCTATATTCGCCCCTCCCTGCAGCTCCTTCTGGATCCGCGCCTGAATTACTGAGTACATGAAATATTAGGAACTAACACCAGTGTTAAGTCTTAATCAATTTCTTTTAATTAGTTTGTAAGATTTGACGAAATCTTGTGAGTTTCCTATATAAACGAAAGATTCAAGAATAAAGCCAGGTTAGCGCCGTTTAGTCTATCATAAATAATAAAAATTAAATTTTATTGTTCATTTTAAGTAATCTTACGTAAACCAAAAATTTTATCTTTATCACCATTCTAAGAAAATTGTCTCACGTCGTTGTTTGGGACCGATAACAATGTCAAGATTATATTTGTTATAATTATAATATAACGAACAAATGTACGAGTATAGTTTATATCTTTAGTCTTTGTGCAAGGTATTAAGGAATGACATCATTTCGAGGTTTTTTTTGGAGGAAATTAATTTTTACTTATAAACAAAATCTAATTTTCTATGAGTGCCAAATATCAACCAAATGAACCGCAATAAAAGAAGAGGTGAAAGTCACGGCGTTCAAAAATTGATTTAAACATTTAAGCATATTTATGTAAATAATTTTAAAACAAATATTATTATTGTAAATAAAGTTTTTTTTTTTTTATTATTATTTTTAAAGTAAATATCGTAAAAGTATTGTAAATATATAATATGTAATAAAAAAAATAAACGGAATAATACTTGGATTAATCTGCGAATGACTGATTCAGAACCGTGTTTCCAAAACATTAATTATTTGGTTTTTGTTTTTTCGTTTTGCCACTAAACAATGATTTACATTTTAAATAAACAAACGCCGTGGCACAAATTAAACAAAAACTTTAAAAATTATAAATCAAGATCAAGTTTTTTTTTTGTAAAACGGAAACAATACTGATCGGTTACTCAAAATTTTTAAAGTATTATAATCCTCGATCGTTATAAATACAATAAAATATTATTGAGCACACTTCCATTGTATATGATACCGATCTAGAAACCAATTTGTGATTTCTCACAAAATGTTTGATTACAATAATCCCCATGTTTATTTATACTTAGCTAAAATTGAATGAACAAACGTTACTTTGCATCGCGATGTTTTAATTAAATCTCTTAATTTTTTTTTTTTTTTGGTTTTGTGTAATCTAATTTTAGAACTTTTTTTTTTTTTTTTTAACTAAACACAATCAATAAAATAGTTTACCTCTTCGATATATTGGAATTTTGTTTGGCTTTTTTTTTTCTGGTTTGTTTTTATTACAAATTAGTTAACATGATTCTCATCATAATCTTACCGTGAACACCCTTCTCTTGCGGCCTATAGTCCACATTGTACAAATCTAAATCATCCATGGCATGAAATTTAGGCACTATAGTCTTGTAATATGGTGCACAATAATTTGGATTGTCGAACGAATCCTTAACCATTTTCTCACCAAAGGGGCAACATTTATTTACGCATGGCATTCGGGTGCATATTGTATTGTCATGACAAACTTGTACGATCCATTCGTAACTCGTGTCTGCCTCAAATAGAGCATTCTTATCATAAACTAATTCAACACAAAAATTATTTTCACTTAAAGTACTGTCGTACAGGGTACCATTTATACGCAAACTATTATTATCAATTGTTAAATCATGTGTTTTTGTAGTATATTCGACAACATATTCACTAGTGGCGGCACACTTTGGTGGCCCCGAACTAAATAGATTCAACTCGTTTTTCACTAAATTATTAAAATTCTTAACATAACTTTTTAGTATACCACCCTCAATTTGTTGTTTATCCATTAAGCGGCATTCATTTTCAATCTTATCGTAATAATAATCTCTTGGGCAACATTTATTAATTTTATTCACTTTAATTAAATTGTTATTGAACTCTCCACAAAATAGTAGGACAATGCGGCCGTTAATTAAATCCGCACAATAATTATTGATAGGGACAAATGCGACATTATGTTTGTCATTGAATTCGATAATTCTGTAATTTTTTAAATTTTCACATTTTGGTATTAAATTAGATTCACCAATATTATATTCATCATCACTAGTATTCAACACTAACTTATCGATTATAGGTTTATAACTATCGAAAAGGATATTGTATGTTTCATTGTAAAACATTTTATTTGATTGATTCGTGGCATGAAAGATTGGCATGCATTCGTACGTAATTAAATTCTCACTATTCACAATTATATTTAGCTCCATCGAATTTGGGCAACACTTATGGAACACGTTTGTATTAGCAGCACTGGCATCCTCCTGGGATCGTATTAAATTCACAGATAAACACAAATTGATCAACACAAATATAATTGTACTAGACATTATCGAATTTCTTTTAATTTTTAATTAAATTAAAAATTCGTAAATTATATTTGTTTATTTCTCGGTAATTCTTCAATAACGTTTTGTGTGTTTATTCTAAGAGCCGTCCAACTTATCGCTAACGAATTAAAATTATAACTAAATGTCTGAAAATAAAAATTTGTGTGTATGATTCAAAACATAACAATCACTACAATTATTGTAGATGGAAGATAAAGAAACCGATATACATATTTGTTTTGCGCGCGCGAATAGGGTGTCAAGCAAAAATTACTTGTTTGATTAAATGTTACTTCCGGATAAAAAGTAAACTCTTCGATTTGTTGAATGGCCCTATTATATAGCGTTCAGGATGTAGATATGTGCAATGACAACATTTTTATTTGTTTGGTAAAATATGTATGTTGTAATTATTGGGGTTGGAATGTTTTTATTGTGAATATAGGTAGAGTAGACGCATGTGCTAAAATTTAAATGTAAGCTAAATTGTTTGAATTACGCAAAATGTATACGAAGCATTGGAGAGAATTATTATCGTAATTTGTTTAGACGATTTAATGGTATTTTTAAACATTAAATTTGTAGAACCGCGAAACCACTAGGTAGCGAAAGAATTTCAGGTGTTTACACGAGTTTACCCAATTTTAAGTAAATCTTTACAAAAATTGGTACAAAATTTGGTAAATAGCAATAGTGGAAAGTGAAATGGTGTTTGTGAGTATTAATTTAATTTAATAGATTTTGTTTAAAGTCACATGATTGGTTCAGATGCTTCAGTAAGAGAACAACGAAAGAAAGAAAGAATAAAGTTGACTGTAGTAAAGATTTTATTATAATTATGTTTGTATGTGTTAATGTCTGGCATGATATCCTCGAGATTTGTGGTATATAATATGTCGCACCTCTTACGCTCTTCAGTTGGGGAAGGTGCTTGATAAAGATTTGATCTAACACGCTGCGCCTGAACAAGGTAGATTGAGCGAAAAATGTTGTGGATTTTTAAATCCAACCATTCGCTATTCTTCCCAGGTTAAGTATATCTAGCTTGAAGTTGCCGATAAACACGACGGACGTCTTGAGTTGCATTCGTCCTTTGCTAGTTTTGAAAGGGTTAACTGTCTGATATAAACAAAAACCATTATAAGATTGATATCGTCGATGTGAACTTCTACAAGGTTTTTATACTTACTAAAATCAAAACTTTTAGATTTAGCATTCGAACGAAACTTTAACTATAATGATGATGAGCCTTGTGATGAATTAAAAGCTGAGCTAACAAACAAATTTTCAAGCTTTTATTCAAGTGCATACTTACAATTGAAGCTGGTGAATACTTCTTAAAAGTGTGATGAAACTGTCAAAGAATATGCTCTTCATGTTCAAAATATTTTGTCTGTGTATATTGACTCGGTGATATTGATTAAAAGCATCAATACCTAAACAGCTTAGCAACAGTAACGATGCCGCGTTTATGCAATAAAATTACAAGAAATTCACATTCGATTAATGCGGTGTATTGGAGCACCAATTCTTGAAGAAGAAGAATATGCTACTCTTACATCCAGATTATGGCATTTGCTTGGGCGGTTAAAAAGGATTATGACTGTATATCTTGTGGTAACTTAATAGACATCTGTGAGAAATTTCAAAAGAAGAAAACATCACAAGAGGAAACAATTACAAACATTAGTAATGTACAATTGGATACCTCGGATTTAATTAATAATATTTTTAAAACAGACACCCTAGGAAATATATCACAACCTTTAGTAAGGACTGCCGAGTATGATGAATCGGCTTCTACTCCCGTAAACATCCGTTATGGCGGACGACCTCAAACTTCAAACAATTTAAACTTCACTGAAGGACCAATTTCCGACCGACAACTGCCGCAAACTATGCCCAGTGCCAACACTGCACAATCAAACGTTCGTCCATTACGATTATCAGAAAATATACGACAGCCCTATAATATGTTACCAAGTGTCCACTTTCAACAACCATAATCGAATTCGTTGTCTTATCCTCAGATGGCTAATCATATTGGGGTGGTGCCGCCAGTAGTAACGGGAGTCAATCAGGTTTATGGTCCTCATGTTAGCTCATCAAATGTGTCTGCTTCTACTACTCCGGTCTATCGCTGGAATATAGTTTTCGATGGATCATCGTCAGGAATGGCAGTGGAAACTTTTTTGTTTAGATTTGAGCATTTGGCTGTTAACCATGGGGTACCCTTTGAGAAACTAGTTAATGACTTAAGTTTTTTGTTAAAAGGAATCGCGGAACAACATAATTGGCTTGCTATTAGATGTAAGACTCATTGTAATTGGCAATGGTTAAAAAACTCATTAATCCACCGGTTCCAGGATCGTCGTACTGATGCCGACATTAAACAATTAATCAAAGAGAGGAAGCAAAAACCCAGAGTGTCATTTTTGGAGTTTTATTACGACTTAATCAAAATTGCTCTTCCGTTACGAGTGGGCCTGTCTGATGGTGAACTTTTGGAAGTTATTCGGAAAAACATGCGGCCAGGTTTGAGAGTTCATTTAGCGGAAAAATTTATGCAATCCATTGCGGAACTGGTTAGCATATGTGTAACTACCGAAGATGTCTGGAAGCTGGAGGGTTTTGTACCAGAGGCAACCATGAACCAACGACATAATATTCATGAGGTGAATTATATTCCTACATTTAGTACTGCTTCGGGAGTTCTTTCAACAGTACAACCAAATGACGAAAGAGAACAAGTTTCGGGTTATGAATTCGCTAATATCGACGCTGTGAATATGAATCATTCAAGAAACCTCGGAAATCCAAATCCCGTGAATTCAGGGCTTATAACAGAATATAAATGTTGGAATTGCAAAAGAGCGGGTCACTCATTTTTTGATTGTGACATTCCAATGCGGAAAATCTTTTGTTATGGATGTGGAGCCGCTGATGTTTTAAAACCACATTGTATACTTTGTAATCGTCGGCAGGGAAACCCTCCTGGGGAAATGCGGGCAACTGGGTCTGTGTCTTCTAGACAGTGGAGCTAACATCAGCGCTTTTGGCAGAGGAGCTGAGGATTTTATTGCCCTCCATAATTTGACATTAAAATCAATGCCGACATATGTTCAAACGGCCAGTGGTTCCCGTCAACGCGTATTAGGCTACGTTAATACAGAGGTAACTCACAATGGTAAAAGCACCACGATTAAAATGTTTGTTGTGCCCTCTTTGCAACAAAGACTGTACCTTGGTTGTGATTTCTGGCAAGCAATTGGGCTAAAGGCAATGGCTGTTTCCGAAATTTTAGAAAATTCTACCGTGACATCTCTTGCAGAACAACACGACTTAAACGAAGATCAACGGAAGCTGCTTCAGGACGTGGTCGAGAGTCTTCCCCGTTGTGAAAATTTAGGTCTGGGGAGGACAAATCTCGTCACACACAGTCGACGTTGGCGATGCCACTCCGATTAAGCAGCGATAATATGCGGTGTCTCCCGCAGTCCAGCTAACCATATATAAAGAGCTTGATCGTATGCTTGCATTGGGAGTGATAGAAGAGAGTAGTAGTGCTTGGAGCTCACCAATGGCAGTCGTAAAGAAGGCGAACGACACAATTCGACTATGCCTGGATGCAAGGAAGCTAAATGATGTCACTAAAAAGGAGGCTTATCCACTTCCACTGATCAACGGATTACTTAGTAGGTTAGATCGGACTACTTATATTTCAAGCCTAGATCTCAAAGGACGTCTTTTGGCAAATTCCTTTAGACCCTTCTTCCAAAGATAAAACTGCTTTTACCATACCAGGCCGCCCATTATATCAGTTTCGAGTGATGCCTTTTGGACTCTGTAATGCCCCACAAACCTTATGCAGATTAATTAACAAAGTGATTCCCCACCATTAACAAGATCGAGTATTCGTATATCTCGATGATCTTCTTATCACTACATCTACATTAGAGGAACATCTGTCTTTATTGACTGACATTTGTAACAGTTTCAGCTTGTTACAAGTCGAAAATTCAAAATTTAACAAAACACATGATTAATTGGGGCAAATTATTTGGTTGCTATATTTACTTACGCACTGTAAAAAACTTAGGAAATTTCAGCAAACCACTTCATTTGATATAATAGAATTAAAGATAAAAATGATGATTATGTATGTTCATGTATATTAAAAAAATATTGTATTTGGTAAAATGCGACAGTTAATTTGACTTCCGATTTATTTTATTGGTATTGTACGGGTTAGTTTTTTTTTGCTTCAAAATAAAAAATTATATGATCATAGGTCAGTTGCATAGTGATCGCCGTAGGACATAATACGTATTGGCAATAAAGCAAGCCAAAAATAAATTTAACTTTAATTAGTCGTTGTGTGTTATTTAGCTTAGTAAAGTTGTGAGTGAGTGAAAATAAATCGGAATACGGGCTATATTCCGTAAAATACAACACAATTGATTCCTGCATTTTACCAACAAAACCAATTTGAAGATTTGTAATTAGCAGTGCACCACTTGTTTTTTGCATTGACGAAAACCTTAAGGTAAATTTTTATTGTTATATGCATATTTTTTTTTATTGGGCTGGTCGAGTACAAAACTATTGATGTGAACTTTAACTATGGTGTTTCGTTTGCAATTTAGAAATCGCGGAAAAGCAAGCGTTTGTGAAACAACACCATAGCTGCTTATATCACACCAGACGAATCTAAGTTCCACGGTAAACAAATTTGGCGAGAAGAAAATTATTTACCATACGTTCATCTTAATCGAAAATGGACGCAATCCTATGCATATAGCAACATATACAGTGGATCCATCTAAATTATGAGAAATTGACTGTTTTTTCAAAAGAATGAGGAGATTGTAAGCCCGTTATATTATAATTTTTTTTATTTATTAATTATAAACTAGATTATATATGTTTAATTAAATTTAGTAAATTAAAACCTATAATACTAGATACGTTTTTTTTTGTTGGGCCATGGTTCTAAAGTAAAGCAATTAGAAACTTTTGTTTTGTATGCATGCACCTATTTTAGTTATATAGTTTAGTGTTAAGCATTTCTCTTTAGTACTATTTATGTTCACTATTTAATGATATTTAGTTATTTATTTCTAATTTATTAATAAAATTTGTGTGGAATGCTAACCGAAATTTCTTAATTTTTGTTCTTAATATTTCTGGTCGTTATCATGAATTTATTTTATTGCTACAAGTGATCATGTGTTTTTTCGAGTTTTACTGTGCGCAAATTTAGTTATTTAATAACATGAAATTGGTCGGTTAAACGCCTTGATGATGATTTAAGTTCCAGCTTCACATATGGGTACGCCGTTATCATGGTAGTACATTTACGGTTGGGTGGGTACAGCAAGCAGTGATCATGACATCTGAGGTCACTGAGCCATAGCGGTTTGATTTGTTTGTGATAAAAGTAGTGCTGTGATAATAATTAATGTGCAAGTATATTGTGATACCAAGCTAAGTTTTTTTTTGTTATAATAAATGCGAAAGTTGACTTTTTTCCATCAAATGAAATATCAATAACAAGAAGCAGCATTATCTAGCTCTTGTGTGGTTGGTGGAAAGATCCCCGCCCAACGGACTGCCACCTAGCCGGCAATGTGCTGCATCCACCACGATAGACCACCAGGAGAATTTCTGATAACGAACATGTTTTTTTTTTTAGATGACCTTGCCTTTTTTCAGAAGAGTTAAATTTTGAAACAGTTCGTTACACATTTCAGTGCGTTTGGCGAAAGCTGGAGTCACCATTAATGTAGAAAAATGTAAATTCCTACTGAGAGAGATCGATTACTTGGGATTTGTAGTTGGAAGGGAAGGATTGAGACCTAATCCGGATAAGGTTCGGGCAATTACAGAGTTCCCCACTCCAAAAGCAGTACGGCAGGTGAGACGGTTTCTCTTACCGATCTCCTTAAAAAGGGCAAGAAGTTTCAATGGACGGAAATCAACTCAGAAATCCTTCGATAGTCTAAAGAGCGCTTTAGCATCATCACCTCTCTTGGCTTCACCTAATTTCGAGAAACGATTTTATATACAGTGCGACGCAAGCTTGACTGGAATAGGGGCAGTACTTTTCCAAAAGAATTTGGAAGGTGAGGACCAGCCAGTGGCATTTATATCGCAAAAATTGAATGCGGCTCAACGCAACTACAGCGTCACAGAGCTGGAGTGTCTGTCCGCTGTACTTGCCATTAAAAAGTTCCGGGCCTTCGTAGAAGATTTGCCTTTTACTGTCATTACTGGCCATGCCAGTTTGACATGGCTAATGTCTTTGAAGGATCTTTCGGGCAGACTAGCGCGATGGAGTCTAAAGCTGCAGTCTTTTGCTTTCGAAATTGAATATCGAAAAGGGTCTCAAACTGTCGTTCCTGATGCCTTATCCAGGACAAATATGGACGAAATTGAACTTGGACTACTCATGTCTATACCGCTGGAATCATCAGAGTTCAAATCCGACAAATATCAGGCAATGGCACAAGAATTAGAAAGATATTCTGGGAAAACGAACGTGAAGCTTGTGGACGGAAGATTGTTCATAAATCTAAACCGACCCGTTACGATCTCAATTATGGGTGATATTCCATCTTGGAAACTGTTAATACCCGAAGCATTACGCCAACCTCTTATTGAATCTGCTCACTGTCCCCCTTCAGCTGCTCATCTAGGCATAAGTAAAACCATCGAAAATATCCAACGTTACTATTATTGGCCTACGCTCTCCCGGGATGTTAAAGATTTCATAAATTCCTGTGATTTATGTAAGAGTAACTAAGGTGTTAACTACATTACACGCCCTCCCTTGGCAACACTACCTGTTATGTTTAGGCCCTGGCAGAGAATTTATTTAGATTTTCTAGGACCTTATCCCCGGACGCGGAATGGAAATACTTCCATATTGATCATTTCTCCAAATTTGTGGTGACAACACCTTTACGGCATGCAACTTCAGTGGAAGTTGTCAAGTTCCTGGAAAACCAAATATTTTTGATGTTTGGAGTCCCCGAAGTTATTGTTACCGACAATGGGCGACAGTTTGAGTCAATACAGCTGAAAAATTTGTGCCATAAATATGAGGTGGAACATAAGTTCACTGCCAAATATTCACGTCAAGCAAACGCCGCCGAAAGAGTGAATCGCACACTTCTGGCCTCCATACGCTCGTATATTAAGGAAGACCACCGAGAGTGGGATGTACACTTGTGTGCGGTCACTCACGCGGTACGTAATTCCGTCCATGACACTATAGGTTTTTCGCCACATTTTGTAATATTTGGTCAACATTCCATTTTGCATGGAACTTTATACAAATTGCTAAAACAGGTCTACGAACTGACCGAGAATAACTTATATGTGAATGAGAAATCCGATAATATCTATAGCTTGTACGCCATTATTCAGAATCACCTCGTTCAGGCAGCGCATAAAAATAGTTCTTATTATAATTTGCACAGTAGGCCTCCAAAACTCCAATTAGGTCAAACAATATTTGTAAGAAATTTCACGCAGAGTTAAGCCATAAACTGGTATGCGGCTAAACTTGCCCCAAAATTTTTAAAAGAAATAGTCAGTAAATTTATAGGTAATGCCGCGTGCGAAGTGACGGACCTAATAAACGGAAAACCAATGGGAATATATCACCTGAAGGATCTGAAAACATAATTCGATAAAAATTAGGCAGCCCGGCTTGAGACTCATCTCAGGGGCATGTCGTCCCCACGCTGTAACGATGCCACATAGATGCATCGTTCAGAAGGGGTTAAAGAGCCAATAAAGATGACAGATTTCTACTACTTTTTTTGAACTGGTTTTGGGAACGAAAAATTGGTAGACGATAATTGTATTTTTTTTTTGTTTTTTTTGCTCTTTTGAAAGAAAAATAATTTGGAAAAGAAAAAATATTTAAATTTGGGGGGATGGGGGGGGGAGGGGGTTGAATGCAAAATTTTAAACAGTTCGGTCGAAACCAACTTGGTTTCAAAAATAAAATGTGTTTTTTTTTTTGATTGTTGACTTGTGCAACTAAAGTTAATTTAATTAAAATAATTAAAATCAGTGGCTAGTTATCAAATAAAACTTGATAAACTTTGTTTTTGGATATATTAAATCAAGTGAGTTTGTTTGTGTGAACCTCCTTGACAAGGCTAAAATTAGCGTGGTCAATTTTAGCGGTGTGTTTTTTATTAAGTAGAAAATAGTATCAGTAACGGTACATATACGAGTAGTGAACTTTTTTTGATTGTCGAGGTTCCAGTGGAAAATTGAATAATTAACTGGTAGATTAAGTAGCTTTAAGTTATGAATTGAATTACTAATGGTTAAGTGATAAATAAGAATAAATACAGTTGAACAATAACAACAACGGAAACCTAAATAAACAATTATAATAATAATAATAAAACAAACAAAAAAATAACTGTAAAACTAAAATAGCCTAAGCTAAGTATATCACACGGTAAATCACCATTACCCAATCAAAATATCCGAAAAATTGGGAATGTGTATAATTCGATCTTGCTGTCCTTAAAAATACAACAACTACAAAAAAACAACTAATAAATAGCCAAAATAAAATAAAATTATAGTAATTAACGACAAAATTAACCATTAACAATTAAATGATATAAAAAAAAAAAAATATAATCATAATATAAATTTAATAATAAGAAGTGAGTGAAATTTGTGAAAAAAAATTACAGTAACAGTTCAACAATTAAAGTTTTAAAGTATACTATGTTGATTACACCAGCGGCATAATATTTTTGGCTGTGTACTGTACAATTAAAAAAAAATAAAAAATTAAATACTGTACAATGTTATCGTCGAATTGGGCCAACAAAAGCTGCCGCAGTTCAACATTCAGCAAATAAAGTTATTGTTGTGATAGAAAAACAATAATAAACAACATCTACTAAAATAAGATAAGGTTTTATTTTCTTATTTAATTTAAAAATTATAATAAACTTAATTAAATTACAGTTTTCATTATATTATTTTATAGATGTTATAGTAATTTTAAGTTGGGGTATAGTAGTTTAGACTAGGGCGTAGTTTAGGTTAGTTTCATTCATTTTGTATGAATTTTGTTTCTTTTCTTCAATCAACTTGGAAATTAATTTTTGATAAAATAAAATAAAAACAAACAAATTCATTATACATCCAATATTATTTTATGGACAAAATAAATTCTTGTTAAATTCAGTTGATTTGATAATAACTTTCCTGATTTCATTATTTTTATAATTTACCGGTGAAAATTTTTTTTTTGTTGTGAATAGAAGTGAAAATTTGTGTTCGCTCTTACAGTATGAGATAAAGTCAGTCCGATGGTGGGATGGAATCATAGTAAGTTGTGTATGAGGTAAGTTGTCGTCTGCTGGTCTCTGGTTTTTTTTTATTACTTCGTTGCGGTCTAGCAAGGTTTATTCATGCCTTCAGAAATCCCACCCCTAACCCTGAGCCCTAGCCGGCTAATGATGACCGCCTGAAGGCCGCTGAATGAACAAAATTTTCTGTTAGCAATCTGAATTGTGGAAATGAACACAGAAACATCACACGCACAGGACCATGACAGACATTTCTTTTTTTCTGCACCACACTCAGATTTGTTACACAACATAAAATGAATAGTCAAAGCAAGTCGGTTTAAGGGCCTCTCTAGCTAAAGCTTGCGAGGATGGACTACCTTTTCAACTACATGAACAAAAAAACTAATTCTCTTAGTTCTTCTAGGCAACAGGTAAAGTATCAGTGTTTGTATAAATTTTACAAAATGTACTAAAATTTGTCAAGAGCTAGTCCATTTTGGTAAAATCTAAAACCAACACAAATGTCCATACAAGCCGTAGTAATACAATACCAAGCAAATTATTTAGGCCCACTATTGCAAGTGTTTGCAATTTAACAATTTTTAAATATCTAGGAGCCATTGAAAGAAATTCTATATTCTATGTCGTTTTCTTTTGATGCAAAAACATCAATAATTTATTGATGTACATCAAAATAATTGATGTTTCATCTTCTTTTGATAAATTTATCCCCACTTTACTAACAACTACTAACACCAACAAATGTAAATGTCAATCTAACATTACCTGATCATTCTGTAACGATATGATGTCACCTTGTTAATTTTATTTAATAAGTGGTGACTACGAGTACATATATAAAAAATAAAAAAATAAAAACCAAAAACTGGTTGTTTTTCTCCCCTAAAGAAATGAACAGTTTTTTTTTAAAACGAGTCGGGTTGGAAAAAAGTAGATGGTCGGTTGGTCTAGAATTTTTCAAGTTGCTTTTAATAATTAATATTTAATAATTAAGAAAACAAAAATAAAAATAAAATAAAACGTGAAGTAGGTAATAAAATATACAAAATGTAAAATATCGTAAAATATCATACGATAAGTGACTAAATTACTTTTTATACTTAAATTATTAAGTTTAAGATATTGTTTAATCTTATGGTGTAACGATTTGTAAAAATAATTAATAATCTATATTGAAATAAAATTGGTGAGAATTATAAAAAAATAACTGAACATAGATATATGTACGTATTGTTTTAATTAAACATTTTTGTTAATCAATTTAAAACAAAACATAAAATAAAATCAATAAAATTTGGTACTTGTACATATTGATCTTAATTATGTGAAATAAATTAAGAAAAACCAAAACAATTGTTATTAAGGTTACACGCAAAAGAAGGTTTAAAATAATTATAAATAAACGAAAAACATAAATAATAAAAATAAAGAAAATTGGTATATAAAAATAACATAAACTTAATGTTTTAATTATTATCCTAATAAATAAAAACAATGTTCGATAAACATCTATCACAATATTTGCTATTGTTTTTAAAATTGAGTAGGCAATTCTATGTACGTGTAAAAAACAAACATTGTACAAAACTGCAGATTAGAGATGAAAATAACATACTATACATAATAACATAATAAACCTCGATTTACTTTTTGTGCAATTTTCTTGTTAACCTCATTGTTTATTGCAACATCAAGCCTTTCTTGCAATCTTATCGATAAAGATTTCCCTTCGCCCTTGTGGGCTTCACTATCAACAACAATTTCTGATATTGAGTAGGAAGCTTCATCTGGAGCTGGGGTTGAAGAAAGCCGCTGTATAAAATGGACAGTTATATTAACTATTTCGTTTCTAGTTAGTCGATTAAAATTGACGTCCGAGCCAAAAATGCTTTGGAATTGCTAACCTTTGTGCAAATATTGCAAAAGGCAAGATAAGTTCGTCTTTCTATGATTCTCTGGACCAAAGAGGTTTCCATTCGGTAAGCTAATGGTCCTGAATTCCAGAGTAGCGTCAGCTGACAGAAGAGTAGCATCCCTTCGACATAACGCTTCTACTGCCAGTTTAACTGGGAAAATCTTAGTTGATAGTTGATTTGACTTCGATCGGAGCTTTTAAGATGCAATTTCTTAATTTATAAAACCACTACATCATAAAAAGTAAGCTATTCCATCTTGTTTTTGGTTTTAAGATTTCAGATTGTACTTTACCGAATTCGGTTTAACGTAAGATTTTAGACTAACATTTTTGATCGGTGATCGTCGAAACAACTTTACAATCTTTCTAATTTTATTTATTAATGGAGCAAAATTTTTGGAACGTCGTTTTTGTTGTTTTGCATTCAGTTTTGTTTTTTGTATAGTGAAACAACAATCATATGAATGAGCTATACGGTTAGATTGTTCTAACTCCAAAATATATATTGCGTTACTCTTCCTGAACTTTGCTTTGTTTATAAATTTTCAAGGGTTTAAAAAAAAATTGACTTTATCCGATTCCTCCAACAAGCAAATTCGTTAACTGTCCTTTTGGTTTGGAAGCACTAAGGTCTAAACGAAATTGCCGTCTGGCCTCTTGTGGCGCTTTAAAGGCATATGGATCTATTAAAAAATACTCGTTCAGATATAATGACAAGTGCTGCTTCAAGATTTGCCGAAGTGATGCTCAAGATATGCTGAAAAACAACGTGTCCAGCACAAGAAGATTAGATCGAAATAAAGCAAATGGAGAGTGAAAATAAGGAGAACAGGAGTTCTGCGGTCTCGATGTAATTTTGGCGTTAGTTTTATTTTTTTATTTTTTTTATTTATATATTTGACCTCGTCTGGGACACGTATTATGAATGAGCCAATGCTTAAGATACAGTGTGCCAAATTTAATTTATATCGAAATAAAATAAAATAAATTATAAAGGTTACATTTAAGTAGTATTAAGGTATTGTTACGTTTTTGCCTTGTCAATTAAGGTTCGTATCACTGGATTGTGAATAATACAAAATCAATTTAATTTATCTCCAACGAATTTATTTATTTCACACAATTATTACAACACAGTTTATTAATAAAAACTCACAAAATCACTTTAAATAATTTTTACACAATTTTACTATTCACTTATAATTTTTATTTCGCACTACAACACTTTCTAAATCACTTTTTAATTACTTTTTAATCTTTACACTGTCGCTTTCCAAATACTACTCATAATCTTACAAGTTTACTCTATCGCGTTCCAAATTCGAATAATCCAATTCGATCTTGTTCGCCTTTTTATATACACAAACCAAACTTCTCGAGAGCTCATGATTTTTCTAGTTAGAATAGCGTAGAAACATTACGTAACAATTTTTATCATGGAAAATTCCATTTACGACAGTAAAACATTGAGCTATTAATTTAACTTATTCTATTACACACTAGGTGTCACCGTCACACTACCCCTCACCTAAGCCTGTTCGTCCCGAACAGGACCCAAGTCACCTCCTCTGTACAGGGCCAAACCTGTCTAAAAGCAACACCTTCGATTTACCTCCTTGTCCTTTTCTTGTCCTGTAGGGTGCCGTCCATGTAGGCTGCTCTTTCGACGACGAATCCTCCTTCTTTTGTTGGGAGTTGTGAAGCCACACCAATTGCCTTTCGTGTAATCCTTGGCTGTTTGCCCGTATGGCATATCGAGTTCTCATTCAGTCGCCCGACACTGGCACTCCACTTCGCACAACTCGGCCCTTCTTATCCAATGTCTGCTTAACCTGGTGTTCTTTGATTTCCTCAACAATTGTGTCAGATTTCGATGGCAGCTCCTCGCAATGACTGATTGTTACTCGCCTTACTATCGCATCCGTACCGTTAAATTTAAGTTTCAGCTCGATGTTATCGCTACTCAATATTCCTCGTCCAAAATCCACCACAAAGACATTCATCCTCATGAAGTCCGTTCCCAAAATAACCTCGTCCACAATGTCTGCGACCAAAACTTCGTATGGGAAAAGAGTTTCGCCGATCCTTATGCTCACGATCTTTTTCCCTTTAATCATTGCACTCTCCCCATTTGCCATTCTTAATTTTAACCCATCAACCAGCTGCACTGCTCCTGCGATCAAATCTTTCCGAACAATTGTGTGGGTTGCTCCGGTATCCAGCGTAATAAAACACCTCATCCCATCAACACCGCCCCTAACTGTGACGCTACTTCCGCCTCGTGCTTCCGTCGTAACAGGGATGAATGTTATGGGGCAACCAGACGGCGAAGCCAGCTTCGGTTCCTTCAAACTGACTTCTAACCTTTCCACTTTACCGACTGTTGCCACCCGCTCATCCGATTCCTGATCTCCTCTTCGTGCTCTTTCCACAGAAGATGGTGATCCGTGCCGCTTTCCTCTCTGTTCCAAACAATCTCGCGAGATGTGGCCAATCCTGTTGCATACCCAACATCTTTGCTCGCTACTTCTAGACCTTTGTCCCGACCGTTCGGCGTTTGTCCGCATAAAAGGTGGCGATCTCATCTTTCTTTGTATAACACTCCGACAGTCCATTGAAATGTGACCCAACTTGTCACATTTCCAACACCTAAGCCTGCCTCTTCCGACTGTCGGTACCATTCGCTCCATGCTGCCGTTCGTGTCTGAATTCATTTTGTGCCTAAATAATGACGGTCTGGTGTTCTGCACAGCCTCGATCGTTAACGCAAACGCAACGGTTTCTACGAACGTTGCTTTAGCTGATAACATCATCGCCTTGCGTGTTTCTGGATCTCGAATGCCGTCAATGAATGCGTCAATTTTAAGCCTTTCCATATAATCGGCCGATGTACTGGTATGCGCTAGATGTACTAATCGCTCGATTGCCGATAAAAATTCCTGAAGTGATTCTCCTCCATTTTGGTAGCGACTTTCCAATTCCATTCGATAGATTTCCCGCTTGTGATCACTGCCGTACTTCCTATCCAGCGCCTTCGTAATTTCGAGATAACTGTTGCAATCTTTTTCCGGAATTATTTGTAAGGCCTCCGCAGCTTCACCTTTAAGGGCCACTATTAACGCTGCGACAAGATGTTCATCATTCCAACGGTTTTGATTGGCTGCCGTTTCAAATTGAAATTTGAAAATGCCGAAAGATATTGTACTATCGAAGTTTGGTGGTTTTAACTTAACTGATTGAACGATCTGTACCACTTGCGTCGTTGTTCCACTTGCCTTGACATCAGTTAGATCTTTCTCGAGACGTTGAAATTTTTCCACAACTTGTTGAACCTTCATTTCTAATTTTTTGTCAACCTTTTGAATCTCCATTTGCAGCTTCTCCACTTCGCCGTGTATGTTAGTAGATAATTCGAGAAGTTTCTCGTCCATTCTCTTTTGACGTGTTTAATTTCTTGGTTTGACTGGTTTATAGCAGCTATTAACTGCGACAAATCGGAACTTCCAGATGGTGGTTGTGTTGTTTCGGCTGACGGTTGTTTATCTCCTTCTTTCTCTACAGTTGCCGCATCCGTTACTTCCACGCCAAAATCATGATGGTCAGCGTTCAACCCTTCTTTCTCCATGGCATCACGTAGTCGCGCTTGTAAAGCTGCTTTACTTCCATCAGTGGCCAAACCCCGTTTCTCAAGTTCCCTCTTTAATTCTGGAACTTTTAATTCGTTGAGAATCATTTTCTTTATCTTTTTATTCACAATCCCACCGCTGTCACCAATTTGTTACGATGTTGCCTTGACACTCAAGGTTTTTATCACTGGATTGTGAATAATACAAAATCAATTTAATTTATCTCCAACGAATTTATTTATTTCACACAATTATTACAACACAGTTTATTAATAAAAACTCACAAAATCACTTTGAATAATTTTTACACAATTTTACTATTCACTTATAATTTTTATTTCGCACTACAATACTTTTTAAATCACTTTTTAATTTCTTTTTAATCTTCACACTGTCGCTTTCCAAATACTACTCATAGTCTTACAAGTTTACTCTATCGCGTTCCAAATTCGAATAATCCATTTCGATCTTGTTCGCCTTTTTATATACACAAACCAAACTTCTCGAAAGTTCGTATCTTTTCCAGTTAGAATAGCGTAGAAACTTTACATAACAATTTTATCATGGAAAATTCCATTTTAGTACAGTAAACATTGAGCTATTCATTTAACTTATTCTATTACACACTAGGTGTCACCGCCACAATATTCTTTTTATTTAAAATCAAATTATACGTTAAAATGCTAAATTTAACTTATAAGTACAATGTTAATAGTGAAACATCTTTACTATGAAGTTGAACTAAACAATTAAATATTGATACTCTAATACAATAAATTCAATTACTTTTTATGTGAGCAACCAAAGACAACATTAAACTTACATCTAAGTTAACAATAAATTCAGACAACAATGATACATTTGATTGCTTCATTAAATAAATTTTACTTTTAAATGTTTACCGTTTCGAATCAACTATCTCGTACCCGAAAGCAACCTTTTTCATCCGATCGATTGCGATACATCCACTAAATAATCTATTAGACTGTAGCTCGCCATCAATATCCTTAACAATGAACCTATCTCGATCTAAAACTTTATGGATCTGATATGGTTCCCTATAAGAAGGTTCTAATTTCAGACTAGCTCCTGTGTGTCGCTACTGGTAGACATCGTACCATCACCAAATCACCTACAATAAATTTTTCACCTTCCCGTCTCTTGCTATCATAGTACTTTTTCTGTTTTTCTTGATCTCTATAGATAAGATCTGAAATTTCGTCCAAATTAACTATCAATGTGTTTCCGACTTCTTCATTTATGCGATTAATCTCGTCTGTTAAAGAATTGTCATGGGGCCCAGCCGGTATATACCTATATATAACATTAGCTGGAGTTTGTTTGTTGTTAATAGACCACTGCACCTGTAACAATACCTTATCCCAATCATCGCAACTTATGTTTGTCGTCATCGTTTTCAATCCTAATAAAATTAGCCTATTAATAGCTTCTACCTGACTGTTCGCTCTTGGGGTTTAAGAAGCAACATTAATTAACATAATGTTATAAGACTCACATAACCTTTTAAATACTTTTCCTATAAAACTGCTACCTCTATTCGTTATCAACCGTCTAGGTTTCCCGTAGCAAAACATAAATTCTATAAAAGCATTCGCTGTTTCTCTAGACTCTATAGTTTTAACCGGCTTTAACCAGACATATTTAGAGAAACCGTCTATGATTCTGAATACGTACTTTCGCTTTTCCTTTGTAACAATAAAAGGCACTAAATGATCGGCATGAATTGTATCAAAAGGAACTGAACCCTTGTCTATCGGATGTAATAGGCCAGCTTGTTTGCCAACCGGTACTTTATAGAATAAACAATTGGTACAACGTTTAATATATTTTTCGACTTCTACTCTCATACCAGGAAAATAATAATTTTCTTTTAGTTTGTCAAAGATCTTATCTATACCCATATGTGAAACTAGTTTGTGAGCGTCCGCAATTAAATCAAATTTTAATCCACTAGGAACATACAATCTCCACCTACCTTTAGTTATTTTATACACTCGGGACTTATAAATTACGAATTTATTAGCAACCTCTTTGTCTTTATTCACGATCTTGGTTCTAATTAGTCCAATTTACGAAACTATCCCTTTGCAAGCATGCTATCCAATCGGTGCCAATGTTTATACCCATTATCAAAGATTCACCACCATTAATTGGATTTCTTGACAAAGCGTCGGCTACTCTATTGATAAAGCCAGTCTGATATTCCACTTTATAATCGAATTCCATCAATTTGACTAAACATCTGGCAATTCTAGCATTATTATTTTTCTTGCTTTCCATCAACTTTAAACTATTACAATCCTTACGAATTGTAAAGGGTATTCCTAGTAAATACACGCGAAATTTGTCAAGAGCACTAACAATTGCGAGTGCTTCAAGTTCTGTACTATGATATTTTGATTCTTCCGGGGTAGTTTTCCTACTGTAAAATGCAATCGGATGCATTTTTCCGTCTGGCTGCAACTGAAGAAGTACAGCTCCCAATCCAAGAGAGCTCGCATCCGTATGGAGCTCCGTTAAAGATTTTGGATTGTACACCCTCAACAATACTGACGACGTTACTAAGCTTTATTTTAGCCATTCAAATGAATTCTGGTGATCTTCTGTCCACTCAAAAACTTTATTTTTGGAAAGAAGATCCGTGAGTGGCCGTGCTATTAAAGCAAAGTGACTTACGAACCGCCTAAAATAATTTGCTAAGCCTAAGAATCCCCTCACACTTCTAACATCTACATGTATTGGAAAATTCATTAAACTTTTATTTTACCCTGGCCTGGTTGTACGCCTGCTTCACTAATCTCGAACCCTAAATAAGTAACTTTTTTCATTAAAAACCGACATTTCTTTAAATTTATCGTCAATCCACTCTTCCTAATAATATCTAAAACAGTTCTAAGGTTATTTAGACCTTCTTCTTTCGTTTCGGTAGCTATGAGCAAATCGTCGAGATATGCCATCGCAACCGAAAATCGTAGATTTCCTAATATTTTGTTGATAAGACGCTGAAATACTGACGGAGCATTACATAGCCCGAAAGGCATACGAAGGAATTGATACTGTCCGTCAGGGGTTACAAACGCCATTTTGTGCTTGCTTTCTTCTACTACTTATTACCTAACCTATCTAGCTGGTCGTCAATTCGTGGTATCGGATAGTGATCCTTCACGGTTTCCTTATTTAATTCCCTGTAGTCAATACAGAGCCGGAAGTCACCAGTTTTCTTTTTGACCAGAATAACCGGACTTGCATACTCTGACTGACTATCCTCAACTACCCTAGCGTTTTTTAATTCGTTGACCATTTCAGCAACCAACTTTCTTTCACTATAGCTCATTCTATATGGTCTATAAAATATGACTTTGCCTGAATTTTTTAATTCGATATTCATTTTCACTTGATCTGTAAGACCAACCTGATCCATTTTTCGGGCAACGAGATCTTTATACTCGTTTAACAAAACATGAAATTCAGTTTTGTCATTCTCGTCGGTTACTATTTCGTCTTGCACGACACATTCGATATTTTCACTAAAATTACAAATATCATTTTTCATATACGTATTTTCCTCACATATCTCTGCTCTTGTCAAGAGTTCTTCTTCATCCCAATGAATTTCACTTTCAGTAAAATTAACAACTGGTATCACCGCTGTGTTATCATCATTAGTGGTACCAATGCAATTTGGTAAGATTGTTCCGTTCCCTCTAATTTTCGAATCGATGTGCAAAGTCTCGCTTTTCAAACTTGTTGACACATGCACATACCCTACGTATCCATCCGGTACCACACACGATTTTGATACCTTAAGATCGGTTTTATTTTGCTTTCCTACTTCTACATCACCTAATTGTTGATTTTCAGCGCTCTGAATATACAGCCCATTTGAATTGACATTGATGCTAATATGTGGCTGCTCCGTGAATGAATGCCGAACTAATAGTGGAACAGTCTGATGTTCCGGATCAACTATGTAAACTCGTATTCTGGCATTGACTCCATCAATGCCTATATTTAATGTAGTGATACCAATGGGTTAAACGCATCCGCTTCCATAGCCCGTAAGTTTGTTTAAATTCGTATCTTCGTAATAGTTAATATTGCACTTTTCAGCTACATCTCTCCCCAAAATGGTGCAACTGCTTCCTAAGTCTATACAACATTCGATCTTGTTTCCCAAAACTACCGCAGATTTAAAATATTTTTGATGTGTATCACCATGAACGTGCATTACGTTTGCTTTATTTTTATCGGGAATCAGGACAAGCTCTAATAAAATGTCCTTCTTTGAAACAATTAAAGCATTTAATTTTTGTTGGACCAGATACACCTGGTCGTAAATCTTGAGGACTGTTATTTTGATTATTTTGACGCATAGAGCTGGGTTGCTGTTGCTTAAAATTATGCGTGCCTCTATAGTTTCATAGTTGTTAAATGTTTTATTCGCAAAAGTCGTGTTTCGGTTATTTGCATGAGGTCTGTCACTACTCGATACCCCATTACCACCATTTGCACTACCGTCAAATGTATAACTCGCCTCCTTTAGATCTAGTAGCAATTGTGCAGGATTTTGATATTTTCGTAGAGGCCCCAAAAAATTTCCGAATCGGTGATCTGGTATCCCTTCTACGAGTCGCTCTATAATTTCACTGTGAACCATGTTTGCCCTGTTACACAGCGCAAACTTTTTGTAATAATATATTGAGATATCCATACCACGTGTCCTTTCATTACTCTCTGCTTTCTGTCGACGAATAGTTATCACGTTACTAACCGAAAAATTCTCGATCAAAATGTCTTTCCACTCCTTCTATGTATTTTCAACTTCTCCTAAACTGTCTAACCATTCCTTTGCCAGTCCAGTCAACTTCAATAAAGCATGATGGCGTATGCCATTTTCATTTACTCCGTACACTTTGCCATATTTTTCGATTTTCGTTATCCACTCATTAATTGTTAACATGACGTCAACCGGATCGAATTCTGCTAAAAAATTTTTGAAATCAGAATATTTTTTCCATTCGGGCACATCTTTTTCACTAATCTCATCATTATTACTCGATGATGTTGGATTTATTTTCGGTGGCATTTTTTTTTAAATTTATTTCAGCAACAAACAACAACAAAATAACTGATATTTTATCACAAAGTTTATTTTACAAAAGCAAAGAAGTTATGTGCACGTGTTGTTTGCACGTTTTCGGTGCATCCCCGATTTAACCAAAGAGCATGATAAAATAATAGTAAAATTGAGGTTAACTTCATATGATACAACACAATTATTTCCGGATTAAAATCATTAAAAATTTTTTTTAACGTAAGAGTTTTTACTATTTATTATTTATATAGGTAAAGTGAGCACAAAGAATTATATTGGTCCGTTGATTTCTGCCTTGTAATGGCAGGAGAAACTTTTTTTTTTTTTTTTTTTTAAAAACTGTATTATTTGACTTCACCAAAAGACAATGAACACTACACTAGAACAAAATAAAAGTCACCAAACTTTTTTTTTTTTAATTAATTAACGCGAATTAATATTGTGACGGTGACACCTAGTGTGTAATAGAATAAGTAAAACTAATAGCTCAATGTTTTACTGTACCCAAGTATAACAAGACGAAACTAAAAATTGAGCTATCGTTTTTTCCTTCGGTTTTTGGCGAAATAGTCGAAAGTAAATTTTGTTGTTGTTAATAGAATATTCACCGTATAAAAAGTATATATGTTTTTATATATGTGTATATATGTAGTATATATACTACGTTAAATTTGACATTCCCGGTTTAGTTACCTTTTGTGTTTACATTTTATTGGTTTGAAATCTCCACAACATCGAAATATGTGTTGAATTTAATTGTGATCTGATGTAACTTTTATTATGATTTTGTATTGATTTTTTTCATTTTATTATAAAATAATTGTTAAAATTATAATTTCTTAAGTTATATTAATTTTTAAAAATATTGCTTTTTGTGTTGTTTATCAAAACTCCCGTGCCGCCGACGCCATTTTGAATTTTTTTGTAAATATTTTGTTTTTTGCAAACGATTGAGCTTTATTCTGACTGTTTTTAAATATTGTATTTTGTGTCAGTGTTGTCTATTTTGTTTGGAATATTAGTTTTATATTATATTTTCTTTGCAAATTATTAATTTTAAGTTTAAATTTTAAAAATGTCGAACAGAACGAATCAACGTAAAATCAAATTGGCCAATTTCATCGTCAACATGGATAACGAAGAAAATCAAGTAAACTCTGAAGAATTTATTGAAAGTACGTAGCTATTATGTAAAAATATAACATTTTTTTTTATAAAACCTTTTTATTAATGTTGATTGTTTTTATTATCTCTTCAGCACAACTTGATTCTCAAATTGAATATATTGATTTTTGCGAAGTTCGCTCTGGTAAGATTATATAATTAGCTAAATTCATTAAATAATGAATTTATATAAGATAACCATTAGGTATTTTATAATTAACTTTTCTTTAGGTGAACGTGTTCCTTATACTTCGACTCAATGTGGCTCGGGAGTAAGACAACAACAACATGCTGCCTTTACAAATGAGGACTTCTCTGATATCGTAGGTAGGTATAGGTATTATGAAATTTAAAATTATTAACATTAAATATTTTATATTTTTCATCATCCTAGTATTAGATAATCAAGAGGCGTATGTTGGACCAGAAACATTTACTTCGGTTGGTGTACAGACGGAACCTGGTAGCCAATATAGTTTAATTGAAAACAACCAGTACCAGAGACTGATGCAAACAATTGAAAAAATAGAAAAAGGGCAAAGGGCATTAATGCGTGAATTTTTAGAACTCAGGGACAATCGGTTGAATGTGCGGTATTTGATCGACTGCGAAAATGCAAAATTCACCGTACCGTTCAATGAGTTAGACACATTTGGAAATTTCGACAAAAATTTAGCCGAAGATCGTGAGGCAGAGAAACAATTGGTAATGACTTTTTATCAAAGTAACTTCAAGCTTGTAACATTTTTTATATTTTCATTCAGAAATCATTATTTATAAAACAACGAGGGCAGGATATGAAAAAATTTGTAAGGGAAAATTTAAAAACAGTGCTTACTGAAGAACTAAGTCGGAAATTTAGTTTTAATGGACGCCAAGGGAATTTTCCTGCAAAAAAATTTCGAACCATCAAAATTTTAAAAGGTGAATATTACGATTAAACAAAATATTAAACAATATTAATGTGAAACTTTGTTTAGATTGTACGTTGGAAAAATTTCCAAACTCGACCGAAGCTGATTTTAACCGACTTGTGACAAATTATTTTTATTATATAAAAGACCGGGAAGGTAAATTGAAAAAAAAATTAAAAGAAAATGTAAATATAATTTAAATAATTAAGTTAGGAAAACAAATTAAACACCATAATATATTTTGAAATGAATTTATTATATTTTTTTATTTTTTATTAATTGGTTTATGAATTTATAATATTAATATGTATATTAATTTAGTATAGTAATTTGAATTTAGCTACATAATTTCTATTTGATTTCTAATGTGATTTGAATTTAGTTTTAAGTATTTCTTTAATATATACATACATACATAATAATAATTATGTAAATAATCAAAACTGAATTATACTGTTAAATACAAGGCGCATTTGATATTATGAAATTAAATAAAATATATAATATTATTATACTGAAATTTAGCGTTTTTTAATTTTCAAATTTAAATCGTCCGCTAAATTCAAATTTAGTATTTATACGCACACATGTGCATTATTTTTCCCGCCAATTTTTATTTTAAAATGTACACAAATACATTCACACAATTTTTGTATGTTGAGTTTCGTTCAATTTCGACTTATCGCGACAATACTCGTACGCTTTCTTAGCATAAGTCGAAACTAAAACTTAGTTAAAGTCGAAACTAAGTTTAGCTTAAAGTACGAAATATGACGAAAAAGTCGAAAGTAGAAATACTTGGGTACTAAATGGAATTTTCCATGATAAAAATTGTTACGTAATGTTTCTACGCTATTCCAACTGGAAAAGTCGTGAACTTTCGAGAAGCTTGGTTTGTGTATATAAAAAGGCGAACAAGATCGAATTGGATTATTAGTATTTGGAACGCGATAGAGTAAACTTGTAAGATTAGGAGTAATATTTGGTAAGCGATAGTATAAAAATTAAAAGGTGATTTAAAAAAAGTGTTTTGTGCGAAATAAAAAGTAAAAGTGATCAGTAAAATTTGAGAATAATTTATATAAAGTGATTTTGTGAATTTTGATTGACAAACTGTGTTGTAATAAATTTTGTGAAATAAATAAATTCGTTGGAGATAAATTAAATTGATTTTGTATTATTCACAATCCAGTGATACGAACCTTGATTGACAAGGCAAAAACTTAACAATATATATCCCACTTCTGAAACTGTTCTCGTTGTTGTTTTATTAAAAACAAATAAAATTAACTCCACTTTAGGTGTTATTCGTTCAATTGTTAGTTTATTTCTATTTAAGCTTACAAAAAAAGAATGCACTGCACGAAAATGCCCTGCACTCCAAACTCTCCCTACACACAACACAATATACCCAGTAAACACTTCATGGGTTTCATAATATAAAGCTAGGTGGCAATATTTTCATTATAATTTAGTACATCAACTTATAATTTTTATTTCCACAAAAACACTTTTTAATTCACTTTTTAATTCCTTTTTAATCTTTACTCTATCGCTTACCAAATATTACTAATAATCTTACAAGTTCACTCTAACGCGTTCCAAATACTAATCATCCAATTCGATCTTGTTCGCCTTTTTATATTTTTTTAACACAAACCAAACTTCAAAAAGCGTTTTACATTCTTTCTCGAAACTTTATTCTGTGAGCGTCTCATTTTAGTGAAGTGTTATAAATTTTACAATTTTCTTTTAATTTTAATTAATTTGTATTTTATTTAATTATATCTTATAGTTTATTTTGATTTGTTTATTTTTTATCAGTCGGGTAAGTCTTTTCATAGTCTTTTTCTATCCACAAAATAATAAATCCACGTAACACAAGCAAGGAGGGACAAAGTACGCAGTACTTTGTACCTCCAACATTTACTTCTACTGATTTCTCAGATTCCGAAGATGAAATAAATACTAAAAAATCAAAAATTGTTTTTAATAATGAAATAATAGTAAACGGTGAATTTGATAAAAGTCCCAATATGTTAAATAAAAGGAAAATTAATAATAATAATAATAAAATTCACGTCGCAGATTCAAAAAATACAGTAACAGCTCCAACATCATCTTCAACTTTATCTGTTGATTCATCGAATAACTCAAATATGCCGTCAGTTACTGCTGAAAAAATTAATCTATATAACCGATCAGATAATGGCCCATTTACTGTATTTATCAGTAAAGAGAATTTAAATATTGTTCTTTTAGCTAAAGCCCTTAAAATAAATAATTTTAAAAATGTTAAAGAAATATCTAGCGTTAGCAAAAATGTTGCTAAGGTTATCTTTAATAATTTTGAAGACGCAAATAATTGTGTCAAATCAGATATCTTTAAAAAATTTGATAATTATACGATATACATTCCCAAAAATTTCACATCTTCTATTGGCTTAATCAGGAACATTCCTATTGGGCTTTCTAATGAAGAAATACAAGAAAATATTAGATCTAAATACCCTATTTCTAAAGTAGAAAGAATGACTAAATGGAATAGTGCCACTAAAACAGCTGAGGAAATTAAATTGGTTAAACTTACTTTTGAGTCTGGAACTATTCCATTCAATGTCATTTTATATGATAATCTCTTATTAAAGGTAGAATATTTTATACCTAATCCATTATTTTGTAAAAAATGTCTAAATTACGGACATACAATTTCCAAATGTAAATCTAAAACTAATAGATGCCTAACGTGTGCTAATACTATAGAGGACGAACAAGAACACGTTTGTGACATGAAATTTTCTTGTAAATTTTGTGGAACGGGTCATGTTACTAATTTTTTCAGATGTAATGAACGATATAGGCAGAAACAAATTAGGGAACATATGATTTTAAATAAAACTAGTTTCAGAGAATCCAAAAGCCACCTTTATGGTAGCCAACAAAAAGTCCCTAAACAAATAGATTTCGCTAATGATATCTGTATTGAAAATCAAGCCTGGAAAAATAACTTAATGAATTCTGATGCTAGAAAAATTCAAATCCTAAATAAATTAGTAAACGAATTAAAAAATCAATTAAATGAAAGAGATTCTATTTTTAATGATGTCAAATCACTTTTAAATAATTCCGATGACTTTAATAAAAATCCAGCTAATTTAGACTCACTTAAAATTAAATTAAATAAATTTATTAAAACATAAACTTTTCTTTTTCCAGTTTTTTATTTTTTCATTTTATTCTTCCATTAAAAATTTACCTTTAAAAATTTTACAAATTAACATTCGTAGTTTAAATAGTAATAAAGATCTATTATATCATTATATACAATCCAATCATATTGATATCGTTATTTTATCTGAAACCTGGACAAATCCAAATATTAATTTGACTTTTAACAATTATAATCTTATTACTGATGATAGACCAGATGGTTTTGGCGGAGTAGGCTTTTTAATACATAAAAAAATTTCGTGGAGAATTATTGATTTAAATTTTCATTACATCCGTTTTCAAGCTTTCAAAATTAACCTCAAATTTAAAAACATTAATTTTAATATCTTATCTTTTTATAATAATTCTGTCATTAGACCTCAGGAAATCGTTAATGAATTTGAACATCTTATAACTCAGAATCTAGATAACTGTTTAATAGCTGGAGACATAAATATTCATAATAGTCTTTGGGATAGTTCATTGACCCCTACTCACGACAGGGTGGGTGATAAGATTGCAGATATTATCACTGCTAATAATGTCTTTTTATTAAATGACGGATCTCATACAAGGCAAGATTTTTTCAGAAATAATTCTGCAGCACTAGACATTACTTTGTGCTCAATCAATCTAATTGAAAAACTATCATGGAAAGTAGATCGCATTAATTTAGGAAGTGACCATCTCCCAATACTTATTGACTTTAAACTAAATTATTATCAAAAAAAACAAATCACAAACTGGTCAAAAGTATTGAAAGACTTTGATATAAATTCTATTAATGATAAATGCAATATTTAAGAACACCTAGAAAAATTAATTTCTGAAAATACTTCTATTATTACAAGTAAAAATACTTTTAAACCTAAACCTTGGTGGAACGATCTTATACAAAGACTATGGAACATAAAAAAACAAAAACAACTCATTTATAATTTAAACAAAAACCTTTTTACCGCTATTGAACTAAAAAAATCTATACAAAAACTTAAATTAACAATTAGAAGGGAAAAGAAAAAATCTTGGAATATTTTTTTAACAAGCATCAATCACAAAACTAATAATTCTGATCTCTGGAACAACATCAATAAAATTAAAAATAAAAAACAGTCCAACTACAGAATCCCACACTAGCTACTAATTTTCTAAATTACAATTTTCCTTTCTCCTTTGAATCCCCTCATAATCTCTCTAATAACTTCAATCCTACTATCAATCCTGCGGAATTTAATAACATTGAAATTCTTGATATTATTAAAAATTCAAATAATACTGCTCCAAGATATGATAAAGTCTCATATAAAATCATCAAACAATTAGTATCCTCTAATCCTAACCTAATCAATACTATTACAAATTATTTCAACAACATCTGGCAAAATCAAATTTACCCTACAAAATGGAAAACGTCATACACAATCGCCATTTTGAAAAAGGGGAAGGATGATAGAAATATTATTAACTACCGTCCTATTTGTCTGTTACCTATTTTTTCAAAAATCTTCAATAAACTCATTTTAAAACGAATTAATGATCATCTAATCTCCAATAATATTCATAATTATTACAATTTTGGTTTTAGAAAAAACAAAAATATTACTGACTATTTTGTAGAAATGTTTAATTTCATCATCTCCCTCAAACAACAACAAAAAAAATTGTTTTAGTTAACATTGACATTTCCAAAGCTTTTGATAATGTAGATAAAAATATTTTATTAAACACCTTTAAAAACTTCAATTTCCCTATTAACATTACACATTGGATTTCTCAATTTCTTACACATAGAATTATATCTATTCAAAATATCAATCAAACTTCCATTCATTACACTAATAAAGGCATTCCTCAGGGTAGCTGTTTGAGTCCTACCCTTTTTAATATCTATACCACTTCTTTACACGACATCAATAACCCCGATACAAAAATTTTCCAATATGCCGATGATATTTGCATTGTAATTTCTGCCGATAATCATGATAACTTACAATTAATAACAGATTCTACTTTACTCTCATTAACTAATAAATTACAATCTTTAAAACTACAAATTAACACTAATAAATCTCATTTTTTAAGACTATTCACTAATAAAAATAATTCCAAATCTCTAAATTTAAAAATTAATAATATCTACATAAAAGAAAGAGTGACTACTAAGATACTGGGTACAACTTTAACAAATAGACTTTCATTATCAAATCATTACACAAACTTAAAAGCAAATATTTCCAATTCCATTAACTTACTTAAAACTCTCACCCATTTTATTGGAGGTGTAAATCCTGAAACAATGATCAATATTTTTAAAGTAATAGTTAAATCAAAACTTGAATACACATATGTTTTTACAGATACTAAATATAAAAAAGATATTGTGACGGTGACACCTAGTGTGTAATAGAATAAGTAAAACTAATAGCTCAATGTTTAATGTACTAAATGGAATTTTCCATGATAAAAATTGTTACGTAATGTTTCTACGCTATTCCAACTGGAAAAGTCGTGAACTTTCGAGAAGCTTGGTTTGTGTATATAAAAAGGCGAACAAGATCGAATTGGATTATTCGTATTTGGAACGCGATAGTGTAAACTTGTAAGATTATTAGTAATATTTGGAAAGCGATAGTATAAAGATTAAAAAGGAATTAAAAAGTGATTTAAAAAGTGTTTTTGTGCGAAATAAAAAGTAAAAGTGATTAGTAAAATTTGAGAATAATTTATATAAAGTGATTTTGTGAATTTTGATTGATAAACTGTGTTGTAATAAATTTTGTGAAATAAATAAATTCGTTGGTGATAAATTGAATTGAGTTTGTATTATTCACAATCCAGTGATACGAACCTTGATTGACAAGGCAAAAACGTAACAATTTGGTGACAGCGGTGGGATTGTGAATAAAAAGATAAAGAAAATGATTCTCAACGAATTAAAAGTTCCAGAATTAAAAAGAGAACTAGAGAAACGGGGTTTGGTTACTGATGGTACTAAAGCAGCTTTACAAGCGCGACTACGTGAGGCCATGCAGAACGAAGGGCTGGACGCGGAACATTATGATTTTGGAGAGAAAGTAACGGATGCAGCAACCATAGAGCAGAAAGCAGAAGATAAACAACCGTTGGTCGAAAAGACACAAGAACATTCTGGAAGTTTCGATTTGTCGCAGTTAATAGCTGCTATGAACCAAATGACAGGACAGATGTGTCTCATGAAACAACAAAACGAACGACAAATGGTGAAAATTGAGCAGTCAAACCAAGAAATTAAGAATGAAATGGAACAACAAAATGTGCGGCAGTTGGAGACTATGAAACAATCAAACGAAGAACTTCAACACCGGGTGGAGAAACAAGGAGAAGAAATTAAAAGCCAAATTACTGATGGTCATAAGAGAATGGACGAGAAACTTCTCGAATTATCTGCTAACATACACGGCGAAGTAGAGAAGCTGCAAATGGAGATTCAACAGGTTGACCAAAAACTGCAAAAGGAAGTTCAACTTGTCAAAACGGAGGTTCAGCAGGTTGAAGAAAAATGCCAACGGCTCGAGAAAGAACTAACTGATATCAAGGCAAGTGGAACAACAACACAAGTGGTACAAACCGTCCAATCAATCAAGATAAAGCCACCAACATTCGACGGAACAACATCTTTCGTCATTTTCAAATTTCAATTTGAGACGGCAGCCAATCAAAATCGTTGGAACGACGAACATCGTGTCGCGGCATTAATAGTGGCCCTCAAAGGCGAAGCAGCAGAGGCTTTACAAACCATCCCGGAACAAGAGCGCAGCAGCTATCTCGAAATTATGAAGGCGCTGGATCGGAAGTACGGCAGTGATCACAAGCGGGAAATCTATCGAATGGAATTGAAAAGCCGCTACCAAAAGGGAGGAGAATCACTTCAGGAATTTTCATCGGCAATCGAGCGACTAGTACATCTAGCACATACCAGTACGTCGGCTGATTATATGGAAAGGCTAAAAATTGACGCATTCATTGACGGCATTCGAGATCCAGAGACACGCAGGGCGGTGATGTTGTCACCTAAAGCAACCTTTGCGGAAACCATCGCTTGTGCGTTAACAAATGAAACTGCACAAGCCATCACCAAACCGTCAATGAAAATACGCCGAGTAGAAATCGATACAAGCATAAACAACGAGCGGTCAACACCAAGATACCGAGATGGAAGCGGCAAAATCAAATGTTGGGCATGTGATAAGGTCGGTCACATCTCTCGCGACTGCTGGGAATTAAGAAGAAAAAGGGGAAGATCACCATCTCCTATGCAGCGACGACCAAGCGGGGAGCAGGCGTTGGCTAGGCAAGAAGGCCAAATGACGGCGGAGCCGTTAAACTACAACGAGTCAGCTTAAAGGGGCAGAAGCTGACTCCCACAACCGATTGCCCCATAACCTCCATCCGCGTTTCGAAAGTAGCAAGAGGCGGTGACAGCTTAACAATCAAAGGCGACATTGATGGCACGGATTGCATCATCACTCTGGATACGGGAGCAAATCGCACGATTGTCCGTAAAGATTTGATCGATGGAGGTGTACAACCAGCTAATGGATTGAAGTTACAAACAGCAACTGGAGATAGTTCAATAATAAAAGGCAAAAAGATCGTGAAAATAAAAATCGGGAGAACTCTTTTCCAACACGAAGTGCTGATTGCAGATATTGTGGATGAAGTCATAATGGGGATGGACTTCATGAGGGAAAATGGCTTCGTGGTGGATGTTGGACGAGGAGTTTTAAGTTACGATAACATCGAGTTGCCACTTCAATCTAGCAGTGCCGGAGCAACTATCAGGCGAATTATTATTGATCATCGGGAGAAGCTGCCACCGAATTCGGAGACGATCCTATGGGGAAAATTGGAGGGAGGTTCTGGGTCACCCAGGTTGTGGGTTGTGGAAGCTAACGAAGAGGAGAACGGAGCCAAGGAAATTATAATCGGGAAAGCCCTAGTTAAACCAGACAACGACTATAGAGTACCAATTAGGACTCTAAATCTCTCGGATAAGACGAAAACCATCAAGAAAGGGACAGTCATCGGAAAATGTAACGAGGTTTCAACTATAGTAAAGTGTGAACAGAGAAGTCCGGTTGAAAAAGCCGACATGCAAGAGCAGAAAGAAATGGTAGAACAACTCATGCAGAAATGGACCGAAGATCTTACTGAGGCACAGAAAGATTCTGCACATCAACTACTCAAACAGTACACGTCCATATTCTGCAGTACATCGGATAATAACGGAAGGACCTCAATGGTAAAGCATCGAATTGATACGGGAACGGAGATGCCGATTCGTCAACCACCCAGGAGGCTACCTTTGGCAAAACAAGAAGAAGTCAATCGAATGGTAACAGATATGCAGGCAGCAGGAGTAATCGAACCATCTAACAGCCCATGGAGTTCACCGGTAGTATTGGTCGAGAAGAAGGACGGTAGCATGAGATTTTGCGTTGATTACCGAAAACTCAATGCTGTGACGAAAAAAGATAGCTACCCACTGCCAAGGATCGATGACACGTTAGACACATTATCGGGTGCTCAAATATTTTCGACATTAGATTTACAAAGCGGCTATTGGCAGGTGGAAGTCCATGAGGAAGATCGCGAGAAAACAGCGTTCAGTGTGGGTAACGGACTTTGGCAATTTAATGTTATGCCGTTCGGATTATGTAATGCCCCTGCGACTTTTGAACGATTAATGGAGCGCGTGTTAAAGGGATTACATTGGAAGACTTGCCTAATATATCTGGACGACATCATCGTTATGGGGAAGGATTTTGACGAGCATCTAAAGAACTTGGCGGAAGTTTTGGATCGGATACAGGCTGCCGGATTGAAGTTAAGTCCAAAGAAGTGTAAGCTGTTCAGAACTGAAGTCAAATATTTGGGTCATCTCGTAACGATTAATGGAATTCACACCGACGAAGAAAAGATCGCAGCGGTTAAGAACTGGCCAAGACCTAAAAATTTACACGAATTACGAAGCTTTCTCGGATTGTGCACCTATTATAGACGCTTCGTGCCAGGATTCGCCAACATCGCCAAGAGTTTACACGAGTTGACCAGGAAGAACAAGGCATTCGAATGGAAGAATGATCAGGAAGAAGCATTCGTGGAACTAAGGAGACGGTTGTGTGTCGCGCCAATCCTCGCGTACCCTATACCCAACGTGAAATTTATTTTAGACACCGATGCAAGTAATGACGGTATAGGAGGTGTGTTATCACAGAAAATTAATGGTCAAGAAAGAGTTATTGCGTACTTCTCCAAAACATTATCAAAACCGGAGCGTAATTACTGCGTGACACGGAAAGAATTGTTGGCTATAGTGGAGTGTGTCAAGCATTTCCATAAGTATCTTTATGGCCAAAAATTCCATTTACGGACAGATCACGGCGCTTTACGGTGGCTGTTACAATTTAAGAATCCAGAGGGACAAGTAGCACGCTGGATCGAACGTCTTCAAAGCTACGATTTCCAAATTGAACATCGGAAGGGAAGTGCACACAGAAATGCCGACGCATTATCAAGACGGCCGTGTCCAGTAGAATGTAAACATTGTGGCCATGTTGAAGCAAAGGAAGGCATCATCGACGTTAGGCTTACGCAAGTGCTGCCTGATGAGGAGTGGACCGACGAAATGGTTAGGAAAGAGCAATTGGATGATACGGATTTATCAGTTATAATGGAATGGAAGGAAAAGGAACACCGGCCAACTTGGAGCGAAATCGCGGACAGAACTCCCATTGTCAAGGCTTATTGGGCTCAATGGGATAGCCTCCGTCTTGAGAATGGCTGTTTAAAACGATTGTGGGAAAGCACGGATGGCAAAGTGAAGCAATTGTTGCTGGTGATACCAAAGTGCCGGATTGCAGAAATTCTGAATGAGTATCATGGAGGAGCAAGTGGGGGCCACCTTGGAATTAATAAAACTCTAGCAAAGATACGTCAACGATTCTACTGGGCAGGATGTAGGCAGTCTGTGATAGAATGGTGCCAAAAATGTGACCAATGTGCGGCGGTGAAGGGACCCGCACGCAAAAGTCGTGGAACCATGAAGCAATATAACGTTGGAGCACCATTCGAAAGAATTGCAATGGATGTAGCGGGCCCATTTCCCACCACTGAGAGCGGCAACAAATATGTGCTAGTAATCATGGATTATTTCAGCAAATGGCCGGAGGTGTACCCCATTCCCAATCAGGAGACGACAACAATAGCTGATGCCGTGGTAAACAATTGGATTAGCAGATTTGGAGTGCCGATGGAGATTCATACCGATCAAGGACGGAATTTTGAGTCGGTGGTGTTTCAAGAAATATGCCAGATGCTCGGTATAAATAAAACGAGAACAACGCCTTTGCATCCACAGTCTGACGGTATGGTGGAAAGATTCAATGGTACATTGGAGGAATATCTAGCAAAGGTCGTTGAGAAAAACCAACGCAACTGGGATCGACATATACCGATGTTTCTGATGGCCTATCGATCAGCTATACATGACACAACCGGAATGACACCAGCTAAAACTTTATTTGGAGATAATCTACGGTTACCTGGAGATCTAAAGTTTGGGGCTGTACCATCATCGGCTTTATGTGGACAAGATTACGTAGACCGAATGAAAGAGGAACTTAATGAGATTCATCAATTTGTACGGGAGAAAATACGGATGTCAAGTGACCGGATGAAGGCTCGATATGACATACGAGCAAATAACCAGGGCTTCCAGGAAGGGCAATTAGTATGGCTTCACAACCCGCAACGGAAAAAGGGATTATCACCGAAGCTGCAACCAGCATGGGAAGGACCTTATACTGTCATCACAAGGATGAACGACGTGGTTTATCGGATACGGAAGGGACATCGAGGTAAACCAAAGGTGGTGCATTTGGAGAGGCTAGCCCTATACAGAGGAGGTGATTTGGGTCCTGTTCGGGACGAACAGGCTTAGGTGAGGGGTAGTGTGACGGTGACACCTAGTGTGTAATAGAATAAGTAAAACTAATAGCTCAATGTTTAATGTACTAAATGGAATTTTCCATGATAAAAATTGTTACGTAATGTTTCTACGCTATTCCAACTGGAAAAGTCGTGAACTTTCGAGAAGCTTGGTTTGTGTATATAAAAAGGCGAACAAGATCGAATTGGATTATTCGTATTTGGAACGCGATAGTGTAAACTTGTAAGATTATTAGTAATATTTGGAAAGCGATAGTATAAAGATTAAAAAGGAATTAAAAAGTGATTTAAAAAGTGTTTTTGTGCGAAATAAAAAGTAAAAGTGATTAGTAAAATTTGAGAATAATTTATATAAAGTGATTTTGTGAATTTTGATTGATAAACTGTGTTGTAATAAATTTTGTGAAATAAATAAATTCGTTGGTGATAAATTGAATTGAGTTTGTATTATTCACAATCCAGTGATACGAACCTTGATTGACAAGGCAAAAACGTAACAATATTAACATCTGTCAATCTATTAAAAATGCTTGTCTGAGAGCTTGTCTAGGCTTCTTAAGAACTACTCCAATTCCAGCTATTTTATCTGAATCCCTAGAAACATCTTCAGATCTAGATTTTATTAAAAAATCACTAATTTATATTTCAAAAAATGTATATAATAATTCCAAAATCGGTAACGACATTAAAAACAATAGATCTCTTCATAAACTTAACGACTTATATTCTAACTAGTAATTACCCGTCAGAACTGACGGAAGTTTCTGAAAACTCATGTATGTGATTCATGCGCAAAATAACCTCAATGTCTTGAAGCAGTTTCTTTTCAGCGGTTATGTGATCGAAATACATGATGTAGTCGGCGATTAAATACTCCTTGAATTGCTCGAAAAGCGCAAGAGGATTTTTTGGCGAATTGAAAACACAAATCAAAGCAAATGTTAGGCGAATTTGATGCGGCATGCACACATGACTTGCTTCACTTAAACATCGTTCCCATTCGCTATCATCCTCAAGAAGGTTCATGGCTCGTGCTGCATCATTGAAGGTGTCAACAATCACTGAATCGACGGTCTTAAGATCGGTAAAACTTTGAGCTCCACGAATGTGTTGTAATAGCAGTCTCAAATAAAAGCGCTCGCGATCTTTCGGACTGACAGCATACATTCGAGTGATAATCCTATCTCCTCTCTGCTTGCGAACTTTCCAAATGCAAAAAGTTTTGTCAAATACGTAATGCTCAGGAATTTCGGAATACAAATATTGTCGAGCATTCTCGTCTTCGTGCTTGTTAAGCTCAAACCATGCAGTCAGATGTGTGTATCGGTGTTGAGCTCGATCAGCTGCAGCATCTTCTTGGCCGTCTTGAAAATAAACCATTTGTTCGTCCGGAAGATAGATGGCAAGACGATAAACAACATGCGATCGATCGTTCATTGGATTTTCGAGCAGTCGCCAAATTGCTTCAGGAGCACAAACATAACGCGCATCGAGAAATTGCTTAATTTCATCATAAACAATCAATCCTTGTGCACTTAATTCAATAGAAGCACAATCATATCTTTTGTATATATATTTGAAAATGTACTTGATTGCTTGAACGGTTTGACAGGATTCGACGTTAATGTGACAATTGAATTTGCGTGTTAAAAATTTGTTGTATGGAACGACATGACGATTATCAATTTTCCTTTCTCCTATTTGAATCTCAATTCCTTCACGACGACGATAAATGGGAAAACCATTAACTTCGGTTAACGTTTCCTTGCAAAAGGATTTCGGAAATCTTTTTGCACATTCACCTTTTTCCATGCAAGGCGCAAGTGGGTTCTCATTGCCGCAAGGTCCATGTATCATCGAGCGAACAACGATTTCATGCAATATGGGTTCCAGTTGCTGTTCAGGAATCTCAGCGCACACAAATCGATCAATCTTCTTGGCTGTGTCGATTTTTGAGTCATTGGCCAGAATGAAGAGCATGTGAGCATGGGGAAGTCCTCTTTTTTGAAACTCAATCGTGTAAACGTATGCAATGACATTTCCAAAAACCTTGTTCTTTACTATGTCATCGAGTAGTGCTTTCAACTTAATGCTGAACACTCGAGCAACCAAATCTGGTCTGTCACCGGGCTGTTGTACAGGAAAAAGGTTCTCTCGAATCTCTGGCCAATTGGGATTGCGTGTCATAGTAATGAAAAGATCAGGCTTGCCGTACTTTGCCACAATTGCCATAGAGTCGTGATACTTTTCGCGCATGTTGCGAGGGGAACCTTGAAATGAAGATGACAGATCGACCAACTGTAGTTCCATGACGAATTGCCACATTATTCAAAACGTCCATTAGACCTCGATATTGCTCGACTCGTAAGCGTCCCTGCTGATTGCGCACAAAGTTCAAATTGTTGGCTTCAACTTGCAGATGAACATCAACAGCCCACTGCTGAAACAATTTTCCGCCATGGAGAATTGGATTGAAGCGACCGACTCGAATGGCAATTTGTGCAACTTTCCATTGCAGAAGAGTGATTTTAGTTCGCTTTCTCTCGGGACAATGAGCGGTATTCATTTGCATGTTTGGTTGCCAGCCAGCTTCTCCAAAAGGATAGAATAGTACGTATGTTATCGGATCCAAATGTAAACTTAAAATGTTGAGGTTGATGAAAGGTTGTTCATCATTACGTGGGTAAACTCGAAAATCACGTTCAAATGGAGGCTGTCCGTCGGCAGAGCGAAAAATCATTGCCACCTCGTTAACTGTTGGAAGATCGTAACGACGTCTATCGTCATTACGATCGCGCCGAAATGCCATGTTCACAACGGGATGCGTTCGATTGTCGGCTGCCGCTGCTTGTTCTTCCTCCCGCTCAACCTCACCAAGATTTCGGTAGGCTTTCGCATAAATATTTTGCTCTCGAATAATTTCATCCAAAGCGCTGACAATAGTTGCGTTCAATCGCAAATTAGCAGGATGATTCATGCGATCTTGATTCGCCATAGCTGAGTCGATAACATATAGCTGAGCATATTGTCGTTGCTCACCTTCAGCTGGATGCATGTGGCCAGTACGATGATAGATCTGACCGTGAACGCGAAAAACATAAGGGCCTCGTCCTTGAAACTGATGAATTTGCGCACCCATTGAAACAAATGCAAGCATAGAGTTGTACGATCGAATGTTATCATGAAAGGCTCGAAAATGTGGGTGATGAGGATTACTGAGAAGCTCATGAAGAAGAAACGGAAATTGTCGCATTTGCTGGCAGCTAGTTTCAAGCAATACAGTTCCTTTGTGGCAACAAAATTTGAAGTTTCCATCCGACGATTTTTCAGCACTAAAATTGAGAGAATGGCAATGTCGACATTCAACATTCATCACACCACAACTGTGAGCATTAATTTCATTGTCTCGGAAGGTTTCATGATCAAAAATCGATGAATTCCCAGCGGCTCTCGATCTTCGCATCCGATTTGCATTTTGAGCTCTGCGAATTATGCCTTCTCCCGGCATTTTATTTAAAAGTCGTTGGCGTTTTTGCTCATTATTGCGTTGACGACCTTCTTGCGACTGTCGATTTCTCCATCTTAGTTGTCGTTCACAATTCAAACGCAATTTCCATCCTTCCGGAGTTTCTCGTTCCATTCTAGTTAAAAAGTTTAAAATTTTGATTTCTCATGTAAAGTAAAATTTAAATAATTTAATCTTTTTCGGGAACATTGACATTTCAAAAGTTTTAATATTGCTTACATTTATTAAGGTCTATATAAGAAATCTATTTACACAACGTCTGTGTAAATTCGTTAAAAATTGAGCGAAAGTTTCGCTCTAATTTTTCACACGTTAGTGCAATAATAAAAACCTATCTTTAAATTCAATAAAATGACACAATTTTAACACTTTATTCACACGTAAAACATAAGAACTAAACAAAAAAACGCGAGCGAGTCTGTCAGTACTCGGGAAAGATATGTGTAAACATCTTAAAGCGTTTGGGGAAATAGACAGGACGTTTTCTGGAAGTGAGGTGGAACCATTATTTACCATCTCTCATGAAAACGGAAAAAACATATTTTTCTGATATTTCCAATTTCGTCGACGTTACTGTGTATAATTGTAATCACCCAAAACCAACACAAATGTTTATTTTTAGACATTTCTGTTGGTTTTGACGTAACGACTCCTAAATCATTGCCGTATAAAATACACCAATATAATATAATTTAATATTTTTTGACACAGAAATATAATTTTTTCATGCTTTCTAGTACTAAATGAGAAATATTTGGTGAAATATGTTGGCTATTAAGGAACATGGAACTAATAATTTTTTTTTAATAATTTTGAAATAATATTTAATAATTGCTTTATTCATTTTAACAAAATATTTTATAAAACTATATCTCTATGGTAAGATCGATACAATAGGTTTATGAAAACTAAAATAAGAAATATATATTTGAGATTCCAAATCACTCAAAAACCGTTGAAATACTGCATCAATAACTGTGCCGGATGGAGTAGTAGGGACGTCTCTTTTAGAGTTCATTTCAAGTTGAAACGTGTCCTTTAGAAACGTAATTAGCGGTTCGGCCGTCGGCATGTTAAAATTTATATTAAAATCGCCACTCAGAATCATCGGCCGAAGGTGATAGTCCTTTTTTAGTAGAGCCGAACCACTTTCAGTAAATGGTAGGAGTACAAATTGAATAAAGTCGATAATCTTCGGGACAGGCTGATTTGGTGAGATATACACAACTACTGAAAGGAATGTCCTCGAATTTGGAAGTTCACATACAGCAGCGCATATATCCCCGATATCTTGTAATTCTACTCCTAATCCAGTTGCTTGGCGGTAGGTTACGTCCATGATTGGAGTGACAACTTGAGAACTGGTTCGATGTTTATAAATGGCTACGCCAGCAGCCCGCTTCTGTGGTCGTTTAAATTGAACACAACAATAATAAAAAAAATTTGGAATATCAATTTGTTCGTTGTCGTCCAGCCATGTCTCGGAGAGCATGAGCAGAGTGCAATTTTGAGTTATCTCGTCACTGAAGTCGTTGCAATGTGCTCTCAGGCTTTGGCAATTAAAAGTAAAGAATGAGATTTTATTATTGATAAAATCGTATATATTTTCCTGGCACGTACGTAATGAGTTTGTGGTAAGGCGCAGGAACTCGTTTCGAAGTGAAATTGTAGAAACTGCATTTTTGAGTCCGTGGTAAAACACATGCTCATCCGTAGGTGATACTATAAAGAGACCTTCGATACTCGTGACTCTTGATAAGGCAACGTATACGAGTTGCTGAGCGTGCCCCTTTTCATACGTATATACAATAACATCAAACGTGCCACCTTGTGATTTATGAATTGTCATGGCACAGGCGGGCGTGAGAGGAAAATGATTGCGCTTTGCAACAATAGTTCGATTATTGTTGAGGTAAATAGAAGAAGTTCTTCGAGCGATTGGAACTAATTCTCCGGGTATGTTTTTATTCTGCATATACTTTGCTGCAAGTTTTCTAGCATTTTGGCCAATTCTTGGATTACCCGAAAATTTTATCCAGATTCGTTTGACGTCTCCAATGTTCGAGTTGTCATTTTCGGTAATATTTTCAATTCTCTCAACAAATTTTAAGTGGCCGTAAGTTCCGTTCGACAATCCATCTGCCACATCGATATTAGTTGTGATCAAATAAGGTTGACCAATTACAAGTATGAGCTCGTAGGGCAAACCCCCTGTATCAATCAACTCCATTTTATGCAGCTTCTGTCGCACAAATGACAGCTGTTCGGTACTGTGATACCCAGTAAAACCGTCGTTCGATATGGAAACGATCTTATCTGGAGCTGCATTGAGCACATACTGATTATATGCGTTTACGTCCCTATTTCTCAAAAAGAGTCTGACACCATTAGGACAAAGTTCATCCGCCCGTGCCTTTGTGAAAAATCGGGATTGGACCAGATTCTGCTCGACGGGCTCCAGCTTTTCACCATTGCCAATTTTAGTGAGAACACAAGAGAATTGAGCGTTCGACTGTCGCATGACTTGATCCAGCTCATAGAATTTAAAGCCTCGCCATAGTGTAGGGCCAACGACACTCGCCTTGATCTGCTGGAAAATTGGAGTTGCCCGGACGGGAGGCAGTTGTCGCAAATCTCCTATCAAAAAAATATCTTTTCCACCAAAGTTGTGAACGAAGTCTCCCGTAATTTGCTTCAATCTTGCGTCGACCTGATGTAACAGTTCCGCTGACATCATGCTTATTTCGTCGATAATAATACATCGAACGTATTTGAAAAGCGTTCGATATTGTTGAACCACTTCATTGGATAGTGGCAAGTTCTTTCCGATTGAAATTTTTAATGCAGTGTGGACCGTGAGCCCATCGATGGCTACTGCTGCTTTGCCAGTCGACGCGCATGTAAGATAAGCGTTACAATAGCCATCGGTTTCATTAAAGCGATTGTAAATCTCCATTAACAATTTGATCACAAACGTTTTTCCACAGCCTGCGGGTCCAGTGAAAAAAATTTGCAACGGCTCAACGTTAGTTTTATCGAGAAGAGTACTTATGACGTGCATGATAAGTCCCTTTTGCCGAATATTAGACAAGCGCATTAAATTGTTAAAATCCTCTTTTAACATAAGATTCTGGCGTTTCTTCACAATTGGCCCAAGGCGGTTAAGTAAGGCTAGTCTTATGTCTGAATTAATTTCCGCATTTGCAGCAAGATCGAAATCGGAAAATGGATCAGCTTCGGCGACACGAGTTGATAGTAAGTCTGATTCTTTGTTAGCGATACACATTTGCCGGCAGATCTCAATGGTCTTTCCTATGTCCAGATCTGACTCAAATTCTTTTCTGTGCTGCAGAATAATCGCCTCGTTTTCCTCATATAACCGCAGAAACTTCTTCTCAGCCAGAATTTCCAATTCTTCATTGCGAAATGGTAGATATAGTGTGACCATTTCACGTTTATACTCATCAACTTCAGCCGCCATATCGTAATTACGATAGCGGATTATTCGAGGACCTACTTGGCGTCGCTTCCACGTCGTATTGACCACAGTGTAATTGGCAGCTGCTCGTGCCAGACTCAAATCCTCTAGCTCTACCGGCCTCTTTTCGTATTTTTCAAACAAATTTGTCTTCCATACATCAGTAGAATCATCGTCAATCTCCTCTTTTTCCATTTGATCGATTGTTTTCTTTAAGCGTTGTCTTTCTATTGGCCAAACAGTTGGAAGGTAAAGAACGGCCACCGAACTCAATGACATTGGTAGTCGCAGCAAATACCATGCTGCTTCTTGACTAGTTATTTCAACTGCGTTCAGCATATCGATACTGAGTTTCCGAGTTATCTCCACGAAATCGAACTCAGGATGTTCATTCATCGTCGTGATAATCTTACGTTGCAGATTACTAATCCCTCGGTTTGTCTTATTTACGTACTCAACTACATATGCCGCACATGAGTATTCTTCGATTATGAACTGAATATCGGTGTTGGAACCAAGACAATTCAAAATAAATGGATTAAACGGATTGATCCATTTTTCAGTTGTATTCCGTTTGAGGAAAACCTTGGGTCTCGTGATGCCAGCTCTTAATACATCGAGATAAAATTCATTTGAATTAATATTGTGATCTTTGAAGAAGTGGTCGATATCTATATAATCATTTTCTTCAAGTGCTTTCCACAGTTGATTGTATAGCTTTGCGAGATTATTTCGCCGAGTATCACTCGTAGCCATAGGAACGAGGATAACAGTTGATCGGCTTGGCATGAACGGTGCCTCGAAACGACATTTTTGTCCCGCAGCATTGCTCATCCTTTTATAGCAAGTAAACGTATGCTTGTGATGCTGTAGCTTGACGTGTCCGGATGCGTTTTCCTGTGAGACAGATATTAGCCGATTGATTAGATTTATTGCCGCAGGCATATCTGAACCTAGAGCATCTCGAGGAGAATCTTTTAGCCATAGCAGAATATGAGCGTGCGGACTACCGCGATGCTGAAATTCAATACGTTTGAAAAAATGTGATACGTAATTCACACCAAATGGACTAAAACATTTTGATTGCAGAATTCCTATTATGGTGTCCACCAGTTTATTAAAATGAATTGCGCAAGTGACTGGATCTTCGTTTACAAGTGTGGCTTTTGTGATGTAGTGAAGTTGATGGAATGCATCAGCGTCGATCTCAGCACCATTATTTTTAAGCTTATAAAGCAGTTTAATTAACTTCGGCCATCCAATTTCGTTTGCGCTCATTGTAAGGAAGAATGTCGGCTTACCAAGTTGTCGAATCATCGCAAACAGATCTCGCTTACGTGTTGCCCAGTAATACGTTGAGTTCGGGATATGACGTAAGAACGCTAAATTGTTCTCGATACATCCATGAATGTAGTCTTCAGATTGTATTTGCGCTCTTGTCAACGTATTGTCTCTACCAACAAATTTGAAGGCTACCTGCAGAGAATCGCGCGTGCGTATACGCATAATTTTCATTGCCATATATAGCAAGTGAGTCGGACTTACCCCTCGTCGATCAGCTCTTCGCAGCTCGCTTGTTGCCATCATAAACGGTGTTACCCTGATTTGTTCCTTAAATGCTCTGAATTGCCCAAGATAGATGGAAGGGAACGACAGTTCCTCGCAGTGCTCATCAAATAGAATGCATTTAGGCAAGCTATTTTCTCCCGGAGCAATTCGGAGATACATTTCCTCATTCCAGAGCAAAGTCTGCTGCTGAGCTATCAAATTTTCTTCCATATCTACCAATTCACTTAATTCAGAACGGTCCATCTGAACTACTGGCAACTCTTCAGCAGAGAAGAACGATTCGTTGATATTAACATCATAATATTTGTATAGTTCTTGCTGAACCAAATATTCGAGCCAAGATTTCACAACGCTCTTTTTAACAAACCCCATCAGATAATTTGATTTGTGAATTTGTTTACGTTTTATGTGTACGTTAATGGCGTAATCATCGTCGAGTTCACGTGGAAGTAAATTAACCATGTTATTTACTGATACAGGCACGTTAATCACTTGTCCTAAAATTCCATATTGGCCATTACCATGTCGAAGCCTTCTAATGGTCATGAAAGGTAGTCGTGGTGAGATCAAGCGCTCTGTTATTAGATCCAGTTCCGGCAGATGGGCTGGCTTCAATGGATAAGTGAAGCCATTTGATTTAGATAAATTTGGGATTTTAGTTTTGCTGAGTGATAAATAGCAAGTACCACAAACGAGAGCTGTTTCAAGATTAATTTGGGGAAATTCGGCTGTGAGAATACCTGTGGAACATGGTGGTGGGTTTCTGACATCACTTTCGTACCACAACCGATCGCACACACTACATATAGCACCAAAGTTGTTATTCAAGAATTTTTTTTTAAACTCAGCGTGAGCTTTGGAGAATTCGACAATGTTCGATATTATATTGGATGTACTTGTAGATGGCGCTGAAACTAAACACGAGTTTACAACACAATCTCTCCGGTTTCGTGACCGTTCGGTACTGCTACGTGCAATTTTTTTCGGCTCTGGTCCTCCAGTTTGTAGCTTTTCCTCACGTTTCCGTTTCTTATATTCTCTCATATATTCTGCATTTGTTTTACCCATTTCTGAAAAATGTGGATTTTCTTAATTAATTTAACAATAATTTTCTTAATTAAACAATTTTTTTAACTTATGCAATGATACACAGAATTGCTTATACACCATTAAAAGTTTGGTGCGTCCGAAATGCGTATTTAAATGCACATTTTTAAATCAAATTAAATTTCATTATAATGACATCAACCAAGAACGCACCATTTATTAACTTCTAGATAAAATTTTTATTTGGATTGTTTTTGTCTTACAATTTAACACTATTTATCAAACTTTAAAACAAGTACTCATATTAATTGTATACAGTTAACTAACTAAATCTTAACATATTGACTCAAAAATGTTATTATTATTATTGATATTAGGATATTTTCTATTCAGATCTGGACCCTTCTGAATATTTTTGGTTATTTTACGTTATTTTTGAGAAACTTGTTCTTTGGCTTTTTCTTCTTAAAATCGATCAATTGTAAATTAATAACTCCATAAGCCACCAATACAACGTTTTTGCAATATTCACCTTCGGTGGTGCTATCAAAACAACAAAAATAGGCACCATACATAGTTTCAAATAAAACTACTGTAACATAACTTCAAAATAAATTTTTTTTTTTAAATTAATTCATTCGAGTTACCTTAGAAAACGCAATCAAAAATTGCATGTCTCTTGTTACTCCAAAAACATAATAATAAAAGTTTGACCTTCAGTATAAGAATTCTGTGCATTACACTAAAACTAAGACCAAACAAAACTACATAATGGTGGTTCCGAATTAAACTGCACAGATTTTTCACACGTTAGCTGAATAGAAACTAAAGGAATCTGGATACATTATTTTGTTATTATTAATTCCAAATGATATAATTATGCATTTTTATTATTATTTTTCTAATTTTACATAAATATTATACATATTATGTCAAAATAAACAAAATCGGTAAACGATTTTGTGATTTACGGGGAACTTTTAGTGAACGAATCTGTACACTATTTTGTTTTCAATTTTTTATTTTTGCTATGGGAATTAAAAATTTTTGGTGTTTTGTTTCCATATAGTTAATTTCAACAATCATAAAATAATTTAACAATACTTACTATCTTCACTGAATGAATTATTTCACTTTTGATGAAATTTTATTAATGTTTTGAAATTAAACAATGTCAACTGTTGCACTACACAATAACAAACTACAAATAATATGATGTAAAGTCAATAGACACCAGGTGGCACTTATAAACCACATTCATTATTTTAAATCAAATTAATTTCCGGTAATTTGGAATTTTTGAAGTCCAATAATTTGCAAACCCGATCATTTTTCAAACTGAATTTTACAGCTATGCATTTTTTAGAATTGCAAAGCATTTATAAGATTTGCATTCACAAAATTAAGACAATATTATAAAAAACGGAGTAAAATTTTTTTTTGAACTTTTTTGAATTTTTTGTTATATTTTAAATCAATATGGCGACCGCGCTTGTTTGATCAAGTTCATCACCAATACATAAGAAGCAAACAAGTATATGGAAATTTTTATTATGTATATCAAAGCAATCCAGATTTTTTTATTATTTTTATTATAATATGAACGACGTCATTTCTCCTTACCCATTTCCGTTGCATTTTTATCGAATTACCCTCATATTCGAAAAGTGCATAGCGCGCGGTAAGATGTTTACACATCAACAATTGAAGAAATAAAATAAATTTCAGTTTCTTATTTTTATAAACACACCCGATACCTACATGAGTATTTGAAACTAATTTTACAATGGTTCCTATGGTCATGATTGCATCGAAAGGGCTCCACGAATTAAAAAAGGCTCACTTAGCTGAAATTTACAGCGGGCCGTATTATACGCGAAATATTGATACAATGAGGTGTTGGTGCATTTAGTTTGTAGTAGTGTTAGTGTGTGGGGTGTATAATTATACATATAGCGTTATTTAATAAAGAGGATATAGTTTTCAATTCGTTATGTTGTAATGAAATGCCGTTATAAAATGAAAAAATAATAATAATGCAAAACGTTCTTGGTGAGGATCGAACCCGAAAGCTTATTGGAAAAAATTGAATATCGAAAAATAATTTTCGGTACCAGCCTAAATGTACATTACAGTTTTAAAAAATGTATTATTACATATTACATTATAATCATTGTCTTGCAATATAAAATTTTATGTTTTTCAATTCGTATTGAAAAAATGAAATACCGTTATAGGCAAAAAAATTATTAAAATTAATAAGTACTTCGATGAGCATCGAACCCGAAACATTTTCTATTCGAAGCTCCTTGTTAAAAAGTCACCACCTATATCACTCGGACTACTCAGTTATAAAATTTAAGCATCTAAATTGGAAATATAAGAAAAGCGTTACGGCCGCACACTGTGAATTATATATTAGTAGATTATACTTTTCTTTCCAAAATTAAACCTTTTCACATAAAAAAAACGTCTCCCACTAATTTTAGCATCATAACAAATATTGAGGGAATCACAAACAAAAATTGTATAAACCATTCTGAACAATATGCATTATCTATGGCTGAAATTAATAAATATAATAATTTCGCAGAAATTTACACAGATGGCTCTATAATTAACAATAAACCAGGAATTGGAATTTTTGTTGAGGATAAAAATTGGAAATTTGCCATTCAACTAAAAAACCCTACTTATATTAAAAATATTGAAACCATTGCTATTAAAATTGGAATTACTATATCTCTAATCATCAAAAACAATAATATTATCATTATTACCGACTCTCAAAGTTCTTGTATTTCATTAAAAACGGCTCTATTACACTTTACAAATAGACACTACGAAAATCAAATTATTGATACTATCGGCCATAACCAAATTAAAAATTTTGTCATTCATTGGTTCCCGGGTCATTGTGGCTTAAAAGGAAATACTATAGCAGATAGTTTAGCAAAAAAAGCAGTTTTTTCTCCTACTCACTTTCTTGATAATGAACCAACTCTCACAGACCTATTTAACGATATCTCCAGATCTATAAATAATAAGTGGAAGGAAAACTACACTTTAATGTGTAATTCATCCGGCCACTTTTATAAACAAATTTGCCCTTCTCCAAGATCATCTTTCCTATTTAAAGACTCTAATTTTACATCCTGCCAAACCAGGTTAATTTACAGATTAATCTCTGGTCATACAGTTAACAAGAAATTTAAATTCCTTTTGGGACTTGAATCTACATCTAATTGTGAGATTTGTAACACCGTTGAAGATAACGAACATATTATTAACGATTGTGTCATATATAATAATATAAGAAATAATTTCCCACTTTTATACAGAAAATCCTTATTAGATATCATAAAGGACCAAAAAATGGAAGAATATAAAATATTGTGTGATTTTGTGGATAGAATAAATTATAAACTATGAATTAAGACTACATTTAATTTTTATTGACTTTTCCACACAATGATTTTTCTTTTGGAATCATTTCATTTTATTTTATTTTATTATAATATTAAGATTTATGAATATTATATAATTTAATTCTAAATTAAAAAAAAAAAAAAAAAAAAATTATGAATTAATGAATTATAAATTTATATTTTAATTTTAAAACTTTTATTTTTATATGTATCCTTCAACTTCTCTCTAATATTCTTTATTTATTAACTTTCATTTAATCTAATTTTTGATGTTTGATAACTTTGTTTTATATAATTATGCTTTTATTTTATTATTTAATTTTTAATCTAATTTGATTTTGTACACTTTATTCAACCCTCCAGAACCTCCCCTGAGTGGTCTCTGGAAATTTTGGGCTGTTTCTCAACTCACTGGTCTTATGGATTGAAAGATCTGACCTGAGCAAATTTAAAAAACAAACAAACAAACAAACAATATTGACATTTCCTAAAATTTAATTTGTGTTTACAATACGATTGAATAATATGGATTAAATTAAAGAAATGTAAACTAAGATAAAAGTACAGCTTTACATTTACGGTTTATATAATTGATGAATATATTTTGTTTTGCAGCTACTGGACATACACCCGCCCTTGAACTGGCAAGTTCAATGATTTTTTCGATGTAAAGTTGAATACTGGTGAATCAATCCTGTGATGTTGCGAGAAATTTAATAAGTGATATTTGTGGTTTGATTATTGGTGTTGTATACGAGTTGAAGTAGCAAAGTAAATCTGGAAACTGTGGTGCAACTTTGTTTTATTAATGAGAAAATATTCCGGGAAAATTGGCGCTAGACAGAAATTATACTGGATGTTTGACTTCTTTGTAATTGTTTGAAACTAATATTGTGGTCGTGTTCTATGCTTTATCGGAGTGATTCTGGACTACTGGCAGCAAGCATAATTTGTGTCGGACGTTTGATTTGGTTGGTTTGTGTTTTTAAAGTGACCACTCGCACCAAGCCATCAGAGCCGGGATGTAATTGCGTGACTTTGCCAAGAAGCCATTGATTAGGGGGTAGATTTTTATCTTGAACTAAGACAATATCATTGACTTGGATCGGCGGTTTTCGATGTCTCCACTTGGAACGCGTTTGTAGGGATGTAAGGTATTCTATATACCACCTCTTCCAGAAATGCTGGCCCTCCAACGGGTAAGGTATGCCGGTTTGAGATGAGTGACGTCCATCTCTGGGATTTTAGTAAGTGGATGGCCCATTAGAAAGTGCGCTGGCGTTAGGGGATCGAGGTCGCCATTGTGGAAGCTGCACAGTGGCCGGGAGTTCAGGATGCCTTCTATTTCGGCTAACAGGGTGTTCATCTCTTCCAGTGTTAAGATGGTTTTTCCAACTACCCTCTTAATATGGAATTTGGCAGATTTTATGGCCGCTTCCCACAGACCACCAAAGTGTGGCGAATTAGGAGGGATAAAGTTCCATGAAATACGGCACCTAGAAAGATAATCGGAGATATTATTTGAACCCTTGATCATTTTTGCAAACTCTTCCTTTAGTTTTCTATCCGCCCCCGACGAAGTTGCTCCCATTGTCGCTGTGGAGTTCGCAGCAAATGCCACGACGAGCGGTGAATCTTTTGAGGGCACCCAAAAACGCTTCGCTAGATAGGTCACTCACTAACTCCAAGTGTACTGCCTTCGTGCTTAAGCATATGAAGAGGCAAATGTAAGATTTGTATGATTTTTGCCCACGTCCTTTTGTTAGATGAATTACGATGGGCCCGGCGTAGTCTACTCCAGTGTTAATGAATGGTCGTATCAACTCGACCCGGGAGCTAGGTAAATTGCCCATTAATTGTTGTTGGCACTCTGCCTTAAACCTTGTGCATATGACGCATTTCTGAATCACTTCTTTAGCCCGTTGTTTTCCATTTGGTACCCAATATTCCTGCCGCATGAGATTCAGAAGAAGAGTGGGGCCTGCGTGTTTATGGTCTATATGAAGGTCGCGAAGAATCAGTAGCGTGATAACTGATTTTGGATGGAGAATAATTGGGTGTTTCGTGGCGTAAGAAACTGTGCTATTTTGAAGTCGGCCTCCAACGCGAATTATCCCGAAACTATCTATAAACGGGTTTAATGATTTTAGGCTGCTGTTCTTATTGATGGCTCCGTTAGATTGAAGCGCCAATATGTCGTCTTGATAAAATCGTCGTTGTTCGTGCTGATAAATTATATGCAGAATATGAATCAACTCCTCACGCCGAAGATGGATGCCACTGATTCTGGTTTCCTTGGACTTTCTGGCATTTCCGATGAATCGTACGACGTACCCCAAAACTCTTTCTAGCTTCCGGAATGATGAATATTGATTTGCGAGGTCGATGAGCCACTCGTTTTGTTCGACGCAATTGAAGGTGAGTATTATGGGTTTGGTTGACCTCTCCTCATTGTTCCCATAGTGTTTGGACTGCGTTGGCCAAGATTCAATTGATTTAGATAGCCAATTCGGACCATTCCACCAAAGGGAATGCGATTTGAGTTCACTTGGAGAGAGGTCTCTGGATGCGCAGTCAGCGGGATTATCAGCAGATGGAACGTGCCTCCAATTATCTCGAGATGAGGTGGATAGAATTTCTGCTGTGCAATTGCCTACGAAGGTACTCCAACGTCGTGGATGACTGCTGAGCCAGTCTAACACAATTCGGGAATCGGTCCATAAATATGTTTGATTTATTTTGTAGCTGGATTCTTCTTTAACGGTTTCCACGAGTGTGGTTAATAGTAGTGCGGCACACAGCTCCAAACGGAGAAGCAACTGCTGCTTGATGGGTGCTACTCTTGTTTTGGAGGAAATGAGGTTTATATGGATTTTTCCATCCGAATTCGTTATTCGCAGGAATATTACGGCGGCATAAGCTGATTGACTAGCATCGCAGAATCCGTGAACGTCAATAATGGAGCCCTGGTAAAACTGCACGAATCTGGGAATAGATATAGAAGTTATAGTCTTCAGATTAGATCTTATTTTTGACCAAATAACGCCTTTGTCGTGCGGGAGCGGATCGTCCCATCCTATATTGTCTGCCCAGAGCATTTGCAGGAAAATCTTAAATGTTATGACCACAGGAGATAGCCAACCTAACGGATCAAATAGTTTGCTCGCCTCCGACAGAACTGTACGCTTCGTGAAGTTTATAGCGTCTGGAAGTTTTGAGGTAAACATAAAGCGATCGGAATCTGGATTCCATATAATGCCCAAAACTTTCACAGAGTCATCGTGCGGTTGCGTCTGGTCATAGATTTCCTTGAGATTGATATCCCGATGCTCGTGTGGAATGCTGGATAGTATTTGTTTGCTATTGGATTTCCATTTTTTTAAGCAGAAACCGTAGCCTTTCAGTATTTCCGATACCTGTGATTTCAGATGCATTGCTGTATTTTCATTGTCAGCCCCGGTCATGACATCATCCACATATATGTCCTTGTTTATGACATGAGCAGCTGCAGGTGCAGAATTTTCATTTTCCTTTGCTATTTGCTGAAGTGCTCTGGTAGCGAGGTATGATGCGGAAGTTAACCCGTATGTTACGGTTGACAAACGGAAATGGCAAATGGGATCTGATGGATTAGATCGTCAGACAATTTTTTGAAAGTTTGTGTCCTCTGGCGAAACGTCGATCTGGCGATACATCTTTTCCACATCGGCGGAGAAGGCGATCTTACGCTCTCGGAAGCGTAGAATGACGGCATACAAGCTAGATTGCACGGTGGGCCCGATTGCTAAACAATCATTGAGTGATAGGCCGGTGCTGGATTTGGCTGATCCGTCGAAAACTACTCTAATCTTGCTGGTGGTACCAGAGGCTTTGAGCACCCCATGATGAGGCAAATAAAAACCGTTTCCTGATTGTTTATTCGGAGAGATTTCCACCATATGATTTAGCCGTTGATATTCATCCATGAACTCGTGATACAACTTGGCAAAGTGTGGATCATGAATAAAACGGCGCTCCATTGCCCTCAGTCGTTGGATTGCTAGTGGTAGCGATTCGCCCAAATTTGCTGGTGACTCCTTAAAGGGAAGCTTGACGGTTAATCGTCCTTGAGCGCTCCGTTTCAAGTTTTTTATAAAATGGTCCTCGCAGAAAGCTTCTTCTGGAGAAAGAATTTTGCCTCGTGGATTCAGCGACTCTAATTCCCAGAACTTGCGTAAACTTCGATCTATATTTACCATCTCAATTGCCTTCGTCGGTGAGATTTGAAACGAAGCGAGCTGATTATCGTTAGAGTGATTTGTTTGACCAGAAACTACCCAGCCGAAAATGGTGTTTTGAAGAATTGGCTCGTTTGGGCCACCTTTGATCTGGCTGTTTCTTATAACGTTGAAAAATTGGTCAGCACCAATGAGTACGTCGATGGAACCTGGTGTATCAAATTGCGGATCGGCCATTTTCAGTGCGGTGTACGACTTTAAATCAACTGACAATCTGCATGATGGTAGAGCATTAGTTATTTTTGGCATTATAAGAGCCTCAATGGTAAATTCAGGTAGGGATTCTGGTTTTATATTTATCAAAACAAGCCCTTTAGAAACTCCACATCCAGATAAGCCTAACCCACTGATTGGTATGCGCGTGTTTTGCCTTTTTAATCGAAGCCGTTGAACATATGATTCGGTGACAAAGCTAGCCTGTGATCCGGAATCTAAGAGAGCTCTGCATGTTATGGTTTTTCCGGAGTCATTAACGGCATTAATGATTGCTGTGGGAAGAATTGAACAGGTTGTCATATTTTGTATGTGAAAAGTTGTTACCTGATCTGATGATGTAGATGGTGAGTTTTCTTGTAGTTCACCGAGATTTTCAGCTTGATGCAGAAGAGTGTTGTGCTTCTTGCCACAATTTTGGCATCTACGTCTGGAGAGACAACGAAATACCGGGTGATTATTGCCGAGGCAATTGATGCATCGGTTGTTCTTCTTCGCGAATTCTGTTCGTCCTTTTGTATCTAAGGATTGAAACTGGTTACAATGGAATAATGAATGACCTGGGTTTTGGCACATGGCTCATTGGAACGGGACGTTTGATTTTGTAGCAGTATGACTTTCAACTCGTTCTTCATAGCCATTGGAAGTGACATGGCTTTTCACTTCAAGTTTTGAATTGGCTCGCTTAGGTGTGGTTTGAAGTGATTCGAGGGTGTCTATGCACCGACCCAGAAATTTGAAGAACTTCGAGAGTTCCGGATTATCCATCTCCGCCGAATATTCTGCCCAAAGAGCCTTGGATTTGTCGTCCAACTTTTGTCGCAGGATAAAGATTAGCCAGTGATCCCTGGTTTCGGCCATCTCACCAAGGGCGTGGGGACCTCGAATAACCTCGTCTGAAGTGTCCATCAGGCGTTTAATAGTGTTTGCGTTTGGGCTATGAATATCTGGTGGCTCGACGAATGTTCGAATGAAGGTATTAATTATTTGCTTCTTTCGATTATACCTCTCCTCTAGTTTGTTGAGAGCCCCTATATAATTGTCTTCGGTTACCGCTATATGCCGCAGAAGCACAGCTGCTTCCCCTCGTAAGAGTCCCTTTAGGTACTGGAACTTCTGTACCGGGTTCAAGTTGGGCGATTCGTGTATGGTGCTAGTGTATAAGTCAAAAAATGACTGCCACTCCGAGTAATCTCCAGCAAATAATGGAATGTGAATCTTTGGCAGTTTGATTTGATAATGCTCTCCAGTGTGAGTTTCGTTCTGTGAGACATCTAGACTTATCGCACCTTGATTGAGGCCCTTAGCTCGAATCCACTTATTAAAAGATGTGATGGCGGTGTAGTAGCTTTCTTCATACGGTGAATCACTTTCCTCGTTAATGTCGACTGTGAAGATGCGCGTTTCGAGAGCCGTAAACTCCTCCATTAGCGTTTCCACGCGACGCAAACGCGTGGTCAATTCACCTATGTCGGTGTGGGCATGATCTTGTTTAGCGTACTTCACGAGATTGGTTAATTTGCCCTTGTTAGTACTGCGCTGTTTTTTGAGAGCCGCAAGATTTTCGGACATGATGACTCAGAACGGATAGCACTTTGTTTAGATCAAAGATAATAACTTTATACATCGAGTCTTAACACACTTTGTATACACTGATCACTGTTATGCCGTAAAAAATAATTGTACGATTGGAGTAAACCGAAAAAACAACAATAAACTGAACCGAAATTCAACTAACCCACTTTATTTTATCGAAAATATTTTTTAATTTGCTTTGAGTATGAAGATAAAAAATGGCTACTTATCTAAATAACATGTGGTGTATCCTCGTCTCAACAAGCTGCAATATCACCTGATCTCAACAATGGCTGTTTTGTATATTCAGCGTTGATTTCCGGATGATTTAGTAATTTATTTACAGCTCCCTTTTGAATGACGAAGTTGACTATAATATGTTAATGTGCCGGTGCGGATAATTCGGACGATTATCCGGCTCGAAGGACCAGAATGTCGGGGTACAGCCGCGAATAATAAAAGTTGTAAGCCTTTTATTTTTATTTACTGTCACAGCTTGTACTTATAATCCCGAGTTGAGGTTATGGTAAGATGTTTTATTGTGTGGCGGATATATGCGGTGTAGTTGAATCAAACACGTATCCCGAAAACGTTTTATTACCAATTAAAAAAAGTATTTTTGATTAAATGTTTATAATTTATTAATTTTGATTTTAGTTTTTATTATTTTGTTGTTAACAATTTCCAAGGTATCGCAAAAGTGACTTTTGAGAAAAAAATTGTTATACCTAAAATGTCCGTCTCGAAAAAACCATTAGGATTGCCCTAATCAAATAAATTTCGGTGTCTAAGTTACGGCATCACTGTTGAAAACATTGCTTACTATAAAAATAAATTAGACTGTACCACAATTATCCCATTTGAATTTACTACAATAATTATACTATTAAAATACTCTTGAAATGTACCAAAACATAAACAATAACAACAATATTGACATTTCCTAAAATTTACCCTCCAGACCAGGTGTATCATAAACGTACGGTTTACGAAGACTTTGCTATACTAAGGTGTTCGAAATTTGCGAAGACTTGTGTATGTATTAGCATGTATAAAAGTGTTCATAATGTGTACGCTTAAACGTAATGTTTACGAACTGCTTAAGCGTAACATTGACGAACGGTTTAGTGCGAATTGCCCCATTTAATTAGAATAAAACAATTTTTTTTAAACAATCTTATCTTTTATTTGTATTTTTCTTCAAATAAGCCGCAACACAAGACACAACGTGCCAAATTTGTTAATTAATCTTTTTCTGAAATGAAATAAAATGTTTCAATCATAGATGAAGTACTTCGAGTATTATTTAAATACCTTTCAAAATATTCATTATAATGATTTTTATATATTATGGATATAGTGCTGCTCTTGAATACCACGAAAAACTAACAATAATTATCAGAAGTTTTTATATTTTCACAATACGACTTTAATTTAATTTGTACAAAAAAAAATTGAAACTAAAACAAAGCCGCAATATATAATTGACAGCACTGTGTATAGAGAATGTAAATGTAGCAGTGTATTATAAAAAAAAGCGTTCGTAAACTGTTCGTACGCAGTACATTTTTGCTGTATACATTTTTGCGCCGGGAGGGAGAGAATGTAAATGTAGCAGTGTATTATAAAAAAAAACGTTCTTAAACTGTTCGTACGCTGTACATTTTTGCTGTATACATTTTTGCGCCGGGAGGGTAATTTGTGTTTACAATACGATTGAATAATATGGATTAAATTAAAGAAATGTAAACTAAGATAAAATTACAGCTTTACATTTACGGTTTATATAATTGATGAATATATTTTGTTTTGCAGCTACTGGACAGGTTAGTTTCATTCATTTTGTATGAATTTTGTTTCTTTTCTTCAATCAACTTGGAAATTAATTTTTGATAAAATAAAATAAAACCAAACAAATTCATTATACATTCAATATTATTTTATGGACAAAATAAATTCTTTTTAAATTCAGTTGATTTGATAATAACTTTCCTGATTTCATAATTTTTATTATTTACCGGTGAAATTTTTTTTTTTTTGTTGTGAATTGAAGTGAAAATTTGTGTTCGCTCTTACTGTATGAGATAAAGTCAGTCCGATAGTGGGATGGAATCATAGTAAGTTGTGTATGAGGTAAGTTGTCGTCTGCTGGTCTCTGGTTTTTTTTATTACTTCGTTGCGGTCTAGCAAGGTTTATTCATGCCTTCAGAAATCCCACCCCTAACCCTGAGCCCTAGCCGCAGTGATGCCAGACGTAGGGAAAATTCCCTACTTGTAGGGAATTATTGATAACAAAAGTGAGTGTAGGGAAAAAAAGACATCTTTTTTAGAATAGGTAAAAAGTAGGGATTTTTGCCTGCAAATCATATTTTGTTGAGATTAAATCTAAAAAAGTACAAAAAATGTTCTACTATTTATCAAAAATGCAATATATGTACAACCAAAATTTGATCACTCTGTTTCCAGGTCAAAAATATAGAACTATTCGCTAGGAAGATACAATTTATTCATTCATTGTTTTCAGGGTTATTAAAGGTAAACGTCAAAAGAAACCGTTAAATTGGTGAATTACATACTATATTGTATTGAAGAAACTGTCGTGTCATCGTGCCTAGTCTGTTTTAATAAATAGAGGATATAATTTGTTGTTTGCCATTTGTTTATTTGTGTATAAACATAGATAAAATATATGGATTCGTCATCATCGTCAACATCATACGATTCGCAAGAGGAGAAACAAATACAAAACAATAAAAGTTTTAAGAGGAAATGGCGAAAGCAAAAATTCAACGAGAAATGGCTAACCGAAGAAAAATTCAAAGGCTGGCTTGAGAAATTTCCGAATGATGAGTTTAAATGTAAGTGTGCGGCGTGCAATAAAGATTTAAACTGTGGCAAATCTGATTTGGAAAAGCACAATGAGACAAAAAAACACCAACAAAATATTTCCAAACTTAAAAATACTCAAACTGTCAACTCATTTTTTAAGGCGAAATCAAAATCAAATAGTGCTACGGTTGATAATTTCGTAATTCGACTTAGCATGTTTTTTGCTGAGCACAATGTCGCGACGCAAATAGTGGACCATTTGTTACCTTTATTAAAAGAACTCGCTCCTGATTCCAATATAATAAAAGAAGCTAAGTTGGGACGTACCAAATGTGCAGGAATAATCAAAAACGTATTGGCGCAGGAGGAATTAAATTGTTTGGTGGAAACGTTGAAAACTACACAGTTTTCGGTTATGGTGGATGAAAGTACTGATATTGGTACTAAAAAAACAATGTGTATTTTGGTACGATACCTCAATCCAGAAAATGGCGAAATATGCGTAAAATTGTTAGACCTGATGACGGTTGGATCGGATTGCACTGCTGCGACGCTTTACGAGAATTTCAAAAGCGTCATAAATAATTTTGGTACATATTTACCTCACACTTTATTTCTTCTTTTTTTTTTATCTTAACATTACAAAACTTTTAATTATTTTAGGTATTCCGTTTAAAAACATAATTGGTTTCTGCAGCGACGGAGCCAACGTAATGATGGGTGCTAGGAATTCTTTCAGCTCAAGGCTTACAGAGGACAATATTAACGTAATTGCAATTAAATGCATTTGTCACAGTGCGGCTATTGTGGCAAGCAAAGCATGTTTAGCTCTACCCAGAGCACCAGAAGATCTGCTGAGGCAAATCGGGGTATATATATCCAGCAGCTCAAAACGTTGTTCACAACTGCAAGAAGTTCAATCTGTTCTTGGCGAGGAGCAACTTAAAATTATTAAAACGTCTGCTACGCGGTGGCTTTCGCATCAAAAATGTGTGGAACGAATATTAGTAAATTGGGAGGTGCTTCAGGCATTTTTTAAAGAGGCAGTTAAGACTGATAAACTAAAATCGACGGAAACAATTTTGCAAGAATTATATAATATGTGCACAAGAGCAGTGAAAATCTTCATGAATCTAGGCCAAAATTTTATTAAACGGGACCAGCTGAAAACTGATGTAAATGTCAGATCGCCTCATATATTTCTAGAATTGAAATCAATTTACCTAGGGCCAGAATGTATGGAATTTATGAAGCAAATTCCAGAAACTGAATCGAATAGAATTAGACTGGATTGTCTAGAATTTTATATAGTAGCATTGGAACAGATACAAAAGCGTCTACCGATTTGTCATGATTCGATTTTCAAAGAAATGTTTTTTTTAAATCCCAAAACCTCGCTGGGAATGGATGGAATTAGGCAAGAAACCGCGATGTTAAATTTTACAAAAATTTGCGTGAAGATCAACATTGATCAAAACAAATTATCGGTTGAGTGGCGAATATTTCCAAATCAGTTCTCTGAGGTGGAAAAGTCGATATACGCTGAATATCCTGTAGAAAAGTTTTGGTGGACAATATCCAAAATAAAAAATTTTAATGACGAGTTAATCTTTCCCGAAATATCGAAAATCGCCTTTTACTTATTATCACTTCCTCATGCCAACGCCGACGCTGAACGCATATTTTCCATAGTGACTGATGTCAAAACAAAAAAGAGGAATAAACTCAGTAATGAAGTTGTAAATGCAATATGCATTATTCGATCGTCACTGTCGAATAATTCAGGCACATGCCTAACATTTAGGGCTAATAAAAACCATTTCAGCCGGATGAGTGCTATATACGATTAAATAGAAATAAGCAACACACGTGTGATATAAAGAGAATATTTTTTGATATTTTTATTTTATTATTTTTTAAAGAGTTTATGAATTATTAATTTATTACGTTTATGTTTAAGTTTATTGTATTGAATAAATTTTGATTTGATTCGAATAATGTACGATGTGAACCTGAAATTGAAAATAAAACGTTTTTGTTTTTTATTAAATATTTCAATACTCTGTACTCAAAATAATAGTTATTTATGGTACTAGCGAACAAAACGAGAAATTATCCATGAGGGATAAGTTTGTCCCACGAGACGATAGCCGAGTGGGACATTATCCCGAGTGGATAATATATCTACGCTAACGAGTGCCATGCAACGTTTTATCCACTTTTGTTGAAATAAATTTCGTAAATTAATAATAAAGCCTGAATTCCATTGCGAATAAAAGTTTGTCAGTCAAAATAAAGGGAGATAAAAATATAAAATCGGTGGTTGTGTGAAAGAAACACAAAACGAAGTCAGTCAAGATTTTACTTACATCAAATGTGTGTTTGGATTAGTGGATCGCCATAATTATGGTCAAAAATTATCAAAATCGAACTCATTTTATGGTTATCCAACTAATATATGCACACAAATTTTGTGTACGAACGCAAATTTTTTTCCGCACACTAAGTTAATTAAAAGTTTGTTATTTTTACGGTAATTATCATAATTTTTTTTGGTGGTTGCTTCTAAAATAGCTGTGATAATACAAAAATATAAAGTTTGTATACAGTTAAATTGTGATAAATTGGGATCAATTGTGATAATATCGCTAAATACTATTATTGGCAATTTAGTAAAGTAATCGTTTTTTTTTTAAATAATTTATTGGTGGTGAAAAAGCCAAATTAAAACTCCAAGTGATAACCAACAATTTTTTTTTTTTATTTTTTTTTTTTTGCTGTCGCTGTCAAAATTTATCAAGATATGCGAGTGCTATAAAAAAATGGAGGTGTGGCCAACACACGACTTTCTTTTACGAACAGAGAATTTTGAGAAATTTTATTTTTTTCTTAATTTTTTTTTTAATTTTTAAATTTTTTAATTTTTTTTTCTAATTTTTTATTTTTTATTTTTATTTGTTTTTAATTTTTGGAAACATTTTGTCTTTGGTAGTTTTTTGTAAACCTTATACTTTTTAAGATATTTGCAAAATAAATTTTCTGGGCCAAGGGAGTGGCCACTTCCGGTTAGCCGATTTGGAGTAAAATTCACTGGGACCTCCCAATTTATCAAAAAATCTTAAATCTGAAGTTTCAGTTCGATTGGTTAAACCATCTGGGCTGTAGAGAGGACACAGACAGACTGACAGACTGACAGACAGACAGACAGACACCATTTCGAAACCCACTTTTTCGGACTCAGGGGACCTCAAAACATATAAATCTCTAAAAATCTCAAGGTTCAAAATTTTCATGATTACTATACTTTATTTTACTAGAGTAAAAGAAAGTAAAAATAAAAAAAACATGCTTTTTCTTTGTTACTCCAATGCATTTCTTTTTTTTTTGTCTTCTTTCGACTTGAAGTCAGTTCAGTCAATTATTCACAGTGGAATTCAAGCTTTAATAGTTCCATTTTGTATTTTCACACTGGAGCATTGAATTTTGAAATACATTTTATCATAGTGACCGTTCTTTAAATTGTCATGGTGTACTTTAATTTAATTAATTTTTGGAATATAGTTTTTCATTCAATTTGACTACGAATAATTTTCCAATGACTACTTATCGGGCTATTATATATCAAAAGTGGATAAAAAATTTTTGTTACAAAATTTCTTTTAAAACTCATAACGACCAAAATAAAACTAAACGTTTTAATTTCGCTAAACACCAAGATACTAAACTTTCGTGCTGTTCGTTATCTACACGCTACAATTTTTTACAAATCTACGTTGCTTTAGAATATTTACAGGCCGAAAATGATTTTAAACCAGATTATTGTTTCATTAAAATTAAAGATTTGAAAATTCTGCAATGAAAAATATATTGGGAGAAAAAGTTGCATGTAGGGAAAAAGTAGGGAATTTTTGTGAAGCTTGCAGGGAATTATTAATTTTTGATCTGGCATCACTGCCTAGCCGGCTAATGATGACCGCCTGAAGGCCGCTGAATGAACAAAATTTTCTGTTAGCAATCTGAATTGTGGAAATGAACACAGAAACATCGCACGCACAGGACCGTGACAGACATTTCTTTTTTTCTGCACCACACTCAGATTTGTTACACAACATAAAATGAATAGTCAAAGCAAGTCGGTTTAAGGGCTTTGTCTGGCTCGATATAGTGGACTGTATGGTTGTATCAACTATCCAAAAAAAAACTTGGTTTTAATTCGCAAAACTTTATTTAATTTATGAAATAAAATGTTTGATTTGGCTTTTAATCTCTTTTTATAATTTATTGGTTCGCTTATCTCGGAAATCAAAATTTGACTCCTTTTTTTTTCATTGCATTTTCCTTTTCTAATTACAACTATAAAAATCCCTTGATCTGATTTGGTCCATAATTTATGATGCTGTGTCGTTCACTGATTGGTCATAGTAAAACTCGGCTTAAAAGTAATCGCGGTTAATTTGAATTTCAGTGAAGACGCAATTATCACGAATGGTCTAAATTAGTGCGTATCTAACTCTATAGTCAACCACATAATTTATTTATATTTAGCATAGATGGCAATCAGATCGTTTTTAAGCTACTACATTTATACAATTTAAATTGAGAAACGTCAAATTAATGATTATACAAACAATAATAATTACTAATTTAATACATATCCAAGATAAGTTCATTATTGTTACTATTGTAAGAAAAAAGGTTAATTAATTTTCTTTTAGGTGATTGATGACTATTGTTCCACAACAGGCTTCTCTAGCTAAAGCTTGCGAGGATGGACTACCTTTTCAACTACAAGAACATAAAACTAATTCTCTTAGTTCTTCTAGGCAACAGGTAAAGTGTCAGTGTTTGTATAAATTTTACAAAATGTACTAAAATTTGTCAAGAGCTAGTCCATTTTGGTAAAATCTAAAACCAACACAAATGTCCGTACAAGCCGTAGTAATACAATTGCCGTCTTACTTTGAGCATTTTACAACAACAATGCCATGTATTTTCATTCCGGAATGAATAGTTTCAAAACTAGTTTTTGTTGGTATAGAATTATTCTAGGAATATTTTTGAAATTTTTTTTTTGTTTTTTTTTTTTAATTTTTAATGTCAATTGATAAAAGTAAAAAGAAAATTATTTTCGGTTTTTATTTTGAGCATAATTTGCATTTTTATTTTTATACCAATAACTATTCCAGTGACCAAAGTAAGACGGCAAATACCAAGCAAATTATTTAGGCCCACTATTGCAATTTTTTCCAATTTAACATTTTTTAAATATCTAGGAGCCATTGAAAGAAATTCTATATTCTATGTCGTTTTCTTTTGATGCAAAAACATCAATAATTTATTGATGTACATCAAAAAAATTGATGTTTCATCTTCTTTTGATAAATTTATCCCCACTTTACTAACAACTACTAACACCAACAAATGTAAATGTCAATCTATTTATTATTATTATTATTATTATTGGAGGGCCATGCGGGCAAACAGCCACCTCGCACTGTGACCTAAAAGATATATTGTGCTGGACTCTGCTTAATTATCGGTTCAGTCAATATTCAGGTTCTTAATGAACTACTATCTGGGCTTATTACTCTCCCTCCTAGATGTTTACTACAGTATGTAGTTCCGCTAGAAAGACGGTATCATTGGAACCCAAGGACTTCGAAAGGGCTGTCCCACTTCCGTATATTCCTACTCCTGCCCCGTATTCCGTTTGATTTTACTCTTACGAGTTGCTGGAAATTGCAAATAGCCTGTAGATCACCCAGCTTTACTACAGGAAGGCTAAATAAAACTGGAGGGTGCCTGGTATCCAGAGTCCGCATATTTTGGACTGAATAACCGATCAGCCATTCATCCATCGGCATATGCTGTTCCACCTTAGATTAGGGTTTTTTGTCAAGGTTTTCTCCTTTAGCGCCGTACTTTAGCCTGTACCAAATGGCCAAAAATGTGCCAAATGGCCTTAGTTACCGGTGGTTACCACGAGGAGGCAGCACGTACACTTGCGAATAGTGAACAGGTTACCCCTTACACAATTGTACCCATCACGCCACTTCCTAATACGTTACGGAGCTGGTAGATTAATCTACTCAACTTTGGTCCCCCCTCCAATAGTCGCCAAACCACCAAATTCAATCTAACATTACTAGATCATTCTGTAACGTTATGATGTCACCCAGAGATCAAAAAACTCCGGAGTGAATTGCACATTTGTTATAAAATTGAGGAGTGTGTGCAAATAAACACACGTAAACGAGAAAAACTGATAAATAAGGAATTTAATTGTTCGCGAGAACGTTAATTTTTTCTTCTCATGAATATTAAAAATATCCTCTTGATCCCCACTCACCGTTTAAGCTCAAATTATTTTTATTAACATTTTGTTGACGAATTGCGGGTACACCAAATTTGTGGGTACAAATAATTTTGGCAAAAACAAAATTAACTGTAACTTGTCTTAGAACTAAAATTTAAAAAAAAATTTGATAGAAATGTAAAGCAGGGTAATTAAATTTATTGAATTAAAATTAGTGTTTTCAAAAAGTTTATTATTTATATTATTTTTAAAGATGTTTGCGTTACGTTGCATCAAAAATTTAGCAGGTACAAATAATTTTGGTTCGGACTGTATGTATTGTTCTAATTAAACATTTTTGTAAATCAATTTAAAACAAAAAAAAAATAAAATAAAAAAAATTTGGTACTTGTACGTATTGATCTTAATTATGTGAAATAAATTAAAAATTTTTTTTTTTTTAAATGTTGCCAATGGCTTTATTCTTGAATCTTTCTACATAAGAAACTAACAAGAAGTAATCAAATCTTAAGCTAAAAATTATTACATATTTTAAGTTTTTACCAAATGTTAATACTTATTGTTAGTGCTCACAATTTAATTAATTTAGACTATACTTATAAGTATAACATAATCATTTAGTAAATTTACAGGTTCACAGGTTCATCAGTCCGAGTGGATCTGTTCTTCTCAGTCGCCTAAATCGCGGCTGTTTTAGTATTTTCCTGGCCAATTCGTTGGGATGTGCTTCTAGTTTTGAATAATATTTCGAACTGAATTCTTTAATTGTTTCTTTAACGGTTTTAATCCCAAGGTCGTGATGTATATTACTATTTCGAATGTACTAAGGAGCATTGGTAATATTGCGAAGTATTTTCGCTTGGGTTCGTTGCAGGAGTTCTCTGTTTGAAGCGCTGGTTGATCCCCATAACTGAATACCATATGTCCATATGGGTTTGATTATCGCTTTGTACAGTAAAACTTTATTGGCTAATGATGACTGAGATTTTCTTCCCATCAGCCAATACATTTTGGAAAATGTAATTTTTATTTGATTGTGCTTTGTTTCAATATGATTTTTCCACGTTAACCTTCTATCCAGATGCAAACCTAAGTGTTTTACCTTCGTTTGTTGAGGAATATTTTTATCGTTTAATTTTACTGGTGAACAGGTGTGTTTGTTCAGCGTGAATGTGACATGAGGTGATTTGTTTTCATTCACTTTTATTCGCCATGCCTTCAGCCACTCCGCGACTTTGTTTAAATGATTCTGTAATTCCTTTGAGGCAATTTCAGGATTAGTGTGAGACACCAGGATGGCCGTGTCATCGGCAAATGTTGATATTAATACTTTGTTGGTTACAGGTATATCAGCTGTGTACGACAAATATAATATTGGTCCTAGAACGCTGCCTTGCGGGACACCTGCATTAATATCATTTAAGCAAGTAGTTGCGCTGTTTTGTTTAACCATGTAGGTGTAGTTCCGCTGTTTTGTTTAACCATGTAGGTATTGCCTTTGAAGAAGATAGTTTCCCAAAATTGAGTGAAATTTCTTCGGTAGAAGCTCTTTAATTTTGTAAATTAGTCCATCGTGCCAAACTTTATCAAAAGCTTGTGCGATATCCAAAAAGGCAGCAGAACAATATTTCTTTTCCTCGAAGGTGATTTTGATTGCATTTACAATTCTGTGCACTTGCTCTATAGTACCATGTTGGTTTCGGAACCCAACTTGATGGTCTGGAATAACGCGCCGTTCTTCTAATATTGGTTTCAATTTCGTTAATAACATTTTTTCAAATAGCTTTAAGATTATGGGCAGCATGCTTATTGGACGATATGATGAGATTTGCGTTTCATTTTCCCCTGGCTTATGTATCATTGTGATCAAAGATATCTTCCATTTTTGAGGAATATAACTGGTTCGCATGATCGCGTTGAATACAAATGTTATTAGTTTTATGCATTTATCTGGCAATTCCCTTATCATTTTTCCAGTAATGAGATCATGTCCTTGTGCCTTTTCCGGCCTTATGTAAGTTTTAATTGTATTCTTAACTTTCTTCCAGTTATACTTTATAGGTTTGTAGGATAAACCATCATCCGTTGGCTGGGGTAACACGAAATAATTATCTTCTTCGTGTGGGACGAATACTGTTGCTAGATGAGCAGCAAAAGCATTGACTTTTTCTTCATCACTTCTCGCCCAATTTCCAGTTGGTAGTCTAATCGATGGATTCGAATTTGTTGGTCTTTTTAAATTTTTTGTTGCCTTCCACAAGGAATAATCTGTCCTCTCGGTTGCCGAGAGATCACTTAAATAGTTCTTTACGCAATGGTTTTCTTCTTCCCTCAAAGCAAATCTTAGGGCCTTAATAGCTCGATTTAATTTCCATTTCGATAACGGTGATTTTGTTTGTTGCCATTGATGGCGAATTTTTCGCTTTTCCTGGATTAGTTCCTGTATATTATGTGACAGTTTATTAACTTTTTCCGAACTGCTTATAGCAGATAATGTCATGACATCTTTTAGATTTTCTGCCGCCGCATCAATATCAGTTGGTGTGATCAGAGGAATATTAAGTTAAGTTCGACTAGCCTCTTATATTGATCCCAATTAGTTTTCTTGTTTGTAAGACGTTTCGGTATTTCGTTCCTTAGGACATCGGTACTCATTGTTATTATTACCGGTGAGTGATCAGAAGACAGATCATAGCAATCGGTGGCCTTAGAGTAGGTACGTGGAATTCCCTTAGTTACACAAAAGTCAATTAGATCAGGAATTTTCTTTTTATCCGTGGGCCAGTAAGTTGGGTTACCGGCAGATAAATAATCCAGGGACTGTTCCTCTATAGCATCATAAAGTTGTTTGCCTTTCGGCGATGTTAGTCTAGAACCCCAATGAGTATGTTTAGCGTTGTAATCACCCCCCGCAAGAAATTTATTACCCAGCTGGCTGAAATAATCCAAGAACTGGAGTTTTTTTATAGCATGTTTTGGAGGGCAGTACACTGCCGATATGACGCAGTTTCCAGACCACTCCTGCAGACAGATGCTCGTTGATTGTATATGTTCTTTCTCATATTTCGGAAGTTCGTAGTGTTTTAATCTTCGCTTAATCAATACAGCAGTGCCTCCATGTGCTTTACCATCTGGGTGCTTGGTGTCATAGAGTACCCATTAATTTTGAAATAGCTATTTTTGGTGAAGCGTGTTTCTGATATTAACATTATGTCAATATTGTGCTCAATGAGAAATGCATGTACCTCCGCTTTATATTATGCTAGGCCGTTTGCATTCCATATAGCTATTTTGATAATGGTCATTTCTGGCTTTTACGACTATCTGCATCAGCGTGCTCATATTCTGCATCATTAAATCCATGGTTCTCTCCATCATCGCCATGAAGCTTTGCATCATACTAGTCAATTTATTTAAAGCTGTTGAGATGTTTCCCTCTTCACTTGCTTGAACTTTAGGAGCAGTACCTTTAAGAACATTTGCGTATGAAACCCCTTGGTGCACGCTGCCGCTTACATTTGCGTACTGTTTTTCATTTTGAGCGTTTGTGTTTAGAATTTCTGGTCGTGCTTCTTTTCTAGCTGAAGAATGAAGAGTAAGCATTCGTTGTTCTGCTCGCTGCTTTGGATTGATTCTCCTTTTCAATTCTAGACAAATTGGGTACCCTCTATAATTAGCTGTGTGATTTCCATCGCAGTTGCTGCATTTTCTCACTGATGCTTCCTTTTTTGCTTTATTGCAAACCTTTAAATTATGGAGTTCACCACAAATAACACAAACATCGTTCAAAGTGCAATATGCTCTAGTGTGCCCATGTTCTTGGCACTTAACACACTGTACTGGCCCATTTCTTTTCCTGGGTTCCTCGATGGTAACTCTTCTGTACAGTAGATATTTTAGGTCAAATATTGCATGGTTGCCTTTAACCTTTTTATTGTCTGGTTCTAATTCCAGACGAACAAATGGCTGAGACACCTTCTCCCGATTAAAAATATTGGTAATAGATCTACATTGAAAACCTTTTTCAGCGAGAACAGCATATACGAACAGCGTATTTCGTTTGCATCCACGTAACTCTCTATTCCTTTTAAGATAACGACCAATCCTTTTTGGCTCTTTAGTTGATAAGTGTAGTAATGTTTACCAACTTGGTCAAAATGTTTAATTAATGCTCTAAACAATAAACAATAAAAGAAACAAAAATTCAACCGCTCAATATTGATGCTTATCAATATTGAGCGGTTGAATTTTTGTTTCTTTTATACCTCCTCTTTTGATCCCGAAAATATAAAATGCACCTTCCGTAATAAACTCGATCGTTTTTGCAAGTTCTCTATTTGATTCTTCCCTCAAATAGATTGGTGGCGGCTTCTCAGTTTTTTGTTGTTTTTAAGAATACCTATTACCATGCCTTAATTCAACGCTAGCTAGCTTAGTGAATTTATTCGCGCTTGCACTGGCCGCTGATCTAGGGCTTCTTCTTCGTTTTGATCGGACAGTAATATACCAGTCTATTACCGTTTGCACGAAACACTGTCCTACACCACTGTTTATTTTATTGTCATCTGATGTCGATGCACTGTCATTGAGGGAGTGCGAACATTCAAAGAGGATAGACGTGTTTTTTCTATCCTCTTCAAAAATTTAATTTAATTTAATTTTCTTTTCTTTTTATTTTTTGTTGCTTATGTACTGATATGTATATACTTTATATACATATGTATATACATTTTAATTTTAAATTTTAAATTTAATTCTAATTAAATTCAAGTTTAGTGTAATGTGTAGTGAAAATAATTAAACTAAAGTGTAATTTTGGAAAATGCAATCCACCGGGATGCATTTGTCAGGCAATGTTTTTTTATTTTTGTAGATAGAAAAATTAAAAGTGCATGATTTGATATTTTGTGGATTGTAAATACAATCAAATTTCAATTTTTAATTACTAAAGTTTAATAGATAGTATTGTATAAATTTTAAATTATGGTATATAAAATAAGTCGCAATAAATTTGGTATTAGATTTTATTTTTAAGACACTAATACATACTTATAATTTAGTATATAAAAGGGCCATAAATATGTTTGTGTACTATGTAGCTGTGTCGTTTTCTCTTTGCACGATTTCTGTGAAGGAAGTGTGCGTGGTTTTGTTGGTTTTTGTATTATGAAGTACAAACAACAACGAGAAATAGAATCTTTACGTTGGTTTTGATACAGCAGTCACAAGTAATTTACTGTTGTGTGAAATGGGCACTAATACATCCATACAACTTGATTCATATATGGTAGGATCAACAATATGGTTGTACAGCTGCTTGTTCGCTCTTTACACGGATTCTGTAAAGGAAATGTAATATATTTTGTTGGTTTGTGTATTATAATAACGCACAAACAACAACAAAAAGAGAATTTTTTGCGTTACATAGTTTAAGTGTGTTTATATATACTATAAGGCCTACTAATACGCACATGAAAGATGGTAGAAAATATTTATCGTCAATGTGTGTTGGTGGTTTTAGTATGTTTTTGGTTTTAGTCAAAAACATCTATAATTCCAAGACAAACTATTTTTTGTCATTGTCTGGTAATTACTACTGAAGGTAGTATTGGTGACTAAATCATGACGGCAACGTCGCATATTACTTTACATTTATTTTCATACAAATACATATTTACTTTTTATTTGAACACTCTTGACAAAAATATTGTACCTTTTTGAATTCATTTTTGAATTTAATAAAAAAATTATTAAGATAATTTAAATTTAAAAGGTGTCTTAATATTAAAAATCGAATTGTGTCTTAATATTTTAATATTTAACATGTAGTAAAGCATTAAAATATGTACGCTTATTCGTATTTTTTAACACAATGAAATGTGCCAATTTTTGGTCTAGAGTGTAATAAAAATAGGTTAGGTTAGGTTATACATCTTTTTCCTTATGTCAAAAAATATGTACGACCATTGTTGTTATTGTAATTGGTATTATTTTCCAACACAAAACATACACATAAACAGGATTTGTGTTTACACGATATTATTAAACGGCGTTGCCGTGATGTATATTGTTGTTGTTTCTTATGTATTTTTTGTTTTTTTTTTCATATTTCATAGCACAAAACCAAAACAAATTAGATTAGTGTTGGTTAGTTTTTTTTATTGAAGGCTTATATGTACACAACTAACACTATGGGCAGTCGTCACTTTGTCCCTTTAAATTTCGTATAGTTCGTCTTGGAATTATAGATGTTTTTGTTTTAGTATATAGGATTTTGTTACTTGAATGCAGGTGTATTAATCTCTTTGTGTTTTTGTGTACTCACGAAACAACTATGATATTAGCTGTATTTTGTTGAGAAATTTACAACAACAATTGCACGTGACAGGAATTAAATAATTCGAACAAAAAATTTGAATTATTTAATTCGAGCTCGAACAAATAAAATACGTAACTGCTTGAATGAAAAACCGAAGAAATACCAACATAGAATATAAAAATTAAATCGAAAAAATATTTCGCGGCTTATTCTGTTGAGAAAAAAATAACTCCAAAATAATTCGAATTAATTTTTTCTCAACAAAGTGCAGCTATTATTTAAATCATGTATTGTGTAAGCGCAGTGGAATTTGTATATTCGACTCAAATAGGATTTTTATACTTTGTATAATCGAATTGGTTTGAGTCGAATTGGAATTGGGAGCTGTCTTATACAATTCATTTGAACGGTTTATTTAGATAGGATTAATAAATTTTTTTACAGGGTATTACATAATGAATCAAATTGTTTTCTAATTAATTTAATTAATATTATAAATTATAAATTGTCTAAATAAATAAATAGATGGATAAATGAAATGCGAATTTAGAAATGTAGGTTTAAATTAAGTTAAGATTTGATTTTTGAGTTTAATGGTTGTCTTAATGGATTTATTGAAATTTAGATGGCGGGATGTACACATAATCGTCATAATTACGTATATGACACATCGATACATTTTTAAGAAAGAAAGGGTTAATTTTCATTGCATTTATTTATTTATTTATTATTTATTGTTTTATTTACTTTGCATGCTTGATTTGGCAGGGAATGAGGTCCGTGAACTGAGTTAATATTTTGGATATACATATTTGTATTTATTTATTAATAAAGAGATAAATTTCTGAATTATTGATTAGGTTTAGGTTTTTGGTGGCGGTGATCTCTTCAATTGGTAAATGATGCTAATTGGATTTTTATTTAGGTAGTCTAATATTTTATAAGTTTTATTTTTGGGTTGCGAAAATGACTAAGTTGAAGCAAATCAATTGAATATGTACACTATCACACAGATATTTGGATGACATCCGGGATTAATCATTGGAGCTGATTTTGCTACTCGTGCAAATTACCTTTCAGTCGACTTAGTTAAATTCGTGGGCGTTTACAACGTTGCTTATTTGTGTTGATTTGGTTTCAATAAATTTCTTTTTTTGAAACTGATGCTACCGTTTAATATTACATATTGTAGGGATTTATTTTGATAAGTTTCTTGTCGTTGCAATTATCAAAAATTATCTTCTGCTAAAATCAATCACTTTATTGGTATTTAATTGTAATTTATATTAATGTTGCTATTTCGATAAATATTTATGTATATAGATTGAAATATTATACTAATTAAATGAATAGCATCGTACGTTATCTAGGATAAGGGAAATTCCCTTTTATATGATATTGTAAACTGCATTGCATTGCAAAATTATTTGAGGTATTGATGAAAATATTTCAATACTTCTTGTCAGTTTAATTTAATTTAATTATATCAAAGTGTCATAGTTTGTTCGGGTATTTTTGTCTGATGGTCCAGTTGATATTAAGTATATATAATTATATATAATTGTTAGATCGTCTCCAAGCTACAGAAATATTGGTGAATTCTCGCTCAACATCCAGAAACTTCAAGCAGCAGTTATGTAGCGTAGAAAATGTATTGTTCTTGTGTTATCTATTTTATTTTATTTATCACTAACTAATTTATATAAGTTAATTTCTATTAATTATGTAGTAAAGCAATTTAATTTTCAGGGATACCTGGGAAACGCTAATTGTGTTTTATTAGTAAATATCATAATATAGGTACATGTAGTACTTAACTAAATTATTGATATTCTAGATTTTTTTGCGTAGTATTATGATCAATGTTTAAATTATATTATATACTTTTATAAATAAATAATTAATTTCTACATAATTAATTTCCGTTTTCTAGATTTGTAGGAAATTGCCGATTAATTTAAATTTAATAGTATGGTTAAATATAAATTTTCAACTTTTATTTTTAAATCTAGTTGCAGTAGGTAAACAATTAACAATTTAAAATTTTTAAACATTCTTTTGGAATTTTAGCTTAGGTGAGAGAGTTTACATAGGCAATTTCATAAAATGTTAATTTTTGTAATTCTTCTATGTAATATATTGTGTTTTGCTCAGATTAAAAATATTTAAAGGTTTCTCTTCCTTAATTTGCTAATAAATAATTCAATTTTCAGAATATAACATAGTTCCAGAATCAATCTTTAATATGGAGATTAAATTAATCCTGAAATTCAGAATTAGCTTTAATATTATAGTGATTTATTAATTAAAATTAGTTTTCAGAATTGCCTGGGAAATTATATATTGATTTTATTTGTTCATTCTTGATATACTACTTATAGTACTAACTGAATTATTGATGATTTTAGGCTGTTGTGGTGCTGTAACATTATCATTTTTAAATTATTTATTATAAATTTTATAAAATAATTGAATTTTTAATTATTTATTCTCTTTTTCTTGATCGGTAGGAAATTTCTGATTAGTTTTAAGTAAAATTTTATGTTTAAAATAGTTGTTAACGTTCATTTTAATTCATGTTGCAGTACGTAATAATTAATTAATTAGATATAGAAGGACCATGAAAAATGAAATAAGCGCGGTTTTTGTAATCTTAGCTTAGTAATTTTAAATTTTTCTTTAATATTTTATCAGGTAAATTAATGAACGGCGGACAGGGGAAATTACAACATTAATAATTTTATGTCCCGATTTAAATTTAGGGAGCCTTGAGTATCCGGCCCTGGATTTCAGAGAAATGATAATCTAATAATATAGTTAGATTGTGCTGTCTTGTGCTAATCTATTTATTATATAATGTACTAATAATTTACTAACTATCGATCACATTGGTGTCTGTAACCGGGTCGTGTCTGGCCCAACTAATAATCCTATCCTATCCTTCGGTTTTGTTATATGTACATGGGTGTACTGTGTGTGCCCGGGAGTCCGGGAGATCCTGCTATAATGCTTGGCCGTACACTCTCAATCAATAAAATGTTAATTTTTTGTAATGTGTAATATATTCTGTTTTGTACATTAATATATTTTAATTAATTTAGTTTTAAAATACTTAAAGGGATCTCTTTTTTAATTTACTAATAAATAATCCAATTTTCAGAATAAACATAGTTCTAGAATTAATCATTATTATAGGGATCAAAATTAATCCCGAATTTCAAATTTAAATTTTAGTTTGAATCAACCCGCCAGGATTAATAAGTAGTGAATAAGCTGTAGTTTAGAAATTGTGTTGTCCTGTGCTAACTATTTTTACTATATAATTACTAACAATTTATTCTTATCCTTCGGCTGGGGATGGATAAATGGGTGTACGAGGTGTGCTCGGGAATACTGAAGATCCTGTTATAATAATTATTTATTTAAGTAATAAAATTTGTTATTATGATGTTTATTAATTAAATTTAGTTTTCAGAGTCGTCTGAGAATTTGTATGTTAATTTTATTTGTTGATTCTTAATATACTTATAGTACCTAATTGATTTATTGAATTATTAATAAATCTATGTATTGTGGTGCTGTAATATTATCATGTTAATCATTTTATATAAATTTTATAAAATAATTGAATTCATAATTATATATTTTCTTTTCTTAATCGGTAGGAAATTTCTGATTAGTTTTAAGTAAAATTTTATGTTTAAACGGTTTAATGTTTATGTTAATTCTTGTTGCAGTAAGTAATAATTTTTAATTGGATATAAAAGGACCATTAATAAGGAAATAAGCGCTGTTATTTTAAAGTTTTATTAAATATTTTATCAGGTAAATTAATGAAAGACGGACAAGGATGAAATTTCAACATTAATAATTAATACTTTTTAAGCCCTGTTTTAGATTTAGGATTTAGGGAGTCCTGAGTATCCGGCCCTGGATTCCAGAGAAATAATCATCTAATAATGTAGTTAGATTGTGCTGTCTTGTGCTAACCTATTTATTATATATTGTACTAATAATTTACTAACTATCTATCGCATTGGTGTCTGTAACCGGGTCGAGTCTGTCCCAACTAATAATCCTATCCAATCCTTCGGTTTTGTTATATGTGTACGGATATACGGCATGGGCCCGGGAGTTTGGGAGATCCTGCTATGATGCTTGGTCGTACACTCATAATAAATCATGAAAGTTTAATTTCAACTTTATTTTATTTAAATGTATCTTTATTTTGTTATAATGATGTTTTTTATAATACAGTAGAATCCGTTTATACCAAACCATGTATATAACGAACAAAAGCTTATAATGATCATATAGTTTTGTCATATAGTTGTGTGCCTTGAATTTGCACGAACACTTATTTTTTCTTATACACTACAAACAAAGAACTACGTTTATAAACGTAAACCAATATTTGATTAAAATGAACACCCGGCTACAGTGAACCAAATTGTGTCCCTTGAGTGTTCGCTATAAGCGAGTTCTACTGTAATTGTAATTATAATTAAAATTTTAGCTTAGTAATTTTAGATTTTCTTAATTATTTTATCAGGTAAATTAATGAAAGGAGAACAGGGGGAAATTACAACATTAATAATTTTTAATTTAGGTTTAGGGAGTCCTGAGTATCCGGCCCTGGATTCCAGAGAAATGATCATCTAAAAATGTAGTTAGATTGTGTTGTCTTTTGTGCCGTCTATTTACCTATCGATCGCATTGGTGTCTGTAACCGGGTCGAGTCTGTCCCAACTAATAATCCTATCCTATCCTTCGGTTTTGTTATGTGTAAACGGGTGTACGGTGTGTGCCCGGGAGTCCGGGAGACTTGCTATAATGCTTGGCCGTACACTCACAATCAATCAATCAATCTGATGTCGATGCACTGTCATTGTTTTTTTTATCGTCAATATTTGGCGACGATGCACTTTTAGTTTCGTTATGGTTCAACACACCAATGTTATTTAAATTCATAATTTCATTTTGATTTAAATTGCCTGGTAAGGTAATTTTTTGAGCATTTAAAAGTTGCTGTCGCTTTGGACTATGCTGCACTTTTGTATTTTTATTAAAAATTGAGGTCGTGACGTTCGGTGCCAAATCGCTTGAAGACATCGCTATCTGCTGATTTGGACCAGCCTTTTTTACTTGAGGCGGAGATAAGAACATCACGATTTCACTTATTTTTCACATCACAATATTTTTTTAAAAATAAAACAAAAAAGATTTAAACTGCTGATTCAACTTTTCACACAAGTAATAAGTAAATTATTTAAATGTTTACTCGGTGGTAGCAAAATTGCAACTGAAATTAAAAATTGAATGAAAAACCAAAACAATTGTTATTTAAGGTCACACGCAAAATAAAGTTTAAAATAATAAAAATAAAGAAAATTTGTATACAAAAATAACTTAAACTTAATGTTTTAATTATCCTAATAAATAAAAACAATGTTCGATAAACACCTATCACAATATTTGCTATTGTTTTCAAAATTGAGTAGGCAATTCTATGTACGTGTAAAAAACAAACATTCTACAAAACTGCAGATTAGAGATGAAAATAAAACAAAAATAAATAAATAACCATTGGGAATACGAGAAATACCGTATCATCCAGAACCAACGATGAAGTGGTTTGACGCATCATCAATTGACTACCGGGATGTCAGCAAATTCAACAGTTAAGGTTACATTTTAAGTTTTTATTTCTAATTAAATTTATTTTTTGGGTATTTTTTTTTTACTATTCATTTTTCACTAAAATTTAAATTTTCTTAATTTTGTGGTATTTTCATTTGGCTACAAAATTTTTTCATTTGTACTTGTAAATTAAAAGCAACAAAGCAAAACTTTTGGGATTCAACCGATATCTTGGGTTAGCGTTATGATTTATTAGCTGCCCATTTTTTTAATTTAGTGATGTGGATAAGGGTCATGGAGTACAATGCTAAATACTTAAACCAGGAATAATAATTTGTACCATGAAAAAGAACGATGGAATTTTATGATTTCCGACCAACGAACCTCCACGTCACGAGCAACCCCAAACCTGACACTAAAGTAACCGCCGTTTTTAATGGCCTATTAACATGAAACGCGATTTTACTCGTACGAGTAAAAATGATTCACGGATTTCTCTTAAATTACGTCGTAAAATAAATATTAGTCACTTAAAAAATATTTAATAAACAATTCCGAATATAATGTCATCAACACTTTTTAACAAACACACATTTCCTAATAAAAACTGCAAAAAATTTTTAAATCGCGGCCATATTGGAAAATTCGCGCGAGTAAACACTTTTTTGCAATTTTTATTAGGAAAAGTGCGTTTGCAAAGAAAATTTTCCTTAGCAATACATTCGGAATTGTTTATTACCTATTTTTTAAGTGACTAATATTTATTTTACGACGTAATTTAAGAGAAATCCGTGAATCATTTTTACTCGTACGAGTAAAATCGCGTTTCATGTGAATAAGTCATAAGCTTTATCAATGCCGTTCGACCGGCTTGTCCTGGTAATAATTAATCGACTATTTCCTTCCATGCTGGGTTACATGAGAAGGTTACAAATATATCAGGACGACCATATGTTCGCAAATAGGCGAATTCGTCTTGAGTGTACTTTTGGGGGTTGTAGGTGTGTGGGTAGCGTTGCCGCGATATCACATATTATTCCTGATTGTGTAATCTGACTCCGTAGAATATTGGTATTTTTTGGTTCACAACTCTATTCGCTTTATATATTAAACACTTGGTAATTTATTTATTGTTGAATAATACACAGCGAAATTTTTCGCAACGAATCAATTAAACAAACACGTTAAATTATTTTAATGATAATTAATTTTTTAGATTTTTGATAAAAGCAGAATATTTTTTCCTGCAAACCTTTTAATAGTTTTTTACCAACCCCTTTTTTCTGTTTTTTCTTTTTTTTTTAAACAAAAAGAAGTAGCCTACTTTATATAATACTAAACTAATCTCCGTGTCTTTATTTAATCATTTTTAGGTTCAGTGTTGTCACAAGAGAGTGTAGACCTGACGTGTCAACACAATGCTAGCTATGCCATGTCACTACATACTCGTGCAAGTATCTCGGACCGTATACAAACGAAAACGATATAGAGTTGATTTGCGGTATTTGAAAGTGATAACCTTCTTGAACCTTGTTGAAAATTAGCGGATATTGCAATGCATCATAATATTTATGTTTACCAGTCTCCCTGGTTAAAGTGTTATCATGGACATATAAAATGATGTCGGGAGTTGTGAACTGTTCGCCTGTATCCAAGCCAGCGACTTCATTGCTCAATGGTCCGTTATATCGTCTCTCGTATTCCCCACTTGGTGTACGATCTGGATACCACATTAATTTGTAATCTTCTTCCAGCATTCTCTATACAGCACCTTTAAAAGCACACATTCTCTGAATCTTCAGAACCGTCTCTTTTTTCACGCCTTGAATATTTTGACACCTACGGTCCGCTTCATTGGTTTCATCCCCCATAAAGTAAATCTTTAGGAAATTATTTTGGTTATTATGTGATGGAAGCAAAGAACCAATCCTAGGTATACCAAGGTAAATTTGACCTTGGACAGTAAAGGTAGGTGAAAAACTTGACCCTCCACACCAAATGAAAACATCTGCAAGCACAAATTGTATTTGCTAATTAGAAGTAGAGCTTCTGGCTCACCATGTGACGTATGACGTTCTGCATTTAACGTCCGGTGGGTCTGAGACTGTTCCAATGTCTGAGCAGCTCTTAACGACTGTTGATGTTCTCCATCTAAACTTTCGGTGATCATAGTTTGTTTTAATTTTGAATTGTGTGGCCGTATATGATATTGTGGAATTTTTAATAACTTGCGAGGTTTCTTCAGCACAAAAACACTTGTGCCCCTTCAAGGTATGTATTCTCAAATTTGTGATAAATTTAATATAACAGCCTAAGCAAATGGAAAACTCATCTAAACATTCTTTCATTGGATTTGAATGGGCAATGCATTATTGGCAAAATGGGATGTCGTAGAGCCATAGAGTAGCAGTTAAAATCACAAGCTTAACACATTTTACCATTTTAATTTGGATTATACTAATTATTTATCATTATTTATTTTAATAATTCTCTTTATTATGTTTACATTTCAAATAGGACATAAATCTTTTTCCAAACAAACACACAATTTTATACTAAAAATATCTCCATTTATTATTTGCATATACATAATCTCATACAATACATATAAAAAAAAAGCTTCTTTTGGTATACTATTATTATATAATAAAAAAAAAATACAATTATTCGTAATCTGTAAAAATAAACCAACTGCGACGATTCTTATCTTAAAAAGATACAGCTTACATTCTAATCTATTCTATGTAAATATACATCAACTTTAAGTTAACGCCAAATCTCCTAACTAATCTCATATTCTCATCGCTTATTACAAAACCGTTTATGCGTCATTTTTAGACTTCTTCCTTCAAGTGTGGAAACTTAAAGTTAATTTCATTTCCGGATACATCAATTTTCTCAAAATCAATCCCATTTTTGTCGTCTACAAAAGAAAATTGGAAATTCATTAGCATTTATTGTTGTAAAATCAAATCCATTTATTGCTTGTACCTGTTAATTGGTCTTCATGTGTGTAATATTTTGCACTATGCTTTGAATAAACGCATATTGTAACGAACAGGATGACTATGATTATCAGGACACCGATTGCATAAGCTCCAATTAAACCTGTGAAAGAAATAACGAGAAAAAAATTTAAAAAATCAATTTTTATAAAAAAAGTTCATTTTTCTATTCTAAAGTAGATGGCAGTAAACAAATATTGACTATTTTTAATGGGTTCGTTCTGTACAAAGCGTTATTTATGTCTTTCTGTTTAAAAAAAACTTTTAATTTTTACTACCGCACAAAAATACAGATATTTTATAGTTCACAACCATTTGTATGCGAACGAAATTATTAATTGTTGAATTTAAACGCAATCCGTTGAAATGATAAAAGTTTGTGTTAACAGTTTTTTATTGAATAAATCTGTTATACGATATTAACATAAATATTCAAATAAAAATATTAGAATCGTACTACATCTCTTTCAAGTCGGACATGAAGAACGGTCGATTGTTTTATTAGTTTGAATATTTTGTAAAAAAAATAAGCTAATTTTAGACACGATTGTAACTAAAAAGATATCGGTTAAATTACAATTAAAATCGTTTTAGAACAAAAAAACAAAAAAGTATTAATTTATACTACAACTTATTTAAACAAGTGAACAAAATTAGACAATTAAAATCATTTTAAAAAAATATTAGGACTAAAATTTCGCCTTTCCATTTTCTTGTAGTCGTCTGTCACATACAAAATTCAAGTGACATCTGTCGTCTAAAGTGACTTTAGACATAACAAACGATTAAGAGAATAGGAAAATTGGTGTGACGTGATTAGAGTCATGCAAAATGACGTGATACGACTATGGGAATTGGGGTGATCATCGATCATTTAGTTGCTTAACGTTAGCATTGAATTATCATGTTCGAGATTATTTGACAACCCCAAGTAATTTTTTTTTAAATATGAGATATTAAAGATTTTTAATGGTTTTTCAAGATTATTCCAGAATTCTAATTTTTTTCTCGGATTACTCTAGAATCCTTAAATTATTCAGACTTTTCGAGGTTATTCTTGTTACTGCATTCTATTGAAAATTATTCCAATTTTTTGAGGTTTCCGAGTTTAGGTAATTGTTGCTGTTACTCGTTAAGATGTTCGAAAATTCGTCAAATTTCTGCAAATTTTCCAGGTGGTTCAAGTGGTTAATATTGAAAATTGTTCGAAGTCATACTCAATTAAATAAAGTAACAGGGCTGCATTATTACCCTCTGGGCAATTTTTTTGTTAGTCAGTTGCTGAAGTGTCCTAAAAAAAATGTTTTTTCTTTAATAATGTGAAAAACTTTTAAAACTTTGTTGATCAAGCATCAAGTTGACCGATTCTAGATTCCACCCCGCTCCGCAAAAAAAAACCGGAGGCCCTATTCTCGAATTCCACATCCATTTTCCACAGTCAAAATTCATAAAAATTGAATTTTTTCGGTACTAAGGGAATATTTCCGAATGGATTTTGACAGATGTCCGCATATGGAAAATGGATGTAGAATTCGAGAATAGGGCCCCAGAAAAGCAAAAACCTTCCCCCTCTCGTTCCGAAGTTTCCAGTTAGTATAAAAACAAAATTGTCACAGATTTATTTGATAAATGTCTGAATATTAGTCTTTCAGCTAATGATACGGAGAACATTTATAGGAAGAAATCTCAGAATAACAGTGGTCCAATTCATGTTAAACTATATAACTTCGGCTGTAACTAAAAATGTGGTCTTATCTGCATTGAAAAAAAGGAAAGTGATGTGTGTTAATGATTTGGGTTTCAATGGAAATATGTAATAAGATTTTCATCAACCAATGCCTTATTTCAGAATATCGGTTACTATACAATGGGGCTAGGAAAGCCATGAAGGATGGAACGTGTACATTTGTTTGGCTTAGGAATGGATAGGTAAAGACACGAAACTCACGTCTATGATCTGGACAATTTGTCTTAATTTTTTTTTAAATCTTTTAATCATTAGATATTTTATTTAATGACTTTTTATCATTTTAATTTACAAGATCGTGAATCTAATAATTTGCTATCTAATGATTTTCAGGCTATTCGAAACTTGCATCAAAATATTCGAAGCGTAAGGAGAAATTTCAATAATTTCTTAGCTCTCTTAAATTCTTTTGATGTAAAGCCAGATTTAATATTTTTGAGTGAAATTTGGATTAATAACGATGAGACGAAATTGTTTCGGTTAAATGATTTTCAATTAATTTGTTTGCTGTAATAATGGTTTAGTTGAGACTACAAACCTTTTATCAGCTGATGTTGCCGATAAGTAATGAAACGTATATTTTTCTTTGTGTGCATCGTTTGCATTCAGCTTCTCTGAATAATTTTATTGATGAATTTTCTATTTATTTATGGCAAATTCATAACAATAATCTTATCGTTTTGAGTGACTTCAATGTTGACATTTTAAGCGACTCTACTAATTGTGATAATTATGTTTGTATGACGTCATCTGAGGATCTATATTCTTGTTTTAATGAACCGAGCAGAGTTAAATCTAGTTCGTCCTCTTGTTTAGATCAATGCTTCTGTATAGATTACATGACAATGACTTCTCTTGAATTAATGTTTCGTTATTGAACTATATGATTAGTGACCATCATCTTATACATATTAAGCTTAATATCATCAAGTTTAAGAGGTATAGCTGCAAAACTGATAAGCCTTAAAATTAATGTTTGTAAATTTGTTGAAAAGTTTAGTGCAGCCGATTTCTCATCTATTTTCACTATCAATGAACCAGCTGCTGCAACTAATAAATTTTTAGAACTATGGAATATAGTTGGGTGGGTGTGGTGTCCTATTAAACCATGGATAACTGAAGCCTTATTGAATATGATTGAATGTAAAAAGTGGTTGCTGAACAAAGCCAAGCGTGTTAAAGATAATTATCGCTTCCAACAGTATGTTGTTGGTTATATTAATGAAGTAAAAAAAGAAAATTGAAATTGTGCGGGAAGCCTATTATGTAAAAAAATTCGAAAATTGTTGTAATGATGCTAAGTCTATGTGGCGTACTATTAATGATGTGTTAAGTAATAGATCTTCCGATGTAAATCTTATTACTTCAAATGTAAAATCTTGTAATGAAAATTTAACTACTGCTTCTGATATTGCTGATGAATTTGGAAATTATTTTGGTAATGTTCCTTTAAATGTCAACTCGGAAGAACTCAATAGTGATTATGTAATTGAAACTTTTTTTTTCCATCCTATGGAGTACTCTGAAGTTTCGAGAGCTATTTGTTCTTTGAAATTCAGCTTGACGTATGATATTTTTGGTATGAGTAATTATTTCGTAAAACAAGTTGTAAATGTTATTGTCCCTATTTTAACACAGAATTTTAATCACAGTTTTGTAAATGGTATGTTAAAAACAGCAATTGTACTTCCATTGCACAAAAATGGTTCACGTTGTGATCTTAATAACTATCGGCCTATTGCCAGTTTTATTAAGAATTATGGAAAACGTTATAAAAAGTAGAATGGAGCTTTTCTTGGAAAGTCATAATATAATTAGTAGCTGTCAACAAGGGCTTACAAGTAATTTTTCTACTGAAACTGCTTTAATTGAATTCTTAAATACTGTTAATTTGTCATTGAATGAATCTAATTGGGTCATAACCTATTATTGCATAAACTATACAGAATTGGTTTCAAATGTAACAATTGGTTCAACAATTGGTTTAAGTCGTAACTGGTTGATCGTAAGCATTTAGTGATGGTCAGTGGTACTAAGAGCAAACCTTATATTTTAAATATTGGTGTTCCTCAGGGGTCTGTTTTGGGACCTCTTTTATTTCTAATATATGTTAATTCAATTTTTAGTGCCAATTTGTCTGGCCGTGTTGTAGCTTTTGCAGATGATATGGGTTTGTGTTATCGTTTGCCTTCTATATTAGCTGTCCTGTAAGCCACCAGATCAGTACTGACCTAGCTATTTTTAGTAAGTGGTTTGATTACCATTCATTAATTTTAAGCGAAAAAACTAAAATTATTTATTTTAAAATTGGTTACAGTAATTTCAATCCGCATGTAGTTAAGTTTCCTAGTCGTTCAATGAGTACAACAATTGCCAAGAGTACAACTCTTGACAATTGTTCCAATTCGTGTTTTTTGATTGAAACCGTTGAAACTTTCAAGTACTTGGGAAATATCCTTGACTGTCACCTAAATTGGAAATTTCATCTCGCTAAGGTTAAAACGTCTATCAATAATATGTTAAGAATGTTACATTTGCTTAGAAGAATGGCCCCACGCTCTACCTTAATTAAGTTCTATTATGCTTGTATTAATTCCAGGTTAGAATAAGCACTGGCTTGTTGGGGTGGTTGCTACATGTCATCATTGAAGACTCTCATTACTGCGCAAAAGCATGCGATACGTCTTATTTGTTTTAATTCAATTCGTGACTCTTCTTGGTCATTATTTTTGAGTCTGAGAGTTTTACCTTTGCAACATCTGTATGTTTATAAAGTTTTACGGTTATTTTATTTAAGGAGTGGATACCGGTCGATGAGACTCAATGTACGCTATAATTTTAGAAATAATGATAATTTCATATTCGATGTTCCGGTCTTCTATTTCGAACTTTTCAGAAAATATTTTTTAGTTACCGCTCATTCTTTAATCAACTTCCTCATATTATTAGGCAGCAGATTGATTCTAAATCGTTTTTAAAAGAAGTTAAGTTGTGGCTTTTTGATGTGTTGTTTGTTTTATAATTTTTTTTTTCTTTTTTGACCCCACACCAAACTTTATCTTATAATTTTAAACAGGTTGGTCAACACTGCCGTACTTCGGCGATGATCGGCTTAATTGATTTATTTCTTGTTAGTGTCCTTTTTTTATGTATTATTATAATAATACTATTGAAATAAATTGAAAAATAAAATAAATACCATTATTCCCAAACTTTCCTAAGCCCCGTAACTTAAAGCATAGACACAGCTCTACGTTAAAAGGTCTTCCGCGGCACGAAATTTACATTTCCGTACATTAACGACATTTTAGTCGCATCAGAGAATCTAGACCAGCACATGGAACACTTAAAAATAGTGTTTCAACGCTTACAGGACGCTGGCTTGGTGATAAACATGAGCAAATGCATATTTGCTGAAAAACAGATAAGTTTCCTGGGATTCGATGTAGCAGCCGCGGGCATTCGTCCTGCCCAATCTCGGGTAGAAGCAATAACAAATTTATCACGGCCAACAACCACTAAAGGCGTTCAGCGATTCTTAGGTATGTTAAACTATTATCGCATTTTCCTTCTCGGCGCGGCTCAGGACCAAACAAAATTGTACGAGTTTCTCAAAGGCAAGAAGAAGAACGACAACAGCAACATAACTTGGTGCGACGACTCAAACCAAGCATTCGAGCACTGTAAAAGACGCCTAAAAGAGGCCGTTCAATTAGTTCACCCATCGTCGGAATACAAATTGGCGATCATGGTCGACGCATCAAATCAAGCGGTCGGAGCGGTAGTACAGCAGCAAACAACAAAGGAATGGCAACCTTTAAGCTTCTTTTCACGAAAGCTCACAAACACGGAAAAAAATTACAGCACGTACGACAGGGAGTTGTTGGCAGCGTACGCAGCGATTAAACACTTAAAACATTTCGTCGACGGCCGGGAATTTATCCTATACACCGACCATAAACCCCTCACGTTCGCCCTGAATCAAAACCTAGAGAAACCATCACCCCGACAGCGCAGGCATCTCGATCTGATAGCACAATTTACGACCAGTATACAGCACGTTTCTGGCAAGGATAATGTAGTAGCGGATGCTCTGTCTCGTGTCGATGCACTGACGATTACAAGCAGCATAGATTATTCGCGCATGGCGGACGAACAACAAGACGATGATCTCAAAGGACTGATCGAAAAAACAACAGCCTAAAACTCGAGAAAATGCCAGTGTTCGGGACGGACAAATCTTTGTACTGCGATGTTTCAACTGGTACTCTAAGGCCATACGTTCTCGAAGCATTTCGACGTCAGGTATTCGAAGTATTTCACAATGTATCGCATCCGGGGATACGAAGTTCAACCAAACTGATCAGGAGCAAGTTTGTGTGGCCAGCGCTCAACAAAGACGTACAGCAATGGGCAAAATATTGCGCAAACTGTCAAAAGTGCAAAATTTCAAAACACGTGAAAAGTCCGTGTGGTAACTATCCCATCGCTAGCCAACGGTTCTCGGAGATACATATAGATATAAGCGGTCCGTTGGAACCGTCCGAAGGACAACGCTTTTGTCCAACCATCATAGATCGATTCACCCGATGGCCAGAGGCCACTCCGATGCCGGATATCAAGGCCGAAACCGTCGCTGATACTCTACTGAAAACATGGATTAGTCGGTTTGGAGTCCCATTGGTTATCGTCTCCGACAGAGGGTCTGGTCAACCTAGTAGGGTTTCAACGCAAACGCACTACGGGCTATAACCCGGCATGCAACGGGATGGTTGGACGGTGGCACCGCAGCTTAAAAACGACTATAATGTGTGTCAACGACCCGCAGTGGACCAGATCATTGCCACTCGTACTGTTAGGTTTGAGAACCTCTTTTAGAGACGATTTCGAGGCTACATCAGCTGAGTTGGTGTACGGCGATAAATTACGCCTGCCCGGAGATATGATACAGCCATCAACATTTACAACTCAAAATCAGGTTGTCTCACAAATTCAAGAATTTTTCAGGAATATCCAGCCGACAGCGCCATCACGAGACGTCAGCAAACCAAAAATCTTTGTCTTCGTACTGGTTCGTGCGGATGTATTACACAGGGCACTACAGCCGTACCAAGGCCCTTACGCGGTATTGCGCCGGTCGGAGAAATATTTCACAGTCCTGGTGAAGGGCGTCGAGTCGAACATTTCTTGGATCGGTTGAAACCTTGTTTTTGTCGAGGGTTGCGAGCATGACAGGGCAGAAAAGACCGAACTGACAACTGGTGCGGATAGTGCAGACAAACATCCCGACAATCCTTCTGTTCCAGAATCAAACATACCAACAGGATAAAAATGGATAAATGCCATCTTTATAATATATACCAACAGGGCCAAACAACAAGAATGACCATGTTATAACAAAAAAACGGGTGACATTCAACCTGGACAAGCCTTCAGAAAAGAAACCGGTTGCTACATCACGATCAGGGCGCAGCATCAAACTACCCTCTCGTTACAACTGATCGTTCCCTGCGTTCACTAAGGGTGGGGTAGTGTGGCGCTACAGAGTATCCGCTGGTAAAACAGAATCGCTTTCGGGTTTCGCGGTTCAAAGGGTCCGCTAATATCACAATCTGTTTGCAGTCGAGATATCGGCCGTCAGGGTTAAATCTTGTCGCTTTTCTGTTTTTGACAGAGAGAAAGAGAGCAGCCATTATATATCCAAAAACGGCCGCGAAAAGTAGCGTCTTAAGAATAAAAATAACATCATTTTTTGATCCGAGTAAAATCAGTTTTCGAGTTAAAACGAAATCGCTAACCGATTAAGCGTAATAATTTTGTAACGTTTTCTATTAAATATTAATTAAACTAAATAAAACTTAAGTGTAAAGCTAACGCTTCGGTTTTTTTATTGAATTATATTGTGGAAGGTGCGTCGGCCGCCATTACAACGAGCACGCCACTCATATACGGACGAGATTGCGATCAACGACCACCATCACCACACTTTCATTACATAATTCTAAATCTTCTTTTCTAAACCCCATAAACCATCAATTGGTTTATGAGGTATCCTATAGTTATTAGTACACCCTGAATACCTATAACTTACGTTACTACAATAAATAAAGAATAAACTTTTATTTTTGAAAATGAGATAAAAATTCAGAGACAACAACGGATGAGTCATATCCTGTAATTCGTAAATGCTGCTGAAATAAGCTTACCCTTTTCTCCGCGCAGTTAAATATATTTACGTTTTTTATTTATAAAGTGTTCGGTTCTGCCAAATCAACATGGTTGTTAACTGCAACCCGAACAAAACAGATAGCAGATTGCAAGCTATATTGAAGCTCATCTCAAGGAACCCAACACAATGTGGTTGTAAACCATATTCATGTTCGTTATGTGTGCATCTGAAGCTATTATTGGTTAGGCTGCCAGTTCTATTGTCCAACTAGCTATACAAAAACAAAATGTTTAGGATTAGCCAGGATGAGGAAAGATTAGGTTATTAGAAGCTGCGTGAAATAAACAGGACGAACGAAACTTGAATCACTGATACGAGAACGTAATACCCTAAACTAGTTTAAATATTCTATGCTTTGTTTTTACAAAGGGATTAGCTTTCTTCGCAAACATTTACATGTACCCTTCAAAGACCTACTTTCGTTAGTCCCAATAGGTTCTCGAGTAAATAATATATGCAGCACTGGGTAAAATCAATGCAAAATCGATCTATTATCGAGACTTGAAGCTCTCCCCTTAAACGAGACCTACAACCTAAATCTGACATTTGTCATTAACACGCCAGTTTCCTGAAATTCCAGCTTAAATAAGTCGCCTTAACAAAAAGTTTGACAAAAGTTATCTTCTCACACGGACAGCAGCTTTAATCTGATGAACGTTAGGATTTCGAAATCCTTATCTAGTGACGGTCTTCTCGAAGATAACTGGAGTATACCTTCAAGGAAAATTGTTGGTAAGGTAAAGCTTTTCTCTAATCCGCTATATTTGGAAATGCTACTACCCCAAAATGGGCCACTTGCACACATCTCCCATAGTTTGTAGTAGTTCCAAAATTAAAAAGTAAATGAAAGAAATCAAAATATAAACATAATTTGGGCAATTGTTGTAACAATTGCCTCTTTATCAAATTCTTCTCAAATTCATATTAACCACATATTGATTTCAATTTCAGTTTTGAATTACTTCAAAAAAGTCAGTAGTATTTGGAAAATATGTAATACTCAAGTGTTTCGAAATACATGTTTGTGAAATATAAGGATTTGTTAAATTAATTAATCGCCCAAGAAAAGATGGGTGTTATAAAAATTTGAGATGTACTTACTCTCATCAAAAACTGAAGCCTTCGAGTAGTAAACCTCATTTCCAGTACCCTCGCTACCTTCAGTAATACACCATTCCAAGATCGACGCATCCAACTCGTTCACAGAAACTCCTCGTAAATCTTCGGGAATTTGACATTTTGGAAAACTCTCCCATTTTACCTAAAAATAATTAAAAATAGTGCTTTAAACATATTTTTTATTTTTATTTTGAAGCTATATATGACTTACCGATTTCGAATATTCTAACAGTGGCCCTATATGACATTTATCACAGCGCAACGGATTATTTTCGAATAAAACAATTTTACAGTATTGAAATTTCATTACAAATTGCCGCGTAATTCCTTTCATTTTATTATTCGATAGGTCCAACACCTCCAAAGTATTTGCTACGTTTTGTATTGCATTTAACGATTCGATATATAAATTATTATCAGATACATTCAACACCCTTAGTCCAGTCAAATGCCTAAATATATCATCTGGAAAGTATGAATACATGCCGGACAGCGATAGCGTCTCTAGCATTTCCAATACCTTAAACGTTTGTTGCAAACTTATCAAATTCAGCTTTGTATTTCCACTTAAGTTCAGTACGTTTAAATTAACTAAGGGGTCAACAGATTCCGGGCTTAACGTCTCAAGACTATTATAGCTCAAGTCTAATTCAATTAGATTTCGTAATCCATTAAACGCATCCGTCGATATATTTTTTATGTCATTGTGCGATATGTCCAAAGTGGTGAGCGACTTTTGATGCTGGAGCACAAAATCATTTAAAACTTTAATTCGATTCCCGTCGAGTTTTAGTAAATTTAATTTCGTTAGATTTTTAAAATCGGTTTGCGTTATCTTGGTTATTTGATTAAAACCTAAGTCTAATTCATACAAAAGACTGAGCACATCGAATAAATTCTGATTCAGCTCAGTTAGAAGGCAACCGCGACATTTTAAAGTGTTTAAAAATTTTATATCTCTAAAAAGTTCCACAGGTAATTCGGTTAAATAATTGCCACTCAAATCAAGTGATTTTAAACGTTGCAATTTTAAAAATTGTCTCGGTACCAGCTCCTCTATCAAATTATTCGATAGATTAAGCACCCGCAAACCAGTAAGTCGACGAAATGATCCGCTCGGAATACGATCGATTTTATTATACGATAAATTTAGTTCCAGCAAGTCGGTGAGTCCCAGAAAATTATCCTCCGCCACTGTTGATATATTATTGTGCGATAAATCTAATATTCGTAAACTGGTGCATCCCAAAAATGAATGCCGTCCAATTGCAGGTACCTGTGCGTTTAGTATCCGTAAGACTCGTAATTTTCGAAGACCATCAAAAATTGGTCCTATTGTTAAAAAATTGTGCGCACCATCGATCACAATTTCTTGCACATCTTCATCAAATTCTTTTATCGGTATCACCTTTAAATTGCTCTGATTACATATCGTTAATTTTCGTTCCGGCTCACTATTGTTGCAATAACAATCTATAGGACAACCATAACTACTCAATGGATTTATGATTAACAATATGCATATCACTAATCGGAAAATCATTCTGAAATTAAAAAAAGAAAGAAGAAATTTCATGAGAAAATTTACTACCATGGATGTAATGTTTATTTATAATTCGTCTAATTCGATTAATAGTTCCCATAACCTAATATCTATATATACCGGTTTAAACCAAATAAACATAGCGTAAAGTTCTTAAAACTACAATAAACAATACCGTACCGTACACATTTCATACAAAAATGGGACAAACCGAAAATCCGACATGTAAACAAAGAGGCTGTTTGTTTACATTTCATAAATGCGGTTGATGTTTGTGTTTCGTCGGGTTATCTTCATTATTAGACTATACGTGTTCTTTGTAAATGAGGTACCAAGGAAATTGTTTATTTGTAATTGTACTCCGATAATAAACTCCCACACAGTAACAACAATAAATCATTGTGTAATCAAGAGGAAGTGTCTACCTTGTTAGGAATTGCCTTAGAACAATGTTTGAGTGTGAAAATTACATTTATATACAGTTTCTATTATCATTCGACAACGCTGACAATAATGAATAATGACCCAACCCTATAGTAACCTGTTAAATCTGCTTTACCAAATTAGTTCGTTATGAAAAAGGTTTTCAATAATTTCTCTTAAAAGTTGTATAGGCTAAAAACTTCATCTGACTAAATCTAAGATCTCATCACAGCTTGGGAGCATTTATCATTAGATAAACTCAAGTTTACCAAAAATGTGTTATAAACAAATTTAAATAGTTCATTGGCTAAAACTTAGCATTAACTTAACAGTAAATGCAGTAAAATTATTAATCCTAAAAATAAAAAATGTCTTATCAAGTGGGTTACTGGCAAATAATGGTTTCCTTTGATGATTTAAAGATGAATCTACTAAATGGTACTGAATGTTTACAACTAGACTTTCATGATTTACGTAAGAATAAGGTGAATTTTTAGCTATGGATCAGTTTGGTCTAATTCAGATCGAACTGACTATTTAAACGATCTAATAACGTGGTTCCGTTTTCGGCATTTCTGAACATAATGAAGATGTTTGGGAATGGCCTTACGACGACTCTTTGTGATGGCATCTCCGTTTATCGCAGGTCCTATTTTTTTGCAACCAACATACATGTTGTGTGCTGATAGCCACTTTATGTGAATAGTTAACTTCCAGTAAACAATATTTCGACTAATTAAAATTAAATTGTAGGTAAATTAGGGTAATTTTGTGAATTTGCCACTAAAACGTTTTTATCAGTTTTTTTACGGAAACTACGGAAACGATCATCAAATGTCATTGTAATCGAATTTATTAGGGATTCGCCCTTTAACGCAAAGTGGCTGACATCTGGTGGTCGATATTGAAACTAAATAAAAAGGAATCAATTCAGCAATTAAAAGATTACATAAAATTGACATTTTTCTTATTGATTTTGGTTCAAAATAATATTTTATTGCTACATAGAAGATACCTTTATTTATTCAAGGACAAAATAATTCATAAACAACACGCATTAAAATAAACGCTGAACGATCACCTTTTTTTAGTGGCGATTTTTGCACCTTAACTTAACATAATTGTTTTAATAATTCTTTTAAAATCATAATTGTTTACTGTCAAAATTTACCTATAAAATCTTCACATAAAAAAATAAATAAATTATTTGTCTTTGTCACTATAATGTGTTTTTGTTTTGTCTTCTTTCGACTTCAAGTCAGCTCTGTCAATTATTCACAGTGGAATACGGGCATTAAACATAAAACATTTTGTGATAGTTGACGTATTCGGCCTGGCCAAAATGAAAACATATCATGATATTTTATCTCAAACTCATTTTTTGCTAACTTCATCTTGTTAAATAGCCCAAAGTGAAAAATTGGTTTCAGACGTCAAACTACAGTTAAAACTTTTGTAAACAACATCTGGATTATTTTTATTTTTATTAATTTATCAAATTACGATAAGAACGGGTATCACCAAAATATAATTTGACAGCTAAATACACAATGATCGTGTTCAATCGGGCAAAAATGATAAAAAATATCATGATATTTTATCCCACCCTAACTTCATTCCGTAATACTGTACGTCAAACCCGATTGAACAACCAAAATTGATAAAAAATGATAAATTGATTTTAAATGTTACATTTTGTTTTAAATCGCTTTGTAAAATTCAATAAACTCATTTTGTCGTCAGGTTTTTAATTAAATGTATATATTTTTTAATTATTTTTTGTTTATAAATTATTTTAATATTGAAACTATTTAGTTTTATCCAAATATTGGAGACAAAAATAATTTTAGTTTGAGTTTTGATATGTTTGTGTTCTCAGACAAATCGTCGAAATATAAATTATTAATTATGTTTAAATAAATAGGTGACTGTGTAAATACCATATGAATATCTTAAAAAAGCAAATTTAATTTAATTTAAGTACCGAAAATATCAAAGAAAATAAATTCAAAATTGACAGCTGGAACCAAGAAAAAAGTTGGTTTTTTTGTGTGATAAATGAGTGCGTTTATTGCCAAAAGTGATAAAAAATATCATGATATTTTTTATCATTTTTGCCCGATTGAACACTAGGAATATTTTGACATCTAAAATGAAAAAAACCTACGATTTTTCTGTGAAAAATGAGTGTGTTTTAAGCTATAAACCAGCATAACATATCATGATATTTTTTATCACATTAGAACGACCGAACTCTGGTAGTATTATTGTCAGAGGCGGCTGCTCGTTGGATGCAATGCGCCCTTGAAAATTAACGCGCAAAGTTAAATATTTTTTGTTCAATTTCATAATCTCTAATTTGTAACATCACACGACGATAACATGACATCAACGAGTGCTTAATATCGAATAACCGTCAACAATAATTTCTGAAGTATTTCGAGAATTTTGGAAAATCTCAAATATTCTAGAAAAATGTTATCTTTGGAGCTCAACATCCTCCAAACTTAACTAAACGGCGCTGTAAGTAACTCAACGCTATGTAAATCTTGGAAAGCTTAAAAAATATTATCGATAAACAGTTTAAAATTCTAGAATAAGCTCGATATTCACAAAAATGTCGAATGTCAAACTGCATCAAACGTGTATAAGACGACAAATTTTCTTCAATTTTATTTTTATTTCGAGTCGGTATAAAATAAAGTTACAATTTTAAATTTATAATTTGTAACATTAAATTTGTAATAAAAATTGTGCTATTATTATTATTTGTGATAAAAAATTCGGAGCGTTCCTCCATCAAAGAATCATTTTATATCTTTGGAGGTTATGTTAAAATTGATATCCAAAAGGTTCTATATACGATTTTGCTATAAAGTCAAAAATAAAACAAAAATGTTGCCTTGGTCTCTCAGATGGAGTATCAGATTTTTTTCTATTTTCATTTTTTTCCACTGTGACTCTCTCATGGAATAGATGCTTAATAAAGAAAACCTAAAAGTTTGAAAAGTCCCAGAAGGGAATCGCTAGGCTGGCGACACACCAAATTAGTTAAAATGTTTTTTTTTTCTTGTCTTAAAGCAACTTGCGGTCAAAAATGCATTCGATTATATGGCGCTATTCACATCGAATAAGGCAAAACAATTGTACGTAAAACATTTTGTTTCATAAAACATAGAACAGCAAATAAAACCACTGAGATGTATACATGGAGACGACATGCAAAATATTTATCATAATAAACAACCCAAACGAATGGTAGAACTTTTTTCTTCTAGTTGCACCACTCATTTTATATATGCCGCACACTCTAAAAAGTTAATTCCGAAAAAGAGCCGTACTGGATACGAAAATAATTTTTTTAACATTAAACTTGCGCTAAAATCATTAAACATACAAAGATTTTGAGACTGATTAATTAACTGAAGCATTATTTGAACTATTCAAACATTGCGCTACTTATTTTCGGAAAATATTTAAATTTTTTCAAACTATTTTTCTTGAAATTTTTAATACACGCCTGTAAAATAAATCAAAACACAAAAAAAATTCTAGTGAAACGTCAAAATTCGAACATATACAAATTGTTTACTATGTTTGCTATTGTTGTTTACTATTTATAACGGCCTGTTTAGGTTTGTACAATTCACTCAGTACATCTCAGTGGTACAATTCCATTTCCGAAAATTCGAAAACTCAAGACAAGGAAAACAAATATTTTCTTTCTCTGTCACACAGAAGCAAACTTTTTTCTTCTTCTTCGTTTTTTTTTCTTCTACCACGACTTTTTACCTATGCCGTCTCCATGTATATATCTCAGTGAATAAAACGGAGTCAATGCACACACAATAAAGCAAAATTGTGTCAATACAAATTTGACTTACGAAACATAATTAAAGGCGACCACAGCCTATAAACAAATTTGTTAATTCACACTGAAACAAAGCAAAGCAAAACAAGAGAAAACTCCTTGAATCAAGAAAAAAACAGTGTTTGAAGTCGTTTCGTGGTCACTGTTTTATAGTAAGTTTGTCAATATTGTTCCTCCACCTTTCTTCCAGCAGAGTTATAAATGTCAAAATGTTGTAAATGAATAATAAAATAAAAATTACAAAATTGTTTATATTTTTTACGACTACGTAGTCACAAAAGTTTATAGTTTCCATTTCAAATATTCTTTTTTAATAATATAAACTAAATTTACAGTGACAGCTAACTCAAACCTAAAAAACTGTTGTTTTGTTTCCATCACAAAATAAATTTGCTTGTACGTTCTATGGAACACGTTCAAAATTGATATACATATTTCAAAAATCCTGAACTCGACATAAAACAAAATCTAATGTTACTGCAAATTAAAAATGGTTGCTTTGATCCGCTTTGATCTCGTTACTTCGAAATTTAATTACAATGTATTATTTCTGATCGTATTTTATTTATCGGAAGCGCCCCACATTCTCTCTTATTCTGTTCCTAACTACACTTCACATAATACTAGAAATATAAAACAAAATCATGTTCTGACTTAAGCATTGACCAGCGAGTCTTTAAGAAATTTAAGTAAAGTGGTGACCAACGAAAAATTATAAACTTAAAAATGCGATAGATAGGATTTCTGTATTCTCGCCTAGCGAAAAATTAACGTCACTTAAGAAAATTAACGAAGCTTCGTTAAATAAGATCTGTCAATTAAGCAAAATTAAGAATGCGCGATTTGGCGTCCAAACTTAAGAAATAAATGTCAAATCCAAATAAATTTTTGATGCGGTAGATGCAAAGATTTTTATTTCATGCGATTTTATTTATATTTATAAATTTAAATTTTATTTTTATAGGTTTTACTGTGGTATTGATTTATTTGCTGCATTTTTCTGCCGATTTTTTTGTAAATGGAAAATTTTGGTTGCCATTTTGATAATAATTTGTAATTCAATATTTTTTTTATTTTATGACAGTAAAATAGTTTAAAATATTAAAGTTTATTACATTAAAAGGAAAAAAGTTTGGTGGAAATCAAATGTCGAAAAATAATGCAATCGTTCCACTAAACTTCTTAAGTTTAAAATTTTTCGTTGGTTGGAATGTCAAAAAAAAGTGTCGTTATAATTTTTAAGTTTATAATTTTTCGCTGGTTGAGCCTTAAGAATGCGACCATAGGAACAAGCATGTTACTGACCAGCGAAACTTTAAGAAATTTTCGTTCAGTTTCGTTAAATTTGAATTGTCATTTAACATTCTTTAACAAGAGCGAAAATTACCGCCCAAACTGAAGGAAAAAACGTCAAATAGTGAAACACGGCCTATTTATGTTTTATTAATTAAAATAATGTTTTATACATATTTCAAATATGTACATAATATATTATGTAGTGTAATGTAACAAAACAATTATTGCAAAATACAATTACGAAATTCCTTGTTTTTTGTTGTCAAATCGTGTTACGGATTCACTGGGCGATCTGTCAAAATTTCCTTAACAATATATTTTCGTTAAATTCTGTAAGGTTTTGTTACGGATACTTAAAGACTCGCTGGTCAATGCTTTCGACAATATTTTGTATTCTATTAAACCAATTCACACCAACGTATAAAGCAACACGAAACAATTTTACTTTGACACGAAACAAATTGTCTTGCCTGCTATACTCAAAAACGTTTTGACTAATTTCGTGTGTCGCCAGCCTTAAGGTCGAGTTATAATGGATCCGTCCCATTTCGTTCCGCTTCTCCGTCCAAATTAGTTTTAAACATTTTCTGTACATTTTCTATGAAGAAGCGGAATGGTTAGTTATAATAAAATAGAAAGGGGCGGACGAGCTCATCCGTTTTTTCAAAAAGTTTAGAATTTACGGAAAGACGGAACATCTTAACCAAACAAATCAAATTAAATTTTTTTTTGACATAACGTGAGAAGTAGGCAGTAACTACATAGGGATTTTCGATTATTTCACATATCTTCTTTAACTAAATTTAACAACAAATTATAGGTTCCCTGGTCATTCTAGTTTGGATGAAGAATTCTTCACTATCTAACTCTTTCATTTGGAGAAAGCTAGTCTTAAAATACCCGGATTCGTCCCTATCCTGATTTAATGGATTGCACCTTATTTATAAATTCTATAATATTTTTTATACAAAACATATAAATCAAAGAGAATTTCTAAAGATTTTATAGTCTCGTAGTCTTCCATTTTATTTTTTTAATTTGTTTTTCAAATGTCAGTTTAAACAGACGGAACGGATGCAATGTAACCAACAAACGGAAAAGACGAGATGGAGAACGACGGAACGAAACGAGACGGATTCATTGTAACTCGACCTTTAGAGTTCTATATTAACAAAACAACAAAACTCGAATATCCTCGAAGCTCTCGAATAACACTAAATTCCTAAAATAATTTTGAAAAAAAAATGAATGCTTGCGCAAAGCAAAAAACCTCTTTCTCGAACAAATAACTGGACAATCTCGAATATTCTCAAAAATATTGAATAATATTGATAATTTCGATTAAATTAGATGCCAGCAAGCAACTTAACGCTATTCGAACCGAAATATCTAGATTATTCCAAAAATTTCAAAATTTCGAATTTCGAGAATGTTATAATGTGAAATAATTGTCAATGCTTATACTTCAATTAAAACTAAACTAGAATAATATCTAAAATTCTACAAAAAATTTGAGCAATATCTAAAAACTTCGGGCTTTCTAGACGTTTGTTCATTAGAACAACTAAACAAAGCTCTACTAAGCTTAAAACCCTTGAAAATTCTGATGTACCTGTATTTCAGTATTATAAGGCAATTCTGTTCTATAAAATTTAACTTAACTTTAAAAGACTTAAAACCGATTATAAATACTCTATAAGGATTACAAGAGTTTCGAGATTTTTTCAAAATTATGCAATTGTTACTTTGTGAATTGTGAGCTCTTGAAACTCGTGAAGTGGAACTGAGATACAACTGATGTAGATTCATTTGTTAACCCTAGTCCGCTTTGAGTCCCTACCGTCAATAATGCCTTCAGCAGCTATGCGGCCGGGTCTAAGCAAGAAACTTCATATTTTCAAATAATTTGCTTCTATTCTGTTTTGTATGTTAGAGCGTTCCAATAAATAAATTTACTTTTCATGCATGAAAACTAAGTTAGATGCCGCCACTGATTATTGTGGACTAAAATGAAATCCCAATTTCTGGACTAATACGAGTAATTCCCCACAGGGCTTGCAGAAAAAAATGTATTTGTGCAACTCTGTAATTTTGATCGAAACTATGGAAAACGGTTTTGCATCAAACAAGTAAAATTTTAACGAAAGCCAAAAATATTTGACAAACCAAACCAACTAAAAAAAATTGGTGAAAAACAAATTTCAGTTTTAATTTTGCCTTTTTCAGTAAAAGTAATTTTAATAAATAACTAAGAACATCATCTTCCATCTGAGATGACTGCCAATAATACAATCAATAACAATCTTATGCGCCGCCAATTTTAATTTGTTGGAAAACTTGGGCAATCTTTGAATTTCCAAGCTTATCTTTAATCAATAGATAAATTAAATTTCGCATAAATAGGCTGTGGTCGAATTCTCGAAATGCATTTACCTTTTTTTTTGGAGGGTAAACGCAATAAAAAAAGATAAATGTGAAATTGTGCAATTTAACAAAAAACGAACACTAAAAATCAACATTTACCGTAGTAATTGGTTTACCCAAGAATTCGACCGCAACCCTAGTATGTATTTTAAAAGAAAATCATAAAATATTCTTTGGCAAATCTGCGGCCTCTCAGCCATTTGATAATCGACGTTCCAATTAACTCAAACATAACATGTCGAATGCAACCAATAAAGTTTTTCCAGAAACGTTAGTGAATATCATTGTTCGTGAGACAAACAGGAAACCAAATGATCATTTTAACACTATTGTTAGAGATGGTAAACGTTGTCGCATATGGCATGATACAAATGTAGATGAAATATATGCACTTATTGCCATTTTAATTTATGCCGGAGCACGAAGAAATTGGGATAAAAGATTGGATGAGCTGTGGCAACCCGACAGTCGCCCCTTCTATAAAGCTGTAATGTCTTTACAAAGAGCCGAACAACTTTTAAGATTTATGAGATTCGATAACCACAACACGAGAAAAGAAAGCATAAAAACTGATAAAATAGCTGCAATTCGCAATATATGGCTTATGTTTCTCGACTTTCTAAAGAAACCATATAAACCATCTAGTAATTTGACTATTGATGAGCAGCTAGTAGCCAGACGAGAACGCTGCTTTTTTCGGCAATATATCCCCAGTAAACCTGGCAAATATGGCATAAAGATTTTTTTGGATTTGCGATTCAATAAATGCTTTTCCATTGAAAGGTGAAATTTATGTTGGTAGAACATCTAGAGACGAACCACGCGGGACAGATTTGGCTCTCAATGTATCAATGTAGTTCATCGACTAGCCAAAGGATACGTCAATAAAGGACGAACCATAATAATGGACAGTTATTTTACGTCGTGTAAACTTGCAAAGTAAATGATAAGCTTAGATTTAACTATACTTTGGACAATTAGAGCAAATAAGCCAGAGTTACCTCGAGAACTATCAGGTAAGGCCGAAACGAAACATAGGGAAGCAAACTCGATCAAATTTGCGTATCATGGCCATATGACATTGGTAAGCTACGTTCCAAAGGCAGGGAAAAATGTATTGTTGTTATCAACGCTTCACAATGAAGGTACCATCGAAGAAAAAACTGGTAAGCCAAATATAATTTTAGAATATACTGACAATAAAGGCGGTGTTGATACACTAGATAAGTTAGTGAAAACATATAAACCCAACTCTCTTTTTAAACGGTAGATACGTTCCACGGAAAATAGTGTAATCAAAAAACGTGTAAAAAAAGACAAGCCGCTCATATTAAAATAAGGGATGCATTCTTTGTATTTCAAAAACCGTGTAAGATGAAATATTGAATCAAAATTTCTTCAGTAATTCATGCAAAAAAATACGTACATAAACAATCGAAAAAAAACTCAATTTTTTCAGTTCTGTACGTGCGAACATTTATTTAAAATTAAATAATAATTCATTTTGAAAACAAATTCCAATAACTAATAACTAAAACTAGTAACACAAAAAATATTGCTAAATCAGGAATTCAATTCAAATCCTAAAAAAAAATTATTTAGACTTAAACTAAAATATCTATACCTAATCGTCGCTACTGGATAATAAGCGTGCATTTGTATGGCGTGTTGGACCCAAATTGCTTTCATCGCTAGAAATATCCAAAACGTCTGACAAATCTGAATCAATTGTTGATTTTGGAAATGTTGAACTATTTCCAGGCACTTCCTGTGTTGTTGATTGTTCCTTTATTGGGAAACCTATTACCAGTAGTTGTGGTCTTACCACTTTCTTTAGCAATTCTTGATACGCAGCTGTACAACTTTGTATGTCGCGCTGGAACTTTAAAGCTCGTTCTAGATGCGAATCGTTCGTTAAAAAATGGTGCTTTAGGTTTCTAGCCAGATTTACACCCTCACGAAGCACTCTAGCTGTCAATTGTTGAACTGGTACTTTAACTTCATGTTCAATTGTTCTGTTCTCATTATTAACAACTGATAAAATTTCAATTAGATCCTCGTCGTCTAGTGGGGATTCAATCAACAACTCTTCGATGTCTTCAGTTTGCATATCTTCAAAGCCCTCGCTACTAATTCCTTGTGCCAATGTTAAAATATCTGAACACCCCACATTTTTTTCTGGCACCAAATTTCCAGTTTTGACGCATGCGGGCCAAATGGCTTTCCAGCAAGCATTTAATGTTGATTTTCGCAACTAAGTTATGGCTAAAGAAGCGTTTTTAAAACAATCCATAATCGTATATTTTTTCCATGCATCAACGATCGAAAGATTTTTGTCTTCAACTTCATCCAAAATATGTTGAAATGCCAGTTTTATATAATAAATCTTGAAAGCTGCACTAATACCTTGATCTAATGGTTGGATCAGGCTAGTTGTATTCGATGACAAAAATTCGAGTTTGACATTTGGATGTTCAACAGCAGGGTACCCCGGCGCATTGTCGACAAGTAAAATCACTTTGAATTCAAGCCCTTTTTGTTCCAAATACTTTCGCACTTCTGGAACGAAGCACTCATTAAACCATTTGGTAAATAAATCGGCGGTCATCCAAGCCTTTTTATTTGTCATTCAATGAACTGACAACTGTTGCATATTTTTACCTTTCATCGCGCATGGTCTTAATCCACGGTTAATTACTAGTGGCTTTAAAATTCGATCGCCAGAAGCGTTGCTGCACAATAAAAACGTCACCCGATCTGTAGCCGAATTGTGGCCTCATTAAAACCAAATTTGTTTCCGACAGATGTCGAACCTTCGCCTCTCGCAAGACAGTCCAAGATTTTGATTTTGATTTCCAATGTAATAGAATTTCTTTTTCGACTTTTGGTTTTATTTTCTTTAGGCATTTTGCTTTCAATAGACTATTAAAAAATATTAAAATTTAAAAAAAATCTTTTAAATTGTTAATTTAACTTACACTACACTGGAAAGAAAGTTCGATGCTTTGTAATTTTGGATGAATAACCTCAAAAATAGTAAGCTTAGTTTTTTTTTCATTCGAACCGCGGATTTATAGATCTTACTCGTACATATAGTTTTTTTTTTTTTACTCTGTAACTACAATTTATTTGGATATTGACAACAAAATCAGTCTATCGTTACTAAACACAGAACCGAATCTATAGGAAATGCCAACTAATAAAAAATACCACTGACAATGATTGTGAATTGTGATGATACGTAAGTTCAAATTTAAACTGATCGGTATCCTTTCACATTTTCATTTTTCTCAATCGTAACTTGCGTTTTTTTTTTGGTATATGTACAGTAGGAACCTTGCATATTAAGCTAAATACGTACCGTTTTTACGCTAAGAAGGGATCAATTACTTTGATATCTAGTGTAAAACAACCCGAAATAACCGTTAAATTTCAATCAATCAGTAGAAATAAACTAACCATAAGAAAATATATAACCAGAAAGAAGAGTATGTACATATGTACATACACTGATAAAAATAATTTGTTGGCATAAGGTTAAATTAACTATGTTTTGTTTATTGTGATAGATTATCATATGCCTTAAATAACTTACTCTTACAAAATTCAAATCTCGATCCAGCCAGCAAAAATTGGTTTTCTGCAATCAAAGACTGTTAGTAGTAACAAAAACCTAGAATTACGAATGCGCTTGTAGTTGATATTTAATAATATGGTTGCGGCAACCGACGTCATAAACTTATTTAACAAATAATTCGAGAACCACAATCAAAATTCATTTGTCCCAGCCAAATTAAAATTCGATTAGTTGCTTCAACAATAAATCATTTTTGGCAATTCTCTTTCGTTTATCGGATATACACACAAGTTCATGAAAACGAAAAACGAATGTTTTAAACTCATTCGTGTCCATATTGAGTTACCGGGTAGTCTAGTATTTGGTAATTATTATATTTTGTCTACACATAACTTGAGCTAATATATTAATTTTTCTGCTTATAATTTATGTAGAATGGTAATTTTTGTTAATGTGACATACAATAGTCAACGGCCATATTATCGGTGAACCAAAAAGGCGATAATTTGGCAGCGGAGGATTTTTATGTTGCCGGTACATACCTAATAATTTATTTTTAAAATCATACAATTTCGACAGTAATTTAGTTATAATTTTATTTTTATTTTCATAATAGCTATTCAGTGAAACATTTTTTTTTAAATTTCGGGTGACATTAGTTTATATGACAACAAAACATCGTGTGCGATTCCCGATGAAGTTTTAGTAAACTATGTAAACCAATATTTCAATGCGTCAGGCTGGTCTTTGGGAGCTATTGATATTAAACAAGGTTAAGATTTTAATTTATTTGCGATTGTCCCAATAAAGGGTGAAACACAATTTTTCTTACTGATTCTAAAACAAGTTTTTTGTACATTTTAAATCACTTTCAGATGAAATTTTTAACTCTACAGCAACGGACTATGAGCCTCATCATTGTATACAAGTAGAACCATCGGAACAAACCACCACGTCGCCGGGGACTATTAAGTTAATACATTCAACTACTTTAAATGTTACCGTAAAAATTAAAATTTTAAATGTTTAAAATAAATAAATATAAATATTTGAAGCTTAAGTGTTTTATTTTAACTAAAAAAAAATAACAAAAAATTTCATATTAGTCATTTGAGACGACGATAAAATACTATAATGGTGTTTGCCGGAACAGAAACCAACAAAAGCAACAAATATGTACGCATTTAACCTAAACTTAAGACAGTAGAATCAAACACTATTTACCATTACTACAAATAACTTTTCATTGTGCAAGCAGAAAATCATTTACTATAAGGCTTTTATAACAAAATCATTTGGTTGTGACAACTAATTTTCAGTAGACGGAACTAAATTTTGCGGTAATTCTGACCACAGGAACGATTTTCTAGTTCACACGATCGATTTTTCAGTTTGAGATACTAATATTAAGATTACAGAAACTTTTTATTAGTTAGCACAGCCAAAAATTGGTTTATAACAATCATAAACCAATTTATATCAACCTCAAATTATTGATATCGCAACATTCGGTAGGTAAAACAAAGGTTGCTGCAAACAAAGTGTTCTCTCTGTGTACCTATTTTATTGCTAAAGGAGGAAACGGGAGCACTATAAAAAAATTTTACGAAAATAGGTATGTAAACACGTACGAAATTCAATACATACACATGCATACCAAATTTAGAACTGTTTTATTTATTTAAAAACTTTTTTTGGAAATCGTTTGGCTAATACGCCATTATATACTAAACGAAGAAAATCAGAAAGAAAGGAATTTTTGCTAAATTTGGCGTCCAATAATCACATAATGAGTCGTTTACAAAAACCGCCGGCTATGGCCAAATCCATAAAAGTGGCATTACAACAAATTGGATACTCCACGACTATTATAAATGCCCTAATTCAGCAGCCAAAACCTTCGTCCAGTCAACGTCAGCGGTGCTATATATGCCCAAGAAAAAACGATAACAAATCAAGCTTATCTTGTTTGTATTGCCAAAAGACAGTGTGTAAAATACATTTAAAATTCGTATGCGATCTTTGTGTGTCTGATGCACTTGAGGATGCAGAAGATATTAACTCAGATGATTAACAATTTAAAGTTATTATAAGTGAAATCATAATTATATATTTTTCAATTAATTTTAAATTTTGAAAATGAATTTTATAAAATAGGCAATTAATTTTAAAGTTTTGTAATAAATAAACAAAATATAAATAAACGAATTCCATATACACAAGTAAGAAGCTTGTTTTCATACAAATCCTATGGAAAAAAATGGGGTTAACCTGACCCCACTACACGGTTAGTGTAACTTTTAGTATTGCACGAAGTGAAGGTTAAATTAAGCTTCTTTTAAAATTGGTCTGATGCTGACGGCTTGTATATCTAGGTGCTTTGGAAGTTGTCACTATTGTCTGTAAGCTAACTATGTATTCGAAAAAAGAATTTGAAATAAATTAGTTTTTCTCTTTTTGCTAGGTAGCCCATTTTTAGAAGCCCTCTGGTACTTTATAATAAATAAAATAAAATGAATATCAAAGTTGGCAAGAGAAATTTGGTTTGTGTTATTTTAAATTTTATAAACAAATATTACTTCCCTTCCACCCCTCCTCCACTCCCTTCCCCAGAATTTCAGTCCAGCTCCACCTTTGTATCAAAGTAGCTTGCGAGAGTTCAATACTGTTAGTAAAGAGATCGGTAGTTACACTCTCAATCTGCAAGAATGTTTCTTTAAATAAAAATCAACAGAAAACAGCTAATATAGAAAACTAGAAACAAAATAATGAAAAAATTAGTTTATGAAAAAATCATTGAAATGATGATGAAAATATTATTGTTGTGTTGTTGCAACCACTAAAATTAGCTTTGCTCAGGTGTATCTTTTTGTGGAATATTTTATCAGAACAGGTCGATTCCAGTTTAGAATAAATAAACCAAGGTACGAATCAACAACGGATTTTATAGAGTTAATGAATGTCTCTACAGATACGTATCTATATCTACTAAAATAAAGAATCAGCACTTTCTTCCCCTCATCATTAAAAAAACGAAATTATTTAATTGATCCCTAATTTTAGATAACACCAGACTCCCAATTTTTTTTTCTTTTTCTTTTATTTCTAAAGGTTATCACCTTGTAAAATAAAATGTCGATGATTCGTAACAGCATACCACAAATTTTTATTTTATTTTAATATTTAATATTTTTTTAAATTATTTCATTTGTTAGGAATTCAAGTTCGAACAAATAAAAACGTAAATATTTGATAATGATTTCTCTTTTTACTTCAAAACCACCACAACAGAATTTAGCATACAAAGTTTGACGTGTGGTACGTAAGGACACTACTTCAGAATGAAACACTTCACATATTAAATTGTCGCTTTAACACCACGTTCGTACTCTATAAGGGTTGCGTCAGTAATCGAAAATCAGAATTAATTTTTAGAAAACTTTCCTAAAATATAATTAGCATAGTTAATGAATGACTCATGCAAATATGAATAATACTTCTTATAGTTGAATTTCTAAGTATGGACAGCTATGCAAACAATTTATGAACAATGTACTATAATAAATATAAAGAAATCGATAAAATGCTAAATAGGAATCGCCATAGAGATCAAATTACGAATTAGAACTAGTAGTTAGATCATATTACGAATTCTGCATACAGGAAGATTAGGAAATTTTATAGGGCACACATCTCATAAATATTTTTACAAAAGGGTGATATTTTAACAGATAATGAAAAAATCGACAAACGGGGGAAAATATTTATATTAAAGATAACAAATCGTAGAATGGTGTTTATATGAGAGAGGCGGCTTTTACATACTGAAGGGTGAAATCAAAATTCAAAATGAAATAAGAAATAAAATTTAAGATAAATTTTTGGAAATGCATAATTAATGATGGCTGTAACACAAACAATCGCCTTGTCAAATAAGTATATAAAAGTCAGGCCAATATTAAGTCAATTACCTCGGTGACAAAAGGCAATTTTAAAACAGATCAAAGATCCAAAACTAAATTAGTGCGAAACCATCATATTGAATTTTGGAATTTAATATTAAAATTTGATCGTTTTTCAAACTAAAGTGTTCTTAAAAGTTTAATTTTAATTTTGTTTTAAGTGTATTATTGGCATTAAGCTTGTTTGTTTGTTCAGTCAATATTCAAACGCTATTTCTTAATCAATCTTAAACCAAAGTGTTTACGAACCTAAAGTAAGTTGGCAATATTTAATGCTTTTGTAAAAATGGATTTGTTAATTCCTAATGCAATAATTTTTGTTTGGTGCGTTTTTATTATAAATATATTAAAAATATTAATCGGTTTGGATTTAAGTAAACCTAAAATTTTGTGAATTTAGCTAAACCTTTTTCCATATTTACTCAATGCAATAGTTGTCGTAATTTTAGTAAATTAATACTTTGTTTAGGATTTAAATCAACTGTTAAGGCAAATATTGGAAACAAATAAAGAATAATTATAATATTTATAACTATGAGGAAATTGGATTAAATCTCAACGTAATATTGTCAATAAAGTATCGGATATCAGAACTAACAAACAAATTATTTCTATTTTTTAAACTTAATAACTAATTAAAATTCTCTTTTGCTAGGAACAAAATAATAATAGTTTGATTTTCAAGCCGAAGAAAAGCAGCTTGAACTTTCGTGCTTTTGACCGAAAATGTGTTAAAACCGCTTTTGGACTTTTAGTCGGATTTTTATGTACAATAACTCTAAGAGTGGCTATACCGAGACAATACAAGCAAGAAAAATACTGTACAAAACTGCCAAATTGTTATTATGTAAAAAGCCGTTAGAACATTTATAACAACATTTTACAGTAAGATTGTGGTTGCATTTAAGTTGAATTTTTTGCAGTTTTTGTTCTTCAAGGAAACAAAAATATGTAGTGGAACAGAAACATATTGAAATAGAAGAAAATAATGGCGAGTCCGATTGGGATTGTCAAAAAAAAAAAAAAATCAAGTTTTTAATGTCCAATTGTCACAATATTTATTTTAATAACAGAATTTATAGGATCATAAAAATCCTCGAGTGATAAAAAATTATGAATTTTTTGGGGCAATATAGTCTATAGTCACAGTTGACATTGACTTTTCTTATTTTATTGGTGTTGGTAGCTGAAAGAAATTGTGAATTTAAAAAAGCAGTGATTTACAAACAAGTATTTTGAAAGAAACCGGATCCAAGTTGTTTTCGTTAACTTTTAAAATAAAAAGAGGGATCGGTACGTATGTTCTTATTCCAAAATCCAGAATGCACAAAATCCAGTAAGTCGTAAAAATATCGTTTTTGAAAATAGCGTCGACTAAAATCGCGTATCTCAAAATCCCGCATTCTAAAATCCAGCAGTTTGAATTTTTTTACGGCATTACGGGATTAAATAAATTAGAAAAAACCATTTAATATTTTAATTTTTTCAAACAATTTCATATTATTGGTCACATCTAATATAAATAAAAATTGAAATTGGCTACTAAAACGAGTAAAATTTGAAGAATTTATTCCCCGCATTTAACTTGTTCTACCATACTTTGTCGGGATCACAAAAGAAAAAATCTCGAATTGGAAAAAATCTCGAAAGATAGAATTTCGACAAAAAATCTTGACATAATACATGGCTTCAAAATTATATCAGGTATTCTCGAATATTTATTTCGTTTAAACCTTCTGGTTCTATCTATTTGAAGCACCTGCCGTTTGTAATTTTTCCATTTTTTGCTGGACGAAATAATGTTTAGGTTTATCAAACGCACATAGACACTCACATTGTTGGAATTCGAAAAGACGTGTATACGCTACCCCATATTATTGGTTTTGCCATATAATATTTAAACAAGTGTTTATACTGTATGGCATGTATAGAAATTTTTGTTAGTTTTGCACAAACACACACACATAAACACACACACACGCATACAGTGCGATACGGGATTTTGAAAACGGAATTTTATAAACGGCATATGGGGATGCGGGATTACGTAAATATTGAATTCCTAAATGAGGAACAGTTCATGATGTACTATTCCCCTTCATTCCCATCAGATACAAAGCATTACCTTATGTGGCGTCAATCCGGGGTTTGCTACCGTTTGTGGAGCCTACGTCCATGTTGGACCACGATTTTTTGCGCAAATTTTTTCATCGCCCATTAACAATCTCTTCAAAAATAGCTCGATTTCGTTTTATTTCAGCAGCGAATTGCAGATGTAAGAAATGTGGTCCATTAATTTGTTTACTGTTAATTCGTGTGGTAACCAAATATCGAGCTTCCTTTTGTATCTAGCCTTATGCAAATGGTTCAAAACTATATTTTGGTCAATGTTTAGTTTCGCAGCTATGTCATAAGATGAAATGTGCCGGTCTTTCTCAATTTGTTGGATAATTTCAGAGCGGAAACGAGCAAACCATTTGCATGCTGCTGATTGTGAAGCATTTTCACAATAAACACTATACGAATTTTTTCACAAGCCTATATGAAACGTTGTCGCCGTGGTCAAAGTGATATTGTAAAATATAGCGATTTTTTCAGAATTTTGACTCATTTTCAAAACTCTATTACCTTCGACTGAATTGAGAAATGTCAGAATGGTAATTTTTCAATAATCTGTGGATAGTCACCTTTCAAATGCTCTATAGAAGGGCCTAATAGGATTAGTATTACCAAAGTCATGCGACTTTAGCGACTTTATTTTAGTCTACAAGACATGTTTGTAAACTTTAGTTGAGATAAAAGAGCAACTGATGATGTGAAATTTTTGAATTTCTTGTTTTTTGCACTTAATTTAATCAAAAATTGGTGTTTTTCAGTTTCGATTTTATATATTTGGGTGTTGTATTAGATCAAAATTGCAGAAAAAAAATTTATTGGTTCATTTTAAAGAAGCATAGTCATAATTAGGAAATTTAAAAATCTCCAAAAATCGATGCTTTTTAAATATAACAAGTTTTTTAAATACTATTTTATTTCGTTTTGTACCTGGGATGATGAAACCCAGATTTTTTGAAATTTTAACATTCATAGAAATTGAAACATTTTTGAAAAATTTGTGTTTTTTTAATAATTATTCACTTACTAAAATAGGGAACTCATAATCAACATTTATACTAATATTTACGTTTTTCAAATACTAAAATAAAAAACTCCCCAAAGCCGCTTAGCATTAGTCCTTTCTGCACAAGAATGACATGACATTATATAGCTTCCTTTGGTTTTCATAATGTAGTTAACAAAAATTGTATGTTGCCTTCCTTTTTAATGGGGCACATAATTTTGTATTTTTTTGAAATTTTCGGTATTATGATGGTATCACTTTTTGAATATATGTATACAGGGTAAGGAAAAAGTATGGAAACTGAGAGATCAGGTTCAAGGTCATATTCAAGGTCACCATTGAATTCTTAACTGAAAAGTACCTAAGATTTAACCTTGGTAATTTTTTTTTCACCGTACTCCGAGAGATTTCTAGGGGTTTCCATACTTTTCCTCGCCATGTATAATGTAACACACAGTAACATTGTTTTAATTATCGATAATCAATAACACGAAAATCTTATTCTACTACGAATTACAGTTTCACAGTGACAAATCATGCTCCAAACTAAACGTCTAATTTAATTAATTTGGTTTTTTTTTATTTTGGTGAAAATTATATAAAGTGATTTTGTGAATTATTATAATAAATTGTGTTGAACAAATTTTTATTGTTCAATAAATAAATTCGTTGGTGATGAATTAAATTGTTTTGTTTTTATTCACAATCCAGTGATTCGAACCTTGATTGACAAGGCAAAAACGTAACATTATTTTATTTCAATTCGAAAAAATAATTCGCCACTTGTTTTCATGAGAAAAATAATTCGCAAATAATTCCAAAGAACGCAACATTGAATCGCTGGAGTTTGTTTGCTACAAATTGGGCATAAAAGCAGACTTACGGGTAAAGGCTCTTGATCCAAATACTTGGCCGACTGGTGTACACATTCGGGAATTTAGTAATACAAATTTTCGGACAGCATTGCCTCCACGGGTGAAGTTTCGGCCAACCACTGCAGCCAACAGTACTACACGTTAAATTCTAACAACTTGTATTGTAGTAAAATTGTTCCAAGTAATAATCTGCAGGTAAATGTAAATTGTTCTATAAAATTTGGCCATTTAAATGTCCGTAGTTTGGTTAAACATTTTAATGAAATTACTATTCTGTCAGAGTTATACAAATTTGATTTTCTTGCTGTTGTATATTTAGGTAATGGTGATATCACCACCATTACTAACACCATTACAATTACGTTATCTAAATTTATATACCGTAACATGACGAGGTATAAAGATTGTGGATAATCAACAGCAGTCATCATTCAACCATCGAGACCAGCAGTGAAACAACCTAAATAATAAATACTTAACAAATAGTTAGATAGTGTTTTATTTATTCTCATATCGTATTATCTTATAGACATAGTGAAGAATAGTAAAAGACATAAAACTTGCTTTAACTGAAACTCTTCTTAACAGCAAAATTACAAACAAGTCGCTCCTTATCAATAATTATAAACTAATACGTTTTGATCGTATTAATAATAAGCGATGGGGTGGGGTTGGTATTTATTTTAGGTCTACTTTGAGGGTTAGTAAATTGTTCTCGGGTGCCTTTGGTAAGGTTCAAGTTTTGGCGTCTGAGCTTGTTGGGCGATTTGGTAAAATTCTTATTTTGGTTATTTATAACCCGCCTCCTGCTTGTACTGATGATATTAATAATTTACAAACAATTTTTTCTGAATATTTATCTCAGTATGAAAAAATTATTTGTTGTGGTGATTTAAACTTTAATATGTTGATTACCAATAAACTAAGTGCTTGCTTGAGTTTACATAATTTATTTTATTTACCTTTACAACCGACTAGATTGGATAAAAGCCTATTGGATTTGATAATTTTGTATGAGGCTGATAAGCATAATATTATTTCTTTTGGGCAGCTTGCTGTTCCTGCCATTTCTGATTATGACTTGATTTTTGCCTGCTATAAGTTCAGTCGTACCAGGGATAAAATTTCATATACGGTTGTTCCTGATTATAAAGCAATCAATCATGAGTATTTTGTAAATTGTTTCTTTTCGTTAGACTGGTCAAATCTTTATTTTTATCCTGATGTGAATGATATAGTTGAAGAATTCAATTCTAATTCTTAAAATTAGATACTAATTGTATGCCTGGTAAAACGAGTATAAATAAATGTCCCACTGCTCCGTGGTTAAATGCACATATTTTGAATTTAATGCAACGAAGAGATTTGGCTTACAAAAAATATAAAAGATTTGGATTAGAGCTTGATTTTGAATCATTTAAATCTTTTAGAAATAAAACCAACAAATGCATCAATCAAGCTAAAAATATATTTTATTTTGGGAATTTGCACAAACCTAAAACAACCTGGAGCAATTTGAAGAAACTAGGTATTTCATGTAAGTCGACTGAAGCAGTCATTGACTTTTCTGCTGATGAAATTATGGTAGGGATCAGTAAACTTAACGAATCTATAGGTGTTTTGCCTTTACCCGATTTTGATTTTATTAGTTCTGGCAGTTATGGGTTTGTTTTTTATTGTGTCGATGAACTTATGGTATTGAATGCAATTCGTACTGTTAAGTCTGATTCGATGGCATATGACATGGTAAACTTCAGAGTAATAAAATTATTTATTGATTTGTTTCTGTCCCAAATTACATTTATCATTAACCAGAGTTTCACCAAATCAGTATTTCCTAATTTGTGGAAAGTGGCATCGATTATTCTTCTACCTAAAAAGGATGTAATTTCGAATATTTGTGACATTCGCCCGATTAGTATTTTGCCTGCCCTATCCAAGGTCCTAGAAAAAACTATACAACTTCAAATTCTTCAGCATCTCAATAGCTTTAATTATCTATGTAAATTCCTATCTGGTTACAAATCTGGCCATAGTACTACTACTGCACTTGTGCATATTGTTGATGATTTATCTGCTATTTTAGATAAAGGTAATTCATTTGCAATTTTAGTCCTATTAGACTTTTCTAAAGCGTTTGATTGTGTTAATCATATCCTTTTGCTTCAAAAGTTAAAGTTATATTATAATTTTTCAGATTCTGCTATTTTGTTGCTTCTTTCTTATTTGAGTAATCGTAAACAATTCGTAAAGCTTCGTGATGATCATTCTGGTACAAGTAATATAATTGCTGGGGTGCCTCAAGGATCAATTTTAGGCCCTTTACTTTTTTCCATTTATATAAATGACCTACCTTGGCATATTTTAAATTGCCGATTTCATCTTTATGCTGATGATTTACAACTGTATATTGGTGGTGACTTGTTAAAATTGGGGGAAATCGTTATCCAACTTAATGCAGATCTTAAGAATATTTCGTCATGGGCCAAAAATAATTCACTTTCCATTAATCCAACTAAAAGTAAAGCTTTATTGCTCACTAGAAATAATTCGCATAATATTGCACCTGTGCTATTTTTGAACAATGATACAATCTCATTTGTTCCAACGGTTAATAACCCAGGATTACTATTGAATTCAAAACTTACTTGGAATGATCATGTAAGTTCTATGTGCCAGCGTGTTAATTACGGTTTATATTCACTCAGACTAATAAAAAAGTTTAGTCCAGTTGACTTACGCATATATCTTGTGAAAAGTTTAATTATACCTATTTTCAGCTATTGTGATGTGATATTTTCTAATTGTGATAGTTCCTCAAAGCGGTTACTTGAGGTTACGTTTAATAATTGTGTGAGATATGTTCATGACCTTAGAAAGTTTGATCATGTTTCCGAATTTAAAGATTCAATCCTTGGATGTGACTTGTTTGAGTTTTACTGTTATAGAATAAAGCATTATTATTATTATTATTATTATTAATTCAAAAATAATTCGAATTAAATTTTTCTCATGGGAATACAGCTAGAATATTTGACATATCGGCCACCGAATCCGTAACATTTGACAAATACAATATTAGAATTGTACGGCGAAGAGCAAAATTTATTATTTTTAATTCTGACATTCTGACATATCTTTCAGCTTGCGCATTAATTTACGCTCTGTTAAGTGAAGTTTCTACTGACTCGTTGGTTCCCTCAATAGCCTGATGAGATCCTTGTCAAATCGAAACTTCTAACTCTTAACAATTTCTCCTCTTCGTAAAATATTTATCTATCTGACAATTTAATGTTTAGAGATAGATACGAGATACTCTCTTTAAACAGAAGGATTTGACAGTGATTCTTTTGTAAATTTTTGCCCGGTTATTCAAATGGATTACTCACATTTGGCGAAAATTTGTCAATACAAGAGAGTGGTTTTGCCTAAAATTTAATTCATTAACAGTTAGTTGCACCGCTGTGAATTTTATCCTAAAGTTTTCCTAAAACAATAACACCAACTTATAAACTTATATGTATTAGTAAAATGCATAAATTTAGGCGATTGCATAGAGTATTGAATTTATTAATAAATATTTTTTAATAATGTTTACATTAATAATAGTAAATTATTAAATTTATAATTAACAAAATAAATATCTAATTTATATAAATGTTTCGATAAAAATTATTAACAAAAGTATAAATTAAAATTTGTAAATACACACAAAAAAATAAAGGGTCACCACAACACCGAATCGGTGTTACATAGTGTCCTACCGATCGGATATTTCAAATTTAAATCCAATCGGATATTTGAATAAAAATGACATAAAATACATTTGGATAAAAACTTTTACACCGCATAAAAACCAAACAGAAATATTCATGTTTAAGAACACACCGAAAGGTGTTTTTTGTTAGGAAAACACCGAAAGGTGTATTTTATTAAATCCAAAAGAAGTTTTTCTAAAAATTTATCTTTTCGGATAGTTAAAAATATTTATCCGTTGATGCGTGCTTAGTTTTATTCGGTTGGGCAAAAATAAAATACTTTTTCGGATAAAAAACAAATTAACACCGCATATTTTTTTGAGTGTAGGATATTTTATGTGCTAACTCCGTATACCATAAAAGTATTACATTTAACAAAATACTAAACAAGAGTTAGAGACCGTGATCATCGGATTCCCTCACAGGGTAGTAACGTGCACCCCTAAGTCAACTAATCAGTAATTTTCAGAAATTTATCATTGACCTTGCATCTTGAACTTTTTTTGTGTGTTAACTCCTTATACCATAGAAGTACTGACATTATGACATAATACTAAACAGGGTTAGAGACCGTGATCATCGGATTCCCTCACAGGGTAGTAAGGTACACCCCTAAGTCAACTAATGAGCGATTTTCAGAAATTTATCATTGATAACAACAAAAAAGCAAAAAATAAAAAAAAATGGTTTACATTCTGCCACTGAATTCAACAAAACGGCGATTCAACATAAACGAAGGGATTCATCGTCAAAAAAATCGAGAAATCTCTTCAAATAATCGGCCACATCATCAGTAATCTCTTGTTGCGGAATAATCGATCGATTATTTAGATTAGAAATATCTTTAGATAGTCAGCAACATCATCAGAAATCTACAACTCGCGTTGATGGCTTCAAAAGCCATATGAAAGATCAAAAGCTGCGAAAATGGGTTCCGCATAAACTGAATGAAAGACAACAGGAAAATCGAAAAACCACTTGCGAAATGTTGCTCGCCATATACAAAGGAAAGTCATTTCTCATTTTATTTTGAGAATAAAAGCGCAAAATATCTTGGGTTGATCCAGGACAACAATCGACATCGACTGCAAGGCCAAATCGCTTTGGACGGAAGACAATGTTCTATGTTTGGTGGGATCAGAAGAGTGTGATTTATTTTGAGCTGCTAAAACCTATAGTGAAACCGTAAATATTAAACGTTATCAAAAACAAATGATTAATTTGAATCGAGCTTTGGGCGACAAACGACCAGAATATGATAAAAGGCAACACAAAGTGATTTTGCTTTATGATAATGATCATCACACAAAGCAAAACCGGCCAATGAAACGTTGGTAGTACTTAATTGGGGAATACATACTTTCATTTACGGCTTACTCGCTAGACTTGGCTCCGTCCGATTATCACTAATTTGCATCGATGGGGCACAGACTTGCTGAGGAGAACTTCACTTCCTACAAAGTCCTGTTTCAATATGCATGGTCAATGATAAACTTCTCAAAATCGCTGATTATTTGACTTGGGGTTGCACCTTACTACCCTGTGAGGTTTCTTACCCTGTTTAGTATTATGTCATATGTCAGTACTTCTATGGTATACGGAGTTAGCACACATAAAATTCTGTTTCAATAAGCAAGGTCAATGATAAATTTCTGAAAATCAGTGATTGGTTGACTTGGGGGTGCACCTTACTACCCTGTAAGGAAATGTGATGATCAATCCACCTTTTTGTGTCATTTTGATAAAATCCACCTTTTAGCATATAATCGACTTTTGACTTTTTCTAAGAAACTCTAAGAACACGATGGAGATAAATTCTGTAGAAGGGGAATTTGAATTTTAAAATTCTGAACGTCAACATTTTAAAAAAATATTTGTTGTACTAAAAACAAAGATGCAACAGTCTTCAAAAGTGGATTTTTATAAAAAAAGGCGGATTTTAACAAAACTTATTTTGTAAATATTGATAAAGGAGGGATCCCGTCTATAATTATCGTATTTTCTTGGATCCGCCTAAATGTTTTCATTACACAAACACACGCAAGAATTATAATGTTTTGATTGCTTTAGGAAAATTATAGTATAAACTTCATATCGGCAAAAAGGCGAATGAAGTTTTTCCTAGATTATTCCTAAATTTTTTTTTTTTTTTAAGAAATAATTAGGATAAACTTCACATGCATTTAGTTGCTCGTTATTTTTAGAAAAAATGTATTTATTGCAAACATTCTTCCTTCTTTCCGGTTTATTAAGGTTCCGTGTAATTTGTTTTGACATTGTGCTTTGATAAAATATTACCATATCGAAATATTACTAATCGTTCAAAATAAAAATAGTTTCGGTTATTCTTCAATATAAAATGACCTAATTTGATACTTTTATATGGAATTTAAAATAACATTTCATTCGGTCATCAGAATGTGAAATCATTTTATTATGTCTGTCCGAGTTTCGGATGCATCACCTTTACAATTATTATAAATTTTTAATTTTTTCGCTGATTTTCATGTTTTATTTATTCTTATGTTTTTTTATTCTCGCGTTATCAGCAAAATAATAAAATAAAAAAAATTAACAGTTTATTTAACTTTCTAGGTTAAAACGCTACTTACATTTTATTTAACTTATTGTTCAATGACTTGAGTTATAATAAATAAAACGTTTAAAATTTAATTTTTTTTTTTCATTAATACCGAGAACAAAAAAAATACAACACATCTTCCCAAAATTGACAATTTGGTGATACCTTCCTTTGTTGCCGGAAGCATTAAAAAATAATAGTAAGTTCATTAATATGTAAATTAGTAAACTTACAGGTGCAGATCATTACTTAAAATGATGTCTATAGAGCAGCTATTCTTAAACTCTGGGTCGCGACCTAAAATTGGATCGTCAGATTTTTTATTCGGGTTGCGAAATTTAAGGGATTAACAATTTTTAAATCAATAAGTTTTTCGAAATGCTGTTCAAATTTAAAATCAATTTCTTGGTTTCTACTATACTATTTCATCTGCTACCACTGTTCGAGAGAACCAGAAGTTGATCCATCAAAAAAATGTTTCAGAAGCTACGATTGCTCTCTAAAGTTATATTTTGATTTACCTATCAAGCAGATTTTCCAGAAGTGGAGGAACCCGTGTGGGCTGTGAATGTGTTATGAAAAAAAATTTCAGAAATCGTGACTCTAAAAAGTTTAAGAGTATAAAGAATACCTTTGTACCGTTAAACATAACTTACACGTTGGGCAAGTAATTATTCATTCATTTTAAGATGAGTCATTGTGAATAATATTTAACTTTTAAAGCGCACCAAGACTTAATCTCAAACATCTATAAATTGCACACCCGACAGAATGGATAATTTAACACAGATTTCAAATCTGATTCAAATTCTTGTGAATCCTCATATTCCACGCATATATATTACGATTGAGTCATTTCATGATCTTCCATTAGAAATTCCCATATATCAACAATAACAAACAAAAAAAAAAAAAAAATTAGAGCCACTTGAAAGAAATATCGAATATATACAACATAAAATATATAATTTGTAAACGAGTATATAAACATAGTACATGTCAAGTCATTGCCCTCTATTTAATTTGTATAAATATTGATTAAGTGCATATACTTAAATATGAATTCATAACTGATAATTAGTAATGTGTATGGATTTGTTTCTGGCACTCAAGGAAATCAATTGTCTTACACACGTTATTTTTGGTCATAACATTTATAGAAATTATCGAGATTCTAATCAACATTGAATATGTGTGTATTGTGTGTAGATTTTGTTTCCATACACCACTCGTACCGTACATCGAGAACCATAACGCTTCCGGATTTATTTTTTTGTTTTTTTTTTTTTTTTTTTTTTTTGTTCGTTCATTGTACATAATACTGAGTCTCTATAATATTAAACAAAGTAGAATTCTAACACGATTCTATGAACAATTTTATAGATTTTTATTATTCTATTACCATCTACTTAACTTTTAACGTTTTTTAAAAAGAAAAGTAATTTTTAATTTTATTATTATTATTGAAATCATCATAAAATGCTTATGTTGAATGAGGAAACACGCATTTCAATTTCGGAGACGACTGTCGACATTAGATTGAAATGAATGAAGTTCAATGTGAATGTGATACCGTCTTTTGTTGTTCACACATATTATATTGTACGGACTAAACGTACGCATGAGTACGGTCATAAAAACAGATCGAAATAATTTCTTCGATTGCATGATTGGAAATAAAATATAAATTTTATAGATCGAATTTTATATCTAATACATCTCACAATTTAGTGTTGTGGTGGCATGCAAATGACTAACTTGAAAACGTTTTTTTTTTTTCTGAATCAAAAGCCATGACGACGAGTATTATTAATGTCTATATACGTGACACAATACATAGTTTGTGAATACGAAAAAAATAAAAAATAAAATTTTTTAATTAAATCGACATCAAAATTGTGTACAAACATATATTTTAACAAGTACCTCACTAACTAATAATAATAGTAATAATAGTGAATGGCATTCTAATGATTTGTTGTTCGGTTTTCAGTCAGTAAATAAATATTCTAATTGTTTAATAGTTCATGGAAAGAGATTTTTGTTTTTTGTAATGAATGGTGTTCACCATATTTAGTTTATTGATAATAGGATTGTTGGTATGGACATACACGCAAAATCAGTCAACATGCATACTAATCAAAACGACTAATGATTCATGACACCATAAGCCAAATAGATAGTCGTACAATTATATAGTCTCATCTTTTAAGCTTTTAGTAGATTTTATGAGAACCCATGTGAAGAATGGTGTAAAACTCAATATTTAAATTAGAATCGAAATAAATATTTTAAATTAAAATAGGTATGTAATATGAAAATTAAACAAACAATATCTTCTTATGATATGAGGCACTCATTTTTATTTTTGGCTTGTAACTCTGGGCGGCACAGTGAAGTTGATCTACGTAAAACGAACCCGGGATCTCACCCCACTCCTCATCCAACGCAATCTTGAGGTCACTGATGTTAGATCATACCGGCTTTATGGCTCGGACCCTCCGTTTTAGTTCGTCCCATAAATGCTCAATTGGATTCATGTTTGGACTGAGGGCTGGTCACCTGATCGTTTCGAGTCCAACCTCATCCATGAACGAGTGATTCGAGCTGTGTGACACCGGGCATAGGCCCGGTAAAAATATAAGTTGACAAAGACTTCTGGAAAAATTAAATTCATAGCATAATTTAAATATCAACATTGAATGATCAACCTTATCAAATGATTTAGAAAAGTCTAAAATGGCCACTCTTCCAACTTCAATCTTACAATCTTAGAGGTAATACTAGGTAACTTAGATGTAAAGTTAGTAAACATTACTACACGTACCAACTAGAGTCAAAAAGGATTGGTTGTTATGTTAAAAGGAATAGAGAGTTACGAGGATACAAATGAAATACAAGCTGCTCTCGCTGATATGGACTTCTAATACAAATTTGTTACCAACACTGCTAATTGGGAGAAGGCACCTCTGGAATTAGAAACAGACAATATAAAGGTCAAAGGCAAACATGCAATATTTGACCTCAAATACACTGCGTAGAAGGGTGACCTTCGATGAACCCAAGAAAAAAAGAAATGGGCAAGAATATGGACACACTAAAGCATATTGCACTTTGAACGATGTTTATGTTATATGGTGTGAACTCCATAACTCAAAGATTTACAATAAAGCAAAAAAAGAAGCATTAGTGTGGAGTTGCTAGCCTACAATTGGGCTCGTCTCCAGGTGGCGAATAGGAGTAAACCCTAACCGACTTGTCGGCGGGTAGATGGGAAATAAAATACCATTCGCGGACCAAAACTAGCTATGGTTGTTTCCTTGAATATAATAACCAATATGGCGGACCCGGAAGGAGTAAACACCACTCCCAGTCGTCGATATCCAATGAGCGCAATACTTCAGAGGTAATGTACTCTGAAAACCCATTTGGAAGAAGTTCCATAATGCCAAGATCACCAGCATCCTCAACTAGAAGTGTCGAAATAGAAAATGAAGAACTCCGTAGACAACTGTGGAAGGTTGAAAAAATTACATCGGAGTTAATTAACGAAGTTAAATCTCTTAAGGTATAAAATAAGAAACTGAAAAATTCTTTACAAAAGACGTAACGGTTTTAACTTCAAATCGGAGGCGATTTTAATGATAAAAATACATATTGCGGTTCAAGACTAATAACTCACAAGGGTAAGAAGCTATTTTCAGCTGGTTGGGCTTTAAACTGCGAGTTCCGGTCTGGAGGTAAACCAACTTATTGGCCAGCGGATACACATAAGATACCAGATTTGATAGATTTCTTTGTAACGAAAGAGATATCTGAAAACTCGGAAACAGTGAAGGAATATCGTTTGACCACACGCCTGTCATTATGACAAAAAAGGATCTAAAAATGGAAAGCAAACAAGGTTAACAAATAATAAAACAAACTGGGATCTCTTCCAGAAATTAGTCGAAGACAATACTGAATTACAAGTACCAATTAAAATTTCGCCACAACTTGATGTTCAATAAGAGCTGTTAAACAACAGTATACTACAAGCAGCGTGGCATAGAACTCCTACTCGTAACCAAACGGAAAATCACACCAACTATCCAGTAGAAGTGAGAGATCTGGTTAGAGAAAAACGGAAAGCGCGAAAAAACTGGCAGAGGAACCGAGCAGCACAAAGCAAAGCACGACTTAATTATGTAAACAAAAAATTGAAAATGCTTATCAAAGAAATCAAGTACAAATCTTTTAGCGAATACGTAGCTGGCCTTTCTGGCAACAAGGACGCTAATTATTCCCTTAAGAAAGCAACTAAAGGTCTTAAAAGTCCTAAAGTACAAATAGCTCCTATCAAGAATGACGATGGAACTTGGGCTAGAAGTGCCAAAAAAAACTGCATTATTTGCAGGCTACCTTGAAGACAAACAGCTGAAGAAAATATAATTCCAGTAAATAAAGTGGATAAGCAAAAGATAAAACCTGTAAAACTACAAGGACTTATAGTTAAAGCACTACCATGAGAAAGGATTACGAAGATTATTGCAAGTAATCAACGCAGACCACAATACGTTCCACACCAGTGGAAAGTGGCAGAGGTGATAATGATTGTAAAACCTAACAAGCCGCCAAACAAGAAAACATCGTACAGGCCGATTTCCCTACTTCCTACAATTTCAAAATTATTTGAAAAGCAACTACTCAAGAGGTTAAAATCAGTAATAGAAATAAGAAAACTGATTCCTCCTCACCAATTTGGATTTATAGAGAGACATTCTACCACAGATCAAGTGCACAGAATCACAGATTTAATTTAAGATGCTCTGGAAAGTAGAAAAATATGCTCAAGTGTCTTGAGGCCTGGAATATAGGCTAGACAGAGGTCTGCCGAAGCAGTTTTACCTGATTTTAAAGTCATATGGTATGTAGCTGATCAACACTTTCGTGTAAAACATGAAAAGGAATACTCCGAACTAAATAAAATATCGGCTGAAGTTCCAAAAGGAAGTGTTCTTCGGCCAATATTCTAGATATCTTACTTATTATCTATCTAATACGCGTGACGTACCAAGTACAAAAGTAACAACTATTGCAACATTTGCGGGTGATACTGCAATCTTGGCAATTGGAGCCAATATAGAGGAGTCAACCACAAAATTACAAAATGGCGCTAATTCATTGAGTAATTGGACGAAGAAATGTCGCCTTCAACTCAACGACACATCAATTTTGTCACGTCACATCAATTTTGCCATTCTCTTAGTCGTTTATTTCGACTAAAATCACTTTATACGATAGATGTCCTTGATTTTCCCAAGTGACAAGCGAACACCACAAAATGGAAAGACGTTATTTTATTTTATATATTTTAAAATGTTGTTTTTTGAATAATTTTGTGCACTGTTTTAAATATGTTGTTTAAAAACGATTTTATTTCTTATTTGCCTAATATATTTCAAGTTGCAGTGGTGTCACTTGGTTAGCCTTCAAGAATATTAATTTTCAAGTGACGTGAAACGACCATAATAGTCACGTCACTTGAAATGACACGACTATGGGAATTGGGGTGATAAACTTTGCACTTAACGCTAAACTCAAGTGGAAAGAGCATGTTAAAAAGCAAAAAAGAAGAGTTAAACATCAAATATAGAAAAATGTATTGGCTCATAGGAAGGAACTCTGAGCTAACATTACATAAGAAACTGCTATTATATCGGCAGATATTGAAACCTATTTGAACCTGTGGTATACAGCTACGCGGTTGTACCAAGAAAACTAACGTAAAAGTAGTTCAAACTTTTCAAAATAAAGTCTTGCGTAGTATGGTCGACGCACCATGGTACATAATGAATGATAACCTTCATAATGAGTGAAGAAATCAAAAAATATGCAAGGAAACACGTACACGGATTTACATCGTATGCTGATCACAACTTGGAGCGAACCAATGGGTTATACTCCTCACACAGTTAACAACATTTAATATAGATAAATTACTATAGATGGATTTGTATTCAATTGTAATATTTGTTAAATAAAATAAAATAAAAAAATCATTGAGAAAATGCAGCAACTGTGATGAAAATCACACAACTAATTATAGAGGGTGCCCAATTTATCTAGAATTGAAAAAGAGAATCAATCCAAAGCAACAAGTAGAGCAACGAATGCTTAATCTTCATTCTTCAGCTAGAAAAGAAGCAAGACTGTAAGTTGTATACACAAACGTGAACAGACAAATGGAAACAGTACGCAACTGTAAACAGTTAAAGGAACGGCTCCTCAAGGGCAAGCAAAGTGAAGAGGAAAACATCTCAACAGTTTTAAACAAGTAGACTAATATGATGCAAAGTTTCTTGGCGATGGTGGGGAGAACCGTGAATCTAATGATCCAGAATATATGAACACGCTGATGTAGATAGACAACAAACGAAGGTCAAATACTTAGGTTTGCAGCTGTATATCAGGTTAACGTGGAAAAATCATATTGAAACAAAGCACAACCAAATAAAAATTACTTTTCCCAAAAATGTATTGGCTGATGGGAAGAAATTCTCAGTTGTCATTAGCCAATAAAGTTTTATTGTACAAAGCGATAATGAAGCAGTTATGGGGATCCATCAGCGCTTCAAACAGAGGACCCCTGAAACGGACCCAAGCGAAAATACTTCGCAGTATTACCAATGCTCCGTGGTATATTTGAAATAGTAATACATATACATGACGACCTTGGCATTAAAACCATTAAAGAATTCAGTTCGAAATATTACTCAAAACTAGAAGCATATCCCAACGAATTGGCCAGGAATATACTAAAACAGCCGCGATTTAGGCGTCTGAGAAGAACAGATGCCCTCGGACTAATGAATTAGTATAATCTAAGTTAATTAAATTGTGAGCCATAACAATAAGTATTAACATTGGTTAAGACTTAAAATATATAATTTGAAGCTTAAGATTTGATTACTTCTTGTTAGTTTCTTATGTAGAAAGTTTCAAGAATAAAGCCATTGGCTACAAAAAAAAAAATCCTTCTGGTTCAGAATTTTCAAATCATAATTAATGAAACGGTAATAGGTCCCACAGGTACAGCTTCACTTAGCTTCTATATTGCAGGAATAACCTTATCAGGTTATCTTGAACGCAGCTTACCAGATGATTGATAAGGGACTGGTTCACTGGTCCCTTTTCAAAGTAGCTAATCCAGTTGACTAGTGGCAAGATAACTGATCGGTCCTTATCCAAGAATTAATGATGCATTTTGCGAATTTTTTAACTGCTTCGATAAAACACCAGAGTCAAGAGCTTCGAAACCCAATTGTTTAAATAACTTGGGACAATAAAGATTTACGTAAAAATTAAGAGGAACGAAACCTAAAATGTTTCGAGAAAGATTTCTTCAATACCATAATATTTTTTATTTCAATTTGACTTCCTTGCTAACTAGTGTAGCAGTCTTAATTTTTAATTTGTGTTTTTTTCAATATATTTTAGCGGAATGCACCTAGGATTTAATTCCTAAATGTAAGCGATAGACACAGAGCATTACCAAAGGGAAAGAAGAAAATGGAGGGAATTTGATAAGGAACAATATATGAGAATAGAGCCAAACCTGGTGTAAGTTTATAATTACACATATGCATTATCGAAACATTTACGTGGAAGCATCTAAAGTATTATCTACAGATGACGCTAAAATACTGGCCAACGAGCAAATTCCAATAAAAGATTAGCTTTGGAAAGCTTTTAATCAAGAAAAATCAAAGCGTATCTCAAAATTTATTATCCAGGAAGATTTTCAACAGTATACTAGAGATGTATCACTGGATCTAATTGTTAAAGGTCGAAGATGAAAAATGGCGAATGCGACTTTGATTGCTGTTTAGAACATGTTAGTTCTAAATAATCTAACATTATTTGTGAATCTGTGATTTGGCGGCAAGAGAGTAGAAGATTTATGTATATTGTCGTCACGAATTGTAATATTGGGGAAGGGATCTCCAAAGTTAAGTCAGGAATTAACAGCAAAATTTTGAAGCATGATATTCCGATTTTTTGAGCCGATGAGAAGATGCTACTAGTGGCTTTTGTGCCATCCATGAAATAATTATCTTGAATATTTTGAGCGAAAAAACAAAAGACCTTTCTGCGTGGTTTTAGTTATACTCCTACCGGCTTCCTGAATGTACGCCAGATGAATTTGCTACAGAATTTTTTATTGGAATTTATGGCACAAATTTAATAAACTTTAAATTGAAGAAAGGCCAGAACTGAAATTTAAAGCAGAAAACGAGGAAGAAACATCAGAGAATGAATGTAAATTACAGCAGAATTTTCTCATGAAAATCATCGTTTTCTGACGAAATATCCGAAACATACGATGGTAAAAAAACACAGAAAGAAATCAAAATGTAAATAAGATGTATACCAATAATTGAATGGTGGGGGTGGCAGAAACCACTTCTCGACACATGAGCATTTTTGGGGGATTATCTAATATCAGGCGGAAACTCTCTCCATAGACACGAAGATGTCAATGTCCTTGGAGTTATTGAAAAGGCTCTCAGAGGACTTCACATCAGAGGACTTCACATCATTTTACAAGTCAACCTCCACCACTCTAAGGCAGCATCAGCTGCTCTCATCATAAAAATTGGAAAAGAAGGGACAGATATTGTCTTGATCCAGGGACCTTGGGTCACGGAAGACCGGCTACTTGAACTCAAGACTTCCTATTGTAGATTAATGCACGCAAAAAAAGAAGGTACGATTCGGTCGTGCATTCTCATTAAAAATAACATAAGTTGTTTTCTGCTATAAAATTTCAGTAATGGAGATGTAGCAGCGGTCAGCATTGTGGTCGATAAACGAAACATCTGACTAATATCAGCTTACCTGGCTTATGATGAAGTGGATACTCCACCAATCATTCTAGGTGAACTGAGCATGGAGGCTCAGAAGTGCAAGGTTGGAATTATCCTGGGCAGTGATGCAAATTCTCATCACACGATCTGTGGAAGTACGGACACAAATGAATGAGGTGAGTTACTCGTTGATTACATTTTAAGTACTAACATTCATATATGTAAAATAGGCAATAAGCCGACTTGTTTCAAACTTTTTGACGATTAGTCTATTAAACTGGAAAGAATCGGAGGACCACTCCTTCTATGATCATTGGTATCTTCAATTTGAAATGGACTTGGATTCTCCAACATGTCCAATCTACAGAAATAGGAGGAAAACCAACTGGGATACCTTCCTCTAGTCCTCATAGCAGGCCTAGGAGTAAATCTCGGCAACAAAAGCAACAGCCGCTATAGACTGATACCACTATAATGAAATCCTCAAAATTTACAAATAATAATTGAGAAGTGCCAAGAACAGATCTTGAAGACTGTGGCGTAGTCTAGGCTACGCAAAGTACTATCAACTGGTCCTTCCATCCCAAGTTATCTTCAACGGCCGGATGGGATATGGACCACTAATAGTGCGGAATCGCTAGAACTTCCGCTGGAAACTCATTTTCCTAGTTGTTCCGAATCTGTACCTAGCACATCCGTAGGTGATAGGGCTAGTAGCCTTGTAGACCAAATTATTAGCAGAAAAATGAACCTGTGGGCGATAAATAGTTTTAAACCATATAAGTACGGATCTAACCATTTCCTGGTTAGAGGTAATTTTCAAAGGCAGCCTAGAACTATGTCACATTCCTAGCAAATGGACGGAAGTGAAGGTTTTATTTTTACCTAGTCAGACTGCAATCCCAAAGGCCTTAGACCGATTAGCTTATCTTTCTTCCTTTTTGAAACACTGGAAAGACAAATAGATGCTCATATTAGAGGCACAATCGTACCGGAAAAGCTGCCTAAATCTCAACATGCCTATTGCAAGCGAAGATCTCTAGAAACTGCTCTTCACTGTCTTATATATTTCATTGAGAAATCTTTCGAGTAGAGAGTTTTCGCAATGATAACCTTTCTGGATAATGAGGGAGCCTTTAACATCGTACTTCCAGGGGCTATAACTAGGGCACTTTCAAATCTGGGAGTAGATGAAGCACTCAAGGACTGGATAGATCAAATGGTAAGAGGCACGATCATAAATGCTAGTTTGGTGGAATCTTCCGTCAGAAGATTTGCAAGCAGAAGTACGCCGCAGGGTGGCTTACTGTCCCCTACTTTGGAATTTGGTCATAAATGACCTGTTGCTAAGACTGGAGGAGAGTGGCACCACAACGCAAAAATACAAGGCACTCATACAGTTCATTACAGCAGATTAAATCCACTAAATAAAAAAATGGGAATTCCCGAATTCATCTCTTTTGGATTCTATCGCTATTGTTTTTTCTATACTGAAAGGTAGATGATTTCATCACTAATCAAATGACTAAAAATTTGTTTTCTAGTTGGCTTTGGAAATGTTCCTTTTTTCTTCTTCATTTAAACACGGTAAAAAAAATTCATTTTTATTGTTACACGTGAATAAATCCAGTTCATTTTCCTTTCTTTTGTTTAGTTTTATTAAAATGAAAAATATTAAATAAAAACTAAATTAGTGTTGTAAATTTTTTTTTTTAAAAAATGGGAAAAAACAAAAGACTAAACGATGTTGACAAGGGAAAAATTGATGCTTACCACGATCAAAGACATTCGAGCCGATTCATAGCCGAAAAACTAGGCCGAAGTCACACTGTTGTGCTAAATTATTTAAGAAATCCTGAAAACTATGGAAAAAATATGAAAGGCTGTTCTGTAAAATAATTCGTATTGCCTCCAATTCTGCTCTATCTGCTCGCAGAATCAAGGAGAAAGCCGGTGTTAATGTCTGTGTACAAACCGTTCGGCGCCATACAGAAAGCTAAACATCTTAAACGGATGAAAATTAAGAAAAAGCCACCATTAAACGAAGCTCAAAAAAACAATAGGCTTCAATTCGGCGAAGAGCATATGACATGGAATAACCAGTGGTATAAAGTCGTGTTTTGGGCAGCACTCATTATCAAAATAAATAAAAAAATATATTATTATAAATGAATAAACTTAAATATTAAAAAAAATTTATAATTTCATAAAAATATTTCGTGTATTTATTCAAATTCTAGCGTGGACATTTTTTTGGTACTTCTCAACAAAATAACAAAGTGTACGACTTTAAAACTCAAAAAAAAAAAAAAAAATTTCAGCCTTTTATTTTGTGACAATGTTCTTTAAATTTTAGTAAAAACCCAAAAAACACGGGGGTTAAAATTAAATCATACAAGGGTATTTCCTACATTGTTTTCATTGGATTTAATCAACTGTAACGGACTGTATATATTGTGTAACAAACAAATTCCCGAGACCACCGACTATACTGGCCCGTCACTGTCTTTCGACACAAAGTTCCGAACTAGGATCCCATCCAGGGAAGACTGGATGATGGGTGCAGTTTTGGAACTAGGAGTTTTAAACTTCTTCACTGATGATTCAAAAGGAGACGGGAAAGCCGGGGCTTGGGTGTTCTGCGAGGAACTTTTGTTAAATCTCTCCTTCCGTCTCCCCGACTAGTGTAGCATTTTTCAAGCTGAAGTGCGTCCTATAAAGGAAGCCGAAGACTGGTTGAGGTATATCGGCTGTCAGGCTGCCATTAAAGCGCTTCAATCACACCTCCTTACGTCGAAAGTAGTTCAGAAATATGGACTACTCTTAACGAGATGACAGATCAGTTCAACATCCATATTATATGAGTGCCAGCACAATTCATAAGTACAGGGAATATAAAAGCCAATGCACTGAAATCCTTCTTGCGGTAAGCAAAGTGCTGCTTCAGGAAGAAGCTAGTAAGTTGGCGAACGACAGATGGTCAAGTAGCAACTGGTCTGGCCAAAGTTGGACTTGGCGAGATCCAAACAGCTGATCTCACTTCAGCGGAGTCAGATCAATGTGGTTGTTGGAGTGACTACGGGGCCTCATAGGGAGGCATGCGAGTAGACTTGGTTTTTTCTCACATGACTACTGTCGTAGTTGCGAGGACGAAGAGGAGGAAGAGACAGTATTTTATCTTCCTTGCACATGTTCTCGTCTGGCACGAAACAGACTAAAGTTTCTAGGCGCACTCCCCTTCCCCGCTCAAAATGGTTCAAATGAGTTGTAGGATAAACTACAATTCGTGGTATGGCTAGTGGACCACCACCTAAACCTAACCTAACCTTAGAAATTATCGCCTAAATAATTATTTATTTTATGATTTGAAGAAAAAGCCTCTCAGCCCGAAAAATATTAAGAAATAACTCAAAATAACATTCCATTACGAACAAAAATATATCTGGAATTAAATTAATTTTTTTTTCGTCATTTTCGGTTTATTAATAATTTATTAATTTATCTGTTAATACAAACGAATATGTAAAATGTGTACTAATATTTAATTGAGAGAGTGACAATGTTTAAAAATTGCTCATGTTTCGATTAAACGCGATTAGTTTGTCCCATCTTGTTTCTAAGATAGCTTTTAATAATTTTTAATTTGCTGAAAGATCTTTCAGATGAAGCTACCATAACCGGAATGTTAAAAACAATAAAATGGCAATACTTACTTTAGCATAATCACTTTCCATAAAGGCGTATTTTACCATTAGCAAATCTGCCAAATCTTTTATGGTAGTTTTATCATTTATATCATTTTTAATAAATAATGAACCTACATTTAATAATTGTAATGGGAATTGTTTTGATAAGTCCTCTAAGTAGTTAATTCGAAAATTTTTTCGGAGTGTGTGTCTTGGCTGAATATACTAAAAGTTTCGTGAGGGCCCGAAATTTCCAAACAAAAACTACTTTTTATTAGTTTCTATCTCGAAAAAAATTTAAATCGTCAATTATGTTTACCTAAATTTTCAAATAATTAATTAATTTAATATTTTAAAATACATAAAATTTAATGGATACTTAAAATATAAAATGAAATTATCTATACCAATATAAATTATAGTGTAGCGGTGCCCACAAGGATTTCTAAACACATCGACTGATGCCAAATGATAGTTTTGACTTCCCTGAGCGCAATCTATCCATTTAAGGTTTTTACGAAATATTGTTAAAACACATACATAAATAAAATAAATTGGGGCCCTATTCTCGGATTCCACAACCAAATTCCACATGTGGACATCTATCAAAATCTCTGTAATTATTGACGTTTTCTTATATGGGGAATTTTTGACGTGGGACTACGTCTTTGTGTTCATTATATATGGAGGGTAAACCAAAATTTCAATGTGATGACGTGCATCACGAAATTGACGTATTTATGAAATTTATTTGACTAAAGCAATGTCTCTTGTTAAATATAAATGTAATGTTTTAAAAACCGTAAAAATCAAACCAAGCCAAATTAAAAATCTGTGGATTCAAAAAAAATTAAAACTACAAATTATTAATGTATATTTTAATTTTAATTTTAATTAAATAGTAATGAACTTGGTCAAACATGCCGCACGCCATATTGATTTAATTCTATTAAATAAAAATAAAAAAGTTCAAAAAAATGTTATTCTCATTATGTAAAATATTGCATACATTTTTGGAATTTATATGCTGTATCACTTATGCAATCCTAGAAAATTGTATAGTCACAAAGATCAGGCTGAAAAATGTTTAGGTTTGCGAGCTATGGGACTTCAAAGTTTCCAAGTGACCGGAAACTAATTTGATTTAATATGTCATTTGAATCGTCAATATTTAAAAATAAATTATATCTAGTAGGCTTTTATTAATAGCAAAACATTCCCATTTCTGTGACGTTGACATTTCTCTGACGTTTTATTGACATTTTAGTGATTGAAATTTCAACGATATATTGATTGATAAATTATTTATGAATTGCCTTATTAAAATTGTGTTTAAAGGTATTATTTCTGAGCAGTAAATTCTCTTGGTATAAGGTCGTATATAAATCTTAATGGCAAATTATTTTAGGGTGGAGCAAATTTAGGAGAAAGGCTCTGGGACATTCATATTCAATTCTGACGTTGCTCACATAATATTGGGCAATGGCACAAATTTTCAGCCGATGTTTTTGGAAATTCCTGTGGGCACGGCCAAGTGATGAGATATTGAGATATTTCAATAAAATTTTACATTGAATGGTGTTTTAACAATATTTCGTAAGAACCTTAAATGGACCTCATATGGAAATGTGGCTATATAGGTTGCACTCAGGGAAGTCAAAACTGTCTTTTGGCATCAGCCGATGTGTTTAGAAATATCTGTGGACACGGCCAAGTGATCAATATATTTCAATAAAATTTTACATTTTTTACAAATGGTGTTTTAACAATATTTCGTAAAAACCTTAAATGGACCTCATATGGCAATGTGGCTATATAGATTGCACTCAGGGAAGTCAAAACTATCATTTGGCATCAGTCGATGTGTTTAGAAATCCGTGTAGGCACCGCTATACTATAATTTACATATATTGGTATAGATAATTTCATTTTATATTTTAAGTATCCATTAAATTTTATGTATTTTAAAATATTAAATTAATTAATTATTTGAAAATTTAGGTAAACATAATTGACGAGTTAAATTTTTTTCGAGATAGAAACTAATAAAAAGTAGTTTTTGTTTGGAAATTTCGGGCCCTCACGAAACTTTTAGTATATTCAGCCAAGACACACACTCCGAAAAAATTTTCGAATTAACTACTTAGAGGACTTATCAAAACAATTCCCATTACAATTATTAAATGTAGTTTCATTATTTATTAAAAATTATATAAATGATAAAACTACCATAAAAGATTTGGCAGATTTGCTAATGGTAAAATACGCCTTTATGGAAAGTGACGTGAGAAAGTTAATACTTCCATTTTATTGTTTTTAACATTCCGGTTATGGTAGCTTCATCTGAAAGATCTTTCAGCAAATTAAAAATTATTAAAAGCTGTCTTAGAAACAAGATGGGACAAACTAATCGCGTTTAATCGAAACATGAGCAATTTTTAAACATTGTCGCTCCCTCAATTAAATATTAGTACACAGTTTACATATTCGTTTGTATTAACAGATAAATTAATAAATTATTAATAAACCGAAAATGACGAAAAAAAATTAATTTAATTCCAGATATATTTTTGTTCGGGATGGAATGTTATTTTGAGTTATTTCTTAATATTTTTCGGGCTGAGAGGCTTTTTCTTTTAGAAGAGTTTTTTTTCGGGATAGTTTTCGGGCTAACTTCACATACATACTTATTTACTTTTACGGTCAGCAGCGGCGGCTGCTACTCAAATCTTTAGGCTTTTTTATATTAGAGAACAAGACAATAGTACCATAAAAATTAAGGAAAATAGCAGAAAACATGATGCAATATTGAACATGCTGGTCCTTTTTGAGTTCCAAGCCGAGTGAGCCGATTAAAGGATTCAAATATGGATCAAAGAATTAGCTTTAATACTTATTCAACAGAAAAATGCTTATCCATTTGTATACCAGCACACATTTCATTTTCACGACCCTAATTAACTTGGACAATACTAAATGATAAAATCACTGCAAATTACGTTAATAAAATTTGTAAGAACTAAATGGAGTACATAAATCCCGTTTTAAAAGCAAATGTAACATTAAGTTGTTTTTACAGACAAATTGAGAAATTAATTTAAGCCCCCCGTTGAATTTCACGTATTCATTAGACAATTAATAAAAATGTATACCTAATTATTAAATCGACTAAGCCACTGGATTTTATATACTCAGTTTAGTTTCACATTACTTATTACATCGATTGTCAATGCTCTTCATCATTAAAAACCGGGAAAATTAATTCGATATACAATAAACAACTTGTTATACAATTAAAATTTTCTTATTCTTTCTTCAATGTACGTACAAGTTTGTACTTCAACGAATTACAAAAGTTAAACAGATATCGTTGCTATTTAACGTTAACATATCTTAACAATTATTACGATATCAATAAAACCGATTATTACACCCACATTTACTCCACATTATTGTCGCCGTCAATAATAATATCTCGTATCAATTGCTTATGTCTTTTGAACTTGCCTATATACAGTTACAATCAAAACATTGATGTTCAAAGGAGGATTACGTAACCCCGTTGGACTCTAATATAATTTGAAACTACTTTCACATCATATTCGTACTATTCGTTACTCATTTAAGTATGTACATAATAAAATACACATTGCGGTATTAGAACATGTAACAACACATAAGTAGCTAAATTTTTACTATACACCATGACTTTATAGATCGAATTACACATCTATAGCATAGAGCGAAAATGTATTACATTTCAATTTAATTTTTTGCGACAAACGTTTGTTAGTTTTTACTTATTGTTGTTGTACAATTCCTATGTAAAAGTAATGACCAAAAATTGTAAATAACAACAAAAAAATGGTTGCCCCATTTTTTTTTTGTTTGTTTGTTTCTTTCTACATGTACGCATTACGGCTATTGTTTGTCACACGAAACCAACCGTCGTTGTCTAGAATTATAAAATGCGAAACCGTACATATAGTCCGCATATATATTTATGGTTCATATAGACGATGTTTTTGATTTATTGTTTTACAATATCCGTGTGCGCCACCGTTTAATAAGCCGTATATCGTGTGCACAAGGAAACAGGATAAGGATGACTCAAGGACGATATTACATATGATAATTTCAAATTTTATATTAAATTCGACATTCGTTCATGGATTAAAAAAAAATAAATGATTATGCGAAATCTTCTAGATATGTATTTAATAAACGAGTAAATCGAAAACATCAAAACATAAAATTATCATAAAAACAGATACAACAACAATAAATATGTACATAACATAAATAACAACAACTTCCGTTCTCAAGTTTCACTTTGGGCTATATAATCTTCGTGTTGTTACAATTATATTTCCAAACATATTGCATACATTCCTTATGCACATACAATGAGAAAATCATTTTGCAAAAAAAAAAAAATAAAAAAAAATTGGTACAAAAAAACCGTTGATAAACGTGTTTAAGATGAAATGTGTTCAACTATAACACAGCGCAAAGCCAAAATGTGTAGTACTATATATTGAAACGAAACCAAATCCTTATCAATGATCTTAGCTCATAAGTCTTTTCTATTATGTGTACAATAGGTGCAAGTGAGGTGGGCATATACATATATTTCATAATCTCAATCAATATTTTTAATAACAGTAATAATAACTCTATAATTTAATGTTAGTGGGATGGTATAAATAAAACAATTTCGGTCGTAATGTGCTCTAAATCGATTGTTCGATACAAATCGATAATGTTTATACAAATCGCTTGGGACAAATTAAAAATGAAATTGGTCTTTAAATGGACAATGATTTATTTATGTAGGTAAGTATTTTTGTATGCTGTAACTTTCGTAATTCAAACATGTACAGTCATAATGACAGCTCCACAACAAAAATTGTCAGACCTTGTGTACTGTATGTTTTCAGAATCTGCAGTCCTTTTAACAAAACGTCAGGTGTTGTGCCATAACCTCAAAAAAAACCGTATATGGTTCTGGAAGATTCCAAAATCAGTTTTACACTAGCTCACATGTGTCTTGGGCTCTCACGAGACAGAAGATCAGATGCCCAATATCGACGGTTGTTCAGGGTGAGAAAGGGGGTCCGCTGGCGCTGTCATCCTAGAGTATGATACGACAAGAAATAAATCCAAATCGTTTCGCACTTACATAATTGGGATGTGAATTATGACATCTTTTGCTATATTTGTTCTAAATTTGAAATAATCTCTTTGCAAAAGAACATAGAAGGCGGGATATGCAAAATGTATAAGGAAATTTGTGATTTGGAGATCGATCAGCATAACCATTGGGTTCCGCGCATCATTAACAACTGTTGCAAAAAGATGATATATCGTTGGAAGCGAGAGAAAAGTAGGGAGAACATAAGTTACTATGTTCCTTTTTAATAAGGGCAAAATTGTTTATGTAAGCATGGCTCCAATAGTTTGCTGAAGAATGTGAATCAGAAAAAACAGCTCACTACTGGCATGCAGGACAAATATGAAAATATACAAGTTCTTTTACAAAAAATTGACTATAAGAACCATCAATGGCAGATTTGTGTCGATTTAAAAATCATCACGATTTTGCTCATACAGTAGTCTAGCTTCACCAAACACCCTTGTTATTTGTGCTTGTGGGATAGTAGAGATCCAGCAAAATATTATAGCAAAATAGAATGGCCAATATGATCATCGTTTGCACCTGATTGTACCTCGTTAAAATACTGGACAATATTTTCAATATCTTGATGCGAAATTCTCGAAAATCTCTGAGGCTAAGTTGAAAGAAGGGGTATTTGATGGACGACAAATACAAACTATGTTCAAAGATACTACCTTCAGTGGTAAAATGAATCGAATTGAAAAAGCGTCCTGACTCAGTTTTACAACAGTTGCACAGAACTTTTTGGCGGATACGAACAATCCAAAGTACAAAGAAATCGTTACCAAGATGATTAAAGACATTGAAAAGCTGATAAATTTCCCGATATTCTTGGACACTTTAGCGAAGAGCAGGGCGAACGTTTGCACCAAGATATACAGGTGATCGAAACTCCCTACCAGAGAAGATGGGACGTAAATAAGATGGCAGAAGTCTGTTGGATACTAACGAGAAAAACAAGATAGAAAACGTAAACGAAAGCCGTTGCATAGATCATATCATGAAAGGAGAACCCGTCATAGTTCTAAAAAGAGAATATATGATTTACCTAACCAAATAGGCCTTTTAAGCGCTAAATGATGTACAGAATCCGTTCGATCAACTTACTCGCGGTTTACATCCTGTAACGCTAATGCCAACGGTACCATCTTTGTTTCGGAACAAACGTTCGATACTAGATATACTTAGAAAAAAATTAAGATATATGTACTTAGTGGCTGAGTTTAGTGTTTTCAGTTATGAGGTTATCGCCGGTATAGTACAATCAATTTCATTTTGAAGTGTAATATAGCCGCGGGAGAGCGCGACGCAGATGAGGGTCGCGATAATGAGTCGCGCTTTCAAGATCACGCAAATCACAAAATGTAAAGATTCAGGTCTGCGCTAGTTTGATGGTGACTCTGACAAAAAATCGGGAATGCTTCTGAATGATTTTCCAAATGCTTTAAAATTAAAAATTTTAAATATCTTATTCGTGTCCCTATGGGCGGGCCAACAGTCTTTGGTTTAGACAAAAATTCAAGTGAAATGTTGTGAAGCAGCAGTAAAACGTTCCCTAAACTTCAATATAAGAGAAAATTCGAAATAAAATATTTATCAGATAAAATAATATTCGATATAGTTTAGTTTTGCGAATAGTGGTGTACATTCTAATTGAGTTTAATATGTTTGTAGGGTTATTCTCTGATATCTTTAAAAATGATCTGGAATCTTTAAGATTTTCCAGGCTTTCATAAGTTCAGTAAATGTATCATCTGCAGAATACATATTGCTTAGATGTCAGAAAGATTAGTCGCCATTAGAAAAAGTTTACATTTCTGTGTTAAAACGAAACAAATTCCACATCAATGTATTAAATGGCTTTATTAAGCTATTGGGCCAGATTCTGAAATGAAAACGTTCCGGGCCCACAATATGTCTTCAATTTTTTTTTGCTTTACTACATAAAATATCCCTGTTGAAATTTAAATCTGATGACCCCAAGTACCAAACGCTATAGCGTTAACCAATATGTCATTTGCTTGGTGTTTACAAAGTGGGGGAGGGTTAGAACACCTAAGTCCAACTCAAGCCAATGCAGATTATGTAAGAGTACCAAAATTGACCAATATATTAACTAGACCATTTCAGAAAACCGTCAATTTGAGGAGTCGTGGGGGTTCTATGAATGATTCTGGCCAATGTAGATCATGCACAAGAACAAAAATTGGCTACTACTCAGTTAAGCTTTGTTTTAGTTTGCTGGAAATTAACCTTATTAGGTTACACTAGTCCGCGTACTTCGGCGTCCACAAAGTACAAGTGATTGTCATAAAAGAATGACGGTTGCCTGTGTCAGATAAAGATTGCAAGAAATTATGGAATGTTTTAGAGGGTATAGTTTTTAACGAATGTTAAAAAAAAATTGATCTTTAGTCACTGATTTGGAGTTTAACCCATCAATATGAAACATCATCCAAATAGATTCAGATATTACAATACCAACAAACAATAAAAATGTGCCTAAATCAAATTCAGTCGATCTCACAACTGAAGTCGGAAAAGATGTTCACGTCAATTTCTCCTCTCTAGATGTATATACTCGTATATATGTAAATTTCGAAAATTTTCAAACTGTTGAAACATTTCTGAACGTAAATGGAAAATGGAGCTAAAAGGTTACATTTTTCAATTTCTTTTCGCTGTTAAAAAGTTGTGTCAAAAAGTGTCGAAAACACAAGTTATGAAAGAGTGTCAAGAACTCGTGTCAAAAAGTGCCGAAAATTGTGCCGTAAATACTAGTTTTCGACCCTACTACCCATCTCTGGTTTTGAGCAGAGATTGGTAAGACCGCAGTGATGGGCTTAAAGTTCGACAATTGTGTCAAAAATAGGTGAAAACTCTAAAATTATTAAGAGGAAATAAAATATACTTATTGTTTTATGAGCAAAGTTTTGAAATATACCGGTAAATTTTGAAACCGTTGAAACAGTTCTGAACGTAAATGAAGCTAAAATGTTACATTTTTCCATTTGTTTCGCTGTCAAAAAGTCCTACCAACAAGTGTTCAAAACAGAGGTCCTTCAATGTCAAGAACTCATGTCAAAATGTGTTGGAAGACTGAATCATAAATACTAAGTAGTTTTGGACACTACCCATCTCTGTGTCAAAAAACGCGAAAAATTCGGATTTTTAAACAGTTTTGTAAAAAAATAGGTCAAAAACCTTAAATTATGGTCAAAAACTGACGAAAAATGTCAAAAACCATGTGGGTGATATTACAAAACAGGGTTAACAAAGTATTCTTATTGTTTTCTGACCAAGTTTTTGAAATATTCCTTTAAATTTTGAAACTGTTCTGAGCGTCAAAAAAACTTTTTAAAAGGTGTCGAAAACACAGGTTTTGAAAGACTGTCGAAAACTGTCGAAAGCTGTGTTATAAATATTAGTTTTCGGCACTTACCCGTCTCTGCTTTTGGGGAATTTATAGAACTTTTAAGGATTGCTAATAATTTTAATTCAAATTAACGTAAAAATTTGATAGGCAGGATAGAACGGTGTGAATGTGAATATGATGATGAAATTTGTATGAGAATTTCGGCTTTACTTAGAAGCAGAATTCGCTAGAGCTACAGATACAATATTCTGATGAAAGAATTGATTTTATCATAATCATACGCTTATCAGTCCGTAATTGCATATTAATTGAATATACAAATATATTTATCAATGGGGGGGGGTCACCTTCTCAATCCTATACTCGTACATATGTATGTATATGCAAATACACAATAGATTTTTGGCAACACACTTGATCAGCCAACTTGAAAAAAAACCTATTATGTGTTTGAGTTTAATTACAATTTCATTTTAATTTGCATGATTTTTTCTATTTTTGTATTAAATCATATTACAGCTTCCGTTTAAATTTTGATAAAATTAACTATAAAAATGTAATAAAAATATTAAAAGAATTAGTTCAATAAATATTTTAAAAAAACGTGTTAAAACATTACAAATACATGGACGCCAAATACATATAACCACAAAATCATTTGTGGTGCGCATTCTTATCGCTGTAAACTGCCCTAGTCGGTCGCCTATAGTAGACTAAATAGCAGATTTTAATTACATTTCTCAAATTTTTATCTCCCTTTTTCTTGTCGCCGACTGAGATTGGATACGGCAAAATAATGTGTGAGATTGGAAAAGAATTTAGACATATAATATCCATGATTTTTTTATCATATACTCGTAAGAACATAAACCTTACGACGATGAAATATAATCACTTTTATTAGCAAGATTAAATTCTTTCAATTTATTTTTCACATACACATATTTAATTTATTGTCAACCGTCGCATTACCTAAAACAATGCAGTTAATTATCTCGAATCAATTTTGAGTCATTTGAAATATTTAGCTTAAATATAATTGGGCCTTATTCGCATTTTGAAAAATGTTTCATCAAGCCTTCCGTATTATAAAGTTAATCGGGTTTAACGAATATTTACAAAGCCCTCTGGCAAAAAAAAAAATTACAAATTGGTTAATGCTGTGTGCCTCGATTTTTTCGACTACAAATTAGTGTCTAAACCAAATTATGCAAGATTGTACTACTATAGCAACGGCTAACGAAAAGTCTCCGCGCGTGGATGCTTAAGTTTGATAGTCGGATAAAACAACACCAGGATAAAGTGAAACACAACACATGCATAAAACGACTTACTAATAAAATAATATTCAACGTTTATTTTAACATTTGTTAAAGGTTGCCGAGAATGTTTTTAAGGTTATTTTAACACTTGTGGTGGAACTATCAGAAGAAGCTGCGTTGGAATTACAAAAATGTTCCGGTTATTCCCAAATGGTGTCGCTGAATGAAGCTACCGCTTGTGACGCTGAGGAAATTTGTAAATTCTCCTTAACTTTTTCAAAATGATTCTGAAGTTCCTCAGGGTTCATTAATAAAATTGCTTCTTTGTTCCGAACGTTAGTTATATTTTCGACAATTTGAAAATATCAAAAACTGTGGATACCCTGCAACAGCGTGTAAACATAGATTGAGCTTGATTTGCTATATAAATGGTCAATTTCGAATAAATTACGCTTAAAATAAAAATTTAGGAGTTGTCTTGGATAATTAATTGAATTTTCGGGACTATCGTAATTTAATAGTGGCAAAGGTTAGCCGTCATATCGGCAAAAATAAATATTTCAAAATCAATGTAAAGTGCTACATTAAAAAGATTGACCCTATTAAATTTTCTTGAACTACAATATGAAAACAAAAGGTATAGCTACATAATTTCTTATCATCCTTGAGCAGATCAATGCTAATCGGGTTTGAGAGGTTTCTTATTATATATTGTATGATTAAATAATATACCAGGGTTAATAATGCTAATTTTGTAATAAAAAGCACAATAACCTCAAGAGAAACATCAAAAGCACTTTATTCAAAGTAAAATGTCCATCGCTAGCTAAACATTTTCCCCGTCTTTCAGGTAATTTATCGATACCTTCCCAATACACCTTTCTTGTTTTGAGGCAAACCATTCAGAAACTCATTTTCCCACTTTTTCGTACGTTTTCAAGTGCTGTTCGTTGAAGTTATCGAAATAATTAGTAATTTCTGGAGTAAAATCTTGTGATGGTGGTTGGTATAATAATTCCCTCTAATTCATATAAAAACCGTGGCGTGCTTTATCATGAAACAAAATTACTTTACCATGTCTTCTAACCCATTCAAGTTTTACGATCATAGTACAATTCTATGCAAAAAAATCTTTCTTTCGAAGCGTTGAAGCAATATTTCACTGAAATTTTCGGTTAACCCATTTGTCTTTCGTCCAGTTAATATGGCACCCATTTTCCTTCCTTTACGATCTGAGCAACGATTACACGCATTTTCATTCAATAATGCTTGCAGTTGTTGGTTTTCAAACTTTTCTGGTTGACATCCATGTTCTTTGTATTTTACTTGAAAATCACCACTTTTGAAGCGTTTAAACCAGCGTTCACAAGTATCTTGAGATGGAGCATGTTCACCATCGCAGCACTTTTCTTCAAAATGAAATAATGAGTTAAAACTTCCCGCGATAATGCGGGTACATTTGAACCCACAACCAGGTACATTTAAATATATCCAAACGCCACGTACTATATTTCCTTGATATAGCCAACCAATGTTAACTCGCGTTAATGGGCATGGAATCGCAAATTCGCGTAGAGTTTCGTTAAATTCAAACAAACTCAACGAATCTTGTTCGCTTGAGTTAGATTCTATTACCTCGTTTCCTTGAATGGGATTGGGATTAGGTTGAATTAAAATTAGATTTTTGCTAATTTCAAAATGGTAGCCGTCATTTCCATGAAATATAGTTAGGTTGAATTGAAATTTTGACACAGCTTAGTGCAAAGAAGGTATTTGTTGTGATTATTTCTTTGGTTACGTATTTAATTTTTTTTTGATAAAAATTGGTTTCCGACTAAAACACTAGGAAATTTTTATTTTCAACTCGTTTCAATCCTACTAGTTACGTTGAGTTCAAATTAACTTAACGAAATCTAACACAACTCAAACATAAGCCGGTTTGTACCTTCCATGGAAACATGGTAAATAACCGTCTGGTTCTGTAACTTTGCTGAAATTCTGTCACGATTAGACGATTGTAAAATATAAATCTGACGAAGGCTTCAAAGTGTTTGTCGACAATATATTTATTTATAAAATGTTAATTAATTCTATAAACGATTAGAGTTTTACGGTTCGAATTATTCTGTTCGAAACTGTCGTATTTCGGATTTAATTTATTATTTTATGAACTTATTCATTCACAAAATAATTTTTGTCAGTTGTTCAAAATAACACCCGATTAAAACCACGGTGCTTTATTGAAAAAAGTGGTCCGCATGGGAGTTTCAATTCTGTAGCGTTCCAGTCCAAAACTGCGTTTCGTATAACAGATCGACACATGAACCAGAAGAAATAAGGCAGGCGATATCAATTGAACACCAAGCCTATTACTCTAAAATAGTGGATGATTGAAATTTATCAGTTTTAAATTATCCTGAATTTCTTTCTTTAAAATAAGATTTTTTTTAATGTTAAGAAGTAAACCTTGTTAACTTTCCTCAATAAACAACGAGATGACATTTATATTTAACACCATTTAGTTGAATTTAAGATTCCGAAAACCGACCTGGAAACCGCGGATTTTGAATTTCTCAATAGGGCATAAGTCAGGCACATCATTACGTACCTATTGTCATCTGTGAATGAATGGTATAAACCAATCAACCACTTAGGAAAGCCGAAAATGTTGCAAAAAAAATCGATCTGAGCCACACAGCACAAGGTGTCCTAAGGAATTTGAGAATAATTTTTAAACTTTTAATAAAACACAAGTATCTAAATTTTTATTTCAAATGATAGTACAAAGATTCCAGTTTAGCAATGGAAAATAATGTCATGTAAGTAACCTTCTATTACTGTACGGCAAGCTATCATTCTTTTACCAAAATTTTCGACTAAATTCTTGCATAACTGCGGCTCAATTTCTTGAATACAATTAATAATATTCCCCTTTTGGTCATCAATTGTTTGTGGATCGTTATCATAGACTTTTGCCTTCAAATAGCCAATTGGGGAATAATCTAGCGGTGTTAGATGGCAAGATCTAGGCGACCAATAAATGTTCGCTCTGCGAGAAATTATTCGATTACCAACATGCGACATGTGGTGCTGAAACCATATATTCTGTATTTCTTTAACCAAAAATTCGTAATCATTCCGACATCGAAGTCCATTTACAGTAACAACAATCCCAGCTTCGTTTTCTAACAAATATACGATCCGATTACTCCACCAGCCCAAAAACCACATCAGACAATCACTTTCTGTGGATGCATCAGTTTTTCCATTATCTCTCGTGAATTTTCTTCACCCCAGATTCGACAATTTTATTTGTTTATAAATCCACCCAGTTCAACATTTCCTACATCGCTAAAGATGACTGTTGAAAAAATTCGCAATTTCAAGTTTTTTTTTGGCTCAATTAGCGAATTGACGTCCTAATCCAAAGTCTGATCCTTATATGCCTTCAAATGATGACCTTTGTGCAAAAGTCTGAATAAAGTGGTTGGTGGAATGTATATTGCTAAGAACGAGGACCAATTGATGTTTTAGGATTAACACTAGCACTTACAGTAACATTATTTTCTTCTGAACGACTACTACGATGGTATATTTTGCTTTTTTCATCCTTTACCGAATCAGTTTCCACAAATTTTGCAACAGTTTTTCGAATGACCACAATAATTGACGGACAATTTTCTTTTCCATATTCTGTGCGAAATTTTCCTTCAACTTCTGCATAACTTTCACCAAATTTAAAAGAATTTTTAACAAAAAATACGCGTTGTTTAACCGTAAATTTCACCTTTTTTAATAACCGGAATGTTTCTACTTGTCATCTGTCAAATAACATATGGTTAATTAAAAATTAACCTCAAATTGGAACACCCTTTAGTAAACCGACTGTTAATTTGAAAAAAATACTATCATGGACCGTTTTTCCAGAGCGTCTATTTGTCTTTACACTTGTGAAGATTTGTGCGTTCTGTATTTGGATTTTTTTTCTATTCCTTATATATAGTAAGAGACATAGTAATCAAATGATGGAAAGCAATATAGGAGTGACTACTCAGCGCTTTACTTGTACCCTCCAGCTTACTTTGAAGGTTATAAATATAAAAGCTTTAGAGATTTAGAAAAGTTGTTAATATTGATTTTTGTGAACATAACCTACCAACTTCTGTTCGTTAACTATCAAAAATATATTTTAATTTCTTAGAATTCGGAATCGGCTATTTGACATAAATTGCTCGAAAATTTACAAAATTATACTGCCAGGTTGAGAACACAGACCTGAATTTTTCTGCAATAAAACTCATTTCAGGTAATACAAGTTTTATATACAAATTAGGTTTATCTAATTAATTTTTCACTCGCAAACAGTTTTGAACCTGAACACTCACTCCCCCTCTAGTAAAATTATTGAATAAAATAAATTTTACGAAATAGAATGTATACTACATTAAGTACGGAAACGAGTTGGGAGTTTGATAACCCGACCAGTTCTGGTTACTGTTATGTCATCTGACTTATCTTGAGGTTGATTTAATGCAAATGAAACTCTCTTCGAAACTGTGGTTGATGGTACCACCTCCATTCTTGCCTCTGGTTGCTTCGACTCTTCGACTGAAATCTCGGGAATTTCACCGACGTTATCATAGTTTTCATTAAAACAGGGCTTTAAACGATCTACTGAAATTCTCATAGTTTTATTTTTTATGTTTACATCGAAAAATTTATCGAATTTGTTAATTACTAAATAAGGACCTGTATAATATACAGATGCTGTAAGAAAGTCACTTCAACCACCATATTATGGTGGTTGAAGTGACTTTCTTACAACATCTGTGCGAATAAACACATGAGAGCAAGTTTCCATCTTTACACTAAAAAACACCTTGTCGTTTGAATGCCTAGATGCTATCTCTGGTCTTAACTCTCTAAAATGTTGTACTAAATTTTTAACAAATTCTGTTTGATGCAATGATGTGCCTCGTTCTTCCAAAAATTGACGCGGTAACCTTAAATTTCTGCCATAAACTAGTTCTGCTGAAGTTGCCAGCAAATATTCGCGAAACGTCGAACGCAAACCCAACAAAACTGATGGTAAAATAATTACCCAATCTGGTCGTTCTTGAGACATAATTCTTCTTTCGAAACCTAAACATTTGGATAACTCTAAAAACAATTGCGATTCGAACTGTGCACCTTGATCAGTCACAATAAAAACGGGTACTCCAAATCTTGCAATCCAAGTAGAATACACCGCAAAAGCTTGTTAGCAGATATATCACTTACTGGCACTGCCTCAGCCCATCTCGTATATCTGTCAATCATCGTGATACAATACTTTTTCCCGTCCGAACTTGGAAGAGGTCCAATAATATCCAGATGGATTTCCATAAATCTCTCGGATGTAGGTTCGAAGTTGCCAATAACCGATTTCGTGTGCTTATCTACTTTGCTCAGCTGACATGCTGTACACGATTGCGCCATAATTTTTACGTCTTTTTTAACAGAAGGCCATACCACGTGACTAATCAATAATTTTACTGATGCCTTAACACCTGGATGAGCTAGCCTATGAAATGATTCAAAAACTTGTTTTCTGAAATTACTTGTTACAAAAGGTTTAGGTTTGCCGGTCGAAACATCGCAAAATAATAACTTATTAAAGCCAAAAGAAACAGGAAATTTTTCGAATTTAAATACTGAATTTTCTTTTATTAATAATTCCGCTAATTCTTCATCTTTTGACTGCGCTTCGGCTAATTCATCGTAAATAATACTTTCACCAATATTGATTTTTTCTATTCTGGACAGGGTGTCTGCGACTACGTTATCAGCACCAGCAACATGTCGAAAATCGGTGGTAAATTGTCCCAAAAAATCCAACTGTCTTCTCTATCTTGGCTAAGCTTTATCTAAATTTTGCCGGAAAGCGAAAGTCAGTGGTTTGTAATCCGTGTATAAGGTGAAATTTCTTCCTTCAAGTAAAAATCTAAAATGTTTTACACCAAGATAAGCGGCTAGCAATTCCCTATCGTATCCGCTATATCTTTGTTGTGTTTCCGTGAGTCTGATGATAAAGTATCCTAACGGTTGCCAGGAATCATCCGCTAATTGTTGAACCACGGCTCCGACTGCTATATCCGAGGCATCAACCATTATAGATAACGGTGCTGAAATAGAAGGATGCACTAAATTTGTTGCGTTACATAATTTTGTTTTGCAATCCTCAAAAGCTTTAATCGATGATTCGTCCCATTCTATTTGGATTTTGCTATTTTTCTTATATCCTTTAAGAAAGTTGTTCAATACGGCTGGATCCTGTGCTGCTGACGGAATAAATCTTCTGTAAAAGTTGATCATGCCCAGGAATCTTTTCAGCTGTTGAACAGTATTTGGACGATTAAATTGTTCTATAATTTGGACTCTTGTGGGCGATGGTAAAATTCCCTGAGCACTCACTAAATGACCTAAAAAAATAACTTCTTCCTGTGCGAATACGCATTTGTTTGCGTTAATAATTAATCCATATTTAGATAATCTAGTAAACGCAGTTTTTACATGTAAAATATGGCCTTCCCATGAACTAGATGCAATCAAAATATCATCTAGATAGACAAAACAAAAAGACAAACCTCGCAAAACGGAATGCATCAATCTTTGCAAGGATTGTGCCGCGTTTCTTAGCCCAAACGTCATTCTGCAAAATTCGAATAACCCGAATGGCGTTCATATAGCTGTCTTCGGAATATCCGCTGATTCTACTGGAATTTGATGATATGCCCTTACCAAGTCTAAAGTTGTGAACACTGTGCATCCTCCTAATTGGAAAGAAGAGTCCTGTAAATGTGGAACTGAATAACAATCTGGAATGGTAACGTTATTCAAAGCTCTGTAGTCTCCGCATGGTCTCCATTCTCCATTTTTTTTTCGGCACTAAATGCAATGGGCTAGACCATGGACTATTACTGACTCTACAGATACCTTGTGTCATCATGTCTTCGAAATACGTCTTCGGTATATCCAATTTATCAGGCGCCAACCGCCGGGTTTTGCACATCACTGGTGGTCCTCGAGTTCCAATACAATGGGTGACGTTATGTTTCATCGATACCGCCTTCAATGTATCCCTTGTAATACCCTCAAATTGACCGAGTAAATTAATAATGTCGTTATGTATGGCGGTTTTGTGTACAATCGACAATGTGGGTACCTCTACTACTGCAATTGCTCCTGTGTTGAATAATGGAGTGACTGGATCTATAATTCGTTTTTTTGCTATATCGACTAATAGTCCAGTATCTTTCAAGAAGGCTGCTCCTATAATAGGCATTGAAACTTCGGCTACTATAAACTGCCACTTAAAATTTCTGCGAAGACCAATATTGAGGTTTAATAAACATTTTCCGTAAGCTTTAATTGGCATGCCATTAGCAGCAAACAAATTAAAATCAGAAATTTTGTGGGAACCTTTATAAAATGTTGGTGGTACAACGGAAACTTCGGCACCGGTGTCTATTAAAAAATGTTGATCACTGTTACTTCCATAAATTATAAGACGACTGGACCTTTCCTCACCTGAACATATCGCCGAATGCTGGTGATAACTTAGTTTTTTGATTTGTTATCAGTGGTATTTTTATCACTAAAAGTGTCATGGTGCTTGGTACAGCTCGATCCCCAAAAGTTTATGGTAATAACAAATAAATTCTTTAGAGTTCGTAGAACAATCCCGATTATTTACATAATTTGCTCGGTTAGGACTGCCAGATCTATTTTTGTGTGTAACCATATCTGAAACTTCTTTCAAAAGAGAGGTTCTGAATTGGTTGAGGGTCTCGTGAAACTTTCCACTGACTGTGGAATTGGAGTTTACACTGGATGTTGTTGTTACTGCCCTATCTACCGGACTCGAAATGACATTTATATTAGCGTGTGCCATCGTTTTGTCCCACGCTCTGTAAACTACGTTATTTCAATTAGAGCAAAGACACTTCTACTATATCAATTTAGTTTTCTGGTTTCATATTTTTTACATTTGCCCAATGTATCGAATGACATTTGTCAAATAAATAAAATAGAGTAAACAAACTTATAACAAATAGGTAAATATATAAAAACTAAACAAGAACACATTTATTCACCACAATTCCGGATATTACACCATAGGATTTTTATTCGTTTAGAAATCTATAAAATCATCGCGTGTTGGTAACAATTTTCAATCAAAGCCCGAAGAGTTGAACAAAAAAAGTTTTTTCTTAAAGCGATCTAAAAAGATAGATTTGCCCAAAATTAAAAAAATTCCGGCGTAGTGCGCTTAAAAGTTATTTTATCTTAATTAATTTGACTCTTTTAAATTATTAAGAAAAGTTTCCAAGTCGAGAAAAATTTCAAATTTTCACATAATATTAAAACTAATAAATAAACTTTTTAGTTAAATATTTTATTTTAAGGATTCAATTTCCCACTTTAAACCTTTAACCCTTTCAGGCTCAGTGGTCCCAATATGGAACCACCAATAAATTATTTTTTTCCTCAGCGGCGCAATTGTTCTAAACTGTAAACACTAAACGAAATGAAAAAAGAATGAAACAATTTTAAACCGGTAAATTTTTGTGTGTATTCTCTTACCATTTTTTTGTTTTGATGCAGTTAGTTTTTTGCATTTGACGAGTTAGAACTAGCGATTTTAATAATTATTAAAGAGTGTTATAATTGTTCTATTCTTGGGTAAGTAATATATTATATTATTTAGTATATTGTTAATTATTATATTTTTGATGTAGATTATTCAATTAAATTTTTAGTTTTGTTGTTTTTTACATTTTTGCTTGGTGGTTCCATAATGTTACCACCAAGCTGTGTCTTGTGTGTTTCATGTTTTACATTGTGTCCAATATGTATTTCGTGTTTTGTATTTTGTCGATTATTTATCGTTATTTTATACGAATATTCGTTTTTTTGTATCTTCGATCAAAAATGAATAAAACAGTTAATCGGGAATGTTTTACTAGTGAAGACGCTTATTGTCTTTTAGAGGAAATCCCGTCCGATGAATCAGAAATCTCCTCCTCGTGCAGTGATGACGAATTGGAGATGAATACCAATTTGGACGCAGACAGCACTAGTGATTTGGCATGGGATAGTGATGATGATCTTCCGTTAACAATATTTTTACGTAAAAAGATCGAATGGACAAAAGATACTAAATACAGTACTGTTAAACACCCTTTTGAACAACAAGTTGGATTAAATATTCCAGATAATTTAGAATTTTGCAATAACTTAGAGTATCCAGTGGATATGTTTCTCCTGTTATTCCCTCAAAGTTTATTTGAAAAAATAGTATTTGAAACTAATTTATATGCAATGCAGAAGCATGGCACCATCACATTGCCAACTGCAGTAGAAAAATTAAAGTCTTTTTTAGCCATAAGTTTACTAATGGGCACAAAAAAATTACCAAGCTATCGGGAATGTTGGTCTTTAAGAATGTCAATTAGAGATCATTTCATATCTTCTATTATGACACGTGATCGTTTCGGATGGTTTCTCAGCCATCTCCATATAAACGACAATCTACGTCAGCCTAAAAAGGGAGAATCTGCTTATGACAAACTGTATAAACTAAGACCGTTCTTGGACAAATTATCTGGAACCTACAAAACATATTACCAACCAACTAAATGCCAATCAATCGACGTGTCAATGATTAAATTCAAAGGAAGAAGTAGCATGCGACAATATATGCCCATGAAACCTATCAAACGAGGTTACAAAGTTTGGGTGCGAGCGGATGAGAACGGATTTGTGTCACAGTTCCAGATTTACACAGGAAAAACAAAAGACATGAAAGAAAAAAATTTAGGAGCAAGAATTATAAAAGATTTAACTCGTGATTAAGTTGGGAAGTACCACGAAATATACTTCGATAACTACTTCAACTCGCTTCAATTATTACGCGATGTGTTAGGTGAAGGAATATATGCATGCGGAACTGCACGGCAAGGCCGAAAAGATATTCCAACAGATTTTAGGGTTGATAAAACAAGTCCGAGAGGCGAATATGACTGGAGGTTAATCAAAGACGGTATACTAACAGTAAAGTGGATGGACAAAAAACCTATATTATTTTTGAGCAATTTTCACAGCCCGGCAGACGAGGAAACTGTTCAGCGAAAACAAAAGGATGGAAGCAAGACAGATACGACATGCCTAAAGATCGTAAAGGATTACAATAAACACATGGGCTACGTAGACCTTTCTGATATGCTAAAATCATGTTACGAACTAGATAGAAAATCAAAAAAATGGTGGCATAGAATATTTTTTCATTTTTTAGATTTAACAGCGGTAAATGCGTTCATTTTATATAAAACCAGAACCGACGGTGCAGGATTGTCATTGAAGCAATTCAGATTAGCTGTCATAGATGGGTTGTTAGGAGCTGAACCTACAGTGCCAAAAAAGAGAAGAAGGATTAGCAATGACAAGCCAATGAATAGATTTAAATTGTATGTTCCGTTAGAAAAAAGAACAGACAAGGCGGCACACCTACCTGAACATGGCACTAAAGTGAGATGTGCCAGTTGTAGCACGAAAGTCAAACCTCATCGGTCAAGATGGCATTGCAAGACTTGCAATGTAGGATTATGCCTTACTGCAGAAAGAAATTGTTTTTTTAAATTTCATCAGAAATAATGTTTTTAAAAGTTCTAAATTTTTTATAATTATATTTTTAACGCCTAGTGGTCCCATATGGAACCACTTATTTTTGAATTAACCGTTACAAATAAAATAAATTTGAATTAAGATTTTTTATTTACCTATTCGTAGTTTATTATCTCACCCCAAAACTCCTGTTTTTTTTAAAAAAAAATAATTCAGTCCACAAAGGGTTAATTAGTAGAACTGATCGTGCTCAATCGACACCTCAAATATCTGGTCTTGAAGAGTCAGTTTCTTCAGTCCATCAGTCCAGTTTCTTTCGGATGTTTTCGGTTAAGGTTTGTCGTTTTCTAAACGATGCCTTCCCGTTGTGTTAGCAAACTAAATTCAAAAGTTATAAATGAATTTATTGTAACACAATTACACATATCCCGCCGGTGTTTTGCGGATTTTTATAGTAATATGTAGATATAAAGCGTATCTAACCGAACACCTTTTTCACTAACTTTAGCTCTCTCTGCAAAAATTTTGAACGCCGCAGCAGTAGTCTTGGGCTTATTGATTTCTTCTTGGGATGTTTTTTTTATCTGTTGTACTTTGCCCACTTTTGAATCCTCTAAAACGTATCATTTTCCAAGCAACTTGAAAAGTGAAAAATAATTTCGTCTATTTTTGATCCAATTTACTTCGGGTCACTTTTTTACCTTTATTCATTAGATCTCATCGGGCCCATTCGATCGATATCCGCCTACCTAGTCGGCCTTGACGTCTCAATATGTTCGAGTATATACGCTAATTGGACTTCTATGTCTAAAAGTTGGTATATTTAGTTGTTTAAAAGTTATAAACACAGTTTGTGGGCATTGTTTCTGAGCGATTGGTACCCCAAACAAATCAAATAGACATATATATATCACGGCTCGTCTGAACGCGGCTCAACCCAAAAGTGGTTGCACTTCTATTTTTTTATGGCATCATGTTCCCTAAGATCTAATGAATAAGATAAAAGTTTTTTTGAAATCATCCACCGACCAGTTTTCATTTTCGCGCCAAAATTCGAAAATTGGAACCAAAAAAATGATTTTTTGATCTGAAAAAGTGAAATATCTTATGTTTTATGAAAAGTCTCCGGAAGAGAATGCAGTAGGCAGGTTACAAGAAAAACAGAAAACTTTTCTTCCTCGCCTCGATCAGTTGATTTCAGTTTTCCATAATGTCGAAAATTTGTAATCCTCCAAAAGTTGCCCGCGCACTTTCACACGAAGAGAACCGGAGTAAAATTTGTTTGTTGTGCTTAAAGAAGAATAATGTCATGTTCAAGATAGAAGCCTCGCTGCAATCGAATCTAGAAAAATTACTGAAACATCGTGTGGACAATATCTTGTGTGAAGAAAGACTGCCGAATGTTCTTTGTGCGGGATGCAAACGGAAAGTCTACCGACAACTTCCCAGTGTCGATCCAGGATTGTTCCCTCCAAGACTGTTGAGCTACCTGATTATTCTAAGTTTTTGAGTGTAAGTTTAACTACGAGATCTAGGACTCAAAATCCCTGTCAGTGCTATTTGTGCCAGATTGCTCGAAGTATGTGATATCCATGCAACTTCTTAACAAAAAAAAAATCGGCTGACGGGAAATGCATCAAACGTTGTTCCAAATGTTTTATCGATCCCAAACGAGGCAATTATATAAATACAATGGGGGAGAAAGTAATGGAACAAGTGGCGTCAACATTAATCAGTAAAACTGCAATTCAACAACATGACATTGATGACAAAGTAAACAAAAAAGATTCGACGGTCTCCCTTACTCAGGCTCGTGGAGGAAACTCCATGAAATTATTCATAAATCCCCACGAGAAAAATGAAGAGGAACCAGCTTCGAATATATCCACAGCCGATTTCTTGAAAAACAAAGCAAAATTTAATCTTAGTACAAAGACTACTCTTGATATAGCGACCGCTTTGAGAGTTGCTACCAAAAAGCGCGGGCGATAATTGAGCCAGGATTGAAAAAAGCCTGGAACAGAAGAATGGCGAGGTAAAAGTTTCTTTTGTGCTAAGACAATAGATTTTGTAACCATCAAAGCTCGAATGAGCACACCAATCCAATGTCCCATAGTTTACTGCCATACTCTTGAAGATTTTCTTTCTCATATCGAGAGACAGCGGGATATTAGAAATCAGCACTTAAAACTTGGAATTGATGGTGGCGGTGGTTTTTTGAAGGTGTGCCTGTCTGTTCAAAATGATTCAACTGAAATTTGTCAACAGGAGAAAAAACGTCAAAAGTATGATGATGGCGTGTTTGCCAAAGCTTTTGCTGACTCAGGCGTTGAGAAAATTTTTATTCTTGCTATTGTGAAATCGGCTCAAGAGAATTATGAAAACGTGTCAGCAATATGGAAAATATTGAAAATTGAGGATTTTTCTGGTACGATAGTGACTGATCTCAAATTAGCCAATATTCTGACAGGGATTATGTCTCATTCATCGACGTACCCTTGTACATGGTGCCTTTGTAAAAGCACACATTTGGAGCACGTCGGACCTCGGCGAACTGTGGGAAACTCAACCTCATATTTTGAAGCTTGGAGAAACGCTGGCGGATCGATAATGAAAAATGCGAAAAAATTTAAAAGCTGTATCAATCCTCCAGTTTTTTCAGCTGATGACGATAAAAAGATTCTTGACATTATTCCTCCTCCAGAACTACATCTAATGCTTGATGTGGTTAATAAAATAGCCAGCCATATGCAAGATGAATTTGTTACTGAGACAACAGAATGGATCAACCTATGCAATGTTCAACGAGAATTTACTCAAGGAGGTACCAAATTCAATGGCAATTCATGTAGAATATTATTGAAAAAAGTGGATAGTCTCCGATCGTTTTGCTCCATTGGTTGTTTGAAATATGTGGAAACACTGAAGGATTTTGATCGTGTAGTTCACAATTGTTTTGGAATCGAATTAAATGATTGTTACAAAGAATGTATTGCTCAATTCAAGACTAGCTATTTGGCCCTAGGGCTATCAGTCACACCAAAAGTACATGCAGTATTTTATCATATAGAAGATTTTTGTGAAGGCCATAGAAGAGGGTTGGGGTTTTACAGTGAACAGGCCATGGAGACAGTGCATTCTGATTTCAAGACAATGTGGAACAAATATCAAGTTTCTGAAAACCACCCAGATTATAATGATAAATTAATGAGAGCTGTAATTGAATATAATAGTTACCACATATAATTAATTGAATCAAACTTGAATTAATGTTACTGAAATAAAGGTTTTTGTTCTTCTCGACTTTCATGAGTTTTGATTTGTTTGAAATAATTCATTATATCCCCACGTATGTGTTTAGAAAACATTTGTCGACAAAGAGAGAAATAATTCGCAAATTAGCAACCTTTTGACCTGTACTTTTCTGCATTATCTTCCTGAGACTTTCCTCTTTCGATCTTTGTATGCTGAAATCGTCCGGAAGGGCATACAAAATAAGATATTTCACTTTTTCAGATCAAAAAACCGTTTTTTGGTTCCAATTTTCGAATTTTGGCGCGAAAATGTAAACTGGTCGGTGGATGATTTCAAAAAACTTTTATCTTATTTGTTAGACCTTAGGGAACATGATGCCATAAAAAAAACAGAAGTGCAAGCACTTTTGGGCTGAGCCGCGTTCAGACGTGCCGTGATAGTGCAACGTCAAAACAGCAAATGTTTTATGTTAAGATTATTAATTTACTGTTCTAGGAATTGAGTATACAAAATATTGACAAAGATGCATATTTAAAAATAACATGGATAATTATTAAACCCGTCTTTTACCATAGCAATTGATTTACGAAAGAATTGGTGGTCCGCGGGCTAAATTGGCTGAACAAAAATGGACCAATTGGAAGAACATGAAATAACCGTTACAGCAATGCAAGTTTCATTAATCAATTTCTCAAAAATTTAACAATTTCATTAAAAATTTCTCACGGTGTTTAGAAAAGGGTTTGTTGCACCAAGAGTTTACCAAATATTAAAAGTTGAGTTTATATTAACTCGTACAGTCAACTTCGTGATAATTATTTTTGCAGCAGAAAATTCTATCACGTACGCTGCTTTAGTACAAATAATGACAATTAATAATAACAAATAACGCCACTACACAAAATTTCTGGCAAATATGTGGCATAACGTTTTTATACCGCAAATTTTATTCCACAGCACCAGTCTCATTGTTATCTAACAAAACGAACCTAATTAAGACTGGTGCTGATAACCTACGCTACTTTTGGAGTTTTCATTCAAAATAGGCTGATTCTAACTTCCCGGAAATATTTGGGGAAGTTTCATTTACCATTCCCAAATCTCGGCATTGGAAATAGCTTTCAAAATGTACTCTCTAATTAATAGAAAAGAATAAGCGGTCGTGGTTAGATCCCTAAAAATATCTAGAAATTTAAGATACGAACAAAGGAAGTTTAAAATTTGATGTGTTCAGTAGTCTTTATTATTTATTTTCATTAATCTATGTATTTGATGATGGAACCACAATTTACGTCTAATTAGTATTTTATACTTGAAAGATTTGCGTTCTAATTACAATTACGTTTGATTTATTAAACCATATATGTCTAGATGAAATCATCAACTTATATGGTTTTGATCAGAAAAAATTTAGGCTATATGAACACAACGCATATGGTTGCCCCCAAGGTTTTTAAATAATTTATGTCTTAATCTTAACAATGGTTCACTTTATAAGATTAAAATTATTTGTTCTTATAGAAAACCATAATGTTTTCTTTGTGCTAAATAAATTATTTTTCATTCGTATCAAACAAACCTAATAAGTTTATAATAAACTATAATTGTTTGTAATGAGACATAATGCCTTAAGGAAACCCCTTTTCAAGTATAGTTTTGAAATGAAAACCATTTCGTTCAAATAAATATTTCAAAATTTGAAGTTTTAAGATAAAATGTAAAATTTGATTTACGGTATTCTTTTAAAATTTTGAATGAAAATTTAATACGCAAATTAATTTCTTGTGAAGAAAACCATTTGTTAGTGTAATAAACAAACAAAAAGTTAGTCGAAGTCGAGTGATCAAAGCGTTTCGCGTAATTCATCATATAATTCAAAGAGAAACTGATTGCACCGTCTAGAATGTATATAGATTTCAAATATTAGTGGGCATTTGAGCTGCAAGATGTTGTTAGTAGTAATACAATTTACTAAATATCCTAGCCGCCATAAATACAAAATCTAATTACAAATAAAAACAGAGCACGGGAAACCGCGCGAATTAAGAATTAGTCGTGTGTGCTTTGCAAAGTTAAATGGAACATACAATTAAAATGAAAGAAGAAAGTGAGTGAATGAATTGTGTCGGTGAGTCAGTTAAAAAAGACTAGTGCGCTTTTCTAGAAAACTATAAACAGAACATTTTATACAATGTATGTTGGAAGTTATTGAAGCGCTATTGAAAATTTGTATGGTGTGACCTTCTATGGTCTTTAATGACTTTATGGTTTCATAGTTACATGTAAATCTTACATTTTTTTAAATGAAAATGTGGGTTCTGTATCAGTACACACAGCTATCAATTCATTCAAATGTGTAATATAATATTAATTATCGTAATACGATTGTGGGACGGATACACCTGTGTACTGCTTGATTATTTTTTCTGCAGACTGAAAAACTTGTTAGCAATTATTTTGGAGGGTAAGGGGTGCCGGTAAAGTTGGTCACGCTATGCCAGCCCAAATGTCAACCTCACCTGCTCGTGGTGCTCGCTGCTAATTAACAAACAAGGCACCGACTACCGAGGACCCACTATCAACTCATTCTGGTCAGAGTAGTAGATGTAACAAGACCTACGGATATAGGCCCAATGGATTCTAGGGTTGGCCACTCATTGCTACCAGAAAACGTGTTTCGAAGGAGGCCTAAACTTGCTAACTCACCACCACCAATAGTTGGCTAATCCTCCAAAGCAGATAAAGAAAAAGAAACTGATGATCTTAGAAAGAAATTGAACGAAATCCAGAGTTTTACTATCCAGCTACGTAGCGAAGTTATGAAGCTCAAGATAGAAAACAAGGAGCTGAAAAAGGCTCTTCAAACAAAGGTTCAGAAGAAGCCTCTGGCTTTTATAAACACGACTAAAGAACAAGATACCATACTGATGAAGAAGAACTTGAAAGAGAAACCGGACAATACGTCTGGACGTTAAAAACTAATAAAAAATCAAATAAAAAAAGGAAAGCCGAATCCTCGCCTGAAGTTGATTATAGGCAACCATCAACTAGAGGAAACATTAGTAATAAACAAAAAACACCGCAACATACTCTGGTGCGGGTTATGCCCAAAGAAAAGGCGCCTACGCCAATCAATATAATCGGTATTACCGATTATGTAGGGTGGAATCAATACTAAAATCGGTGAGAGATGTACGTATGGAAGATTAATACGCCAGATTCTAACACCTATAGAGCATTGGCAAACAAGCTCAATAACCAAGGAAACAAATGGTACACATAAGAAAATAAGAATGACCGCAAAATCAAAGTAATGGCTCGAGGCCTTCATCCAAATTGCCCAATTGAAGACATAGTGGCGGATCTAAATCAAAGAAGGCTGCTAATAGAAAATGCAGTTAATATTCTTAAAAAAGAACGGAAACAAAGTGTTCAGGGGAGCAAAGTAATCAAAAGGGGGCTTCCATTGTTGATGCTCACCTTTAATAATAATCAGAAAATTGAAGATATTTTTCAATATAAAAGCTATCCTTAACATGAGTGTTAAGATTGAATCACTAAGAAAAACCACCGGTTTAATACCGCAATGCAAGAAATGTCAAAGTTATAACCATACGCAGAAATACTGCGGGCAAGAGCCACGGAGATGTACTGGTAAACATTATGCAAAAGACTGTACGGAGAATAAAAATATACCTGCAAAATGCATAAACTGCAAAGGGCAACATCCTGCCAACTACAGAAGTTGTGAAGTAGCTAAAGCTTTACAACAATTAAGAAATAAAGCCCACCAAGTTTCACAAAATCGTGTAACATCAACGGGCGAAAACAAACCATAAAGCAAGTGGAACTTAGAATTCTCAGAAATTGTCCAATAGCAACCAACAAGCACAGCAGTGATAGCGTCCTCGAAAGAATACTGCGTAATGTAGAAGCCTTAAATATGCGATTAGCTAAATAAGAACGAGCCTTAGAAAGCTTAAATAAACGGTTAAATAACCGCCAAGTCATGGATGAAATCTCATCCATGATGTATTAAACAAAATGACTAAAAAGTTAAAAATAGTCATCTGGAATGCAAATGGACTAATGCAACACATTCCACAATTAGAAATGTTCCTACAGACAGAAAAAATAGATATTTGCCTAGTATCCAAGACCCATTTTACCAAAACTTCATATGTTAATACATGAGGATATCATTGTTACCACTCCTTCCACCCAGCAGGAAATGCTAGAGGAGGATCAACAATAATTGTTAAAGATAACATCAAACATTATGAACTAGGACTTATTGAAACCGCAACTATGCAAGTTATGTCTATTAAAGTACAAATAAACAATAATAAAGGATATGGTGTCTCTTAAATTTACTGCCCTCCACGACATAACTTAAATGAGGAAGACTACACTACTTCGTTAAAATCGCTAGGACCAAATTTCATCATTGAAGGTGATTTCAACGCGAAAAATACCTGTTGGGGATCCAGACTTACAACCACTAAAGGAAAAGAGCTCTTCAAAGCGGGAAGGACACTTAATTGCGAGTTTTATTCTGGAAACAAGCCAACGTACTGGCCGGTGGATAGGAATAAAATACCTGACCTCATTGACTTTTATATAACAAAAAGAATATGCGAGAACTACAATTTGTGTTGAGAACAGTGAGGAACTCTTGTCTGATCATTCACCCGTTATCATGACTATTAGCTCAACTATAGTTAATAAAGAAAGTCCGCTTAGGTTAACAAAGAACAAAACTAATTGAGACCTATTCCAGGGACTTATTAATTTGAATATTGAACTGCAAGGGCCAATTAAAACACCGACACAGATAGAAGAGGAACTAGAATTATTTAATGATAATATTCAAAAAGCAGCTTGTACTCATACTAGCCAGAAGAATATGAATAAGGCTACAAGCTATCCTCTGGAAGTCAGAGAATTGGTTCGAGAGAAAAGGAAAGCACGAAAAGCCTGGCAGAGGAATCGTGCACCGCAAAATAAAAAATTACTCAATTATCTATGTAATAAACTGAAAAATCGAATCAAGGAAAACTGGAGAAAAAGATACTGAGTAATCGCTTTGGAAAACTACAAAATCTCTGAAGAGACCAAAAATGCAGATGCCACCAATTAAATGTGACGATGGAAGCTGGGCTAGAAGCGCCAAGAAAAAGCCACGCTGTTTGCTGAATACCTGGAACAAACCTTCCAACCTCTGCCTTGACAATCAGCAGATGAAAATATAACTCCAGTAAACAAAGAGAATAAATTTGATATGCGTAAAGTTACACTACAAGAGCTGAGAGAAGTAATCAACAACTTAAATGGAAGAAAATCTCCTGGATACGATCTAATTACAAGCCAAACAGTTAAAGCATTATCTGAGAAAGGACACACTCCAAATTACTCCAAATAATCAACGCAATGACTGAAATAGCAGAGGTTATCATGATACCAAAACCAAATAAACCAGCTAATGACAAAACATCGTAACGACCGATTTCTTTGCTTCCAATAACTTCAAAAATTTTCGAAAGACAACTGCTGGAGAGGTTAAAACCAATAATAGAAGAAAGAAGTCTAATTCCTCCACATCAATTTGGATTTAGAGAAAATCACTCCGCTGTAGAACAGGTGCATAGAATTACAAACGTAGTTGAAGATGTGCTTGAAAAAAAAAATATGTGACAGTATCTTCTTGGATGTAGCTCAGGCTTTTGACAAAGTGTGGCATCAAGGACTAGAATTTAAACTGATCGGCAGATTCTAAAATCTTACATAACCGATGGTTACTTCCGGGTTAAATGTGAAGGAGAATACTCTGAATTAAAGAAAATATCAGCAGGAATACCGCAGGGCAGCATCCTAGGGCCAGTACTGTATCTTCTCCTATACGCGAGATCTACCAAATGCCGAGTAAATAACCATTGCAACATTCGCTGATGATACTGCAATCGTTGCAATTGGTAACACCATAGAAGAAGCGACAAGGAACACAGTGAGCAACTGGACGAAAAAGTGGCGAATCAAGCTGTATGAAGCGAAATCAGTACATGTTAACTTTACAAACCAAAAATATATTGCCATGACTCTCGATGCTAAATTAAAGTGGACAGAGCATGTGAAAAAGGAAGAATTAAACATCAATTATAGGAGCATGTACTGGCTCATAGGAAGGCACTATGAGCTAACATTACATAACAAATTGCTCTTATATCGGCAAATATTTTAACCAATATGGACTTACGGTTGTGCTTTGTGGTTGTGTCAAGAAGACCACTATTAAAATAATTCAAGGGTTCCAAAATAAAGTCCTACGTGGCATAGCGGCATGCACCGGGGTACAAAATGACAACCTATAGGGATTTAAAGATGGAATACGTCAGCGAACAAATCAAAAGAGACGCGAAATAACACTTGGAGCGTCTTAGTCAACACCAAAATGACGACATCCGTAGTATGCTGGAAAACACCAATTTAGTGAGACGGCTTCGAAAGAATTCAGTCATCTCATCAGACTATAGCGACTGGATTACTAACTTATTACTATGATTATTTTTTATTTATAGAAATCAACTAACCAGTATTAACGATTAATTAAAAGTGGCTTATTTATATCTAAAGCCTCTCGATAATATCATCTAATCATATCATCAACTTTGCATCGTTGATGAATATTGTTAATTGTAGAATAGTTATGACATGACGAACTCAAGGTTCACAATGGATGCATTCAGCTTTGCCAACTGTTGGCAACATGTTCAGTAAAATCAAGTAAATCTTCCGTGTATCAGTCAGTCAGTTGTGAAATTCAACACAACAACAAAATGTTTTATATTTGTGCGACGTAAATTTTTATACCGTCCCAGTTCACTAAACAACTGATCGTATTTGGTTTGGGTATAAATCTAAAATTAACATGTGGTAAACCTTCGTTTATTTAAAAAAATTAAATTGAGTCGTGACGAGGAGACTTACTGGATTGTTTGTGATACATTGGCGAGAGGGAGTCAAAAAAGCTTTAAAAAGCTTTAAACTTTACCTTGCGAGATTCGACGTTCTTTCGGTTTAGTGCCACTCGATCTTAGTTTCGTGCCACTTAATCTTGGGTTTGCAGTGAATGTAGCATATTTCAATGTTGTCCGTGAAGGTGTTATTACATGTGTCTTTACTGTTAAGTTGTTTAGTATCGACATTAAACTACGTTTTGATTTTCTTGTATCTAGATACTAGTAGTTTGTGCGCCTGGTTTCCGAGCACTTTTCAATACATACTTCCGCTGGTTTTTTTCTCTGCCAATCACGTAGAATAATTTCAGCTACAGGTTCCCCGTATAACACTCCATAATCCATTATTATTTATTTTTCTTTTTTTTCTTCCTTTAACAATTGACCACCACGATTATTATAATTTTACGGTTCAGATGCTTTATGCTTTTTGTTCAAATAGTTTGACGATAGTTTCGTTCTTATAATAAATGCCTTAAAAGGTTTTATATTTGTGCGACGTAAATTTTCATAACGTTCCAGTTAACGTTCACCACTGTCAACAGTGACCGCGCACATACCAAAGAGTAACTCAAAGGGCCGAGAGGCTACTAATTTCGTGTACTGCATCATTCGGGTCAAATTTCTGGTTTTGCGATTTTTTTTGTTTTTTTAATTGAATGTTCTTGTGAAGGCGGCCCGAAATGCTAACCGGTATCTGGTTTTTCCCGATAAATTCGATAAAATTTTTTTTTTTTTCAATTCTCAAAATTTTGATATAGAAGAGAATCATTACCACCAAACCAACCGGATATTCGAGAATCTTCATCGTGGAAGACTAGTTTGAACGTAAAGTGAATAATTACAATTTTAAAATTATCGATAAATTTGACAAATTTATCGAATTATCCATAATTAAATTTAATTTAATTTTGTAATAACTACCTCAAATCTATTTTAATTTCTCCTTTTAACCAATTCCCTATAAATTACTATTCTATAACGATAATTTGAACACCTAAGCTCGAAAATTGTTTCGAGAGAAATTTAAATAGACCCACAGTCCAAATAGTATTTGGAACTAATGCCAATTGATTTTGGCTGAACTCGATCAGCTATGCGTTTATAACTAAAATTAGGGTTGTATTGCGACTAAATTCGAAAGGCCCGCTTTGCTAAATCATAAGAAACAACACCAATCGCTTCGCTGGGTATTTTTACTATTGCCGAAATTCATCGTGTCATAATCTTTAAAACCATGGATCAGAACATTTTCTGACCCGGTCGCCAATAGTAGTTGAGTTTAGTGAGCTACCAGCATTTTATAGACGAGAAATACTGGAAACTTCTAAAACATAGAAACCGAAGATTATTCCACCAAGAGGAAAAAGTATTTTAAACGCTACTATTTAGCTCCGCCAACTGTTGGCAACATGTTGAGTCACACAACCCATGGAGGTCGCAACACAAAAACAAAAAATATAATCAAAATTTCATGCAGTACGCTTGGTAATTTTATTCAATTAGAAATACCATTCTATGACATTCGACTGACGTTCGAAAAGTATTAACCGTAGAAAAATATTCCATCAAAAAGTTTTTATATTACCTCAGAAAACAGTTCAACCAATTTTTTCGACTATTTTCTTGTTAAAATCATCCTTCCCGACTATTTCAATTGACCTTAAAGTTTATTAAACAGGTAGATGCTTCACTAGACAGCGGTGAAACAGGGCGAGAAATAAGAATTCCCTCTACCTCGATAGACAATGTCGTTAGTTGTTCCAATATCAATACTTGAACTCTCACAACTTTTTCATGTGATATTTAAACATGCGGACTGCTGTCTTCCAGAGGTTTCCTAAATATAGCGATTTAGGCGGAATATATTTCCACGTGATGTTTTCGTTAGAATAAAATGCTTGCAATTCTATGGTTGCTCCACGAACTAAATTTTCCATCTCTTTGACCATATCTTTCACATCTTTGTTGACACGTACAAAACGTACACTGAACTCCAGCGTGCATATTTTTTATATGCAGGTGACAAATCATCAACCTTGTTAGATGAGACTCTTTTGATCGTAATCTATCTTTTCTAGTCTTCCTCCTACTCTAAGCTTTCCTTCTTCGTCGACAAATGCCAAAAGACTAACCAATTTACTGTTTTTTGGCAACGTTTTATTTTTTGACAACAATCTAATCTCACTTTCAAAACTCATCATCTGAACTATTCTAATGATTGATGACAACACCGCCTTCACGTTACCAGTGCAAACAGCCTTCTTTCTAATGTATATACAATTTATAAAACGAAAACAGCAAGGCACAACGCGTTTGAGTCTTACTATTGAATTAAAGTCCTCAATCTTGAAAATATCTTTACTTTTACAGAAAAAAAAGTTTACTGTTCATTTTTTAATTCAGGCAAGTATTGAGTGTTTGAAATCTTTATTTTACTAATTGGCCATTTTGACTCCTCATCATTCAAAATCAAGGTACCGTGCCACTGTGGTGTAGCAATACACTAAATTTAATAATTTTGTGTTTGAATGCCGAATTTGATCGATGAAGACACGGAAGATTAGCATATATAAACCAAATTCTGAATATCAGAGAATCAGTCTAAAATTATATTGCCAGTCGGTTTATTAAAATATACATATAATATGTTTAATTGCATCAAATTTGTAATCAATAAATAAATAAATATAATAATAAATAAATGAATAGAATAAGTATAATGTTATTTGTTTATTAACATTTATAATTAGTAAAGAAAATACTAAGTGAATAAATAACTATATAAAACATTAACTTTGTTTAAAATATATTATAAAACAAATAAAAATAAAATATAATCTATAACAAATATAAAAAACATATATAACACCACCAAGAATCCAAAAGGCCAATCTCATAAGGTGCAACCCCGTAAAATTTCGCTCACCTATTTATTGGCCACAAAAGTTTTTAAATTGTGCGGTAGATTTTTTAACCAGGACAAGGAAATTGTCGAAACAGACCATAACTTCCCAACATTTATCTTGAGAGACGCTACGACAGTCAATTCTATGTACAGTTAGCACAAAATGTATAGCACAAAAGATATTTTAGGTCGCAGTGCGGGGTAGCTGAATGCCAACATGGCCCTGAAGGGGGGCCCCCACATAATAATGTATAGTTTGGGTAAAGAGATCACTTTTAAGGAAGCCAAACTAGATTTACTATACAAAATATTTATAACTACATAAAACCATGTATTTCTATATCACTAACATTTCCTGGAACGACACATCGTTTTAATCTCAAATCATTTAAAACTCCTATACTGCTTCTGAAATCAATCCAATTTACTCTTTAGTTCTCGGGTATGTCAATATCTCAATCCAGTTTTTCTCTGAATAAGAATTTTCGCACTTAAAATTACTGGCCCCAATAGCCCTAATGGATCAAACAAACTACTAATATCAGATAATATTGATCTCCTTGTAATTGTTGTCATCTCTTTGTAATTACTGTCGTCTTTTACTGTCATCTAGTAGCTGAACTAAAAATGTAAATTCGTTAAATAAGGGTGACCAATGTAAAGCAAAAGTTTTAATCGTTTCGTTGACCTCCAATTGATTTAGTTCCCCTCGATTCTCCATTGGAATATGGTTTAATAATTCCTTCGAATTTGAGTACCACTTCCTTAATCTCATTCCTGGTAATGAAAACATTTTTATTAATTCGTCGTTCATTGAAACACCTTCTTCCAACGTTTGACTCCACGAAAGTAAATCGTCTACATACAAATCAGTTTTCGCAATATTTCACGTTAATGGATACTATTCTGATTGATCCACAGCTAACTGTTGGATAACACGGGTTGATAAGTTACGGTCTGCAGCTCGTAAATCTTTAAATCATCACTGGACTTTTCTCTTAAATAAATTGTGTGTTATAACCATCCTATACATCTGTTTCATATCACTTTTAAAAAAGATAACATGCTATCTGAATCTCAATATGATCGAAAATACCTCTTCTTGAACTATGGGCCCTATCATTAACAGATCATTCAACGAATACTGAGAGGAAGTTTTTGCCGAAGCATCAAAAATAACTCTAGATTTAATTGTGAAACTGCTAGGGCGCAATGCAGCCAAATGAGATATGAAAAATCCCGATCCATCATCTACCTTAGACAAATCCTTCATATACCCCATCGACTTATTTTCTCTCATGAACTCGATATACTGTTTTTCTTTTTCAATTCGACATCCTTGTTTAATTTTCCCTCTATAACATCTTGAATCTATGAAAAGCCATATTAGAAGAATTACCCAATAAGCTACTATCCATTTTAAAAGGCAATTCTACTATAAATGCACCATCTGTGTCTCTTTTGTTAGTATCACTAAAATGTTGTTCACATAGTTCTCCGAATCTTATTTATGTCACAACAGCAGCACTCTATGTATGTTCCAAAACTTTTCCAACTTGTTTTCGATTCTGATGATAAAAATACATTTTAATTGCTGGAACCACTCTCTAATTTTCCACCAATAACCCACCTAAAATTCGTATTATGAAATACTGGGAGTTCCTTTAACAATTCCAAACGACCATCTTTCAAAATATTTCACTTCTCAATAAAATATCCACTTGTCTAGGAACAATGAACTATCGGTCTGGTAATACTAAAGAATTTTAAATTTCTACAGTAATTATCAACACGAGAATGAATTGAGGATGGTACTTTTTTACAAATATCAGTCTTTAAACCATTTATATCGGTTGCAATGTTATTATCTTTTTCGATTTTAATTCCTAATTTTTTTACCAAGTAGATAAAAAATCGACGAGCAGAAGCTGAATCCAGGAGGGCCTTGCGTTGAATGTATCGTTTATTCTACTCTATTATTAAAATTACTGCAGTAGTCAAAATTACCTGTTTGTGGTCACTTGCCTTGCACAACGAGTAGGCGAGTAGCACAGACAGCAGAGACGCAACGATTTCAACAACAACGTCAAGCAACACTAGATATAGTTAGTACAAATTTGGGTGACCGCAGGGGAACATGATGATGGAACGAAATCTCACTCCCCTCACAACCGCCGATGGAAAAATAGTGGAAATAATAATAATAATTCAATACAGCTTTTCAGAAAAACCTGTGGCACCAACAGATAGAGAGAAATTCAACATGGCGTGTAACTCTAGAGACATTTGTTGCGGAAAAAATGTTGCGGAAAAAAATTGTGTTGTCATTGTGCTGTCATAAAAACACTAAACCGGCTTTATTGTCTGTAACCGGGCCGAGTCTGTCCTCACTAACATTCCTTTCCCATTCCTCGATATTGTTGTTAAATGTAAAAAGATAATACGATGGCTGCCTGGCCAGGGGTCGGATATCAATCACACTATTATACTACCCGTCTTCCCTCGAAAAAAAGGGCCGGTCCTTTCTTTCAAATAAACGTACCACTGGTCCGTTTATTCGTTTAAAAGCACCAGTATAAAATCTAGCAACATTATCATTTCCTAAATTTAATTTTTTTTATTTTTTAGCAATTATTACATAAATTTCTTTTCTTTTTTTTTTTTTTTTTTGTAAAGTATAATTTTTTTTAGCAATGACATTTGTGGAAAGAGAAAGAATGTCAATATTCTTCTTGTCGTCGCCATTCCATAACCATTCGATTTTAAAATTTCAACGTACGATTTTGCAATATGGTAATGTTGTAAAAACAATATTATTTGATTTATTATTAATATTTATTTTGAAATCCATAGTTTAGAATGTCAGCAAACATGAAAAACTCAAGACTCATACACAGTGCAACAGAAACTTAACATAATAAGCAAATATAAAAAAAACATTTTTGGGTTCCATCAACTTTCAAACGAAAGTAGCGTTCCCGTTTCAAACCTGAAGAGATGGTATAGCCAAAAAGAGAAGTTTAAAGAACTCCTTTACAAACCAGATGTATCCATCAAAAATGTGAGACGGCTTGTACGAGTAGGTGGAGGGAGGAAAGAACAATTTAAAGAACTGGAGGGATTGTTGATTGAGTGGGTTAGAGGTAGGAACAAGAATGGACTCAGAGTAAAAGACATTTACATTCAAATAAAAGCAAAAGATTTAAGTTCTGTTTTATTTTCAAGCGAAGATAGGCCGGACTATAAAGAATTCAAGGCCATGGCTTGAAAGTTTTAAAAAACGATTTGGGTTAGTATCAAGGCGCCAAACATCAACGCGGCAGTTACCTCATAATGTAGTGAATATTATCGCAAGTTTTCACGAGCAAATATTTCAACTAATTCACGAGAAAAATATAAATGCTGAAAATGTGATAAATATAGATCAAGTATGTACCACGTTATTTTGAAAGCGAAGCCAAATCGACAATCACAGCTAAAGGATTTCGTAATGTCATGCTTCGCAAGGCGTCATCATCCCACAAGCGCTGTACCGTAACATTCGGAATAACGATGACTGGCCAAATGTTAGCGCCTCACATACTATTTTCTAATTTTAAAAAAAAAACCGACTGTGAGTGAGGGTTGTCTTGTCGATGTCAACCAAACAGGCATGTGGAGTGACGAAATTTTAGCAAATTATGTTAAAAATAATATAATTATGAGGAAAGAAACATCCTTTTATCGGCAGCCCGTATTGCTTATCATTGACCATTATGGGCCTCATGTTAAAATGTTTAACAGCAAAAAATGGGAAAAAATGAATGTTTTTATAACTTTAATTCCACCTAATCTTACTGGAATACTTCAGCCACTCGACGTCGTGCAAAACCGAAGTTTCCAGGAATTTTATAGTTCTAAGTATGACGCATACATCGCAAGAGCTATTTTGGACACCAGTATGCAGACAAAATCTGGGAATGCTAAAATTCCATCTTATTTTGCTGTATCAGAATGGGTTTTAGGTTGGATTAAAACACAAACTAAAGAAAAAGTCCAGCTTGCTTTTACGGTTTGTGGAATATGCCCAAGGGATAGCTTTAACATCGAGAAACTACATACTCCATTAAAGATGCTGTTATCGCCTTTAATGGATACCCATGATTGGGTGGAACTATATAAGTTTACAGTTTCAATATAAGAAAAATGGGACATAAAATCAATTGAATTAAATGAAGAATGTGCCCAAACGAACGAAGTTCTATTTGAAATGGAAAACAGCGTAAAGAAACTAACTTTTGTTAGATTGGAAAACTATTTTGGATACAAACTTTAAATATTATTATACGCTTTATTTTATTTTGTGATATTATTCTATTATATTTTTATAATTTGATTACTGTTTCTGGTGATCGTTTAGTGATACAGTTCGTTAATTTTTTTAATTTTATTTAATTCAACTTTATTTTACTTAATTTTACTTTTTACATAATTTTGTATCAGAACTGAATTTGAATATATTTCATTGTAATGAATAAACGATAACCGTATTTTCTTCATAAATATAATTGCAAATTCTACCTAATATGTAGATATTAAAAAAATTCAATTTACAATTTCGGTCCTTAAATTCAATTAGAAGGACGGGTCCTTCTATTCGGAAATCCTTTTATTCAAATTATTTTGCCAACTTCAAAAATTTGGCAAAAAAAAATTATCTTGAATAGAAGGACCGGTCCTTTTGTTCGAGGGAAGACGGCTTATGTGGTTATCGATGTGGCGCATTTCTTTACAGGGTGAATATATTGCTATGGTTGGCTTCATGAAAAGCCGAGTATGATGGTACATACATATATTTCCTTGGTGAGGGGAGAGTTATGGTGTCGTGTTGTAACATGGGTGTATAGTGTTTGTGTATTCGCATTTATAATACGGATAAAGCTTAATGCTTGATCGTACATTAAAATCAATCAATCTATCAAACAAACTTTCCTTGCACAAATATGTAGAACTACGTTAACCAGATTTCGTTTTTGTATTTATGGAATTTGTTTTATTCTCTGTACTAGATGCGTTTTGATTTTTTCTATTTGACATCTTGTAATTTCGACTGTGAAGCAAGATGTGATGCTTATAACCTAATTTTCACAATATTTTGCTTCACAATTTCTAACTAATGATTGTCGCTTAAACAATTTAAAACATCTTTTCCAAACCACTCGTCAGGGCGCAAATTTATAAAATGAGCAAACTACACACCGAATAACCCATTTTGAATTTACTTTATTTGGCTTTGAAACCGGCATGAAGTTTTCCAACTTTTGGACAGTTGTCCTGGATACGTCAAACTCTGTTCTACTACATTTAAAACTCTACAACAGGTTTGCAAAAATCCAGAAAGTTCTTTCCAAGTAGAAAGCCTCTTTTTATCAAGTTGGGCTTTTCAAATATCATCATACAGGGTGTCCGGGTTTGGGATGCTGAACCGTCATGGGGTGATTCCTTGGTTCATTCTGAGAAACAAATCGTATGTGGAGGGGGGATCCATTTTTGATATCCTTTGAGATACAGGGTGTTTAAAAAATTTGGTTCAGAAAAAAAGTACACCCAAATATTAAACTGTAACTTCCAAAATATTTATCGGAGAACAACCAACTTAGTCTTATTTGGTTGGTAATCGTATAGGCTATTATTAAGGTTTAAGTGGTTATCTTGTATCTGCATCCGTTTGAGAGCTATGGTGATTTAAAGTAAAAAAAAAATATTTGTTTTTTATAAAATCGAGTTTTTCTCAAAAAAAACCGTTATAATTTTTTCTTTTGTTTATTTAATTTTAATTTGTCATGATCTCCTCTACAATCCCCAATACATTACTTGTACCCACGTGCCATAGTTTTCTTCGTATTCCGTTTATTCTCAATCTAATTAAGAGATGTTATAGTGTTAATATTTTACCAATTTTATTTTGATCTGTAAAACAGTAGGCGATGATTATCAACTCATTTGTTTAAATGTTGAAAAAACAAAAACTAAATATTTTCAGATTCAGTCATTAGTTTCGAGATATTATCTAGTGTTGTATCAGTGTTGTGAATCAAAATTTTAATTAATTTAATAAAATTAATATTATAATGGCATAGTTCTCAGGTGAGGAGTACATTGATATCCATTTTGTTTACGGATTTTGCGATGGTAATGCAGCCCGAGCTCGCAATGAATATCAACTCAGATTTCCAACACGTCGCATTCCTGACACAAGAGTATTTATAAATATTCATAGGATGGGACACCCTGTATATTGCAAATATCATTATAATTGCAGAACATTTTGCTTCAATTTCTGTAAGGAATATAAATTCAGTTTAGTACTAGATAATTTATTGACATACTGTAATGTAAACAATTCACTAAAATATTTTCCTATATTAAAGCATAAGTACCATCGAATCTATCTACTAAAGCTTGTCAAGCGATATCAAACCTATTATCAGAAAAAACATTAATTTCTTTGGCTTTCCTAGCAACAAACATACTATATTTAAATACCATACATTTTTGAATTTTTGAAGTTATTTGATGATTATTTATAACATTTTTTTCAAATGAATCCCGAAATCTTAGCCATTCATCTAATTTTCCGTTGAATACAGTTATAGTAATTTCTGGCAATTTTGCCTTAGAAAGAAGAATATTTGCACCGCCACTGTCTTCTGAAGCTACATTGCTACCCAAACTAAATTTATCATTAACATCACAAACTATTTTGTTAATATTCAAGATGCCTTCAAATTTACCCTTTACATCATAAAGGCTATTTATTTATTTATTTATTTTTATAAATTTGGTGTTTAGGTACACACTCTATTTTGAGCAAATGCTCATTACAATAAAGTATGTAGCCACAGTTTGGTAATATAATCATAATAATGCTACAATATCCAGCTGTTAGGTTTACCGCTTCACACTCCATTTCAAGCAGAAAAGCTGCGCCTCCTTTTATTTCCCCGCAAAAGTTTTTATCTGGATGTTCATCATATCCAGTTGAGCATCAACAATCAGAATTTATAAGTGTCTCGCGGTTCAACTAACATCTGATCTTCAAAATGAAATTTTGAAAAAATTCCATAAATTGCAAAAAAAAAAAAATCAGATAAAAATTATATTGTAAATAAAAATATACGTCCAGCTGACTCGAAACTCAAAGCCTACTGCCGTGTTCAATTCCACATCCATTTTCCATATGTGGACATCTGTCAAAATTAATAAAAATTGAATTTTTTTGGCACTTAGACTGTGCGCGAAACCTGTGATAAATATTTGTTAGTACACTTTTTTGACATTTATTTGAAACAACCGCATACACCCAAATTATCACGGTCTTTTGCTGTGATAATTTTTGACACAAACAGAATAATTGTTCGGTCGACATTTAATATGGTCGCCTTAGCATTTTATATCATCAAAATAAAATGTCAACTACGAGTAGTCAATACGATAACAGAATCTATTCTTTGCCGACAATTATTTTCTTCTAGTGAGATGATTTGTCCGTGTATGTCAACTAAAAGTTAATCTTTATATGCCATACTGATCTAGTGAATAAATGTGAGAGCTACCACTATCGGCTGACAGATTATTGATTCTATTATACTAGTTTCACTAGGTTGACTCCAATATCTTTTAGTTTTCGTTACAATTCTGATTTGAGCCTTCTGAAAAGCCTAATTATATCGTAATATATTTTCCAAAATTTTGGCGAGAATTTTTGCACCATCGTCCTGTTATACTATGCTCTAACAAATACAGCCATACCCTACAGTATATAATATAAAACGAAAGCGAATTCGAAGTGTATAAAAGAATTGCTTGCCATTAAAATCTAACAACAACATGACAGAAGGGGAATACTTCAAAAGATAATTACACAATTCGGGCAGCGTAATAAAAATTTGTGAATGTAGGGGAATATTTTTCAAATAAATGTCAAAAATTTATACTAAAAAATATTTATCACAGGTTTCGGTCACAGTCTTAGGAAATATTTCCGAATGGGTATGAGCAGGCGGAAGAAATTCCCCATGTAGGAAAATGTCCATGACCAATGTGTTTTATATACGAATTAAAATTTCCGAACGTTTTGATGAATTTTGACAGATGTCCGCATGTGAAAAATGGGTATGGAATTCGAGAATAGGGCCCCTGGAGCTAGATTCTGATGAAATGACAAGTTTTGTGACATTTTATATTAGATAAAAAGAAAGTCGCTCAAAAATTCAATGTCTCTAAAAAATTGTCATTTGTCATTTGATCAGAATTTAGTCTCTGGTAACCTAATTCGTCGAGGAATTTTAAAATCTCGAACAAGTTTTTTTTTTGTCTAATACCTAACTATTAAATACTATTTTTTAAAGAGACCATTTTCTAAAATTTGCAATTTTAATTACGCAAAAAAATCAAAAAAAAACTTGAAAAAATTGGGTTCGTTAAAATTCCTAATATTTTGTAAGTTTATAAGTTCCTCACTTGCGTGGGCTGTTTAGTTAAAGAAATGCTGCTCTACTAATTTAGGAGTAATTTAGTCGGTGCTCACGTCACATGACGTACTTTGGGTGTAATATCCTCCATTGTTCAGAAGGACCAGAAGTTGACCAATCATAATGTTGACTGCTTTTTCTGAAAGGTTGGGTTACCTTCTAAGGAAATATGATTGAGACCAAATCAATCATTCGTTTACTTATATTTTAATTATCTCATTTAGTTTTAATTTGTTTTTGAATTGGGCAAATGAAGGTGGATATGGGTGTGGTGTAATAACTCTTGATCTCAAAAACTCAATCTGATTAACAAGTGGCGCATTTTTTACAACATAAAGCTAGTTGTGTTTTCTTTTGTATATATAAAAGCGATGAGCATTAAGCATATCATAAGTTAATGATTTATAAATTAAGACAAGTTTTAAAGTAGAACCGTATTAATAATTAAAATTCTTCATTTAACCTTTTTATTATTGTAATTTGTAACCAAGATTGAAAAACTTAAAGTTACAGCAAATTAGGCATAAAATATACTTTTGGTATCGGTGTTTTTTATTTTCCATATCATTAGATAAGCAGTTGAAAATTTAATTTCATTTTGTTTATAGCTAGACACAATATGAATTTTTTATTTATAAATGTCTTAATGATTTTTTATTATTGTTGTACGCGCTTAATCATACCGCGTAACAACAATTTGGTTAAAACTATAAAATGCTTATATCTCGCATGCAAGAATTTGCCTATTAATATCACACACAGTATTGTATTATAGATGATTATTAAAAAAAAAACGGATTCGCGACATTTCTTTCGTATGCTGACCCTGACTTAATGCTAAACCTTAACAAAAATCCTGCAAAAAATGTATATCGTTAAAAACGAAAATACATTTTTAATTACCACCTATTTCCGCAACATAAACATAGTCTCAAAGAGGGTCACAAACTTTTAAAACAACAAGTACTTATATTTTAGGAATCATATCCTGCGATAAAGATATACATCAAATATGTACACCTAAATTATTAGAGTTCAACACGAAATATTGTACTGGAGCGTAAAACAAACACAGGTAATTTACTTTAATTAATAAATTAAGGGTTTTCCGGCAAGGTGCATCTAAGAACCACAAAAAAAAAAAAATCAAGACTAACGATTAAAGGAAATCACTTGACTGAATTAAATGATTTATTTATATGAATGAACACAAGACAAATAAACGGTTATAATGTTTCTGTGTGCTTACTAAACCGAAATTTTTGTTTCATTTTACTTTATGGTTCATGTATTTAACCAGAGGTATACCCGTTTATAACAAATAAAAATATTACCTACATACTTTTTTTTTAATTATCTTGAGTTTTTTTTTTTTTACTATACACAAAACTATATTTTAATTGCTTCAACAATTTATTAAATCACTTAATTGTTATTTCACAAGCACACAAATTTCAATCGAGATTTCGAATTCATTTGATTTTGTTCACAATTTTATGGTTCATTTATGATACGAAACTTACAAGCTCGTCACTAGTTTTTATTTTTTTTTTTTTTTATAACAACAATTATCAAATGCACAACTGATTACAAATTACATTACCATTACTGGTCGCGGTTCGAATTCAACTAAAGCGCGTGTATAAACAAAAATACACTTTAACTAGTTTTAAGTAATGAGTAGTTAGTTATGGAAGAGAAGTATAAAATTCTCTCTGTTGTTAAGTTTTTTGGTTGTGTTGTTTGTATATTGCATTTAATTATGAAAACGAGCGTACGTAAAGACGCATGGACATGAAGAACTATTGTTTTTGTATTACTTTTTACTTACAAAATACTAAATATTCTTAAATACAATAAAACAGGGAAGTTGTACATATATGCATAAATTTAAGGTGCTATTACAAATTTAAATTGTTAACATCTTCGTTATGTTTATCATTTCCTGCAGATCTTTATATGTGCGTATGACTATATTCGGCTAAAGAAAGGGGAACGTGATTTTATGAACAATTTTGCAAGCCATTATGCTACATAGGGTTAAATTTAGAAAACAAACAAAAGCTGAGTATGTTTCTGGATCAAAAGGGAAGGATGTTGAATAAAATAAAAAATAAAAAAATCCTTAAATCGCTTGATCCCATTATATATGTAGTGGTTCGATTAAAAAAATACATAAACTTTATTTATTCTCTTGCTCTCTCTCTCTCTCTCTGTGTAATTGTTTAGAGCAGATGGTACGAAACGTATTCTAATGCGTGTAAAATCTATTCAATGAAAAACGTCCTTTTCTATTGTGTACAACTCTGCAGTTGTATGTTTTTATAGGAAAAACTGCGTTATAAATTATTATCCTTGCACAACACAATTACGTTTTCGTTGACAAGATATTGCGTCGTTGTAGTTGTTCATTTTAAAAGAGGACTTTGAATTTGAATCCCTTGGGTGTAAAAATACATTAGTAACTTGTCGCAATTAATTAGTGTTGTAGTTTAGTTTTATAGCAAATAAGTAAAATTATACTCATGAAATCTTCAAATTTACTGAAATAAATCAAATTAATAAACGTACCAAAATAAAAAAATTAAATCAACCTTAAGGTAATGAAATGATGAGTTAATTAGGACAACTGCGATAAGGAAGACTTTCTTAAATCCTCAAAACATTATAGCTTTCCATTTAACCAGGTGCATTGTATCTAGCTACTTGAATATCTTTTAGGCAAACAAATTTTATCATCTTGATGTAAATAGTTATTCTAATAGGATCCTAGTAGGATCCTTCCTTTGGTTTGCATAAAGATGAATTAATTAAACTATACCGAATGTAACAAGAAGGGTATTAATTTAAAAAAAAAAAATAGAAGAACCATATAATATGCAAGTTACATCTTACACTGAAGCCTTTACAAATGCTGCAAACATAACTATTAGGAATATTTCACCATCAACTAGAGATAGACTAATATTTTCGTTAAAAAATCTATTCCCCATCAATTCATTCATAAAATAGGTATGGAAGAACAAAAGTCAAAACTGATGTAATTGGGAATAATTTTTTCCCAATAAATCTTTTTTCCCAAACACCAGAATACACTTTGGCGAAAATCGAATAAAGGTTAGGTTAGGTTAAGGTGGTGGTTCACCAAAACGCCAGATACTCCTGACGTCCATTCTGCTAAGGTCCGGCAGTTCATTGAAAAAGGGATGCCCCTAGAAACTTTAGTCTGTTTCTTGCCAGACGAGGACAGGTGCAAAGAACATGAAGTTCTGTCTCTTCCTCCTCTTCGTCCTCGCAACTACGACAGTAGTCATGTGAGAATAAACCGAGTCTGCCTATGAGACAGTGCCCTGTAATCACTCCAACAACTACACTGATCTGAATCGGCTGAAAAGAAATCAGCTGTTTGGATCTCGCCGAGTCCAAGTTTGAACAGACCTGCCGAGTTATTACGCACGGGACAGTATAGTTGGTGTTCTTGGAAATTTGTTTGTTACACAAAATAGATAAGTGCGCAGTATTATTGCAGGTCCATATTGAGGTGAATTTCAATCGTATGGCAGTACAAGCTGCCAACTGTTTCCCCAAGCTATTTATAGAAGTCAAAAATAACAGAGAATCTGTGCTCGAGTGGATGTACTCCTCAGTGCATCACTAAATCACAGGGAGATTGTTCTCTGAACTTTTTTCGTCAAAAGCTTTTGGTTGACAGTTTTGTCCGGAGCAGGCCACCAGACTGTTGCCCCATACAAAAGGGTGAGTCTAACTACCGCAGTATACAGCCATTGTACGATGTGGAGCTCCAGCCCACATCTTTTTCCAATGGTATTTTTGTAAGTGTATAGCGCTACCGTAGCATTCTTTACCCGTTCCAAAATATTAGGTTTCCAATTTAATTGTCTATCCAAAACGAGAACCAGAAACTTCCCTTCATCTACAAAAGTCAAGCTGAACCCATTTAAAGTGGGAGGATCGATATGAGTAAGATTTTATTTCTTAGAGAAGAGAACCAATTCGGTTTTGCGTGGGTTGTGAATTCAACTCCCAGCCATTGGCCCATATTGAAAAATGCTCAGGGCATTTTGTATAAGTTCACTAAGCGTACCGGGATATTTGTCACGGACACCAATAGCAACATCACCACCTTGAAGTCACTATCCTCCAGTTCTAACAACAGGTCATCTATGACCAAATTTCAAAGTAGCGGGACAGTACGCCACTCTGCGTCGCACTTCTGCGATTCCCCCAGACTGGCATTTATGACCCTTCCTCTTAGTATTTGATCTATTTAGTCCTTGAGTGATTCATCCACTACCAGATTCGAAAGTTCCCGAGTTATAGCCCTTGGGAGAACATTGTTAAAGACCCCCTCAATATCCAAAAAGGTAACATTGCGAAGTCTTGATTCTCGAAAGTTTTCTCAATGAAATATATAAGAGAATAAAGAGCAGTCTCTACAGATCTCGCCTTGGAATAAGCATGTTGAGATTTAGACAGTTTTTCCGGCACAATCGCGCCTCTGATATGAGCTTCTATTTGGCTTTGTCTTTTGTTTTCAAGAGGAAAGAAGACAAGCTTATCGGTCTAAGGTCTTTGGGACTGCAATGTGAGCGTTTTCCCGCCTTAGGCATAAAAACAACAGTCACTTCTGTCCATTTGCTAGGAATGTGACATAGTTCTAGGCTGCCTTTAAAGATTGTCTCTAACCAGGAAATGGTTAGGTCCGTAGTATGTTGAATATCCGCAGCCATAATACCATCAGGTGAAACCGACTTAAAACTATTTATCGCTCACAGGATCTTTCTTCTGCTAATAATTTGGCCTACGAGGGTGCTTGCCCATCAGAAGTTCCAACGATTCCACACTATTAATGGTCCATATCCCATCCGGCAGTTGAAGATAACTTGGGATTGAAGGGCCGGTAGATAGTATTTACACAATATAGCCTTCAAAATCTATTCTTTTCACTTCTTAATTGATATTTGTAAATTTTGATGACTTCCTTACAGGAGTCGCAGTCTAGAGCGGCTCTTGTTTTCCTTTCTGTTTTAAAGAGTCTTTTACATCTTTGACGCATTAGTTGAACCTCCTTGAACCACCAGGGTGGCCGAGAAACCCTAGGCCTGCTAAGAGAACTTTAGCGCAGTATCGCTTCATTGAAAGCGCTGGATGCTAGAAATTTTTATATTTTTTATTTTGTGAAAGAAATAGAAAAACGACGCCCGCTTGACTTGAAAGTCAAAGCCTATAGCCAGGCGGAATCCCTCTCCACAGACACGAAGATGACAATTTCCTTGGAGTAATTGAAGAGGCTCTCAGAGGACTTTACTCCTTGATTACATTTTAAGTACTAACCTTAATATATGTAACATAGGCAATAAGCCGACTTTTATAACTAGTAATAGACAGGAGGTATTAGATATTACACTTGCCTCAAACTTCAACATTGAAATGGATTTGGCTTCTCCAAAAAGTCCAATCTTCAGAAATAGGAGGAAAACCAGCTGGGATACCTTTAGGACAATTTTGGGTAATTCACTACCAGTTCCGGTGCCAAAAGCTCCAAAAACATGCAAGAGGTCAATGGCTTAGTGGACGAGCTATCTAAATTAAAATATACACAGCTTGGAGCTAAGTTCGCTAAAGAGAAAACCGTCGAATCCGAAATGTTTTGCAATAGCCGCAGATCATCAATAATAATGCAGTTTGGAATTACTGTGTACACATATCCACCAAATTGAAAGGGAATTAAAAGTGTTCCCTAAAATAATTGCATCCTGTCCGTGGATTTTATGATTATATTATATACAACTTTTTGTAAAATGACACCCTATTATAAATGAGCCTATGCTCAAAATAAGGTGTCCCAAAATCTAAGAAATCTAAGAAATAAATAAATAAGATATAGGCTATCCTCTTCTTCAGGGCGCCTAGATGAGCTTTCAAACACAGCTTCCTCAGCCCTCGGCGTCTCCGACTTGTCTGTGTCCTTGTAAATTTTGAGTGTGACTGCACTGAAACTATAGTTTACGATACCATTGGTTTTTTCCAGTGCAGTCAGTGACTCCCTGTTTCGAATTAAGACGGCTGCCTTTGTCGTCTCGAGCTTGGCAACTTTCCAATTGTGCGTTGGCAAACCCGGGTTACCAGTCTGCAGCAACTAGAGTATCATCTTTGGATCGCTAGGCTTCGAAGGGATCCACACTCCGGCTCTCAGCCTACAGGGGATCTCTTCCCTAGCTACAACAGCAAGGCTGGCTCCGGGCCTTACCTCGCCAAGTCCCTCCATTGCCTTAGTATAAAGCAGCAGAGATCTCTGATCTGCACTAGCAGTCAGTTTTACCTGATTCCTGTGCCAGTCCCCATTCCGACAAGTCGGAGCAGGTCATGGGTTTTCTTACAAGACTCTCAGGTAGGTGGTGGCTAAGGCCCCTTCCACCTTGTTCCAACTAGCGGGCGTAATACTACCATCCTCTTGGGACTGGTCAATGACTGCCACAACCTCATACTGGTAAAATGGAACTTCGTGCTTTCAGCTATCTTAGGACTTTCCTCCTGAGATCTTATTCTTTTCAGCTGTAGGCCAGCTGAAGGGCCTTCCAACATTTTTTCGGAGATTTTCTTTGCCCATGCAAGCGTGGCTTTGTCTTTCTCCGTCCTATCTTCCGGCGAGATGTTGTTTATTTTATCTAGAACCCTCCGTGCTTTGATTCGACTTTGTTAACTCAGGTTTGGTGACCCGAATGGAGGGACCAGCCTCACTTAAGCTTACGTCCCGCGATTTGGTTGTAGGCTTAGAGGCAGGCCTTTAGACCCGAGTCTATTGTACCGTCGTTTGATGAACTGATGATACAAATTTCGATTTACATAACACTCCACTGAGGTGGAAAATTAAAAATAATATAATAAAAGAAAAACCAAATACTTTGGTTAATAAAAGAAAAACCAAATACTTTGGTTTTCAAATAATTTTATTGAATTTATTAACAAAAATATAATTTTTCTGACTCCAAAATGTATATTGATTGTCTCTTGACAACTTTCGGATTAATAATCATAAATTGTATTACAAGTACATAATTTTGACAAAATACAAATACACCACTGCTACCGCATCTATAATACCGAAAATATATTCATTAATAAAATAAAGAAAACATTGTATTAGGCGCATCAAGTGTAGAGACATTATTTGTATTAGCCGCGGACATCGATTGCAAACCATTTTGTCACGGAATCTTTGAGTATTGCAATGAGTGCAAATTGGAAATGAATTTTTAATAGAAAGTAGGGAACTGTGGGAGGAAATAAAAATGTATAAAAGATTAGATTTATTGATTGCCACAAGTGTCCTTGTCAACATTTTCCGGATTTGTTAGAGAGCCGATGAGTAGCGGAGAAAAGGATGTTCGTCTGTGCGGAGATCGGTTACTTCATCCGGACAGGGCAAGTTATTAGTTATTAAACTGGGCCCCAGTCTGGTCGACTATCAGCCCAGTGATTTGTTTAAGGTTAACTCATTTAGCGCCGTGTTTTAACCTAGAAGCCAATGAATCAGCAATCTGGTCACAGGGGTCACTACGTGGAGGTAACACGAGCACTTGTCGAAGCTGCAAGTTACGAAGCTGACAACAAGTGCTGAATTGAACGCCAAAAGAAAATAAAACTGCAACTGACCACCAAAAGTGAATAAAACTGCGACAAAATTTAAAATTTATATTCCCCAGGAACTACCAGAATAGGGTCAAAGGCATTAAAAAGTTTGTTTTATTTGATCAAACTAGTTAATTAAACAATAATAGAGATTTTTATATTGTTGATTTTCAATGGTTTTATATTAAAATTATAATTTTGTTTATTCCAATAACTGCAAAGGATGACGTCACCGGCACCGAGATATTTAGATCTAGAATATTCACCCAAATCATTTAAATCACCCAATATCAATAAAATAAAAGGGTACTCGGCAAAATAGCGGAAGGTTAATACGGAAGCAAAAGCTAAACTCGCTGCCTGTGTGGAAAACATCCGGCTATTTGGAACTTGGCTGAGAAGAAATATATTTCTTATTATTTTTATTCGATTTAAACAAACAACAAATCTAAAACACAACAATATGGCCACTTATCAAAAAATATCACAACATAATAAAATATGTTGTCCGAGGCAACATGATGTTATACGCACTAAAATATTTACGAAACTGGCTAAACTAATTTTTCACGTTAGATGTATCTTCCTATTTTTGGATAACTGTGAAAATTGCATTTCACTTCTGCAGCGTACCGGCGTTTATATACTAGAATTTTTTGAATTTCAATGGTTGCACGGCAGAATTTTTGATTCAGGAAATATTTTCTAATAATTTTTGTTTTTACTCTACATAATTTGAATTAATTATTTAATTCGTATAATCACCAAATTCACTCTTACAAATTTTCGAAAATATTAACTTAAATAAGTTAAAAATTAAAAATATTGAAAACCTGTCGTCTATCTATGGGGTGTTGAATTCTCGTGTAAATAATACTAATATACTTCCACGTATTAATCTGTAAAACACATTAAAATGTTCTTTATGGCGGGGGAGGGGGCGGGGAGGGGGCGGGGAGGGGGCGGGGAGGGGGCGGGGGAGGGGTGGCGGGGGGAGGGGTGGGGAAGGGGGAGGGAGAAGAGCAGGGTTGTCTAAGAGTTATTGTTCGAAAATTTTGTTTCCAAAATTCTCAGGGTCACGTAGACTCATGAGTAGTAACCAAGGGTTAAATTAATTATGAATTTGTTTTTAAAATTAGTAGTACTTCTGTTTATTTTTTCCACTTTCTCCAAGCCATCAAAAAAATAAATCCTGAATTTTTGTAATCCGAAGTTGCTTCGATTTCTCAAGGCCATCTAGAAATTTTTCGAATTCATGATTTTCTTCTACTTCTTCAATAGGATTTTCTTGGTGGTTAATAGATGAAGATGGCGGCTGGCCAATATGACTACCAGCTTTTCGGTAATATCTAAAAATCATTACATAGTGTCGATTTGCCCCTATTTTATTGATCATCACTTAATAATACTCTAATCTTGGGGTCGACAAGCAAAACAATTTTTCGATGTCTTAACGATGATTTTATTTCTGTTGCGAGGATATTTGAGATTTTTCCTGAGTGAATCATTACGCTACGCCATTCTTTATAAAATTGATGGCGGGTCAAATATACTGATTGGAGTCTTTTAGTAACTAAGGGTAAGGTGCATTTTAGGAGGGAGAAAAAATATAAAATGCGGTGTCGGTCAGTATTTTTCCGACTCCGACTTCGCTAAAATAGTCCGACTCCTCGATTCCGTCTCCCGACTCCGACTCCGTAGCCCTGGTTGCTTGCTAATCCCTGTAAACAATATCAATATGTCGTCCACATTTCTATACCAATATTGGATATTACCGAAAAACCGATTTCTATCGTTCAAATTATAAGTGTTTTCAATGTGATTCAAAAATATGCTGTCCAAAGTTCCGGATAAAGGGCTTCCCATAGGTAGACCATCTTTTTGAATAAAGAAATTCTGTTCATGCTTAAAATAATTTTGACGTGTAATTTCTTCCTATAATGCGATAACCTCGTTTGTCATATGTACGCCTACTGTTGTAAAATTTCCGATATTTTTAAATTTGGTAATGTTACCGGTAATATTACCGGTAACACGGGTAAAATAGGTAACACACATTTATTCAATATTTTAATTCAAATTTGTACCAAAGAACAATAGTAATATTTTGACGTCTGGACAAAAGTAGTAATATTTTTAAATAAAACACAAACAGCTTATTATTCTTTCAAATATATTTCATACTCTTCAAAGTAATCTCCTTCGGATAGAATACACTTATGCCAATGTTTTTTCCAGTCTTCGAAACAGTTGTTAAAATCTATTTCCGGAATGGCCTACAAAACCTTCTTTGATTCCGCTTGAATCTCTTCAATCGTGTTACAACGATGTCCCCGAAGCGGTTTCTTGAGTTTCAAGAATAGCCAAAAGTCAAGCGGAGCTAAATCAGGCGAATGGCATTTGCGAAACAATATGGGTCGAATTTTTGGCCAAATAGTCACGTACAACCAATGCAGTGTGAGACGGCGCATTATCATGATGCAAAAACTAAGAGTTTCCTGCCCAAAATTTTCGTGATGTTAACAAGACCTCTAAACGATTTTTGAGCACCAAATCCTTGACATGGTGTTTATGGGGGTGGTGTTAAGGTCGTCGCCTTTAACGCCTGCAGTAAATAATAGATTTTACATAAATATGAGTTTATGATCAATTAAACTCTTTAATCAATTTAATCATCCTCAGCCTCAACAACATCCATAACCGAACTATTCTTACTTTCCTCCAAGTCAACGGTCGTGAAAAAAATTCACTTCGAACATCGTAATGCGCCAAACACTCATATATTTTGTTGCCCTTCTATTTTTTGTCCTTATATTTTGTGTGAAGTTCTGCGACGTTAAAAATAAATTCAGTGGCTCCAAGTTTCTGTGATTCCGAAATACTTTTTCCTCGAAAAGCTGGTTCAAGCAAATTTGCGGCAGAATGTAGTGGTTGTAAACATTTGTTGGCCCATGATTTGAGAATACTTATAAGCTCTTCGTAATTGGCGTATTTGTTTTGTTCAAAACTTTGTTTTATATTAACTAAACGGTACACCCGGTTAGACAAAACAACAAACTCTCAGAAAAATATGGCAATTTAGCAATCGGAGGCCTTCATAATGGATTTCACTTCGTCTTCAATAGCCAGCGCCTTCAGGGCATACCTGGTGTAGCATGAATGTAGATCGAATATAACATGAAAAATGTGGTAGTTTTTTTATGTTTTTTGTCAACGAAATTCCAGCATACTAGAGCTTTTCATCGACTAAGACGTTGCAGCCACTTTTCTAGTTAAAATAGTGATTGGTGTTTTTTCCAGACAGAGCAATGGATCATATTCCAGGTCAGATTCAAGATCTATTACGTATTTGCCAAATGAATATGTCAATGAAACAGGAAAAGGTGTAGATTATTATAGTTTAAAGCAAAAATTTGGTGTAGTAGGTTAATAGTACATAAGGAAGTTTAATGCAGTGGTGTCACAACTTTTTTTGCATTTAGCCTAGTTGAGTTGTTTGGAAAAAACATTTTTAATTTATGTTGCCGATATTACCACGGTAACACCACGTTGGGTAATATTACCTAAAATTACCTATTTTACCGGTAATATTACCACCGAGAATGTTACCGTTTACATCACTATGTACACCTATCCGCTTCTCCATCAAAAACTGCCTTGTAATCAATATCGTTTCTTCTACTGGAATGTTTGAATTTATATTTGTAACATCGAAAGAAGCTAACTTTGCGTTCCTTGGTATGTTGACTTCCTCAATTTTGTTCACCAGTTCTAAATTATTCTTGACGGAATGGTCCTTTTCAATAAAAATATTGTCATATTGGTTTAAATGTTTTAGAATCTTGAAGGCTGGCGCTGGCTTGAAATTCTCAATCAATCTCATTGACACATCCACCTTTTGAATCTTGGGCATGGCTCGGATTAACGGGATTAATGGCTCAACCACCATATTTTGTCGGATTTCTCTACTATCAGAAGATGCCTCACCTTATTGACAGCAAAAGCCTTGGTATTAACGTTATACCGTAGGATTTTCGTTACATTCCTGAACACAGCTGTTTATAATGAACTCGTTAATTTTCGTGAAGTACTCCCCGTTGCTCATTATTACGACTGTATTTCCTTTCCTTTAACCTAATGTTCCTATAGCTGCCAAAACAAACGATGGAGAAACACAATTTTCGTCCGATTTTTCTTTACGGTTTCAAATTTGGAACCAATGCTGCCGAAACAGCGAATATGATCAACACTGCGTTCGGCCAAGGATCGGCCACGGATCGCACTACTCGACGCTTGTTCGAAAAGTTTCGTAACGGAGATGAGACTCTCGAAGAACAGGAAGTTTGAGTCGGAAAGAGTCTCTTGACGACGCAGTTCTGAAGACTATGGTGGAAAGTAATTACCATGTAACTGTCCAAGAGCTTGCGGAAGATTGGTCTGTTGGCATCGCAACGGTTTCCCGTCGTCTGAACGACATTGGACAAACGGAAGAATATGGGCAAATGGGTTCCGCACGAACTCAGCGCAAGTAATCGCACTCGCCGATACAAGATCAGCTCCGCGTTGCTTCTACGCAACACAAACGACCCTTTTCTCGACCGTATTGTTACGTGCAATTCAAAGTGGCTACTGTAAGACAATCATAAACGATCAGCGCAGTGGTTGGACGGATATGAGCCCCCCAAGCACTTCCCAAAGCCAAGCGCTCACTCAAAGAAGACTATGGTTGCTGTATGGTGGACTTCAACAGGAGTTGTGAAACAATTATAGCGGAGAAGTACCGTGACCAACTGGACACGACGCACGAGAAACTTTGGAAATTTCAGCCTGCATTGGTCAACCGAAGGAGACGATTCTACTGCACAACAACAAAACTCTGACTCATTCACCATACTCCCCAGACATATCACCTACGGATTACCACTTTTCAAATACCTGGATCACTTCATCAAACACTTGGACATTTATTTTGGAACAGCCTAATATTTTACTCAATTTTTAAATAATTTAAATGTTAGAAAATACTGAATGATCTGTCTTTACTTTAGACTTATACCTGAGCTTACAAATACATTAAAATGATTAAAAGCAACACTTTTAGATCATTAAGAAACAGAATGATTAAAACTATTGGATGGAAAAGGTACAAAAATATAACGGTTTTTGAAAAAGTGGAAAAATAAATGATAAGGTTATGGAAAAAAAACGAGGACAAATAATTACAAAATAGCGAAAATTGAAAGTAGAATACAAGGATTGTAAAAAAACAAACGGTAAAAGTGAAGAGGGCCGCACCACAAAATACCAAGGAATAACGAGTACTCATTTTTTTGACATTGGTTTGGCGAAGATAAGATTTTCAGTGTTAAGTTGTCGTTCAGAGGCAGAAGATTCAAAATTAACAAGTAAAATATAAGGTAAGAGCAAAAATTTCTTGGTCCTCGTAATCCCCCTTCTGATTGTTTTGTATCCTGTGGCCGCACTGAGTGCGAACCTACCTAATGAAACCTACCTAAACTTTGCTGACTTAAAGAAAAACTACCTAAATTATTTTTTTACAGAATTTGGTCAATGCAATGTGGAGGAGGAAACTCCACCTTTAAAAGCGTCTAGTTGAATATTAAGCGAAGAGGAAATTAAACCAGCCATGTTAATTCCTTCTGCATCAAAAGGTATTCAGTACGATTTAAGGGAATCTGCTATTCTTCTTAAATAATTTTCTTTACGTAAAAAGAAAAAATCAGAAATAGAAGATTCTCCTGTATTGGTATTCAATGTAGTAGTGTGTTTCTAGTCTTCTATTTTTCATTATCGAGATTCGAGATCGAAATTTTTCTTCTATTTTTACATGTCAAACAAAGTGAATTACAAAAATCTTTTGTCTGTAAATATTTAAATAAAATTAAGAAGACTAATTTTGAACTAAAAGTAATTCAACAATTACCCCTGAAGTGAAAACGTTACTGGAGCAAAAAGAGATTTATGTAAGTTTTATGGAATGTAATGAACTATTTAGAATAAAAAAAATTCTGATGATTTTGTGATCGAATACTTAATGAAGGGAAGTTTATTATATTCAATAAAATATGCCTTTTAAGGTTTTTGATGGTTGACGCTATGTCACCAATTTTAAAGAACGGTAGCGGTCCTTAAAAGTAGAAATACCTAAAACTGAAGGAGGTCTCAGTAAAATAAAAGAACTATCCGAATCGTGATAGGGTTATGGTAGAAAGCTACTGGTAATCAAAGGTCTCCTAAATTAACTGAACAGGAAAAAAGAAAAACACTGAAAAGGCGGAAGATGAGAAGTCCAAATCCCGCACTGAACTAAACTTCACCCTAATGCAGTGTTCACGACATTGCGGAAAAAGATTATTTATCTTTTAGAGAATACTTATGTTAAAAAAACTGAATTATATTTATTTTATTGAAAGGTTAATTGTTTGTTTATTATTTTATAAAATAGTCGCATATCGATCTTAAAATTGGCAGCCTAAATGGCGCCAATTAGAGAGTCGATGTTTCGTTTAAAAAATTTTCTTTTGTAAATTGTAATCCGTCGAATTCAATTAATTCTTCAGCATTTATTGCTGTATCATTGAGAAACATATTGCGTAACGCAAAGACAGCATATATGACTTCGGTTGCTTGTTTGTTAGGCGAATAATGTAGAGCCCAATGTCGTAACAAACATTGAAATCTACCTTTTATTACCCCAAAGCAGCGTTCGCTACAGTTTCTTGCCCTATTAAGTTTCGAATTAAAAATAATTTCAGTATCAGTCGATAAATTGGCCGTACATCGCCGAATCATATAATGACGCTAGAAATGATACATCATCATATAACATTTTCATATCGGCATTACAATACTTAAATTTAAAAGTATTTTAATACAACAAATATAAACACATAACAAATGTGAAGTTTTAGACAAATAATAAAAGCTTATATGTATTAGTGCAAGATTATATAATAGGCCAATCTAAAATTTAATCTTTTAAAAAATTAACGTTTTTAGTAACACAGCTTATTATAAAATGTCGACCATTTTTAAGCAGAAATTTCTGCCCTGCGCCAAATGAATCAGATATACAGACATCTCTTTTTCAATCGTTACAATTTTAACAAATTTAAATTAAATAGACACTATTTCCATCTAACTTCATAAACAGGGTGTCCCATATTTAAACACGCACTCAAATATTTCGTCTGGAAAGCTGCCAATCAAAAAAATAACCTGGAGGAAGTTTGACCTTGAAATCTGCTTTCAAGGTTATTTGAAGGCCACCTCTTATTTTTTTATAGAAACCCTTATTTTTTAATCGAGGAATCTGAAAGAACGTTAAATTTTACATTCACGTAGTTACTTAAGTCATTGGTTGTTTGGCGTCAATTGGAGGGGGGGACCAAAGTTGAGTAGATGAATCTACCAGCTCCGTAACCTTCCAGTAGGGTGCGCATCACGTCAGCTGTTACGGTGTCTTGTCATTAGGCAGCTGCTTGATGGGTACAATTGTGTAAGGGGTAACCTGTTCACAATTCGCAAGTGTACGTACTGCCTCCTCGTGGCAACCGCTGGTAACTTAGGCCATTTGGCACATTTTTGGCCATTTGGCACAGGATAAAGTATGGCGCTAAAGGAGAAAACCTTGACAAAAACCCCTAATCTAAGGTGGAACAGCATATGCCGATGGATGAATGGCTGATAGGTTAATCAGTTCAAAATATGCGTACTCTGGATACCAGGCACCCTCCAGTTTTATTTAGCCTTCCTGTAATAAAGCTGGGTGACCTACAGGCGATTTGCAATTCCCATCAACTCGTAAGAGTAAAATCAAACGGAATACGGGACAGCAGTAGGAATATATGGGAGTGGGACAACCCTCTCGAAGTCCTTGGACTCCAATACTACCGTCTTTCTAACGGAACTACATGCTGTAGTAAACATCTAGGAGGGAGAGCAATAAGCCCAGATAGTATGTATCACGTACCGGGAGGCAGTATTGTCAGGTTCATTAATAACCTGAATATTGACTGGACGGATAATTTAGTAGGGTCCAGCACAATAGATCATTTAGGCCGCAGTGCGAGGTCGCTGATCGCCCGCATGGCCCTCCAATAATAATAATAATAATACTTAAGTCATTTCTTTTTAATAACTTTCAGCTTTCATTTCAGAGTTAAATTACGAAATGGTATGAAATAACCAGCAGACGATGAATTTTAATGGTGATTGACTCAACTAACAGTTGTTGGTGTCAAGACACAAGGTGCACGACCTGATGATCTTGACCCTTACCGTCAAGGTCATTTGAAGATCAACTGGACATCAGCGAACAAATTTAAAATTTAAAAATTCAATCTTTTTTTATTTTTCGCTTCTTTTCCTGCATTTAGTTGTTTATAAATGAATTTTTGTTAGCCATCTTTAAAAAAAAAAATAAACCGATCGCCGTTTCACTCTCTTCCATTTGTATTGTTTGAGTTGACTAGCGTTTTCCAGTAGTTCCCACAATAATAAATAACATCTTTTTGCAGAAAAAACAAAATACAGTCATACCCCGCCTAACGTTGTTAATTGGTTCCGACGTTAGGCGAAACAACGTTATAAGGGGCAAAGAATGAATGTAGACGAATAGACGAGAAACTTTCATTGATTTTTGTTTTTTATGTTTTTTGCTTTTATCTCAGTATTTTTTGCTTTGCTTATTAATTTTAAACGACGTTACAACGAAACACAGCGACGATAGAGCGAGGTTTGTGCGAATTTTACTAACGACGTTACAGCGAGACGCCGTTATGAGGGGGACGTTGTACGGGGTATGACTGTATATTTTGTTTTGTTTCTTTTCCCGGGTGCAAAATCCACAAAAAAACTGAAATATATCTTCCTTTTTAAAGATCGGTAAAAAAAATTCATTTATAAACAACAAGAGGTGAAAAATAAAAAAAATAAAAATTATAAATTTTAAATTTGTTCACTGACGTCAAGTTGACATTCAAATAACCTTGAAAATAAAGGTCAAGGTCACCAACTCGGGCACCTTATGTCTTGACGCCAACAACTGTTAACCCTTTCTACTCCGTTGACGACAATATGTCGACATGGTAAATTCCTTGGTAACTCCGTTGTTGAGAATAGGTCGCCATAATGTACATAATATTGTATATCCTAAAAATGTCTAATATTGTATATCCTAAAAATCTCTATTTATCGGTTTTGCAAGGTCATTGCTAGCGTTCGGACGTATTTAGAAAATATGTATGTACATATATGTTTTTTTACACTGGAGTTACAGGTATGTCACGCAAAAAAAATCTGGAGTTGAAAGGTTATTGAGTCATTCCCCATTAAAATTCATCATCTGCTGGTTGTTTCGTACCATTCCGTAATTTAACCTTTAAATGACCGCTGAAAGTCATTAAAAAAAATTGTCTTAATGTACTTAATGTACCTATCTGATTGTATAATTTCACGCTCTTTCAGAATCCTTGGTCAAAAATGAGGGTTCCTATAAAAAACTAAGAGTTGACCTTCAAATAAAACAGAGAAAACTTTGAAAACAGATTTCAATGTCAAACTTAAGGTCACCAATCGATTGCCCCTGTAAAATCCTATAACTTTTATGTAGGTTATTTTTATCATTGGTAGCTTTCCTGACGAAATATTTGAGTGGATCTTTTAAAATGCAACACCCTGTATTCTTAATATATTTCACTTTTGCACGCTTAAGGCGCTTTTTAAACTTTTCTATTCGTCAATTTCTAACGACAAAAAGTTTTTGAACGCATCGAATTAAAAATTGTATTTCGTTTTATCTACTCATCAATAGGTGATAAAAAACAAAATATACTTTTGATAACATCCTAAAGGTGGCATTAAACACTGCTGTTATAAATCGTGCCGAATGACATTTCTTCGCTAAATATATAAATAAATCGCACATTTATTTCGGTAAAAAAAAATATTTAGGAAGATATCAAAAGTGTGTGTTTCTCGTGCAAACCTTCGCCTTAAACAATGGATTCGAAGTATTCAATATTGGCCAACAATAATGGCAATGGTAATTCGGCTCAAATGAATGGTTTCCAAAGTAAGCGGAAATCTCAATACATGAACCAAAACCAAAATAACAATTGTGAATTGAAAAAAACAAAATTTGAAAACAATGAAGCGCATGATAAGGGGAATGCTACAGCATGTGATAGTAGTGCAAGCAATGAACAACAACAGAAATTAATCTTGGAACAGCGCAAAAATCTTCCTGTCTACAATGTGCGAGCCAAGTATGTGTTAGATATGAAAATGTGTGAACCTTTTACATTGCAAAGAATAACTCAACCATTTTATAATTTCCAGACTAATGCAAGAAATTATGAATCATTCAACGTTGATCATAATCGGCGAAACGGGTTCGGGTAAATCTACCCAAATTCCACAATTCCTTACAGGTTACGATTCAGTTGCGGTTACTCAACCACGGCGTGTCGCTGCAATTACAATCGCAAAGCGGGTTTGTTTTGAAATGGGTTGTGCTGTTGGTGCCGAAGTTGGGTATGCTGTCCGCTTCGAAGATGTCACCTCGAAACATACTAAAATTAAATATATGACCGACGGATGTTTGCTGCGAGAAGCACTAAACGATCGATTGCTTAAACGGTATCGAGTTATTATATTGGATGAAGCTCACGAACGGACCATAAACACAGATGTTCTATTTGGAATAGTAAAAGAAGCCCAAAAAACACGATACGAGAAAGGTATGACGCCACTGAAGATTATAATTATGTCGGCCACAATGAACGTGGATAACTACTCAAATTATTTTAATAATTGTATTATCTTGTACCTTGAGGGTCGTGCCTATCCAATTAAGGTGATGAACACGGTATTACCCATCACAGATTATGTAGAGGCCTCACTAACCACGCTGTTTCAAATTCATACAACAGCACCAGCCAATCATGATGTGTTAATATTTTTTACGGGACAGGAAGAAATTGAGGCAGCCGCATTTCAAATTCGACGCATTATCAAGTCGAATATCGTGCAAGGGCCTAATTTGGTAGTATATACGTTATATGCCCAACTCCCGCAACAACGACAATTGGACGTGTTTAACAAGTTATCAGCGGGTACACGCAAAGTGATTATATCCACTAATATCGCCGAAACATCATTAACAATAAGCGGAATTCGATATGTGATTGACTGTGGTTATGTAAAGCAGCGAAGTTATGATGCTGTTACTGGAATCGATACTCTAAAAAATGTACGAATTTCTCAAGCACAAGCATGGCAACGCGCGGGGCGGGCTGGTCGAGAATCCGATGGGGTATGTTACCGAACATATTCACTAGCCGATTTTAATGCAATGCAACCAAGTACAACACCCGAAATATTGCGAAGTAACATAACCACAACACTACTTCAGTTGCTAGCACTCGAAATAGACGTGCATAAATTTGATTTTATGGATTTACCAGCAAAGAAAACGATTGATGCGGGATTAGGTACATTACACCAATTGGGAGCCATAAATTCTGTCAAAGCAATTGGATTAACGGAACTGGGGAAGAAAATGGCCAAATTTCCACTCGATGCACGTTACAGTAAAATCATCTTAGAATCTGAATCATATGGATGCGTTGATGAAATATTAAGTATTGTGGCTGTTTTATCGGGTGAAAATATATTTGTTGTGCCTGTAGAGAAACGGGAAATGGCACTGGCAATGCATGCTAAATTTCATTCGAGTGATGGTGATCTATTAACAATATTAAACGTATTTCGTTCGTTTAAAAAAACTGACAAACAAAAGGTAAATTTTATTTTTTCATAATTACGTTACATTTAAAAAGAAATTAACCAGAAAATTGTACTATTATTCCGGTACAATTGTCTCTGGTTCAACTACTTCGAGTTTCGGTTCTGGTTCAACTACTTCGAGTTTCGGTGCATCTAAATTTGGATCCACAACATTTGTGACTTCTACTACTGCTACTGGTTCGATAATTTTTTCATTGTCATCTTGGGGTTGAACGATTTCAGATGATTCAGGTCCATTGGGAGTTTCCACTACGTCAACAATTGGCGCAACTTCAACGAATTCATCGTCATGTTCGGCCGGATTCTCGTCTCCTAAATTTTCTTCTACTACTGCTGCTGCTGTTTGATTTTTTTTAGCATTTTTATTCTTACGATCTTTGGCCTTATTATTTTTTTTATTGGGCTTTTGAGAAGCGGTCTGTTCCATTTCTGTCGCTTCTTTATTCGCGATGGCACTTAATTGGTTTTGTAGCTGTAAAAGATTCTGTTTCAAATCACTACAATTACGTTCCATTTTTTCGATTTTCTCATTTTTTCGTGCATCCACTTCTTGCTGAGCGATTGATGGACCTTCAGGCTCTGGTTCCGCTACTGGTAATGGTTCAACCCGTGGGCATTCGATATTATTATCCTTTAGGGTTTGCAAGATCACACTACGTTCCGATTGGAGGGCACGACACAATTTTTGTAGGTAAAATAATTGTTTAGCAGTTTTGGCAATGTGCTCGTCACGAATTTGTTTGTCTGAGATTAAATCTAATAAGGCTGAATTGCTTTTCTCGTACTTTACTCGCCACGATAGGGAATCTTTTTCCATTTTCTTCATACCTTTGGACATCTGAAAAACAAAACGGATAAATATGAATCATTCTGAAATAAGACGGTTAGGTAGTTACCTTATCAATTTCAGTCTTGTATCCAGTAAAGATGCTATTACTTTTCTGCATGGATGTCTGAAAATCAGCGTATTTTTCAGTATATAAATTAAGCTGCTCTCGCAAGCCTCGCTCCTTTGTTGTTAATTCGACAATAAGCTTCTTACTCGATTCTAATTCGGTTAACAAATCGGCTTTTTCTCTCAACATAATCTCCTTTTCGACCGATTTTTCCATTTGCAGTTTGGCCATTCGCGTCTCATTCAATTGATTACCTAAATCGAGCTGTTTATTTATCTTTTCGACTTGTTTTTCGCGTATTTCATACTGTTCCAAAATGTGATGGAATTTCTTGGACAATTCGATGTTATCATCTCTCAACTGTTTATTTTTCTCGTTATTATCATTCATCATGCTGGTAATTTCATTCAAACTCTTTTGGAATTTTGCCTGTGTTTCTTTACGTTTCTCCTCCTCTTCGTGGATTCGGCCTAGACTCTCCTCTTTAATTGATTTGTTGCACTTTTGTAGTTCACGGCAGAGAGATTCAAGTTTTGTCCTGCAGGGAGTTTAGTATTAAAATGAATATTATCTTAAATGGCTTAGGAAATGGCAAGACATACTTAGCTAAAATCGTTTTACTCAGCTCCTGTTGATAACACTCTTTTTCTTTGCTAAATACTTCCAGTTTCTTCTCGGTTTGTCTCAATATGGTCTCATTTCGGATATTTTCTTTGAGCAATTCTGTGCACTTGCCAAGTAAATGTGATACTTTGGCGTCTGGTGCTAAGGCGTTTAGAGATTTGTTTAACTGAAATACATATTAGAGTTGTTAGGAAAATATTGGGTAACTGTTAGTCAAACATTATAGTCGTTTTTGGGGCAGGTTTAAGTGTTCATTTGGGATTTGGCTAGATAATTTTATATTGTAAAAATTGTTAAATTATCTAGCATAAGGACACGGATGAAAATTGCCTTGTTCAACACATCGGCATAACTGCCTGCAAAGCCGACAAGCGTTGCTAATAACAGTGAATCGTTATATAGTTTACCTCATTTATATATTTCGTTTCCTTTGATTTTTCTTCTTGAAGCACTTTTTTAGTAATGCCATCCTTTTTCGAAACCTTTTCTGGTTGTGCCGCGGTTGTTGCAGCTGCACCATTTTGAACCTCCATATCTAATATTATTCTAATAAAACGAGTAATTAAACAATTCGACGGTGCAATAAAATTAAAATACTTGTTCACACAAAAATAATTAAATAAATTAATTAAAACACTACAGCTTTTCGGATAGTATAATTTGGTATTTTTGAGGTTAGGTTAGATTATGTTTGATTAAACAAAATGTCAAAATTGCTTAGATACGTTGTGAGGCATCTAGGGTTTAATAGCCAAACGAATATTTTTTTTTTTGTAATTACAAACTCGACTTAATAATCCAACTGGATTTTTTTATTTTACTGCTGTTCAATATTGAACAGTAAGTACACTGAATATTTATTTATTAATTTAATTAAATCATTTACGTTACTGGAAAAATATTAAAAAAAAAAAAATAACGTGCTCAACGAATCTAACTTATTGAAACAATTAACACGAGTTCACTAAAATTTTACTTGTTAATTTTCAGTGAATTTTCTTCGTTACTTTTCCACCTCGTAATTTTCTCCTCTTTTTTAAAATCGTGATCTATTTTTAAAGACCGTATGCTTTATAGAATACAATTTCTATTATTTTCTTTAGTATGGCATTTGTTAATAAGGTATAGTACATTTATGATCCAAACTTAAACCGAGAACAAGTTATTCTCACCTTTCAAGTGGGCGACACCTTATCATTTTGAGCGATGAGTTTCCTCTACAAATCAAATTTATTTAATTTCACATTTTAATTTCTTGTTTCAGATGTGGTGCAAAGACAACTATTTAAATTACACAAATTTGGCGCACGCTGAAAAAGTTTATCTCGAGCTTCTCGGAATATTTTTCAATTGCTCTGGACAAACGTCAAGCTGTGGCAATAATTTAGATATGGTGCGAAAATGTCTCCTAACCGGCCTATGTAATAACATTGCCGAATTGCAATCGGATCGTTTTTATGTAACATTGACAAATCCCCACTTAGTTCAATTGCATCCATCAAGTGTGCTAACATTAAAAGAGTTGCCCAAATATATCGTATTTACGGAATATATAACGACAAATAAAACGTATCTACATTACAATTCCATTATAGAAGAGGATTGGATAAGTGAGATATTGCCGAATGTTCAAAAAAAATGAGCTGTATCGAGTTAAAGTTTCATGTGTTTGTATCGTAAAGTGAATTTGTCGCGATTGTTTCTTTTTTCCTAATTTAACTGATAATTTATTTTGTACCAAAACTAAATGAATGAAATAAAATAATTTTTGTAAGAATATCCTTAGAATTTGTGTTTGTCTTGTACCAGTGCAGTATACAATCCTGTGTAGAGCGTCTGTCTACCTATTTAACTAAGTAAAGTAACGGGTAGGTACTTTTAGTTGATCTTAAAATTTGAGTTACATCAATTTCTCACTTGGTTTCTCTCAGGTTTGCCATAATTCAATGAACGATTGGTTTGTTGAGTAAATCGGTAAGAAAAACAAAATCTTCAAATTGTTATCTTTTATTGGCATCATTACAATTCGTTTTGCTTAGGTATGAAAAATTATGGGCTCCGGTAAATGACCAGCTTTAACATTGATTCAAACTTCGGGTCGTTTTGAGCACTATTCATGACGTGGCACAATCTTTCGGTTAAATTCTCGGCAACTTCTTGTCGAATAAAGGCCATACTAAGGTATTAGCAGAACTGGCGACCGCGCCATTTGTTATATAATTTGACTGGCATTTATTTAATAACGAATTATGTATTCTTAATTGTAATGTAAGCTAATTTAATATTTTATGTTATAATTGGTTTTTGTGACGTACCTTACTGAATTAATGTACACTTCACTGAAACTATTGTGAATATGCAACTGTATACTATACACTGGGATATTCAGGGAGTCTCATAAACTGTGGAAAAGCGATCTTCCTCTATGTGCTCTCCAACATAAGAGGAACCAGATCTCTAACAAATTTTTTTTTTATATAGATTAAATTTATGCTGCACCATATTATTAATAATTTTTGGCGGGATTTATTTCCATGAGCCACCAAAATAAGATCTAAACTTATAGGATCTATTCGCACGAAACAGACATAGAACTCTTATATTTCGACAGTGCTACTTTTAACCAGCCAGTGCAATAAAATAAACAATTCTCAACCTCCGACATTAAATCCAACAGATCACTCTCAGTCAACATCTACCGTAAGTGGTACAACAACTTTTGACCTCGCCCAACTTCGAAACAATTGTCAACAATTATTTGACCGAATAACTAACACTCCTTTAAATAATAGAATAGAAGTTGACCAAACGATAGATACTAGATATCTCAATAATCAGAACGATCTGCATAAAATACCAGACGTACTCAAGAGTTTACGAGACTTTTCCGGACAACCGGGAGGAATCGGATTCTGGAAGAAAAGCGTAACCGTATTCTGAAAATGTATGAACACAAAAAAGGAACACCGAAATATTATTGAATTCTCAGTGTAACGCAGATACAGCCTTTGAGTCTTACAACACCCCTCTCAGCTGGAATGTTTAACGCTCCACTAAGCGGATAAACGAGACCTAGGAAAGTTTGAGTACCAAATGACTACCATAAGTCAAAAAGGTGGATCCATCCCAGAATTTTACCAACAGGTTTATTACCACCTCTCACTTATCTTAAATAAATTGTCATCCATGGACATGAGACAGGAAGCTATGAATATAATGACTCAATCATACAGAGATAAGACACTCGACACCTTTGTGACTGGTCTCCCTGTGCCTAAAACTCCAGCCATGGAAATATAAAAATTCAATGGACTCAACCCCCTCCGCTTCCTCTTAGAAGAACCCTACCAATGTAACAACAGCATTTTCCTATCTAATCCCAAAACTTCTATACTTCATTGTTACATAGTCTTCAGATATCCCAAAATTATCCTAAACTATTTAACTACATCATATCAAAAACCACGTAGAATATCCAATAGGAACTATTTTTCTAGGCCACAACCAGTAGAAATGAACCAATCTATACACTCTCGACAAATCAATTACCAAAATAGACCACAAATGAACCAATTAGAAAACAAACAACCTTATTCAAATCAGTTACACCAACCGATTAAAATACAAAAAGTGTACCATGCCGAACCGTTTCATGGGGAGCACGAATAAATTGAAAAACAAATTGGCGACCTCCATTGTTTTGATTAATACACTCTTCGCTTCCCGTTAAATTCTTAGTAGGCACCGGCTCTAAAAAAAATTATGTTCAAAACACGCACCATGTCCGAAAGGAAACTAAAATTTTTTACATTACCTCTATAATCGGGAATAATAGCCTGAAGCAGCTCGCTGCTACAATATACACCGATAAGGGATTTATGATCATTAACCAAGACACGAAAATATCTATCAAACAACACCATTCTAATTCCGTGAATAATATAAATATTAGAATATCACACCTGAATGCGGAACAAAAACAAAGACTAGAACGAATAATAAGAACAAGTGGTCCACACCTTTTTTCAGACCCCGAAAAGAAATTGACCTTCGCAACAGCCGTGAGAGGATAAATTCGTACAATCAACACCGATCCTATGTATACAGTCGCCCTTAACCATATCTCATATGCTTGAAAGACGAAGTGGAGCAACTGTTAGAAGATGGGATAATTAGACCATCTAAATCTCCATATAACTCCCCGGTATGGATAATAGTACCAAAAAATGAAGACACATCGGGAGAAAACAAATACAGAATGGTGATCGATTACTGAAAACTAAATTCGGTTACTATCTCAGATACTTGAGTCCAACGACCTTCCGCCAAAATTGGGGGAAAACACATTTTTCACCATAATAGATCTAAAAGCGGCTTCCATCAGATTCCTTTAAAAGAATCGGACATACAAAAGACAGCTTTTTCGGTTAATCATGGGAAATAACAGTTTACTCGCCTCCTATATTTGGTCTTAGAAATGCTCGCTCGATATTTCAACACACTCTTGATGATATTCTTCGTGACCACATTGAGAAGCGTTGTTACGAAGAACATTTCTTTAAAGTGTTAGAAAACGCCAATATGAAGATTCAACTCGACAAATAATGCGAATTTCTACAAGATGAGGTAGAACTTCTAGGATTTGTCATCTCTTAAGATGGGGTAAAAGTGAATCAGAAGAAGGTAAAAGCCATAAGAAATTTATTGTACCCAAAACCGTGAAGGAACTCAGATCCCTCTTGCAATTAGCCGGATTCTATCGACCTTTCATAGAGACAATCTCGACGGGACTAAGGCGGAATGACGCACAGAACGCAAAAATTAATTTAGTACTGTAAAAATAAAAATTTTGCTGACAATCTCGAGGCACGTTTTTGATATTAATTTTGACCGATTTAAATTTTTCGTCATATAATATAAAATCTACTGCTCTAGTTAACAACTAATAATTTAGCGACATATAATGCCGTTTAATGTGATTGGCGTCACTTTAATTTGTATAAATTTAATTCCCTAGAATGTCTTTCATTTTGTATTTTTTCACATCGCACAGTGACACTTCAATCCGTTTTTGGATGCAATATTGAAAATAATTTAATTTTAGTCTAAAGCGCTCCGCTCCATCCGTCGAATTCAAATATATTGTCATGTAATTTAGCTTTTGAGCTATTTTGAGCTATCGTGACTGTCGGGGGGTGGGGGGGGGGAGGGGGTAATAGGAAGAAATGACATCTGTCGTGGCGCAACTAGGGATCCGCAGAATTCGCAGCCGCGGGTGCCCACGGTTATTGGGGTCCGCGAGATTTATCAAGCGTTCTAATATTAATTCAAAGTCAAATTTTTAAAACAAAGCCATGGTCTAATTTTTAGAGAAAGTGAAAATTGTTCCTGTTGCGATTAAACATTGTCTTAAGAGAGGCCCAACAATTTCTTCTCGGTTGCTGAAGGTGAATATGAACTAACTTGAAGATAAACTAAAGAAGCTAAACTTGGTTGATATATTTGTAATATACGTTTACTTCTTTTGCACTTCAAATTCAACCTTTTACAAATCAAATTCAGCCTTTAGCCAAACAAATTCAACCTTTTACAAATCAAGTTTTGGTTAGAAAGGTTGAATTTGATTTTCAAAAGATTGAATGTGATTGACAACACATTAAATTTCTTTTCCAAAAGGTTAAATTAGATTTGAGAAAGGATAGTCTGATTACTAATCTGCTTTGCTGCTAAGCAGCTTGCGAAGTATCATTGTGATGTTCATAAAAATCAAGAAGAAATTGTTGAAACTTTCTTCTTAAAAAAATACCTAACCGCGTCTGAAAGCAATTTCTTGTTTCCCTCATTTAGCATGTTCACACCATGTATATAGTATAGCGCATCGCTTTGCGTACAAACTTTGACAAATAAATCAAAATTTGTAGGCAAAGAGGTATGAAACGAAGAAGTGCTGCGATGCGCTGTATACCTACATGGTATGAACACCCTAATTAGGAGCGCCTCTGACTTAAGATAGGAAATCAACACATACTGAGCCAAACTAGCCAATCTCTATAATCAATTAGCGTTCGTTCTACTTACGGTTCCTCATTTACCGAATCTTTTGATTGGTGATAAACGGTAAATTCGGTTTATTTTGAAAAACTATTAGTGATGGAGTTTTTCTTGTTGTTTTTGGCGTGATTCTCTTGGTTTTGGAAATTCTGGTCGCTTCTCGATTTCATATCCCCTTGTCTCGGATTTCACCGCGTCATGTTCGAGACTTAATTGGTGATTCGGTGTTTCGAAACAGTCGAGATTTTCGAGTTTATTCGAGTATGTTTGAGATTGTGGGGTTTATTTGGTAGTTCAATGTTTTTCGAGAATCTTAGAGCCTATTCGAAGAGTATGATTGTTCGATATTTAAAAATCAGAAAATACTATTTGAGGGTTCCATCACAGAAGAAAGATTAACCAGAACAGTCATAACGCTGTTTTTGTATGGAAAAATTTGGACTCATTTTTTTGACCTTGATTTGCCGAAGGTAAGAGAAAGTTGGGTTATGTATTCTTTGGTTTACTGGTTTTTATTTGAAATAATAAAAATTGAGAATCCTTAACAGTAGAGTTAGTGAAATTATATGACAAGTTTTGTTTTGACAGCATAATTTGTATTAAATATTCAAAAAATTCATAATATTCGAAAATAATTATACTTCAATGTCCAAAAAAGAAGGTAAGATGAAAAAAAAATTTGATCCACGCAATGTCTATTCTGGTTAATCTTTCTTCTGTGGTTCCATTCTTATTGTATATCGTTTTGTTGAGGTTATTCCTAACTTGCTTAGTAGCACTTTGCTTAGTAGTATTAAGAACATTTAATTACTTGACAAATAATTCGATATTTTTACGAATTTTCGGAATTTTTCGAAATTTCCGTGGGTTTCTAGATTTTTTCATGCTTTCCGAAATTATTCATTAATGTCCAGATTTTTCGGTATTATTGAAATTGTTCGAGATTATACAGCGGTTTATTCTAGATTCCTTAAACTTTTCGACATTTCTAGGATTATTCGAGATTTTCAAATCTATTCGAATTTTGTATGGCAATGTTTTGCGCTTAGCTTTGAGGTGTGAGAACTTGCAGAAATGCACATATAAATCTGAATCGTAATATTCAGTAGATTTTTCGATGTTATGCCGAAATTTCGATATTTCTCCGATTTCCTTTGTTATTCGAATTCAGATGACTCAGTATTACATGGCGGTGATTTCCGCGTAATCGTGTTTTATTTTATTTGAGGCCATTGAAATGAATCACGTCCTGTTTCGTCTACTCTCGAAATCGAATACTTTTAATTAATGCGAGGCTGGTCAATAGAATGAAATAAATTTTTAACTAAAAGCTTTACTTGTTCATAAGTACAATAAGATTTTTTAGGGGCCCAAGAAATATTTTGCGGGGGCCGAAATTTATAGTTACGCCTCTGCTACAGACGCCTCTAACTTCGCACCGCCGCAGTGTTATCTCAGGACGGAAACTTAAAATTTAGTCCATATAATAGAACTAGACAAACCCCAATATTACATAGACAATGAAATCCTTACTGGGCAAAGAAATGACAATAGATCACCCGTTACAACGCTATTTAAAGCAAGAACTCTCGGAATTACAGACATTATTGGATAGCCTTAGAACACATAAATCCATGAATTTTATAGATAGCGCGTGGAAATCAATAGCCGGAAATCCCGATCACGAGAATTTCAAAGTAAGGCATTGCCACATGTACAAACGGCAAACCGGTATTTCAAACCGTCAAATCCAATTATTGACAAAATTGTTTGACTTTCAATATCAAAATTATTAAAATATAGTTCGAATTTATAAGTTCCACCTTATTCGTAGAAAATTTTATTAAAATTGATTTAATTTCATTCAAAAAACCCCAATTTTATATTTCTCTGTCACTTGGTGCTGAAACTGTTACAATTCACTTTGTATTTGTTGGTAAACCATTAAGCCCAATTTGTTTAATAAACGGTCTTGTAATCGCTTGTGTTGTACCGACGATAACAAAGTCGATATTCATTTATGTTCGTTTTCGGTGTGTCGCGATAAAATAGTTTCTTTCATTTTATTATATTTCTCAACCGGTGATGGACCTATATTCAAGTCTGTAACTGTCATTAAAATGTCCAGTTAATGAAGTTATAACTTGTGGTGATATTTTAGTTCATCAGATTTTATAGTCTTGATAACAAAACTGGATTGAACCAGTGAAAACCAAGTCGTAGGACTTAAGGGGCAAAATGTTGGTATTTTAATGCGGGAAATTGCGTTTGCGTTATTATCTTCAACTTTAAATGGTATCATCAAAGTTTACTTTTAGAAGTTTTATCCTGGGCCATAATAATTCTGTGAGGAATTGGTGCTACTCCAAGATTTCCTAGCATTTTTGGAAAAAGAAAAATCCCTTTCCATTCGCGCGATGTTCAGCTTTTCTTTGGTCCAAAAATCGATGTTGATAAATACAGTCCTTAAATGTCGCTTATATAGATTTCAACATTATTCTATTATTTATTTCTATTGGATGATGATATTGACCAACCGCAACCTAAGCCGGCAAAGAGCAACTCTGTTCATCTAGATGCAAAACTAATATGAACTACTTGCAATTTCTCTCTTGAATGAATGTGTTGCTTTAGCATCGGTTTATAAGTCTTGTTTTCGTTCAGTAAACGCATTTATTCTCTGTATAAAGCCTTCCTAAAATTAGAGTCAGGGTTATCCCTCGCGTTGTCGGACTCCTGTACTACATTGGGAAAACTATAATTGTTTTGGGTTTCTCAATTTTGAACCACAGCTAATAATTTTCCATTCGCTTGGATTTCCTGGTATTTCAACGAGCTAGTACAGGAACATATCACAAGTCTTTTTTGAGTTTCTTTTTCAACAGCCTGTTCGTGTCTTGAATATTTTACCCACAACAAATATATCTGGCCATTTTGTTACGTGTCTGATTGCTTCATTAATCATTGCTCATCCATCTGATCTTCGAATTTGAAAAAATTTACCAATTTCATGGCAAATTGAGATACAAAAACGATATTGGTTCTGCCGTTGCTAGTCGTCCGACAACTTGTACTATAACAAGTAAAGGGATCATGAAAATTTTATAAATCGAGATTTTACGGAAACGGACAGCTTAACACAAATAATGAAATTTTAGTTTAAGGTGTTACATTATTTGTAGAGGTGCACTTACTATTAAGATTACGACCGGATGTGCTTGGCATCCCATGACTGCTTATGGGACGCCACGCACACAGCACAATATGTACACATTTTCCTCAATGAGATGGCAGAATTCTCACTAACAGACTAAAGAATCTAAGTGTCTGTTTACTCGTTCTTAGTTTTGGTGATCTGATAACACTTTCTTGTTAACTATTAAAGTGATCAGACTTCGGAGTCAAGAGATTTCAAATAGCTACTGTTATTTTTTAAAATGTCTAATAGACTAAGGGCAATGTAGGTAAGATATTGAAAAGTTATTGGACCTGAGAAGACAAGGTTCCACGCCTGGGTCGTCAATAATTTTTTAAGTGTTGCTTTTTATAAGTTTTCATTTTAAATATTTGAAACTAAGAACAGAATTTTGTTTAAGAAAGTCGGACCATGGTCAATCAGGTCTTATATCTTTTTATATTGCTTGGTCGAACATAGCTGACACATTGTTTCTGGCTCTTTGGTTTTATTACCAATTTTTTATCTACAATAAAATTCTCTCGGCAACGGTGCATAAATGGCTAATCACCAGACTTCAAATTGAATCGGAAAATTCAATGCCTAAAACCATCAGCATTTAAATAAAATAAAATCCACGCGACTAAACTTAAATTTTAAATGTATATTTCCATTTTTTTCATATATTTTTAAATCAATTTTCTTTTAATTATTAAAAATATTTTTTATCAGATATTAAATTAAACATAAAAAAATGAACTGAAAATAATTATTATGGGACAGGAAAAGAGCATCAGTATTTGAAAAAAATAAAATAATAAATGAAAATGATAACGCTGAAATCCATGTAAAGTTTATGTTTGAGTGAGACCAACAACTAAATCAGTTTATTTAAAATTAAATTATATAATTAAAAATTAATTGTTTAGATATTTTATGTTGTGTCTGGGTTGAATATAAATTTGTATCCCGTTGTTTTTATTCAAAATATTACTGCATATTTTAAATATGAAAAACGAGCCCAAACACCTTTTTATTTAAACAAAACCAAAAAAGTGCTGAATCGGTTTTTTAGTTTCTACATACGCATTTTTTCTTTTTTTTTTTTAAATATAATTAATTAATTCGATTGTAGTCTCTAACTTTCCATCATTATATCAGTATTACAATTTATAACAGTGTCCTTTTGAACTGATTCGTAGAGTGGTTGAAGTTCTGGTGTTTTCGAAATTAGAATTAAAAATTCTGATAATTTTTTATTTTTATCTGAAAAATGTTTTAGAAAGTAGTTTAGATTTACAATTAAATTTTGTATTTAAAAAAAATTGTATCCTACCTGCTTTTGGGATAGATGCTAAGGCAGCAACAGCTCGCAACGCAGACCTCTTTAGTTCATCTTGTTTCTCAAATTCCTGTTTTACCGAGTTTGCCTTCACCTTAAGCGTACAAGTAGCTTGTAGTGGATCAACAAAATCGTCTAATCGTTGAAGTACAGCCGACGGGCATAACGTCGCTAAACGGGCCGTCATTAAATATGTTAACATTTTAATATCGTAGTGATCAGAGAGTCCGGCCTGTACATGCTCCAAAAAAAGCATTATATCAACACGATCTAATCCTTGTTCTAATAATGTGTACATACATTCAAATGCAGCTTTCCTAATATCTAACCCATCGTCGACTGTATGCTTGAATGGTCCCATCTCAACTTCGCGTATCAGCGATTTCTTTACTTTTGTCTCGGAATACAGCTGTGGAAGTAGCTCGGGTAATAAATCTCTAACTAGACTTGGCTTATTATGTACTGCTGAATTAAACGCCACTAATGCTACCCTTCTTACAGCGGGTTCAGGATCTTGTAACGCACGTAAAAAGTGACCGATATATTGTCGCAATAAACAATCAATTGGTTGTGGTTGATCAGAAATTGTGAATTTTATTGCTGAGACGACAGCTGTTCGCATTAACGGGCTATCATTATTCAAAGCTAACTGTAAGCTGGGTAGAAGTTTTTCCGGTTTAACTAAAACCAATTTTCCCAAACATTCAGCAACTACATTTCGGGAGCCTTCCTCCGAGCACTCACAATACTTAAACAATTTGGCCCAAATTGAATCGAGCGACGGCAGTAGCTGATCTAAACCATTTTGTGTGGTTGATAACGATGAAATCACTTCTTTTAATGAATGTAGTAGCAAGTATTGCCTTTTTGGTTGTGATTCGATTTCATTCAGGATAAATGGTAGATAGTTGGTTAGACTTCCTACAGCGACAGCTCCGAGTGAATGACTTGCCGCTCCTTTAACCTCTTCAGATGTTTCAGAAAAGCAATCTAATATAGTGCGGGGTAGTGCTTCGATCGAAGATAAATCGAAATATCGTCCAATTTCGCCTATTGCCAACAAGTGAAAAACAAGATGAGAATCATTGTTCGATTTCTGAATATTAAGCAAAAGTTCTAGTGTGACCGATATTGATTCATTTGGAACTTGTAATGTAAGTGCTGCAACGCATTTCGCTAGTGAATGGTATGCTTGTTTGTGTAATTGATGTCCTGTTGGCGGATTTATACCCGAAAATGGAACCATAAGCATTTTCAAAATATCTCGATACCCCAAGCCTGGTAGATTAGCTTGAACCAAAGCTTGGAAGAATTCCAACGTGCATTTTAGAGCTGTGCCTTGTAACAACGGGGATCTGACCAAATTCATTATTTCCGGTAATATCTTTTCGTGTATTCCGACCAAAGCCTGAGGTTGGAGTTTTGCTGATGATGTTAATAATACTAGAGACAGCTGTGCTACATGCAAATCTGATTCCGATAATAGCGGCTGCACTTCCGCTAGCGCACCACGTAATAACTGCGGATCAAAACTATAATTTTTAACAAGTGTGTCGAGTAACGCTAACGAATTAAGTTTCAATGCCCGTTGATTTTTGCGTAAAAATGATCCCAAAACTGGTACGACCTCGTTAATTATCGGATTTAAATTCACTTTAAGCGGTGATCCAGCAATCATTGTTAATGCTTTAACTGCACTTAGTCGTGAGACTTCGTTTTTGAGGCGTTCCATAAAATGTGGTAGGCACGTATTCAATTCTGCAGTAAGCGCATCGCCCATATTTGAAATTATTTGCCCCATGCAAGCGATAGCGCGTTCTTTCACTTCTTGATCAACTTCGGGCGATTTCAATTTTTGGAACGTACAACTATATAACGGTTCAACAAATGGTCGGAAATCAAAATTAGATTCAATATCCAGTGGTCGAATAACCTTGGCTAATTGTTGTAAAACAAGAAGCGCTTCTGTTGCTATTTTATAAAACGGATCGAAGACTGCATTTTTGATTAGCGGAACCAAAAGTTCGACGTGTGGATGAAATACTTGTGGGTTGTGACTTTGTAATAGGCAGCATATGAATCCTAACGCGTCAATTTTCATGTTTGAAGTGGTATTTTTATCGCTTAACGAGTAATGAATTCCCGGCATCAATTGGTCCACGTGATTGGCGAGTGCGCCTGGTAAAGCAGTCAACAGTTCCCGCAACAATAAAAAGCAATCTTGCCTAGTTTTTACAGATTTTTCTCGCATTAACGGTTGAATGGTTCGCACAATTTCCGGTATTTGGTCGTTTAAAAGCGATATGGGACCGGAGACCTCTTCCATTGAATCAGGATCATTTGCAAAATCATCATTAGGGCGTGTAGCCTTTAACAGGGCAATGTACGCATGAAATATGTCTGATTTAACGTTTTCTTCGCGCTCTTTGAATCGGGATATTAAAGCTGGTGATAAATTAGTGTAGAACTCCTCAACTAAATCATGACGTGTCGAAATAACCGATTCTAAACATTTCGCTGCAGCACGACGAACTTTCCAGCTCATGTCATCGTCGTCGCTGTACTCTTCACTTTCCACGTCATCATCATCGTCCATGTCCATCGATTGGCTTAAATCACCATCATCTGCTTCGTAATTATAATTCGGATCATACGTTATATATTTAAGACATAACTCTACAATTGATGGAATATGCGGCTTAATCGCTTCAGGGCATCGTACAACAAATGCTTCACACGCTTGGAGACAAAATTCTCGCAGCTCATCATCATCCTTCTGACTGTATTTATTCAAAAAATTCATTATCACTTCAATATAATCGTAAAGCCGATGGCCAGATTGGCGGCAAATCGATGCTAAGCATTGTATATATGTTGGTATTGTGCCGGCATCCTTCGGCGTATTCAAACCATTCTTTAGCTCTTCAATTACTTTATTGTACAATTTTGTATCACAAGTCGTTAATAAATGTGAAAGCGCGACAATTGTGCGTTTCCGAACAGCTTGGCGTTGTGAATCTAATTGAGGCATTAATGCTTCTAGAATAGTCTTATGAAATGGAATTAACAGTTCACCAAAACGGGAAAGCAAATCTGATAATATATCTAGCGCTTCCAGTTTCACTGAAACATCACTTTTTGCTATAGCATTGCTCAATTTTCCAGTGATTCTTTCACAAACATGTTGTGGTAATGTGTTCGGGATCTGAGGTAATTCTGATATAACAGTCTTAAGTCCAATGCTAGATATGTCGCGCAGCTGTTCATTATTGGCGACCATATGATCACATAGCGACTCGACTATAGTTTGAACTTGATTTTCTTTCACCTTATTTACAAGTGGGCCCAAGCTAAAATAAAAGATTGTCATATAAAGAAAATGTCCACTTGAGAAATAAAAATTTTCGTACCATTTTACAGCCAAATTTTGGACTTCTCCATTTTTATCCTCCAACAATCGCAAAATCATACGAACAATTTTCTTCTCAGACTCATCGTCCAATTTTATATTATCTCTCTGTAATTCCGTGATCAAATCATTAGTAGCCATGAATCGAAAATCTTTATCATTGGAGTTCATCTACAAAAGAAAAGGAAAAAATAAAGTTTCTCCATTTTTCAAAATACTATGACTATGAATTTTTTTGTGGCGAAATGCGTTGCGATTCACCCATTTTTTGTATTTCACAAAAAACAGACAAAAAAACTCAAACAAAGCAGTCATAATTTTTCAGAAATTCACTAAATATAAAAAAAAAATTGTTGGCATGAGATAATGAATTTGGAAATTATCAAAATCATTTCGAACCAAAATAATGGATGCTTTTTTTAGTGCCGTCCAATTTTGCATTTTTTTTTTCGCTTACCTTCTCCAATAAATTAGCAATTTGATAAGTAGCCATGGCTGTTAATGTGTATATGATTAGTATTTAAACAAAATATTTAATTTAAAACTCGTGAATTAGATTTAGATAATCTAATTTATCCCAAGATTTCTTAACAAAATATCCCGGCTTCTTTTTTTTTGCCTTTTTTATTTCTCTCTACTATTAAAATTCAACACTTTAGGCAACCAATCATTCGGAGATAACTAGAAACATTTCTTTCGAAAAGTATAATGGTAATGGGGAGTTTACATTTGTGACAGTTAAATTTGCTTAGGTTACATGATACAAAATGTTTTCTAATATACCTCTAGGGTGGTTTATTAAAGGTGACCGTTTGTAATGAAAATTATTTTAGTTTAATGTTCAATTGTTTTCCAATGGTCAATAATATTTTATGCTGTCTTTTGGTGTTGTATTCATTTATTTGATTTTTAAATTCACTTGGTAATACATATTTTATGAAAATTGTCAGATTTGTTAATATGTGACCATAATCATTTTTGGTAAGTTATACTGAAACTTATTTGCTTATACGTACATACATATAAAAGATAATGGGCCTGCATTTTAAGCAAAAATAAATTTATTTTTTCATTGTTAATACATATTTAAATATTATTCATGATATCAAAACTCAATAATTCCATTTAGCAAGAATGACAAATATTACGATGCCAATATAGCGTTACTGTTTAAGAAAAATATTTTAGAATTAAACATTTTTAAAGATTGTGAAAAATTAAATAAATCTAAAATTATTTTTTCCAATTCTCCTAATAAAGTCCATGTTTTAAAATTTTTCAAACAAATTATAACAATAAATATAAACAATTTAAAAATAATGTATAATAGACAAAATAATATTTTTTATGGTATTGACAGCTAATTACTTAACAAGTACAGCTAATTACTTAATAAGTAAGTAAAATGAATTGGAATGCTTTCACCGACTTATTTAATATGGCAGCAAATAAGTCAATAACATTAGAGATTGATTCACCAGATTTGTCCATTGAGGTCGTCAAGAAAATGACAACTTAATGGAGTTAAAAACCGAGTTAAAAATATGGTATCTCTCTTTTGTGTTCAGCGAGATAACATATTTTTAACTCGGTTTTTAACTCCGTTAAGTTGTCATTTTCTTGACAAGCTCAATGGACAAATCTGGTGAATCAACCTTGAAAGTAATTGGAAAAGGGCCTTTGATGCCGAGTTTATGTACATGCCTCTGTAGTGCGATTTTGTTGTGTACATGGAAGCTTACTCACAGGGAGTTTCGAATTCGATAGAATTTATGTCTATTCCTAGTGGTCATGTTCAATCGGGCAAAAATGATAAATAATAACATGATATTTTATCCCACCCTAACTTCATTCCGTAATACTGTACGTCAAACCCGATTGAACACCCAAAATGAAAAACAAAAATGATAAATTGATTTTACATGTCATTTTGTTTTGATGCGTTTTCCGAAGAAAAATAACATCGATATGATCAATTTTTGAATTAAATTTTCTTATTTTAAAATTAAATTTGGTTATTTTTATTATTTTAATTTTGTTTAGGTTTTTGAGTTTAGGTTTTATTCAATCTTTTTAAGTTTTTGTGTTTAATTTCATAAGTTAGGTTAAGGTTGGATTAGTAAAAGATCGATAGGTAAAGTTTTAATTTTATTACAAATAAATATGCTTCGGTCAAGTGACAGTGAAGTGGACAATGAAATCGTTTTAATGTTGTATAACGAGGAAATATTGAAAATTTTCAAAATGTCATTGAAAATTACACCGAAGCTCAATTTCGACGGCACTTTAGGTTGTCCAAAAGCACTCTTCAAATAGTGGTTGGTAAGTGCACATACAAGAATTTAAATATTAAATTCGCATGTTTACTTATCGATTGTTTTATTGTAGATAGCTATATTAGGCATTGCACGGAGAAAAACAAAATATTTCTGCAGCTAACGCCAAAAATCCAAATTTACATGTTTGGTATTTAGCCAATACCGAAACATTTCGTCAGATAGGTGATCGAAGCGCAGAAGTTTGTAAAGTGGCCATCTTTAGATGAACAAAAAATTATAGCTGACCGTTTCAAAGCTATATCCAATATTAGAAATGTGATTGGAGCCATTGATTGCATTCACATTGAAATTCCGAAACCGAAAGAACACCAAGGAGATGATTTTAACCGAAAAAAATAGTTCAGTATACAGATGCAAGCAAATTTGGAAATATTAAGAAGCGATGAATACATATGCATCGATCATGATGATGAAGTGGAACGCCACACAAACTTAACCCAAAGCGATACACAATCAAATAGTGCAAGACAGAGAGAATTTGATCACACTACTACAAGACAAGATGAATTATCTTTATACCCTTCGAAAGCTTCAATCAAAATTTCCGTGCTGTACCTTGTCCACATTCTTAACGACTTAACGAAAATAAAAACACACACTAAAAAATAATCACACAGCAATTTTATTTACCTAATTATTATATTTATATACTATATTATTTTATTTATTTTTCTAATAAAAATTATATTTTAACATTGGACATAAAAAAATCAAACCTAGTGTTCAATCGGGCAAAAATGATAAAAAATATCATGATATTTTTGATCACTTTTAGCATTAAACGCACTCATTTATCACACAAAAAAACCAACTTTTTTCTTGGTTCCAGCTGTCAATTTTGAATTTATTTTCTTTATGATATTTTCGGTACTTAAATTAAATTGAATTTGCTTTTTTAAGATATTCATATGGTATTTACACAGTCACCTATTTATTTAAACATAAATAATAATTTATATTTCGAAGTTTTGTGTGAGATTTGGATCTTTGGATCCGGACCTTCTTGCGGAATTTGATTTCGTTTTGGGCATCCTGTTGAATAATGACCAGTCTGACCACATGTATAGCATGCACCCTTTGATGATTGTTCTCGTTTCGGACATTTGGAAGAATAATGGTCCGTTTCCCCGCAAATATAACAGGTACCTCTCGATCTAATGGGCTTTGTACACTGGCTTAGTCCATGTCCCATCCTGTTGCAATTATAGCAACGAGTAATTGCGGCTTTAGATGATGTTGGTTGCCGACTGTCCGGCTGGCTTGGCTTTACAGCTGTTCGATCTTTAAATGCCGCGACTCGATACATATTTTCAAATTTATTTTTTCGGCAACTCTTAAACGCTTGAAATAATTCACCTGTATCTTTTGGTCCTAATATCAGTGCACTATTTTCAATATTAACATCATTCATGCCATGAATAATGCTCAGGACTAATTCGTCTTCGTTGATATTTAATTCGCCCGCCATGGTAATTTTATCGTGAAAATAATCCACGAAAAACTCCTGTGCTCCCCATAATCGACTATCAAAAGCTCTTCTAGCCAGTGCTAGATCTGGTTTCGCGGAGAATAAACTTTCTATTTTCTCTAACATTTCCACTAAATTGAGCTTAACATGCTCTGGATTCGACTGGAACCATTTCAAAAGTTTTCCTTTCAATTTCCGAATAACGATCAGACGCATCCTTTTCTCGTCCACTGCAAATGACCCACACACTATGTCAATTTGCTTTTTGAATAAACTGAACGTATTCGCATCTCTCCTTCAAATTCGCTGATTAAATCTTCATATCCAACTACTGGTGCGGCCTGTGTTGGCTTATCGGATACTGGTGATTGACTACATCGTTCGACTAATTGCCGCTCTCTTTCCAGAAACACATTTTCCCTTTTTAATAATTCATTTTCTCTTTTGAGAAATTCTATCTCCTTCATCATCATTTCCATGTGATGCGCACTATTTTCACTCGCCACGTTGTTATTCACCACAATTTCACTCGCCACCGTTACTGTGTGCTCAACCATTCCGCCCGTCGTTTTATTGTTCTCCGCATTATTGTGATCCACTTGGATCAACCTTTCTATTAATTCTTCACGGTTCCCTTGATAGTCCACACCGCGCATTTTGCACTCTGCTTCTAGTGCAGAAACAAGCATATGATCGTAGTCCGCCATAATCGAAACTTTCGTTGAATAAAATTATTTACACTTCTTTTTTCTCACTAATAAGTTTATTTTACTTGTTTTTTTTTTTAATTCAAATTCACTTAAATGTTCTATTCTACCGCGTTTTTTTTCCCACTTACAATAACACTTTTAAGACTAAAAAAAATTCCACGCTTAGCGTCTTACGACCGTACTTTTATTGTTCGTATCTATCCCACTTCTGAAAATTTGAGGGGCTTTTTATTAGAATAACACTTGAATAAAACACATAAATAATTCGACACTTAATTTTATTACTTTTAAAACATAAGAACTCAAAAAAAAATAATAATTTATCCCGAATAACAATCAACCTTTTTGCATGACATTGACGCGACTAACTCGTATTCCTCTTTTTCTTTGTCTCCTTGTTACATTTTCTTTTTTTTAAACGTTTGACGCAAAACAACCAATCAAATCACACGTACTATAACCAATTTTAAACGAACCAATAAGAATAAGCGTACGATGCACACGATGATTACCAGTTTACATAGTCGCCGTTTTTAGTTTGTATCTAGGGGAATAAATATTATTAGTACAAGTTGAACGCATAGGCGCCGTATTTAATTTGTACCGAGGAGAATAAATATTTTAGTACTAGGCGACTACAACTCGGCAATCCTGACTGTTAAGCGACCCGATTAACCATTGAAATGTGAATAAATTGATTGCTTTCCGTCTTGGTGAATAAATCTCAACTTACATAATTAATCTTAACCTAATATATTTAATCTTAATTTTAATTATCTTTTTTTCGCTTGAATTTATAAAAGTAAATGCTTATTAATTCTATAAAACATTAAAACTAATGGAAATAATTCAAATTCTTTACATTTCTTACAGCTAGATTATACATATTAAAATTGACCAACTATATTGGTTATGTATTTATTGGAATAAATTTTTAATTCTTCAGATATAATATTTACAAAAATTTATATCCATTTAACTGCGATTCAGACCGGAATAACACTTGAATAATTTCTTTTAGAATAAAATTTCTTTTTTCACTTCTCTCGTATACTATTTGTTGTATAAATCTGACATCCGAATAAATCTCGTGTGAATAACTGCAGCATCAACTGGACTAAAAAATGAAATATGCATTGTCAACAACAATATGAGTGATCAGTTCATCCTACTATTAAAGCAACAAACTTAACAAAATCCGCTCTTAGGGAATGATTAAAACTTTGGCCAACCTAAAACTTAGACTAATTCACTAAACGAGAAGGAATGTTTAATACAGAGTGATTAAAATTTTCTATCTTACCCGCGTAGAATAATTAATTGGAATAATATACTTGTGTTTGTCAACACGTATTCATAATCTACTTCTTAAAATGTACTTATTTTGTATATACGGTCTGATATTTTTTGCTTCTATTATGCCATTATAGGGAATTCTTGTTACTTGATGACCCTCTAGATCAACAATGACGTATCGATTGTTAGGGAGTAATTTCTTGATTCTATATGGACCTTTCCATTTAGGGATTAATTTTTTGACTATTCCTGGGGTTGTGTCATAATTTTTTATCATTACATAGTCGTCTATTTGATGTGGAACTGACGGTTTCCTTTTCTTGTCGAAACTGTATTTGTTGTACGCGCGTGCTGCTTTATTTTTCTGTACAGCTTAACCTCTTTTTCCACAAATTCCCTTATTAAATCATTACAATTGCCCCTTTGATTAATTCCGAATAAAAGTTTACTTGGGGTTTCGCCAATTGACCGATTAATGGTATTATTAATTGCGAGTTCTACTTCTGTGGTGTGGATAAAAAAGTTGGCCCAATATAAAACGCCCGACTACAATGTGTTAAAATCCACATGATGGAATTTTAAAGTTACCATATGTAAATTGAAATCACACATGCGTGATGCGTCTTCACGGCAGTTTACAATACTACCATAGTACCATCTACCAGATACATTTTTTTGACATTTCATTTGTTATGATTTTTGGTTTTGCTTGCTTGCAGTAGGAATCGTTTTGAGACACGGTCCATAGACAAGGTCTATTTAGGTAGTTTAACATTCTGTGTTTTGTATTTTATTTCATTGAGTGAATGAAGTAATACTTAAATAAACAACCCAGTAAAATAAAATTAAATTTTTTTTCTTATAAATTTAAGAAAATACAATTTTTAGTGACTTAAACCTTAGTTGAAGAAGAAATGTTTAACATGGATGAATTTAACCAAATTTTGGAAAAGAACTCCAACAACTCGTCGCAGAAGGAACAGGATGAGGTAATGAACTATTTTTAATTTTTATTATTTTAAATCCGCCAATAATAGTTGTATTACAGATTTTGCTTCAACCATTCGTGTATATACAACAGATTCCTGGCAAACAGATACGGGCAAAGTTGGCGCTTGCGTTCAATCACTGGCTCAATATTCCGCATGGAAAACTTCATGCCATTGGCGAAATTGTTCAAATGCTTCATAATTCAAGTCTATTGTAAGTTAAAAATGTAATCTATTATGCTGCTTTATGAGTTTTTGTGTTTGCTTATACCGAAATATGTCAAAAAATGAACACACAACACATTTCATTTATTAATATATATATTTTTGTATGTAATATATATATATATATATATATATATATATATATATATATATATATATATATATATATATATATATATATATATATATATATAATATATATATATATATATATATATATATATATACATATATATATATATATATAGATATATAT